>OY796682.1:53347273-54555112 GCA_963680715.1 Tetragnatha montana
ACTCATGAAATTTTTCTTTTTTTAGAAGTTATTCATGTAGATAACAGTATTGACTGAAAATATTCAATCTGTCATTTGTAAGTTTATTTAAAATTTTGACAATTTTCAATGTTCTAAATCTAAAAATTAAATGAAAAATATACTAGAATTTTTTAAATTTTTAGGGAAAGTTGTTCCTTATGATAATCCTACAGAGCAGTCTAATGTATGGGATGGATGATGCATTTCTCAATTCCCTAGAAAAAACCGACACAGAGAATCCAGTATCTGAAGTTTCAGTTGGAAAAGAAACTAGTAAGTTGTTTGTTTGTTAAGAATTATGTAGGGATATTAAGGGCTGTATTCTACTCGTCCACTTTAGCGAACTCCCCGGGTGAAAGCGCTGGAATTTTTTCTTCTTCGTTCCGCTTTCAAGCGAGTTCACCACCACTTGGCTCGGGGAGTACACTGAATTTCGATCAAAGTAGTCTGATTGGCTGAGAGGAGTTGTTTCGTTTTCAATCTCGCCGCTCCAATTTTGTGAGTTAATAGTTTGCGTTTTATTTTTTTCCTTCAAGCTTTTTGCTTTCAGTTAAAATACACAATTCAACACAATAATAACAATTTAATTTTTTTTTGCCTTTTGTGTTTTACCCCTTTGTAAATTGTTTCCCTTCTTAAATTGTTTGTATTATTGTATGCATTGCATTATGTATATTGTTGGGAGTAAACTTTGATTTGACTTTGACTTAAAATCTCCCCCTATTTCACCTACCACATTAGTTAGAATACACGCAAGTGAATACGGTGAGGTGAGTTCGACTTTGCAAAAAAGTAGAATACAGCCCTAAACTGTTGGATTATATCTAAATAATGATAGTAATAAGCTAAAAATCTACTGTGCAAAGTTGAATAACTATAAAATTGAAAATTTTTTTATTTGCTTTTGCTTATAAAAAACTTTAAAAAGTTCAATTGTTGCAGGGATACATTTGGTTCCCTTTGTTAGCAATCACAATCTTTGCTGGCAAAGGGGGATCAAATGTATCCCTGAAACAATTGTACTTTAAAAAGTTTTTAAAGATTTTTTGTCTGTAAATAAAGCATTTTGATTAAATATTGTTAATGATAGTAACATTTTTAAAAAGTTCTGTTATCTTACATATTGTAAAATAGGAGCCCCCTATTGGGTTAACAGTAATTCTAGTACTCTGTTATTATTAAATTTGTTTCTTATAAAATGCATCAAAAACACCCCAAGAAAATTACTTTTGTTTTATGCATTTTTATTACAAGATGTTTCAACAAGTGTGTACAAACACTGCACAGCCATATTATCTGCATTGAGTACATAAAGAATACCTGGAGAACTATGCCTCTATGACCCATAGTTTTGGAGAAAATCGCAAAAGAAAAGGGTGAGATGTCACATCCAGTACTATATATTAAAAATGTGAACATGGTTGTTTTGATGTTTGCACACTAATATATCCATTATGCTGACATGTGGCATCCTTGAATGAAAAAATTAAGTTTGTATTAGATTATAACATCACATCTTAGGAAAAATAAGTTACCATAGAGATCTAGTTATTCAAGCAAATTTTATGTGCTCCATGCAAGAAATCTTTTTGTATTGAGTTTGGGCAGACTTGTTGAAACACCCGGTAAAGTTGCCTAATAATTTTTGAAGATATTAATATTAAGAAATACAAATCGCTTATATCATTCTCAAAAGTTAAGTTTTTAGATTTTTAAAAATTTAAGTTCTTGAAATTTTCTAAATTTAATTATAGAGTATTTTTTGCAAAATAACTGCTGTATGCATGACATAGCTGTCAATTTTTATGGTATTTTCATTTAACTTTACAGATGGATCTGAAAATTTTGTGAATTTTAAGTTTGCCTTCACTTATAGTCTGTTCATTTAGAACTGGCGCCTGAGACAAAATGTATTAGAAGCAGTTACTATTGTAATTATCATCGAAAGCATTTTCTTCTGCAATGACAAGGCAGCCGAAACAGAAGTAGTTGAAATACTGTAAAAAAATCAGTCACTGAAGTTGTGTGATGACCGTTATGAAGCATTATTGAGCGTTTTTGATCCTGTTTCAGGTGCCAATTCTAAATGAACAGACTATAACAATCCACAGAAGTGTAAAACCTTTCATAATGCAAACTATATTCTCTTGTACCTCTGCCCCCAAACCAAATTCCTCTACTAACCCCTGTCCTTTTAATTTTAGTCCTTATATTTAGTGAATTTTAAACGACTGTAAAGTTTTTCAGATTTGCTAGCACGTTTTGTCCTGCACTCACCCGTAAAGTGTGCTTCTTCTCATGCTCAAATCACAATTCTAAAAAAAAAAAGTTGCGATGCTATAGGCATAGCACGTAAATTAGTGGGTTACTGGTGGTAAAATTAGCTTCCCCTTGCAGAAAAGCAAAGAAAGCTACGTAGTTACATTTTCCACGAAAGTAACAACTAAACTTTACTCTAATCTCGCTATTTCTGAAAAATTACAAGTTAAAATAAAGCAAAATACTCAAAAGTAGCAGCCTGGAATCGAACTGGGGACCATTAGGTTACTAGACGCACACTACCACTAGGCCATCGGTGCTGATGCCAGGATTGATAAATAACATAATTTTAATGTTTTAAAACTTAAAACACGTAATAACAAGTTCCTATTACTGTGCATGTTTCAACTGTCGTAGCATCAACCACTTCCTATCCAAAAAGTTTAACTGATGTAAGTTTTCGAAAGTTGACAGCTATGGCATTTGCTAGTATAATATAGTCCAATTAAATATAAGTTTCAGAGAAAGTGTTGAAGGTTTTGCATTTTTGTTTTAATTATATAATGTTAAAAGATCATGGATCATTCAATTTCTTTATAACTTGAAATTATTTTATAAAACTTTCAAGTAATTTTCCTTTTATGAATTAATATATTTTGCAAATGGCTGAAGGTGGAAATCATTTGTTTCTATCATAAAACAATCAATAGGTATTTATGATTGATGTAAAAGTTATTTCTGGGTGTAGTTGAAACATCTATGTTTATAGTTCCTTATATTTTTAGCTAGTGTTAAGATGAAATATGATGATGCGGACAAATCTGCAGTTTATAAAGTTAATTGTGGCAGAGTGCTTGCTGGAGCTCCTGACTGGGATGGCTGTAGAATCAGAAACAAGAGAAAAAGGGGAGGATGACAAGATTAACTAAGAACAATTTACTTTGTTATGGAAAAAACTAAAGTTCCTTAGAGTAATTATCAGTGAGGCTAAAATACATTTAAAAGTAGGTTGGCAAGAATCTGGCACCGAAAGTTTTCTTTTTCAAGTTGATACTTTCATATGGAATTGTTATTACAGTTGTATAATTTTTATAACAATGTGATTTATACCTATACTTTGCTTTTTCCAAAAAATATTGTTGTTTTTTAATGTGTTATGTCATATTTTGTTACCCCCCTTCTCCTAGTCAGATAGAAAAACCATCCCTCCCTTCTAACAATGACTTCCCTAGTGTAGAATAATTTTCATTAATTATTATTGAAATAAAAATGTTAACCTCAATAATATATACACCATTAAAAGTATTAAAGTAAATGCACGATTAAAAGCGATTTTCCAAGTCTATTTTTAAATAAATAAGACATAATTAAGTGAAAAGTTTCATAAGGTTAAGCATTATTCCAGCAAAATATAATTTCACCATAAATTGTATCTGAATTGAAACACTTATCAAACTACAATGAGTTACAAAAGTACATTATTAATAGTTTAGTCAAAGAAATGGGTTCCAGGGAAACATCTGTTGTATAGATCATTTTCATTTTATGGAAACTTTTTGATCATCCACAGTTTAGTCTCACCATTGTGCACTTAATTACATCTTACAAATAGAACTCAATTATTTTTTCTAAATTATTGATAAGCACTTTTATAACTCAAATTCATGGGGAAAGTAACTGGCATATTGTTGTACCTTATGCACAATCATCTTTTTTAATCAATTAGGTTTTTCTTTCAGACCGGTCCAGGGAAAATTGCTTTTTGTTATGCCTTATTACATTATATTACATCCTAGCAGTTAATGATAAAATTCTACCCCCTCATTCCTACTAAAAAATACAATCCAGGTCCCCTCTATCCACCCTAAGTTCTGAAACACCTTTTTTATGTAATCATACTGCTGTATTGTACTGCATCGGACAAAGAAGTGAAAAGTATGTGATCTTTATATGCATATTCTAACTAAAAAGACTAAGAAGTCTGGATCGTTGCATTAAATTATGTTGTTTGTAGTATGATTGTGTATTATGAATAAGCACAAATAATAAGATGTAACTTTTTTGATATTTCACTTACACATTGACAATTCATTAAATTGTATTTTACTTCAAATTCCAATGTCTTCTTAAAGAACAATTTAACATGTTCTTGCACTTCAATAGCAATGTGGTGAAATAATTTGTGATTGCGTAAACTATGTTATTATGCAATTTTATTATGTACGAATTGTGATACGATTTTCTAGTTATCTTAAATAAATTAAAATTATTAAACATGGAAATGTAATACCTGGAAATTCCTTTTTGTTATTAATATTGTCACTGACTCATGATATAGGTGGTTAACTCCATAATTTTTGCTTATTTTATTTTTCATTTTTGGCCGGTTCTGAGTATTTTTACATAGGTAATTTTTGTTTCTTAATGTTACCTTTTGTGAAAATTTTAATTCATATATTATTAAGGAAACAAAATTATAAATTATGGACTTAACCAAAAATATCACTTAGACTGCTAAATGCCCCTCTTACTTTTTCACCCGTCAGAATTAAAAGTGTCAAAATTACTTTTAAAGCAAGTAACAGACTTAAATTTATTCTGGTTGAGAAAATATAATTTTTAGTGCAGTTTATCGTATTTTATTATCTTCTTAAAGTAAGAGGTTCAATTCAGTTATCTCTGTCCCACTAAATATCACCAAGCCTTTTGTAGGCTAATGCTAAAAATTCCAAACTATTTATAAAAATGTGTGTTCTGTTATATTGATAAAAACCATAGAATTTTGGACATATATGAATATTCTTTGTAGCACCTTGGTGATATTTAACAGAACAGGTAACAAAATTGAACCTAGTAACTAACATGTCATTAAAATAAGAATGACAGCTAAAATGCTGTGATTAAATCTTTCCCCCTCATATAAAATTTAATTATTATACAGAATTATATATTACAGAATTATATACAGAATATATTACAGAATTATATATTATGATCCATTAAAAAATTAAAGTTCATAGCTCAGTTACTTTTATTTAATCTACTTTTAAATTAATACTATTGGTTGAATTATTGTAAACCAGCACTGTATGATATTATATAGTGGAGGCCGCCAATAGGTAATGTGCTTTGTAAGCATACATCCTTAAATATCCAAAACCACAACTATTTGACAAAACCATTCAATATGGCACTTTATCAAGTAAAAAAATTATAATTGTAATTTTTTTGCTTGATAAAATGCCATATTGAATGGTTTTGTCAAATAGTTGTGGTTTTGGATATTTAAGGTATATGCTTACAAAAAGCACATTACCTATTTGGTGGCCTCCACTATATAATATCAAGCAGTGCTGGTTTCAATATCGGCCAATCCCGCGGGCAATATCGCGAATTCAGGATATCATACTAGTTACTTTATCGGGCAATACTGATCAGCAATATCGGGCAATACAAGTAAGCAATACTGGGCAGTATCGGCAAAAATTTGCCGTGCGATCCTGCGGCGATATTGGGAAGCGATATCGCTTGATACAGCGGATTTTCCAAATGCGATATTGGGCAATACAGGTTTCTTGATAAATTCCAATACCGCGCGATACTGCTATGCGATATTGCTCAATACTGATTGGCAATATTGGCCAGTATCGCCCAAAATGTCAGCCATTCGATCTTGCGGCGATATTGGCAGGCGATATCGCTCAATATATCAATCCGATACTGTCCAGTACTGCTGTGCTACTGGGGATGTTCCACTGTTTCATTAACTTTACATACATCACACAGGGGAGATGCTTTTAACTTTAGTTTGTGTAATAGACTATTGGTTGGGATCATTTCTGTGAAGAATCGCGCAAGAAGTACATCAAGTTCTCTGTTCTTCAACCATCTAAAATTTATGGGATTGTTCAGGATGTTATAATTTGGAGCGTATTTTGAGTTTATCCATTCGTTCTCTGTCTGTTCTTCATAGTATACTCTAGCTTTTCTTGCTAAATCCATCGGTGAGATCCATTTCAATGTTTCGGTATGTTCGTTGGCAGAAACAGCAAGCTTATCAACTTCTTCATTCTCTTTGATACCCTTGTGGCTTGGAGTCCAAATTATGACTATTTTTTTTGAAATTTTACTTGCTTCCTGAAGGCCCTTATGAATTTGCAAGATTATGGCTGGCGATTTATGCGATATATTCATGAGCGATTTTAGGACCGACTTACTATCCGTTAGTATCATGTACTCTCTATCTTCTGTTATGAACCTCTGAATTGCCCAGAGAATGGCAATGGCCTCACCAGTAAAAATGCAGTTGATAGTTGGGATTTTTTTAATAAATTTTTTATTTTCTTTAAAATTGATACCAGCTATAGACGTGTTTTTGGGTGATTTAGATGCGTCCGTTGCTATGATTGTCCATCGTGGTCTATAATCTTTTATAAAGTCTTCATATAAATGAACAATTGCTTGAGGTATATCAAATTTTTGGAACGGAAGATCAGATAAGTGAAATTCTATCTTCTTGGAGTAGAATGAAAACCATGTGGTGTGTTGGATAATATCTTGGTGCTCTATGTTAAGCAAATTCAGGATAACAGTAACATCTTGCATATTCTTCAATTCTTTCCGAGGATTCAAACTTGTGTCATTAAGTTTGTTAGATATGACGTCGTGCAAAGGAGACATATGGTTTAAAGATATTTGTTTGATGTAATACTTAGATACAAGATACTTCTGATGAATTCGTAAAGAAGGTTGACCCGAAATTTGTCTTAGAACTGGAATTGGAGTCCATTTCTGGAGGCCCAAAGCAATTCTGAGAGCTTCGTTATAGATAGTTTCAAGTTTTTCTAAAGCTGAGGGAGAAGCTTCAGTGGTAACTATTATTCCATAATCTAAACTGCCTCGGACAACTGAATTAATGATATTTATCAGGTCTTTTGTCCTAGCTCCATATCGGTGGGACGCAATTGCTTTAATTGCATTGACTTTCTTAAATGTTTTTTTCTTTAAATAGTTGATATGAAAGTTGAACGTTAGATTTTTGGTAAAATAAATTCCAAGAATCTTCATATTAGCGACTTCCTGGATCGGGATGGAGTCTATCTTTAGGTTAATGGTTCGCTTAATCCTTTTCCTTGAAAAGTTTATTGTAGAGCATTTGTGTGGCATTATCTTAAGCTTATGATAAGTACACCGTCTCAGGAGCTGATTTATCGCCTTTTGTAATTTATTTAAAGTTCTATCAAAATCTTTTCCATGTGCATAAATAAAAATATCGTCAGCGTAGCATAAGCATTCAACATCGTCTCCATCAATAGCTTCAAAAATATCCCACATATATAACGAAAAAAGGAAAGGCGATAACACACTACCTTGGGGAATACCTCTTCTATTTGTTACCCCCTGAGAAATTTTATCTCTCCATTTTATCTTTATTGTTCGATCGGTTATTAACTCATGTATGAATTTACTCGCTTTCCCAGATATCCCCGCTTCTAAACACTTGTAAATAAGAGCCTCCTGCCACACCGAATCGTACGCCGCATTAATATCAAGCCCTACCAAGAAGATAAACTCCGAGGCATTTCTGTGTCTGTTAATTTCTTCATAAAGCTTTTTCAAAACAGATTGGCAGTCCTTAAAAGGTAAAAACCCGAATTGGTTCTTATGGAAAATGTTCGAACTTACTGCGTACTCAATTAGCCTTTTCAGTATCATTTTCTCAACGATCTTGCAGGGGACGGACGTGAGAGAGATCGGCCGATATGACTCTCTTCTCTCAGGAGGCTTTTGCGGTTTTAATATTGGCATAATCACGGACACTTTCCAAGTCTCTGGAACATTTCCTTCTGACCATAACTTGTTAATAATCTTTAAGAAATTACTTCTGTTCTCCTGGGAGAGAATGTTGAACATTTTAATGGAAATTCCGTCATCGCCCGGAGTTCTGTTCTTGGTAGATCTAATGGACGCTTGGAGTTCTTCCATTGTGAAGTCTTCGTTCAGTTTATCCGAATTTGCAGATTTCCATTCACTGCTGAAGTCCAAAGGTAGTTTTTCCATCTCTGTACTTTTAAAAAGGTTCTCAAACTCTACAATCTGTTCGGTCGGGGTTATCAGCTTCTTTTGTTGATCATCTAACATAATTAGATGACTTTTACCCGTTTCGTTAACACGATTGCTAAGCGATTTCACAATTTTAAAAATTTTTCCGGATTTTGACGTATCTTCACAAACTTTTCCCCAATAGCCTCTTTTTGCGTTTTTTATCGCCTTCCTTAATTTTGCTGCGAACTTTTTATATAACTCCCAATAATTAGAAAGAACGTTTCTCCTTGCATCTCTTAGGTATCTTCTCTTTTGAACAAGTAGAAAATTACATTCAGAATTCCACCAATTGGGATTTGAATTCCCCTTCATGATTTGCTTGATTTTATTGTTTTGTAGGCATCTTTGGCATTCTCCAAGAAAAGTACTGTAATCATCTTCCTCGTTTTGTTGAAGGTTGCTATTTAAGCTTTGATTAATCTTCCCCCAATGATATCTAAATCTTATATTTTCAGATTTCTTTAAATTCCATGGTTCATAGTTAATCACTATTGGCAAGTGGTCTGAATCGAATTTATCTGCTTCAACTTCAAAGGAGATATTAGGAATACAGTCAGAGGAGCAAAGAGTGAGATCAATAAGAGATGATGAATTCCTTGAAACATGAGTGATTGACTTTGTGTTTACAATAGAGATTTCGTTTTCTTCAATCCAGTCTATAAGAACTTCAGCACCTGTTGAATTTTTTGGTGCGCCCAAGATTTGATGGTGTGTGTTGAAGTCTCCTATGATGATGAAAGGCGGTTTTAACTTATTATATAATGCGTTTAGCCATACTTTTGTAAAGGCTCCTCTGGGGGAGTAGATGTTAACAATTTGCAAAGAAGACTTTTTCAAAATTAATTCCACCCCATGGGCTTCGTTAGGACTTTGTGGAAGATTTAAATCCATAATTTGGGATGTTATATTGTCTTTGATTGCGAATGCCAAACCACCGCCTTGTTGACCAGTTCTGTCTAATCTATAAATCTTCTTTCGTTGTAAATTAAATGTAAATTTATCATCTAAAAAGGTCTCTTGAAACGCTAAGACTGAAGCAGATATAAAAGGTTCACATTGAAGCCAATGAGTCTTATTTCTAATACTTCTACAGTTCCACTGGATAATATTGAACATAATTCTTCATGAAGATAAAGCTTTTACTATTGTTGAAACCTATTTATTGTCACTTGCTTCGTACGTTAATACTTGCACTTTGAAAAGAAATTATTTGATACGGATTTGAAATTTGAATTTAAGGCAGAAATATGTTTTTTTCTCCTCTTGTTGTAACATCATGTTCTTTTTCCTGCAATACTCATGTCGTTACTTTTCTTTTGAATGTGCTGGGTTGCTGGATTGAGATAGAGGGAATTCGATGTTTTAGCTTTTTGCGAGAAATATTGATCAATTTCTTCCTTTTGAATTGGAGTAAGGTTGGTATTTTTCTGAATTTCCACATTTTGGGGGTTTTCTTCTTTTCTGAGTTTTTTAGGTGGTTTGTTTCTACATTTGAACGGAAGGTCACTGTCTTCTTCTTTCATATCAGTAATACTCTTCTGCATATTTTCAATTGTTGAGGTTATATTTTGAAATGCCTTCATAAAGTAATTTGCCTGTTGTTGCAATGCAGCTTGTAACGAGGCCTGAAATTGTTTGTTAAGGTTTTCCGAGTGTTTATTCAGCAATTCTACAATCTCTATTTTGGTTGTATTGCTTTGTTCTGTATTTACTCGAGTGACTGTTGCATATGAGGTCCTTGGCTTCCAGATCCTCCTAGCTTCATTTGTTGTAAGTCCATTTATAGCCTTAAAATTCAGTATTTCTTCTTCTTTTTTGTAGAATTCGCAGTCTTTATTATTTGCCATGTGATTACCCTTACATAGGAGACAGCATGTAGTTTCCTTACATTCCGAATCGTGTGATTTACCGCATTTAACACACAGTTGCATTTGTTTGCAATATTTTGTGGGATGATCGAATCCAAAACATTTCTGGCATTGTCTTGGCTTATCCACAAACAAGTTGATCCTATTTCTTGTCATCCAAATCTTTATATATTGTGGCAGAATTCTTCCATAAATTGTTATTAGTACTGTTTCAGTATTAATGTATCGATTATTTTGTTTCTTAGTGAACCTGTTTATGCTGTGTACTTTAACTTGGTTTTCATCTTCAATATCCCTTTTCACATCTTCTAAGTTTTCTTCTGTCGGAATGCTAAATAATAGAAATCGTGTAGTTATGGTCTCGTATTGAAGGGATGGAACTACTTCCTTTAGAAGCAAACTATTAATCTTTATCAACTCTTTTGCTGTGTTCAGGTTTTTTGTGATAGCCAAAATTTTCCCGTTCCTTGTATGGATAATTTCGTCAATGTTTCCTATTTTTGTGACTTTATTTTTAAAACTCTCCTTAAGTAATTTTGGATGACTTCTTGAGATTTTATCTTGAGTGGGATTAAAAATTATTATGTATTTCTCCGCTCCATTTTCAGCTGCGTACTCTATTTGTGTTTTGAGATCCAAGTTGCTAACAAATATATTCCCGTTTTCTAACTCCATTTTCTTTACTTTTCCAATTCCAACTTCCTCCGACTCCACCGCCATACTGGTGGAAGATATCCTACTATCCAGCAGTTTTTAGAACACCAGTTATACTTATTTAATAACTTGGGTATTTACTCTTTACTTCAAAAATAACAAACAAAAATATACAGAAAAAGAATACAGAACAGTCAAAGAAAAAACACAAAAAATGACACTAGAACGATCAGCAAAAACTATCTCTCAGAATTCCGATCCTTCTCGCGTTCCATTTTTCTTCTCCGCCTACTTACTTTACTTTCGACTTAGTTCTTAGTTGGGGGCGTTGGGGGTGTAGGAGGCGTATTGCTTGCTTTCGAGAAGCCGCTTATGCCTTCTTTTTCCTGGTATCAATGATAATTTTTTTTTTTTTTTTTTTTTTTTTTTTTTTTTTTTTTTTTTTTTTTTTTGTTACCGAGCAAGTTTGTCTCTACTCTGTGATTTGTTCGTGTCTTTTTCTTCCGGTTTTTATTTTATTATAGTTTTCTTCTTTCTCAGGCGTGAAAACTCAACAAGTGTAAGCTTTATGTCTTTGGTTTAATATTGTTTCCCGTAAAGCTTTTCCGAGAAAGTTTTTTTCATGGTGTCTTCCATTTGTTGGGTATAGGTTTTGATTATGTTCTGGCAGTTCCTATCCACTCTGGCACTAAGCTTTTCCATTCTCGATTCCAATGATTCTGGGACTAATGGACTCTAACCGCCTATCTGGTTCGAGACTTCACGGAGCCAACACGTGACCTACAACTGAGCTTGCAATTGGTTACCACAGATACTACACTAGTAGATCTACTAGTGTAGTATCTGTGGTAACCAATGGCAAGCTCAGTAGGTCACGTGTTGGTTCCGTGTGACGTCAGACGGTTAGAGTCCATTCCTCTTCATCTTCGTCTTGGCTTATGTACTCTGGATCTTCATCCCTTCGGGTTGGGCTATTCAAACTAGATTCACTTTTGGTTGAGTCTTTGATTTTGTGTAGATCGTCTTCATCTTGACTTATATACCCTGGATTTTCATCCCTTCTGAATGAGCTCTTCAAGCTAGATTCACTTTTGGTCGAGTCCTTAATTTTATGTAGGTATACTACGTTAGCAATTTTTTCATTCAATTGTTCCAATCTTTCTGCACTGCCTTTTCCTTCCTTATGGTTTTCTTTCCTATGTTCTTCCGTATCGGATGGATTTCCTACATTTGAGGCTTTTATCAGAGTTTGAGCTAATGCCCGGTCTAAAATTTCTTCTACTTTGGTAGATATCGTTTTAATTAGTCTTATTTCTAGTTCTTCGAATAGCTTTGCGTGATCGGCTTGAACTTTTGACTGATCAGACACCTTTCCAGGTAGCAGCTCAGATGTGATTTTTGTGAGGTTTTCAACCGCCTCTTCTAGTCGATCGATTCTTCTATTTAGGCTTTCTATGTGGCCTTGCTCCCTTCCCGCAAGCACGGATTATAGGAATTTTTAAGGGGGGGGCGGTCTAGGTTCCCCAAAATTTCGTAGATTTGATTTCAAATTTAATTAACCCCCCAGTTCCCCGTCCCCTTTTCTATGATCAACTTTCCGATTCTGAATTCTTTCAACTGATCTTAACTGAAAGAAAAGCTTGTTAAAATAATATATCAATTTGCAAAAAATATTTGAATATTTTAGAAACATGGTATCTTACATTTATTACTTTATAAATAACGGTAAGAGTTTTGTCAAAAATTGAATAATAACTGATTTCTTTGATTCTGAAAATAAAAAGTTAATTTCTATTAATATTTTCCTATAGTGTACTTCAACTAGAATTTTACTCAACACATTTAAATACCCAAACCTCTTAATAGGATTTCAGCAACTCAGATTTCGATATTAACTCTCCAAAAATAAAAATTTTCAAGCTATTCTAAAAATAGTATTTTTTCTCAATTAAAAATTTAAACAATAATTATTTCTTAAAGATGAATTATCGTTAAAGTTTCGATTCAAAATCAATGATCCTTTATTTAAGAAAAACTTAAAAAGTTAATTCATCTGTTCAATTATCTTCCTTCATTGCTGTTTGGATAACTAAAACTTTTAAAAAGAGAAAAGAAATTACACCACCCGCCCCCTCAATTCTTAACCTTTGCCAACACAGAACCGCTTAAAAATTTACTAAATACACTTTAAAAGCTATAAATATAAATATCTTCCTTCCGTAAATAATTTACAAGAGTGTGGTGTAAAAGTTTCGTAAAACACATGTATATATCCTGAAAAAATATACTTACTAAACCAAACAAGGGAAAAAAGATTTAAAAAATTATTTAATTGTTACAAAGCTAATGTTAATTAACAATTAGGATATCTAGAAAATCTTACAGGTATGAATGAATATATACATTAGGGTGTCCCAAAAAAACGCGACTTTTGAAATGTTTAACTCTCACCCCCCCCCCAAAAAAAAAATGTTCTTTATGTGAATATAAGACACTGAATTTTTTTAGAATTTTTGAAAAATATTTAGAAGTCCCCCAAGGTCATTGAATTTTCAAAAAATGGTAAAAAAAAGGGTAAAATTTAACATTTTTCCTAATTTTTTTGAAATAACCATTAATGTTCAAATGACATTATATTTTCATTTATTAGAGCTATTTATATTGTTTTAAACCAATTCTGTATTAATTATCTGGGTAGGAAATATAATACGCATTATTATTAAAATCAAGAAACATGCGATATTTTTACCTTATGTTTTACACTATGCGACAAAAAAAATGGGTCAAAATGCCACAGAAACTTTGAAAGCAGATTCTTATGTAAAATGACCCCCTGAATCCGAATCCGGCCCCTGTTTTTCTCCATCAGCCTCAGATTTTCGGGGAACAGCCCCTCCCCCTTTTTACGTTTTTCGACGACTTTATAACTTTGAACTCGATTTTCAGGGTCAAAAAGCATTGTTTTAGTCTTCAAATTTCCCCCCAGGAGAGGAGACAAGAAAGGTTCAAATTAATAAAATATGAAAATTTGTAACAAATGGATAGGTTTAAGGGGTAATTAACCCCCTAAAAACGCAACAAAATCGCTAAGAATAGTAGGATTTGTTATACCGTATTTATTTAACTTATTTTTGAAGCAATTCATTTTTAAAGGGTCCTAACCGTTCCCCAAAACCCCAAATTTAATAATGATATGCAGCAATGATTTTTAGGAAAAGCGGTTGAGGAGTTATCGCCTCCGATGCACCCGCGGAAGGGTTCGGAAGACTGAATCGCGCTGGCACACGCACGCGTATTGTAAAATTTTAAATTTAGGTTTTTACAGTTTCTTATGCCTTTACCCCATTCTTTCATTCATCATACGTATAAGACAATAAGTCTTTATAGTACTTAAATGAAATTATTTAGTCAGTTTGAAAAAGCAATATTTCTAAATAATTTAAAAACTATACAGATTAAATCAACTATAAACTGCACAATTTAAAAAACATCATAAAGAAATTATTTTGTAAAAAAATTCATGCATATTATTTTTAGTATTTAATTTTTTTTTCAGACTTTTATAGAATTTTCAACTAAATTATTTCTTTGTTAATTTATTTTGGCTTAAATACTCATGTGTGGTCACAAGAAGGTGTCGGAACAAATGACTCTTACTGTTACACTTATATAAATAAACAGTCATTTCTGAAATATATTTTTGATTCTATTTAATTCTTTCATTTATAGAAACCACAAACTAGAGTTTATTATTTTAGTTATACAACGAAAAAGGGGGGGTAATAAAATTATGAAACTTATGTTTTGTGATGGGTTAATCGAAACCCCAAAAATAAAGACAATTATAATTCTGTTATTTAAAAAAGGATACATACATAATCAAACTGGATATTTTTTTTTTTTTGCAGAAAAAAAGGTACAGTTAATTCACACTTTTTTAAAAATCACTTTCCTACGCATCATTGTTAATTCCATTATCAATTATATCGTCGATTCACAAATGAAGTTTTCAAGTTCTTTTTCGGAAATCGGTAAATATCTGTATATCAAAAACACGAATGAAGATAAAAAAGCATAACTTACCTTTTTCTACAGGTGGCTAAAAAAGCAAAACGTATCTCAATCTGGAAATATGGAGTGAGACTAAAATAAAGAGCACGCAAATTCACGTCAAATTTACACCATTTCAAGAGAAGCTTTGAATACAAACTACAAACACGTGGACACAGGAAGGAGGGGGCGAACCTTATTGGAACATTCCAAAAACCTCGTTCAGTCGCTCATTACCCGTTCCGTTATCGTAGAATAACTTCGCCCCCCCCCCCCTTCGTAACTTCGTGATTTTCGTAACCACAGACAAAAAAAAAATTCATGTCAGCCCTAAGGGGGGAGGGGGCGATCGCCCCCTTCGCCCCCCCCCTATAACCCTATAATCCGTCCCTGCCTTCCCGCGATCGTAGGTGCTTTCCTTTGGTTTGAATTTTCGTTTGACTTCACGATTTCTGAATAACTTTTCCTTGGAGCTTGGAGGCAAGGATTTCTTGGCTTCCCTAATGGAAATATTTTCGGATTTTGCTTTGTTTATGATTTCACCTTCTCTCTTTACGATCGGACATCTTATATCTAGTGCTGCGTGGTCACTACTCCCACATCTGAAGCAACGTTGGCTTGCTTTATCGCAGTCGGAAGCTTCGTGGTTTTCTCCACATCTTGAGCACTTTATGTTTCGCTCTTTGCAATTTCCTTTAAAGTGTCCGAATTGCAGACACTTGTGGCAGATTTTAGGTTTCTCTATAAATTTTTGGGCGTTGTATATTACGTATTCATACTTGACTTGATCCCTTTGTGTTTGTGGCGGCTACATTTTGTGTGTAAAAAAGAGAGTGGCAACGCAAAAAAACAACTACAACTTCGACTTGTGTGATAGTCAATGTGTTTTGATGTAATTAGAACTCTCGCTCTGAACTAGTTGTTAAATTGGGTGCGAAGTGGGAACTGTCAAAGACGTAAACAGAACCGGTTTCCACTAGCTCCACTGGGAGAACGGGTGTTTCAAAGGGCAATAACTCGCCAACTGCGGTTCTACGTAGGAAACCTGTAATAGGCCTTTATCGCTCTTTTTACTTATATTGGCGAAATGAAGGAAGTTGGGTTTTTTTTGGTAGGGATGGGTATGTGAATGAAATTCTCCGGGATCGCTGCCGGGAATTGCCGCGACCCCGCCGGGAATTGCCGCGACCCCGCTCGTTACCGAATTCATTCGATAAAACGTATCAACTTTTAAAAATAATTTAAATTTTATAATTTTAATAGGAACTAAAATTTTGACAGTCAGATAGTACAAACTTGAACTATTAATTAAACGCAGTGAATTAAAATTTTGAATTTTTTGTTAAAAACTAATACAGAATTAAGGCTACTTAGGGTAATATTTATTAACCAACATTTACTATTCTATAAGTTATGCAATTTTCCTTATTTAATTTCAAATTATTAAATAGTTGATTTTTAAATAGCATATGGCTTTAGTGTAAAAGCATTATTTTCTAATTCTCGACCAAATATATATTAACCGCGCAGCTATTTTATAAATTTACAGGGAAGATTACTTGAGGTTCAGGCATGATTTTTAAGGATAAGTATTTTTCAGGCATTAGTTTTACTAATAAAAAATCAGGATTTTAATAAAAATTTGATGTGTAGGTATTTAATGTCAGGTAAGGTTTTTTGCAAACATTTTATTACAAGTATTATATGAATTTCAATACTATGCCAATTTTGTTTGTGTTCATTTGATTATAAATTAATTTATTTAAAGTAAGATTTTAGCACTACAGAAAAAAAAAAACATTTTCTTTCTTACAGTGCTAAACAAAATAGAAGTATTTAATGAAACATTCCTAGCTTCCTGTTAACTAGGAAATATAGTATTGATAAATAAATTGCAGTCAAAGCATAGTCAAAGTAAATTTATATTTTTAAACATTCTTTTGAAAAATACAAAATTAAAACAATTACTGGTTAAATTATTTTTTATTTTATGAAACCCTACTGATTAAATCAATTACTGACGCTGTTAATTATCCTAAATTAATTTATTTCCATCTGCATTTACAACTTTATCCTGGAAATTTGTGCATGGCTGTGTTAAATAAAATGCATATGTTCTTTAGTTTCTCCTAATATTGTAACTTCTCAAATCATTAAACAAGGTTTTTTTAGTCTATAAAGCTTCTATTGTCACATGGTTTTTATAAGTCAAGAATCTTGTTTTATTTTGAAACGGTGGCACATCTCTTCAGTATATCTACTTCTCATAAATTGTTTTGTTATTTTAAAAGCTATCTCATACTTTTAGAAAATATTTAACCAGTTTAAAATTTTCTTTCAGAATTTAAGTAAGCAGAGATGCTTAACTCATTTTAACAGTATAAATTTCCAGAAACTGCCTTATGGTTATGAATTTTTTCTTAAAATTTATTTTGGGTTTGAATGCAGGAATATTGGTAGTGATTTCAATTTAATAATATCGATCTGATATAATTTTGCCTTATAAAAGCATGTTTTATTTGATGCTGATATTTGTATAACTATAATCAAATAAGCGAATCAATCAGAGAGATGGGGTTTAGAAGCGGTTAAGGGGAAGTAAAGACCCAAAAAAATTCCAAGTAGTGCAATTTAGTGTTTGCTTTTCACTGTGCAATACTTAAATTTGGCCTCAGCAAAAAAACATTTTTCATTTGTAGAAAGAATAAATTAAAATGTTTTTTCTTGAAGGGGGCCAAGAAAGACAACAAACAACTGCTCTAAATATAAATTCAGTTTATTTTTTAACTTATAACCTGAACTCTATACTCTATAGAACTTCATGCTGCGTTTCTCCGCTCCACAAAATAATATTAATTTCATTCACTATAATTTGCAATCTATAAATTATAAATGAAAGTTTGAAGAAATACCCAAAACAATTGTGCCTTATATAATTACTTTATGAATTAGCACAGTGATTCACAATCGGTGGTTCGTGGAACAAATTTGGGGTGGCCATGGAATGTTTTACATTGATTTAAACAGGGTTCCCACAGGCCCAGAATATCTGGAATTATAAGTGAAAATTACTTATTTTTACTAAAAATAGAAATTTCGTACATAACACCTAGAAAAGGACCAGTTTTAATGTTGGCATCATATTTTCACCATTGGCAAAGAAAAATGAATAGTGTATATTATTTTTAAAAGAGCAAGGAATATACAAAAAATTGCCCTTGATAGCTTTTTTTGCAACCGAAAAACTACGAAACTAACCTGTAAAAGTTACAGATCTTAAAGTGAATTTTTTGTGAAGTGAAGGATTTTTGAAGAATGTTAAGTGCTTTGTTAAAATACTTAAAAGCTTTAACCAAATTACCGTTTTGTTTCTCCTTAATTTTAGACCCAATGTGTGCTAAAGTATCCGAAATAGAAAAATAACCCCTTTTTAACAATCAGATGTTATTTGGACTGCATCTTTATTGTATTTTCAACAAACTATTAATATTTTAAAAATATTTTACACCATATCTCCATTTCTTTTTAACTAATTCACTTACAAATATGCATCTTGATTTTATGTGGAATTAAAAAATTTTACTTACTCTTCAGTTAATTAAATTTTGATATGACCCAAATTAAAAATAATAATTTGTTTACCTTAAATGGAAAAATTGAATACCTACTTATACGACCGAATTGCGGGAAGGGGAAGTCTCCTTCAAGAGTCTTCCAGGCACGCCTTACGAAGCACACCATTGGTCAAGGTGTCACATTATGTTACCACCACTCTTCACTTCTATAGAAAATTTATGGCACCAGAGGAACTAGCGAAAAAATTTAGTGCGGCCTTTAAGACAAATCTTTATCCAGTTTTTTTTTTAATTTAAACTAGCTGATTGATATACCCGGCCTTGCACGGGGGAGTAAAAGCTTTAAACATGAAAAGTTTGAATAAATTCCAATTTTTTTTTTTTAATTAGAGGTATTGAAAACCATCCGTGTAAAGCATTTCCTACACAATCACCCCAAAATCCCTATGAAAAAAGTATTTTTCCAAAAACTGCTTAAAATGCCCCCATTTAGTCATGGTAAATCATATCTTCAGGATTTTAATTAACATTTTTAGTAAACTTTTTTAACTTTTTCCAGGTTCGTAGGCATCAAATAGAAGTATACGTACTGTAGATTTCCAGAACCAAATGACAAAAAAGATTGGTGCCACATGCCACATGAAATGGTCACCAAACTTAATTTCCATTTAGTATTATAACATGAAATAAAAATATCAGCACAAATAGAAAACACAAAAATTAAGCAAAATTTAGTACTAATCTTATTCTTTAACTGAATTCAATAATTAAATTAGAAAGCAAAGATATGTGAAAATAAGAAAACTGCGAGGTCCAAAACAATGAGGTTCAAAGCTTCATGTCGTATGTGTCACGAAAAAATCATATTTCTGCTGTGAATAGATTTTGCTTAGGGCGAACTCGCAGCAGAAAAAAAATATTTATGACTTTGAAATTAAATAACAGGAGACATAATTATCTCATTTATAAGCTTTTGGAACGAAAATGACCCTCATACATTTGTCTACTAATATTCAAAATTTTATAATAGTGGAGAGTGGGACACCTTGGGACACTTTTTACTAAATTATTTTTCTAATTTATTTATACCGTTATATTTATTCAAACACAGCTAATATATTAGATATACTCTTTCGTGCATCTAATAAAAATTTTTCCGAGCAATTATCTCTTAGGAAATTCATAATAACAAATTTAAAAAACCTCTTTTAATGTCCCAAGGTGCCCCATAGACTGTTCCAAAAAAAATTCTTTAGAAATTTAACACGCATACTCCCTCATTTTGTGCTTAATGGTAATTAAATATGGTGTTCAAAATTTGAAGAAAAAATATTAATATTAACAGACTGCTCAAGAGTATCGAAAAATCTTGTTTATGCGTTTTTCTCAAAAATAGCAAAAAAAATTCCTTTTTGAAATTCAATATCCAAACCCTCTTATTTTGAGCCTAGAAGCATTATAAAAAGGTGTAAAAAATTTGAAGTACAAATATTAATATTAGCAGACTGCTCAAGGGCATCAAAAAATCACGTTTTTCAAGTTTTGGACTAATTTACAAAAAAAGTATCAAATAAGTAAAATATAAAAATTCTGTGCTTGTTAGATGTTAATATAAATTATATTAATTTTTTATACAGAATTAGTCATCAGTTTTAGTTAAAATTAATATTTTCATAGTTTTTAATCGCTTAACTTTAAGTATGAAAAGGCTTGGAGATTGTTTTGAGCACAAAAAGACAATTTGTCATTTTTTGGACTTATTCCCTTTATCAAACTGACGATTCAAATATGATAAAGCTGTGCTTAAGAATCTTAAATTGGTCAATCAAGGATAAAAAAAAAAATTATTCTTGAAAGTTTTGGTGTATCTTTTAATATATGCCCCAAGTCCTCTAATTGACACTTTGTATACTAAACTTAATTACTCTTTTAGGTTTAGCAAAAAAAATATTTTTCTCTTCTAAAATATTAATGGATACACATATTTTAATCTCAACATAAAAAATAAACCTCTATTATTAAAAAATTTCTTTTGAAACTACAAGTAATTGTAACTTTGCATCAAACAAAACAACAAAGCTGATGTAAATAATGACCCAGACGCACCAAAGATTCTAAAACACGTTGAAAAGTAGATTTTAGGATCATTTATTAGTACTACCGATAAGCACGAGTTCATAACTATAAAATTGCGTCTGAAAAGTGGAGTGCCCCAGCCCCACTCTCTCCTATTCAATTTAATAGTTTTTGCGTATATAGTGAATGTTCAAAATTGTCTTTAAAGTTTAAAGACAATTTATATAGTTATTATATATATAGTTATTATATTTATATTATAGTTATAAGGTCATATTTTTTCAATCAATTATAAAATCTTCCAATTATTTTCAATACCAATATTTTGTTTCACTTAAAGTTTAAACCCAAAGAGTATTTCACTTATTCCAGCAGATACCATAAGGCTAAAGTTAAACCACAAAACGTGGGTTAAAATAACCCCATATAATAAAAATTCATTAAAAGTGAGAACACGAAGTGAAACAAAATATTGATATTGAAAATAATTGGAAGATTTTATAATTGATTGAAAAAATATGACCTAATAACTATTCATAACTTCCAAAGGCAAAATAAATTATTATACTAGTAGGTATGTTAAAGATTTAAATTATAGAGATTCTTTCTCTAAAACAAAGTTTTGAATTAAAAAACTCTAAGGGCCATTTTCATCATACACTTACTTACATGTTACATTTCAGAATTAAAAAAAAATTTAAAAAGTATTTTTTCAAACTATATAATTTCTTAATGAAGTGAACATAGGTGTTTTATTTATGCGAAAAGTATATGGAAAAGCAATTGATCATACACTTTTTCCTAAAATTAAGGGTAAAATGATACTCTAACACAAAACATCATGTCCCTGGTATCACACAAAACTGAAATAATGGACTTAAACTATTATAATCGGATGCATTTTTAAAGAACACACATTTGTATATCCTTCGTTTATCAATTTTAAACACAAGCAAAGGATAAATCAGTCAAAAATAAACCTAAATAGCAAAAATAGAAAAGCAAATTAATATTAATAACTTTCCAAATCAGTGGCTCAGCAATAATCGATTCTCATACTATAGATATAGTATTATGGATGTAACGGGAGTTGACATTTTAATAAAATAACAGAATAAAACATACTTGCGTAGTTGGAAACTGAAATAAAGCTCCATCGTATCTTTTTTATCAATATATAACTATATTTATGGGCTTAAAATTCCCCAAAAAAGTTTATTTAATATTAAAAATTACCGTAACGGGAGTTGACATTAATAAAAACACCTTACCTTGACGACAGATTATTTCGCTAAAACCACGACAGTTTTCGCACCGAATAATAAAAAAACGGTTAAAAGATATTCTTAAGTAAATAAACAATAATCGTTTGAAATGTTTTTTTTTTCATTTTTTAAGCATAATTATTATTATATTTTTAAAATTAATTCGAACGTAACGGGAGTTGACATAAATTGAGGGACAAAATATTTTATTGATTTGTAAAAATATAAAACTCAAGAAATACATTTTTGCAATTATCATAACCTTTTAACGAAGATAATATGCTCACAGTTTTTATATTCATCGTATTTTCTTTCAAAAAATAAAATTAAATAACAAAAAACTTCTTCGAATTTCATGAAACTTGTAAGGGAAAAGCGTTGGCCAATTTAGTATTTTTAAAGATCTTTATTAACATAATTTTACAGCTTTTTTTACTCATTAATAGAAACATTTAATTTAGCCTACTTACTTAAATCAAAGTTCAAACAGAAATGTTAATGATTAACTGTTTAAAAGTAAGTGCAAGAGTAATACTTACTGTTGAAATGTTTTATAGTTTAGATCCAAAATCTAATTTTATGCTTAAAATTTAAGAAAAAAAAAGGGGTGACAATTTGGGATCCCGTTAGTTACCCATACAGGGTATATATGTTACGGGCAATGTGATAAATCCGGGCATTATTAATATTGCCCGGTCAATGGGATAAATTCAATGAAATTTATAAATGAAATTTATCACTTTGCCCGCCTACACTTCGGGCATTATTAATAATGCCCGATTAATCACTTTGCCCTTAACATATATAACCATAATCATACAGGGTAAAAAGTAACAAAAAAGCTACTCTTAGTCTTAATACATTAATACAAAACTTGGAAGTCATGGTAAAACAAACTGAATAAGATTTTAAATAAAAAGAGAACGGAAACTTTTTTTCCTAATCAATTAAATAAACATACTGTAAGTTAAATAAAAACAATTAAGATAATTTGTTTACAATGATTTTTTTGTTAATTTTTGTAAGTAACGGGATTTTACGCAGGTATAAATTATTGGTGGTATCAACAGTTTAAACTACAAGATACAACTCTCTACTCTACTACTTTTTAAACTGAAATATGCAGTTATTCTGGAATTAATAGTAAAAGTAAACTTACTGTTTCATTTTCTTTTCCTTTCTTTTTTCTGCACCACTTTTTGCTGTTTACTGTTTTGGAACAAACAAGATAAAAAATAGTTGTTTCTCATACAGACCACTAGAGGCGTGCATCCTTCGACCTTTTCCCCCCCCGGAAACGTTCCAATGGAAAAGGTTTCCCTCCCCTCCATTTTCCCATTATTCCCCACATCGTTTTCCCATGAGTCGGTGTAATTCGAAGACGAACTTTATCAGTTGATTGACGGGTGACCCGAAACTGGACATTCTGGCGACGGTTGTGGATGGGGGTGAGGGTTGTAAAAATCAATCAACGTCACAGCCTACTCTTGAGCAAACATTTATCTTTATTTCGCATCAGTCAGAAGTCACCCTTGGGGGGTCCCGCTCACACATTGCACGCCTGAAACAAATTGCAACAGAAGTTTTCGTTCATCGGTTTTCAGTTGGAAATGAATGACCTCATTAATAATATACAAATAATCAGACAATATCGGGTCAAATAAAATATATGTTTGATAATTAAAAAAATGGTTAAAATTTTTTTTTCCAAAAATCAAATAACAGTGATTGTGACTTATGATAGCATTAATATACATGTATTTATAGCCTATTTTTCAATGCTAAATACGAATATTCTATTTCCAAATCCGAAATCATAGCCAAAATAAATATCTCATTCTTGAAATAAGCATGACGCTAGCCTGTATACTTTAAGTAGTAAAATGCAATTTTCTCTTTTTAAAGTCCCGATTATCCGAGTTTAATGCAGACTGAGGTTAACTCGGATAACCAAAAAAAAAACTCGGTTAAGCAAAAATTGTATGTACGGGGGCGGCACATTTCAACCGAAAGTACATTTTTGACTATTTATCCCTCTTTTTATAAGATATTGAAACAAAACTTAATTGCTAATTCATTCATAAACTTAGTTTAATTCCTGAAATTTTAGAACCACTTTAGGATGGATTAAACAAATTCTAAAAAATGAGAAATTCTGGTCAAATGTGCCCCAGTGGAGCTTGAGGCACATTTGAACCACTTTCATAAATAGTACAAAATTCATTTTTACAAGCTACCAAATTTATCGTACATTTAACTTTACATTTGTAGCTATCAGTTAAGCTGGAAATTTTATTTTTAGGGGGTTTTTTTGTTAAATTTTAAATTATTTACATTTTGAAAAGTTTTAATGAATTTTTATTGTATTTTAAGTTTTTGTGTGAGGAAGGAATTATTAGGAGGGAATAATCAATGAATACATTGCCCATTAATAAAAACCAACGAGAAAAAAATTTCAAAACATTTATTTTTATTCAGTTTTTAAGATAGTGAAACAGCTAGCAACTCAACACCCATCAAGAAAAATTGTAGGATATCATCGTAATTAAATAAACGATATTTTGTTAATTATTTTCCTATCAGTCTTTTATTCTTGGTTCTTACCATACTTTTTATATCTAAACCTTATACAGTTATTATACTTACAATTACAGATAGCTTTACTTCTTAAATAAGATGAAAACATTGATTAAAATTTTACTGATTAAAAATATTAAATATCTAACAACCGGTTTCAAAAGAGCTAAAAGCAATAATTACGAATAAACAGGACAAATATTAAAGACACTTAAAAATACTTAATAAGCACTTATATTTTTAAACAGAAAAACCATCCTTTTTAAATTTTATCCAAATTCTATCATATAAACTAAAACTAGAGAAATCCAAAAAGTTTGAATTTTTAAGTACATATTTTGGAATAATTTAACTAATTCAATTTAAAAAAAACTACTTAAAATACTAGCATTTAGCGTGTAAAAATACGTTTGAAATAAAGAAGGGTAAAAATTTCATGATTATAGATGAAATTGGGAAACGTACAGCGTAGAGCGTACACCTTTTTTTGGACTTACTTTATTGATGTCACAATAGAACACAAGTCAAAATTTCTATTTATAACTTTCTTGATTGAATTTTCACAAGAATAAAACGAGAATTAGTTTACTTTACACCTTCCAAAGCAGGAAATTTGCAAACACAAAAGGCTATCTATTGGTAATTTTTCCGATTTTTAAATTTAATTTAACATATAGATATGTGGGTTGTTCTAATGTGCCACCCTCTCCCCTGTGTTTAAATGTATATCTTTAACAAACTATAAAAGTTTTAAAGATACATGTAATTGATGTTAGGGTGAATAAAAATTACTGTTGCTTTTAAAATCCATAATTTAATATATCACTAGGGTTTTTTTTTTGTTACTTGGGTGTTTTTTTACCACAATGTTTTGCCATTTTCTAAAATGAGATATTACTCGTTTTTATTAATGATTCCAACTCTACACTCATAGATAGTGGTCAGCCAAATCAAAATGTTACCATAGAAATCTCTATAGTCAATTAGATATTGTTTAGATGCAAGAACAGTAAAACGAAAATCTTTAAAAATATGGTTTTTACTGGTAGCCTGATTAACCAAACCTAAAAAGAGGATATTTTTCCAAACATGTTGAAAACTTAATTTAAAACCACGATGCTTCATTTGTTTTATAACAAACATAATGTGTTTACCCGTGGTTTACCCCTACAGAAACAATTAGAGGTACACTTAGCTACTTTTTAGTAGTTATGATGAGAGAAAATGATTTTTTAAACATCATTTTAAAGTAAAACCCTTAACTCTATTGGCATAATTTAAAGTTTCTATCCCAAGAGGGAAATAAGATTGACGCATCAAAAACTGTTACTCTCTCTTTTATAAAAACATTTTCATTGCTTTTTGAAAGTGTGCATAAAAGAACATTCTTGTAAGAAATTCAAGTTATATCCTCCTTGAAGGGGAGCTCAAAATATATATAAAAAGTTTTGCATTCGGATGTACTCCTCCTCCTGTGTGTTTATATTATATTGACAGAACAAGAGTTAAATACATTCAATTGTTTGCTACCTTTAACATTAAAGATTCGTCTTAGTATTTTTTTTATAAGAATAAATGATATTTTACCAGTTTATTTATTTATTTATTGAAAAACACACACTACAGATAAAATTCAATTACAGTGGTGATGAGAAAGAAAAATTTAATTGTATAAAACCCTTTGACATAACTTTTTAAAACACTAAAGGACTCGGAAAAAATATCGAGTTCATTACAATATGAATATTACAAATCTTATAAAATCTAGTGATAGGAAAGTTGGCCAGATAAAAATTTAAATAATGAAAAATTAACAATAATAGATAATAAATTATTACGTAAATTAAGATTTTCAACAGACAATTGAAATAAACATAAAATATCTGAACAATCAAACGAACTATTTAGAATTTTATAAAATAATAATAAGCAAGACAAATCTCTTCGAGATCTCAAAGATGGAATTTCAAAGAACTTAGAAAGACTACATGGAGAAATATCATGAGGATAATGCTTAGTTTTTTTATAAAAAAGATGGTGTAAGAAATTATTTTAAACTCTTTCAATACATATATTTTTGTTATTGTAAAAAGGATTCCAGATAACACATACACAGTGTATTCTAAAGTTTAGCGAATGAATGAAAAATAAAGAATTTTTAATGTTTGATCATTAGAAAAGTTAATTGTTTTACGTAAACACAATTGCGTTTATGTTACTTTAATTACGTTTACACAATTTATTATTCAAAATGAAGAGTTTTTCTTTGTCCCGGGAAACCTCTAGCCCCTTTTTAAATAGTGTGAAGCTAATAATAATTTACAAGCACTTCAGACAGAAATTAATTCAATGATTACGAATCTTATCTTTCAAGGGGTGCTGAAATGTAAAACGTTTATTTTTGTACTAGTTAATAAATCATGGTTTTGATCCCAAATTCCTAATCCACCCCCTTCAACATTTTCTTGTTGACGACGCTTTTTCATTTAACAATAAAACCTTATCAATTTCAATCAACCTTTCAATATTTTAAAAGTAATTTGATTTTTTAAATAGTTTTTTTTATTTAGTTGAAAGTTAAATACAGCATGCACCATGACAGGAGCCATACAACATGCATACACATCTGATTACAAAATATACACAACTTTAGTTTGCTGTGATCCAGGGTTGGCCAAATTGAACACGATTGTTTTTTTAAACCCCACTCTTTGGAAAAAAAAAATTTTTTTTTTGGGGGGGGGGGTGGGAGGGGGGTTTCAAGAAAAATCCCAATTTTGCTCTTTCTTTGCTTGAACTTCAGATGCGTCGATGGGGATTTCATGTTGAGTTGTTGTCCTTTTTGCTTTAAAAACCATTTAACTCTTTACAAAATTGTTTTGGGGGAGGCTGCCATAACTTAATTTTTTTTTTGATAAAACTCTTTTATAACAAGAATCTGGCTGTTTTAAATAACTCACCATATAAAAAACACCACTCTTTGAACTTTTATAAAACCGTGTTATAAATTTTTAAAAACACTACTTGACTAAAAAAACCCATGCACAACTTAGATAAACCCAACTAATTATCAAATAATTGAATGAACTTATAAAAAACACTTAGTTTTAAAACTACATTTAAAAACAATGAAATTTTAAGAATGACTGACATGTAAAAAAGCCATTCTCTGAATATTGATAAAACAGTTATAAATTTTAAAGAACTTGCTTGATTCTTAATAAACCAATGGATCTTTGAAAGAACCCGCGTAGTTTTAAAATAAAATACTTGTGAAGAAATCGACTTAGTTTTTAAAATAAAACTTGGAAAAAAAATACCCTGACTTATAAAAACTATCACACACACACACACACACACACACACACACACACACACACACACACACACACACACACACACACACACACACACACACACACACACACACACACACACACACACACACACACACACACACACACACACACACACACACACACACACACACACACACACACACACACACACACACACACACACACACACACACACACACACACACACACACACACACACACACACACACACACACACACACACACACACACACACACACACACACACACACACACACACACACACACACACACACACACACACACACACACACACACACACACACACACACACACACACTTAACCTTTAAATTGAAACTTGAAAATAACCCATTGAGTTTTGAAAACGACCCATGTGACCTATGAAAAACCAATTTTATTAATAAATTTGAAAAAACATACCAAAATTTTTAACAAACCATAGTACCTTTTAAAAAACACATCAATATTTCAAACAACCTATTTAGCTTTGGAAAAAACCCATATAAATATGAAAAAACACATTTGACTTTTTAAACTATATCTATCCAAATTTTTAAGAAATACACATCTTTAACATTGAAAACCATTCATTTTGGGAAAATCCATTAAACATTGAAAAAAAACCCAATTTTTCAGAAAAATCGAATTTTTCATGATTTTTTTTCAGCGTTTTATTAAAAAAATCCGTAAGAAAACCCAACCCACAACACTGCTGTGTTCTGAAAAGATTTAAACGGCAATCAGCAGAAAGTAGGGTACTTAGGTCATATGCATAAAAAAAATATGTGTATCTAAAAATAAGAATTTAAGAGTAATAACATAAGTACATACTTTTTCTATGGGCATTAATAAAAACTAAAAACTATAAAAACACATTTGGAATCATTACTTTCTGACTTCTTCTATACCTATTATATTACTTAAATATTATAAAATTATTAAATAATTGCCACTAGTATACAATAAATTACATAAAATAATATAAGAATAAGACATAAATATAGCATTGTTTTGTTAGGGCACCTTTACAACACAAAATACGCAAATGTCTTTAGATTAAAAAATTAGATCTAATAAGCTTTTTTTAGCGTAATATTTATATTCAGCACATCAAATTCATTCCGGATCGAGTACTTTCATCTCAGAAGCTATTTCATTGTTGTCCAGTATTAGTTTACAATGGATTAGATAAAAAATGCCATGCTTCGTGTATATTACATAAAAATTGCTCTACAACTCATCTGAAAGTAGCCAAAACTCCTAAACCAATTTAAAAAAAAAGATGCTGATTCACCTATGTGATTCACTTTTTATCTTGGATTTTTTTATCAGTGTATAAGAAAAACTAGGTTAAAAAAGAAAAGTGAGGATTTTTTTACTTAATATAATAATTGTTCATAATAAATATCCGATCAGCATGACATTTCTAAATCGTTTTTGATGTAAGGAAACTATGGCGTTTTTTATTTTAAAACAACATTTTTTAAAAGTCTACTCCCAAGGTATTTTTAAGGAGAAGAAATCGTACTACACATGAAACGTTTCCGGTTTCCACTTTTCCTGACGTGCCTTGGGGTGAACTTTCCCCCCTGCCTCTTTCTCTCCCCTCTCTAGATTAGGGATAATTGGGACGGAAAGAGCGCAATAAATTTTCTTCACTGCTTCCTTCCCCCTCAGCTTGTTTGTATGTTCGCGTTGGTGGTAACATAATGTGACACCTTGACCAATGGAGAATCTCGTAAGGCGTGGCTCGATGGTGCTGTACAACAATCCCATCAGGGAAGGGGGTAGGGAACTCATATCCTTGGCTGAATCAAAGCAATGAAGTTTTGAATTTACATTTTTTTTTTAAACTTAATTACTTTAAAATTTAGAAGAATTTTAAAAACTTGCACAAAAAGTCAAAACGTAGGAAAAAGAGGATACATTTGAATAACCCCCAAGAGTTAATATAAATTTTCAAAAAATAGGTAGCTGCATTAGTACCACCTTTTAACTGAATTTTCAGATTATTCGTCCCATTTTGAACAGAGAAAATAAAATGTGCTAAAATATTAATTTTATTTTTGTAAAAATACATTAATAGTTTCAAAAAATAGAATTGAAATATTTAATAAACTAAATTAAAAACAAAATATGTGTGTTCCAATTTCAATTATAAATAAGTTTTTTGCACTAAAACGTTGCGTTAGTAAATGAGACACATTTTGGCAGTTCAAATGTGGTTGCTTTTTTCCTTTCTTGATTATGCATTCATTTTTAGTCTGTTGTAATAGTTTCAAACATTAAGTAGTTTCATAATCAAATATTTAATTCTAAGGTCAATGGTTTTAGGGGAAGATTATGTGTGCATGTGTTTTAATTCCTCTGCTAGTTGTAAGATAATTCATTCAATATTAGTAAAGTTTCACACTACGTTCTTATCTGAAACAATAAATATATTAGTAGTTCTTTACTTATCTTTATATATATTAAAAAGAATAATTGATTTATCCCCGAAATAGGTTTTAGAAAGCCTATTGGTTAATATATGATTAACTCACAAGGGGTAATTTTTTTTTCGGGAGGGAGCCAAATATTCTCTAAAGATTTTTTACCCGTAATTAGATTAGATTTTACGAGAGAAAAGAGGACTTTTTTTGGGCCCTTAATCCTTATATCTTAAAAAATGAAAGCTTAAAAACAGGCTTTCCGATTCTGAAAAAAATTAGACACTAACTTTGCCTTAACACCAAAATAGTAGCTAAAATTGACGAATGTAAAATGAAATTTCAGGAAACTCAAAATCTTTAACCTTAACCATATTATGCAAAATACTTTTAAAGATTAAATAAAAGTTGTTAATGCTATGCAATGCACTTCAGCTTAATATTTTCAGTTTAGCATAAAACTAGGGAATGTTATTTACATTCTGATAAAGATAATAAATTGTTATTTAATAGTTTGACAATCTTGCACTTTCAAAGGTAAAAAATAGGCTTTATAGGGGGAGATGAGCTTAATTTCTTTTTATTACTTAAAACTTAAAAGGGGGTCATGTTACCAACTACAAGTATGTAATTTGTAACGTGAATTACTAATTAATTACATGTAGTGTTTCTAATGTGGAATGAATGAATTTCTACAAAGAAAACCTGATTAAGTTATATTAAGTCTGTCTGTTCTCTGTTCTGTCTGATCCCCCGATCAGCTTTAAATTAAATTAACCAGATCCACGAGACCATACACTCCCAGAAAATCTAAAAACAACTGAGGATCATACACAAACTATATTTTGAGATTTAATTGTGTGAAGCCTAATTGGAATGCTCTCCGAACTGATCCAGCCTCATATTTGTTTGCCTGCTTTCGAAAACATTCATGAATATTCGTTGATTTAAATCACTATTGATGTAGTCAGTTTGTTTTGTAGTTAGTTCTAGGGATGAAATATTAACACAGTCAACATTTTCTTTAGATTTTAGATGGAGCACTTTTCAGCACATAATAAAAAAAGTTTTTTTTATCACAAAATTATAGATTTCACTTAAAATTACTTTTAGTCTCGAAACCTAATCCTACCCTGCTTTTAAAATGAAATACTAATGTAATTACAGTCAGCATAGCTATGCAGCATAGTGATTTTTTAGTAGTGATTCAAATGTACTTAAACATACCTTGGACAGGTAGCGGTATGTCGATCATTTACTGAAAAATGTCTGATGACCATGTTCAGTTAACCCCAGTCCAATTTTAAGTACATAATACTATTTTATCTGAAACAATACACTTAAGAAATAATATAAGATTCACTGTAAACAGAATCGGTATTTAAACTGTAACTTAGAAACCAAACTTTAAAAAATTGATGGGTGAAATGAGTCAGTTTTTAACCTATATTATCTCAAATTGATGTTGTAGGTTTTGTAACAGATCTAAGAAAGAAAACTATCTAAGAAACAACCTATCTATACACCTAAGAAATGAAATGTGTTTTAGCACAAAAAAAAAGCAGAGTTTTTCAAAGACTTAAAGAGCACTTGGAAAGTTAACAAGTTAGGAATCCTTCTCATAATGTGATAATTCCTTTTAAACATAAGACAACTTTTGTAAAAAAAGAACATAATGATTAGTGGAATCGCCGGAGTATTCTCGTTCCTTCACCCCACCACATACTGCTTTTATCTAGAGTCAAGGTCAAACTGCTGCAATCCTCCCCTCCCACAGGGGGTGGGGGGGAATGGGAATCCACACAGCCAACTGGCTCCATCCTTCCCTTATCTCCCTTTTCATGGCAGATGACAAAATCACAATGAAACCTGACTTTTCTTCTCTGCTATAATATTTCGTTTAGATTATTTGAAAATGGATAATTGAATTCTAACTCGCATGGGGATAAAATCCATTTAAAATAAATATTGTAGAGAATTTTATGATTAAAATATTAAGAGTTATTTATGAGCTGTATATGTATTATGTTACGGGCAATGTGATCAATCGGGCAAATTCAATGGAATTTATCCCTTTGCCCGCCTCCCTATTTCGGGCATTATTAATAATGCCCGATTAATCACTTTACCCGTAACATCTATAGAAATGAAAACAATTATCACTCTATAAAGTACTTGGAACTTCTTTCAACAAGGTAAGTATACTTACAAACATACATTTTTAACTTAAGTGTTTAAAGGAAGGTAGTAGTAATCAGTAATAAGTATTAATACATCAGAATAATGTAATAGTTAGGTTGATTGAAGGAGCAGGTAAAGCCAATAGAATATAATATATTACATTTTAAGTTTTTTAACCAAATCTAGTAGTAACTTTCATGTGTTTTTATTCAAATATTTAGGTTATTTTTTAAAAAATAATCCGATACTTACGTTATTCTTGGCTGACTGTGACTGTTACATCTTGGAAAAAAACTAAAAAACATGTGTGATTGATGCCACAGAGAGTGGTCATGGTCATCAAACACAAGTATTTTTTAGTAAAAGTCTGAAAGGAAAAAGTTTCATGTGAATTTACAATACAATAATTTAAATTTAAAATGAATGCAGAAATAACAGAAAATTTCTAAGCCCATTTAAGCTTGCCTCCAGTACAATAAGTAGTTTAGTTATGAAGCATCCCAAGCGACAGGACTGCATATATAAAAAAGTTTTTCATCCAGTTAAGGAAGTGAATATGTTTTATTTGAGAAGTGAATTAACACAGCTGATACTTGCATAATTCTTAGCTGACTGTGGCTGGTACTTCTTAAAAAACTAAAAAACAATTCTGATTGATGCCACTGGGAATGGCCATGGTCACCAAACAGAAATATTTTTTAGTAAAAAGTCTGAAAAGAAAAATAAATAAATAATGCTACTAATTAATTTCTTTAAATTGTGGAAGTTTAACATTTTGATTTATATCAAGCAACCCTGATTTTTTCACCATTAAAAATTGTAAATCAAACAAATAAAAATAATTTAGCTGCCTCAATTATGGAAATTACCATTGGAAAGAGTCATAAGTCAAGGACATTCACACATCGCAACCCCATCTTTAGCTTTTTTGAAAGAGACTGAAGAATTTTACCCAAGAAAGTAGATAATTTTTGTAGCACATTTACTTTAGGCTTGCTTAAAGGAAATGATTCTTTTATTAATACTTAAACAAATCAAATACGGTTTGAATATAGAGACTAACTACATAATTCACATTAGATTAACTGCAGTATCATATGACTTAATACTAGTAAGAGAGAGATGGCACATATATACTTATATGTAGATTTAATTTTTTTGTGTGAGGAATATATGCGAAAAATATGTTTACAGTCAGTGTTAAAATCGATCAACATAAAACAAATTTCGTCTTTTACCTTCATATTAAAAGCTAATGGTTACGCCAAACAAAAATCGTTTCCAAGCCCTATGCATTTTATATAGCTTAAATTTAATACTAACAGTATTTCTAGAGACATTAATTTTAAGATTAGAGGTCCCGCCATAAAAAATTAATAATACGCTAGTAAGTTTTTAATTTTGATAAGAACAGAAGTTAATACCCTTTTAAAAATTTATTGGTTATTAATACTAAGTCGACTCCGCTTATTGTGATCACTTTTGTCCAAGAGAAGAATTATAACAATATCCGATTGATAATAAGCGATTTGATATTAGAAAGTTTCAAACAGTGTAACTCACAACTATGTAGACCTAATTGAAGTATTTAAAACAATTCCCTAGTTTGTATTTTGTAAATTATACATCCTTAAAGAAAAATGAGAGTGGAACATATATTAATAATAAATTAATGACTCATTTTGTATGTTTATGCATTAAAATTGGCCTTCAAACGGGAAAAAAGGATGTTTTAAGGGGATTTCACCAAATTTTGATTAAGGGGACTCAGTACCAAAATTTGGTCAAAATTTCGAATTTGAGATTTTGCCATAAAAATGAAGAAACTACCCTTAGAATTATTCTTACTAAGTTTCATAATGATATGAGGGTTTTAAGTTTAAAAAATTTGAGGTTTTCTGACCCGAATATAGGCTTACTCAAGCATATTTTCAACCTTTAAATGGGTTTTTCTCAAAACAAGGTTTTTATGGTTTAAAACCCTAAGGCTTTTTTTCTAATTGTCTAAATAACTCAAAACTGGGTAGTCATTATCAGTAATGTATGTTAAACACCTCTGTGTATGGATTTTAAAATATATTTATTAGAAATTTTTTTACAAAGCAAGAAAGTAGAAACTTAGCATATTTTTTGGGAAAAAATGTCAAATTTCAGATTTTCTTTTATTTTTCCGAAACCCTTGCAGATATTTAAATTTCCATACGCAGAGGCAACAATATAAGTTTGATTTATGTTGAGGAGGAGTAGCATTTTGAAGTTAGGCTAATTTTGACCACTTTTTTGAAGTTTTTTTAAATTTTTGAAATAAATAAATTTTGGAATTTGCTTTTTGTGCTAAATATGAATTAGTATGAAGTTAATACATAATTTAACACCTAAAAAGATAATAAAATCCTGTTAATAAAGAAAAATATTTTTTTGGTACTGAGTCCCCTTAAGCGAACATTAAGCGAAAATTTGATTACATTAAAAGGCGCATTGAACATTAAATTAGAGATAGAAGTGACCGGGACCAGTCATTTTTGATAACATTAACCGTGATCACAATAATCGGAATCGATTGTTACTTTCTTTATTCTGTTTTATAAGAATTTCTCGTGGGAAAAAATAAAATGTGGAAATTTGAATGCCTATTAATAGGTTTATTTTATATAGGTGCAATAGAACCCAGATTATCCGAGTTAATACCACAAACCGGGTAACCGGCAGGTACCAAATAACTCAGTTAAAAAAAGACTAAATATTTTAAGTAATTACAGAAGTAATATAGATATTTAGTACGGCAGATGTTAAGAATAATCAAATACTCTCTCCAGTAACAAGTACCTCTATTCTTAGAAAAAGTCTTTAATGGTTATGTAGGTGCTTTTTCGCAGCTATGTTTCGTCAATTTTTAAAGAATAACATGATTCTAGAAATATTTGATAGCTCGGTTAAATGCGGAAACTCAGATGATAATTAAGGCCCGGATAATTGACGTTTTACAGTACTTCCAAAACTATTTTATACAATACATAACTTATTCTACCTCATAAATTAAACCAAATTAATACAACCATCTATTAGAAATCGTAGAATTTAATAAAACTTCTCAAAGAAACGTTTTTAAAAAATAATACAAGAAAAAAGATGCAACATCTAGTGACCTTATGAATGCAATTAAAACGTTCAAAAGATAGTTTTAACTAAATAATCAAATTAATTTCTTAAAACATAATCTTTCTCATAACTTTTTAAACCAAAAATATTAAAAATAGGATTTTTGTTATTGTTGCTTTAAAGAGAATAAATTTAATATAACGGTGAAATTTTGGGTGGGGGTAAAAAAATGCTTTTCTGAAATCCGCTTACTATACAAGTGGTGAATATTTTTGGAAAATCTCTTCAATAAAACCAGCTTGGTACAACAATTTTATTCTGGTATTGCCCAACACCCCGAAATGGAAAATCAACCAACCCCTAATCTTAGTCAGAAGTGGTAGAAAATGGGTAAAAACTGTAGTCGCATAGAACTGAAATTTTTTAAACGTTTTATTTATGCCTTTAGCTCAAAATTCACCTTAACCGCAATCGGATTCCGAAAGAACAGATACATACAGAATAAAAAAATAACGTTTCTGCATCTAGGGCTCGACCGGTGACATGTTTTTGCTGATGGGCCGATGCCGATTGTACGAGGATTTCCATCGGTATGCCGATGATCTTCAAAAGGCCGCCTGCCCATTTTTATAAATTTTTACTGAAATTGGTGGTTGCTATATAACAAAGCAATTTATGTGTCTGCGGTCACTGTAACGAATTACAAATAACATTATTCCTTTGATAAAAATGATCGGTAACGAAGGGGTTGTTATAAAGAGGTTCTACGTTTAATGTTTGATTTTTTAACATTTTTAAAAACTTAGAATGTAAATGATTTAAAAAAAATTCCATTCGAATAATTGAAATTATTACATGACATGAAACATTAAAATGATTACATGAGAATTCTTATTATCCTCTCATTAAGGAAAAAATAGATTTAAAAGTTTTGAGAACCGCTCCCGGTAAAGCGACAGAATTTTCAAGGAAACAGTTTTGAAAAGGCGTCAAAATTGGGAGTGAGTGAGTTAAGGGTCCTTCAAAGAATTTTTTTTAAAACGTACTTCTTAGAATTAGTGTTTTATCTCAATTCCGAGACCCGTGGTTTAAACCCAAAGAGGGCAACTCCTTGTATGAGGCAGAATTTTTACGAGAAAAACAGTACAACAGATGTCATAATTCTGAGGAATTTCAATGGTTTGACATTTTTTGAAATTTTTGACCATTGAAATTAGTGTTTTAAGTCACTTAAAAACCCTTTGCTAACGCCTGAAGAGAATCGCTCTTTGTAAGTCGCAAAATTCGAACAGAAAACAAACTCAAACAGTATAATGATGTTAACTTTCGTTAGATTTGGATATGTTCGTGGTATCAAGACTACCGCTTTGTCTAACTTTAAATACTCATTTTATAGAGTTAAATTGGAAAAATCAATAGTATTGCTTTCTTCAAAATTCAGATATTTTGTTTCCGGATGAGAAAAAAGAATTAGTCGGCATGGGAAACATCCGTTTTGGCACTAACAGGCGGAATTTCAACTTAAAGCTAAATTCTGAGGCAGAATCTCGCTTATTTTCGCCTTGGCGTAAATTTCTATAACCATTTAGATGTTTTTTTCAGGCCGATTTGCTTATCTTTGTAAAATTTAACATAGGCCGTCGATGACCATTTTTTATACAATTGGCGTCGACGCATCGGTAGAGTCCTTGTTTTTTTTTGTTTATTTCCTAATTTTATAGCGCAGGAACTGTCATATCATATTATATCAAGCTGAAATATTTTACGATCAGATTACTTGTCATTATAGGCTTATTAAGGTTTTCCAAATGAAGCGCTTTTTTGATAGAATAAGCAAACTGCAAGTCTGCGCAATTATTTGAATGAAACATACTTTTTACTAAACTTTAACAGGTTTTTTAATATTTAACTTTTTGTACGCTACTTTTTCAAACACTATTAGCATTTGTAACGCATGTTTTCATAGGTTTCTTTATTAAATCTAAAGAATTATTACGGATCAATTATTAGTAATTGTTTAATATAAGTCAAAAGTATCCCCATTAATTTTAAATTCATTCTCCAGTGATCTGGGCCCGGTGGACCGCACACAGCTGGCGGGCGTATGGTATGTAGGACTGATTTAAACAATGATTTAAAACATTAATTCTATTACAAATACGTATTTATAAATACTAAATGTAGAATTAAATCTAATCATAATGATTTAAGCAAAATAAAAAATACGTGAGACATAAACCACAAAATATAAGCTATTTAAAGTCTACAGTACGAATACCTAAATATTAGTACACACAAACAGGGCAATTACAAGGGAGATATTAATGGAATTTATAAATTCCAAAAAAAAAAACCATTTGAAGCACAGAAATAATAAAATAGTGCACTCACCCTGCTATAACCCAAGCGCAGCGAAAAGAGCCGCAGCCGCTGACCGCGCGCACGATTGTTCAAAAATGAATGAAGCCATTGCGTCCAAACTGGACTTGAGAGGGTTGCTTTGGCGCTGGAAAAACCGAGCCAAACGTTTTTAGTCAGCAACCCGCCATACGCCAAATAGTTGGAGCCAACGTAGCCCTCTAGCGGAGAAACAGGGAAATAAAAGCAATAAATCAACGACCGACCTAGCACCGAACCCTAAATTTCGCTCTGAACTGGATGCACGATATGATTTTCATTGTGTAAATACAACTTTTTATCATTATATATAATCGTAATATATTTAATCAAGATCATTTTTTTATTGATGCCTATTTATTGATAAACCAACAAGTGGTGACCCTGTGAACGGACTTACTAACACCAGGCCTACCCACGTGTAGGGGATGAAAGGGACTTTCCCCACCCTAATCCGCTTCTTCCCGCTTCCCGGTCCTCTTCGCCTGCGTTAAGGGTTTTCCCCGCCTGCCTCCGTTCGTGTGTTTTCTGCCCACTCTGCCGTTGCGATGGTTGATACGCCCGAGCTAGCCGACCCATCTCAAGTGGCGCTTGCTCCATCGGCGGCGAATTCGTCAGCGGCGCCTACTCCCTCACCGGCCGTTGCCCTCGTGGGTGTGAAAGCTTCACCTTTTTGGCGGGCCAATCCAGAACTATGGTTCCGGCAGATGGAGTCGCAGTTTGTACTGGCCGCGGTCACAAGGGAAGAAACAAAATTCCACTACGTGGTGGCCGCCCTTCAGCCTGAGGAGCTCACCATTGTGGGGGATATCATTACGAACCCCTCAGCTACAACGCCATATTCTGACATCCGCCAGAGGCTCTGCTCGCAATACGCGGATTCAGAGGAGCAGCGCCTTCGCGACCTAGTGTCCGGCATGCAACTAGGAGACAAGCGGCCTTCCCACCTCCTGCGTGAGATGCGAGCCAAAGCAGGGACCAGGCTCCCAGAGGACCTGCTGAAGACCCTCTTCTTGCAACGTCTCCCCACACACGTCCAGCAAATACTTGCTATTAGCAACGATAAACTGGACAAGCTGGCAGAGATGGCAGATGGAATCGCAGCGGCTGCGGGCAACCACCTGGCAATACAGGAGGTAAGCCAACCCCCACCTCCCACCCAGGAGACAGCTCTCCACACCATGTTGGCTGCGATCACCGCCCGGCTGGACCAGCTGGAAACCAGGTCCCGATCCAGGGAACGAAGCCCATCTGCAGGCCGGCTCTTCAGGAGACGCTCCAGCAGTCGACCCAGGGACTCAAACCCCGACTACTGCTGGTACCACCAGCGTTTCGGGGACGCAGCCAGGAAGTGTGTGCAACCTGGGTGTACCTACCCGCCTCCAAAAAACTAGGAGAGCCGTCACTCGACCCACAGAGTGACGGTCCGCTAGCAGTCCACCGCCTATATCTTGCGGACCGTACATCATCCCGCAAGTTCCTGGTGGATACGGGTGCTGATATCTCGGTTATTCCTCCAACAAACGGCCACCGTACGCCTGCTCAGCTTCAGCTCTACGCCGCAAATGGGACCCCGATTGCCACCTATGGGCAAAAGCTGCTACGCCTTGACTTGGGACTGCGTAGAGAATTCAACTGGCCCTTTGTAATGGCAGATGTCTCCCACCCCATCATCGGTGCCGACTTCCTTAGGCACTTTGGCCTTTTGGTGGACATTCGGGAAGAAAAGCTCATCGACCCACTCACCAACATGCAGTCCAGAGGAGTCCTCTCAGCGAGAGAGACACCGGGAGTGAAGGCTGTCAGCGGGGAATCGCAGTTCCACCATCTACTGGCCGAGTTTCCTTCGCTCACTGAAGCACACTCCACAGCCAGCCCAAGGAAACACCAGGTGGAACACACCATCTTAACCACTGGACCACCGGTTTTCTCCAAACCAAGGAGGCTTCCCCCAGACAAGCTCCGGGCAGCCCAGCAAGAGTTCCAATACTTGGTCTCCGCTGGGCTCTGCCGTCCTTCAAGCAGCTGTTGGGCCTCTCCCCTTCACATGGTCCCCAAGAGCAACGGGGACTGGCGTCCCTGTGGAGACTTCAGGCAGCTCAACAATATCACCATCCCGGACAGATACCCTGTGCCCCACATTCAGGACTGCATGCAGGTCTTGGAGGGAAAATCTATCTTTTCTACGTTGGACCTCGCCAAGGCCTATCTACAGATCCCTGTCCGAGAGGAAGACATCCCCAAAACGGCTGTGACCACCCCCTTCGGACTGTTCGAATTCATGTTTATGCCTTTTGGTCTGTCAAATGCGGCTGCCACATTCCAACGTTTCATCCATCATGTGCTGAGCGGCTTGGAGTTTTGTGTTCCCTACTTCGACGATGTTCTAGTGGCGTCTACAAGTAGCGAGCAGCACCTTCAACATCTCAAACAGGTCTTTGAACGGTTCAAGGAGTACGGGGTACATCTTAATGCATCCAAGTGTGTCCTGGGTCAGAGTCAAGTCACCTTCCTAGGACATCAGGTAACGGCGTCAGGCATCATCCCCCTGCCAGAGAAGGTGGAGGCAATTGTAAAATTTCCCAAGCCAGAGACAATCAAGGACCTCCGCCGGTTTCTTGCTATTCTCAATTTTTATCGCCGTTTTCTTCCCCATGCTGCCAGCCAACAAGCTCCTCTGAATGCCTTACTCTCCGGGGCTAAGAAGAACGATAAAACTCCAGTTCCATGGACTGAGGCAGCCACTATTGCCTTCGAAAAGTGCAAAGTGGCCCTGTCCTCCGCAACAGCCCTAAATTACCCGTCTGAGCAGGCTCCACTGGCCTTAGTGGTGGACGCCTCAGACTCGGCTATGGGCGCTGCATTGCAGCAACAGATCAAGGGCAGCTGGCAACCACTAGCCTTCTACTCCAAGAAACTCAATGGAGCACAACTGAGGTACAGCGCCTATGACCGGGAGCTCTTGGCCGCATATATGGCTATTCGTTTTTTCCGGCACATGGTGGAGGGGCGGCACTTTATCCTCTTCACAGACCATAAGCCATTAACATTTGCTTTTAGGCAGAAGGACGACAAATGCTCTCCTCGTCAGCTGAGACACCTGGACTTCATTGGCCAGTTTACCACTGACATTCGCCACATCAAGGGAGTGGACAATGTGGTCGCAGATGCCCTGTCCCGGGTCCAAATTGACGCCATGGAGATGCCCTCCCCCATCGATTTCCAGGAAATGGCCAAGGCGCAGGAGGCTGATGAGGAACTGCAATCCATCCTGTCTTCCCAAACTCCCTCCTCGTCCCTCATCCTGAAGAAGATGCACCTAGGCCACCCGGCGGTCACATTATTTTGTGAAGCCTCAACAGGCTGCATACGGCCTTTTGTTCCGGAAGGGTTCCGTAGAGAGGTTTTTAACCAATTACACGGACTCTCTCACCCGGGCACTCGGGCCTCTCTTAAATTGATAGGGGCACGCTACGTTTGGCCATCCATGCGGGCTGATGTCGCTGCCTGGGCCAAAGCGTGCATTCCGTGCCAGAGAAGCAAGGTCACACGGCATACCAGAAGCCAACTGGGATCATTCATACCCCCTAGCTCTCGGTTTGAGCATATCCACATCGACCTAGTAGGCCCACTACCACCGTCGGAAGGCTTTCGGTACTGCCTGACCTGTGTCGATCGCTTCACCAAATGGCCGGAAGTTTTTCCTCTCAGTGACATCACAGCCCAATCTGTGGCTTCTGCATTTTATACTGGCTGGGTGTCAAGGTTCGGTTCGCCATTGAGGCTCACAACGGACCAGGGAACCCAGTTTGAGTCCTCCTTGTTTCGGGCCCTAACTACATTTTTGGGGACCGCCCGTATCCGAACCACTCCTTACCACCCGGCTGCCAACGGCCAAGTGGAGCGGTTCCACCGGCAGTTAAAGGCAGCCATCATGGCCTACCAGGAACCGCAGTGGACAGCTGCCTTGCCATCCATCCTATTGGGTTTCAGGGCTGCCTTCAAGGAGGATATGCAGGCTACCCCAGCTGAGATGGTGTATGGAGCAACTCTTCGGGTACCAGGGGAGCTCTTAACACCTACTACAGAGGCAATTGACCCTGCTACCTTTGTAGGGAGGTTGAGGGAGGGTATGCAACGCCTCGCACCTTCCCCAGCCATACATCATAACCATCCGCCAGTGTTCGTCAGTAAGGACTTAGCTACATGCTCGCATGTTTTCCTGCGGACGGACGCTGTGCGAAGGAGCCTACAACCACCCTATGAAGGTCCCTTCCGGGTAGTGTCCCGGAGCAATAAGCTTTTCAAAATAATGAGGAACGACGCGGAGTGCACTGTAAGCATCGACCGCCTGAAGCCAGCCCTTACAACAGCGGGGTCAACAACCGACCAAACCCTGGCCGGCCCACCTGCCACAGCGCAAGCCTCTGCACCTGCTCTGGGACAACCCGTGTCTACTCCAGCCTCTGTATCTTCCCCTGACCAACCCGGGTCTGCTCCAACCACTGCGCCCACTACGGACTCTCCAAACTCCCCACCTGTTCCTGCTTCTGGTGTCCCCCCACAGGGACCCAGCGACTCGCTGCCTCCCAAGCACATTACCAGGGCCGGCAGGCATGTCCGGTTCAACCCACGGTACCTCTAAATTTCGCTGTTGCTGGGGAGGGGCTACCTGTGGCGGCTACATTTTGTGTGTAAAAAAGAGAGTGGCAACGCAAAAAAACAACTACAACTTCGACTTGTGTGATAGTCAATGTGTTTTGATGTAATTAGAACTCTCGCTCTGAACTGGATGCACGATATGATTTTCATTGTGTAAATACAACTTTTTATCATTATATATAATCGTAATATATTTAATCAAGATCATTTTTTTATTGATGCCTATTTATTGATAAACCAACATGTTCTTCCAAGTTCTTGTAATAAGATCGTGGGAGAAGCCGCATTGTCACCTTTTTTGGTGAAACGAACTATTTTGTTCACTCTTACTCCTTGTGCCTGGAGCCTTTCGTTTATATGGCTTACAGAAGCTTTCGGATCTATTCCGTTTATGATATACTGTACTGTGATTGAGCTTTCGAATACGAAGCTTACAATGTCTCTTCCCACTATTTCTCTTTTGTTTAATACGTTGATTGCCGATTTCAAGCTGTTTGCAGTTACAATAATTGTTTTATTTCTTGTAAGAAAGACTTCATCATCTTGGTTTAATAAGTCAGCAAACTCTTTGTTTAGGTCCTCATTCTTAATAGGAAGCTCTTCGGAGTTGGCACTCTTCAAGCCCAGCTTTATACACGTGGCGCCATTTTCAAAGGCAATTCTCAGGGCCGTGTGGTGGTATGAGGCAAAGAGGCAGCTGCCTCAGGCGGCATTTTTCTGAGGGCGGCAAAATTCCCCTGGAATTTTTATTTTTTTACTCTAAAGGAGCTTTCTCTGCAATTTGTTTACACGTTTTTGTGGTAGGAAAACAGAAATAGTATTTTTATAGTCAAGCTGAAAAATCTGTCAGCTTGAAACTCGATCCAAAACAGGTGCCCGGCACGCGACCCCTCGCAGCCTTCGCAATGCAAAGAGAGGGGGTCGAGAGCGTCTTGTTTACGCGATGTTAGTGTGTCGGGGTCCAGTGATTGATAGTTTTTCAGTTTCAGCCCAGATTCAGCTTGACTCTGACCAAGGTTGTTAAGTATTTAAATACTTAGTAACGGAAATACTTTTTAAATACTTTAAAAGTATTTAGTTACATTAGTTACTTTTTCAGTATCGAACTGGTATTTAACTACAAAAATTTTAAAGTAACTAACTCTTTGTTACTTAAATACCTATGCTGTACTTCAGTTACTTTCTAAACCCAGAATTTAAAAAACGGAATCCAACATTGGAGAGGGGAACAAAACACTTCTTCCTGCTTCCGCATAGCCTGAGGGGAAAAAGCGTTCTCGGCAGTGGCCGACTGCCCGACCGGACACACGGGCGACAGCGCTGACACTCCTCCCCCGACAATTTATAGCCCCCCTGTGTTGACGAGGAGCGGGCGCTTGTGTGTTCTCTGGGTGGCCGGCCGCCTTGCAGGTCGAATTGCAGCGCAGGAGATGGAATAGCCGATATGGCACCGTTTTATACTTTTATGGCCACTAATTGTTCGTAGTTTCTTGTTTTCCCACCCCACCTTCCACGAACCAAAGGGAGGGAGGGCACATTTTCAAGGGCAAAGGCAATCAAATTTTACCAGAGCCTCCTTCAGTCCCTTTTTGTTTGTGCTCTCGAAAAGCTGCAAGTTTCCTGCCTCCTGGATAGAAGAAGTATATTTATTTAAGAAGACCAACTGCTTAGAAGTATAATGTCCCAAAAAGAGCTAGGTTGTGTTTATATTTTTTTTAAAGTAGAGTGAAGGGATTAAGGATTTATGTTTTCTTTATATTTTTATCTAGATAATTACAATTGATTTTATTTTTTGATATTTGTATATGACATGGGACTTGAAAATTCTCCAGTTTTTGCTCAAAAGGCCTTTTATAAAACGTAACTTTTTTAGTGGACGTTTCATAAGTGCGAAAATTCCGGTCAATGTAAAATAAAAACCGTTCAGTTAATTCCAGTGAAGAATCAAAAAAAAAAAAAAATTATATAGCTTTACCCATGTAATAATTTAGTTTTTACTAACCGTAATTTTCGTATAACCTTTTGTATAGTTTTTTAACAAGATACTCTGATTAAAAAAAATTAACTAAATAAAACAAAAATTCCGAATTACACTATATACAAATCTAAGGGTATTTTATTTTTTCATTCCATAAGTTTAATTTCATGAAAGCAAACAGTTTTAAGGAACCTCCAAAACTGTATTTATGAAGAAAAACTAAGCCCCCCCCCCCGAAAAAATATTACCATCCTTTAACTTTTTTCATATTGATTGTATTTTGGTAATTAAAATAAAATCCTTCCATAATAATAAAAAAAACAGTTAAAACTTAAATATTCATTTTTATAGTAGTAAAATAAATTGTGTTGTAATTTATATATTTAAACTCCTGGACTTTTATTTTGAAGTTTAAATATAATTTCTATGAAGTAGTTTCAAAAATTAATCCATTCCCGGGAATGACTGAAATTCCGGGGATTTCCCGGGAAGATTATACTATGACTAAATATACTAATGACCTGAAAAAATACTATATTATTTATTTATTCAATTTTGGGATTGTTGGTCGTGTCTTTAGGAATTTAAATCCATAGGGGAGAGTACCCCAAAGCGGGTATGCTAACTTTGAAAGCTCAAAAACCTCAATTATTGTTTGATAAATGTGTAGCTTCTAAAAATGAATTTTGAATAATTTACTCAAGTGTTCAAATGAAATGCATGTTTAAATCTACTTCTCAAATGGGGCACTTTTGAACATAATTTCTCAATTCTTAGAATGATGGTTTAGGTTAGAAATTCTCTCGTTAGTTCTGAATTATCAAGGATGCAGTGTATATGAAAATCACAAAATGTTGCTTTTATTGCTGAAAAAAAAAGTGTTTTGAATCATGTAAAATATAATTGCCCTTTTTGAAACTAATTAATGGTAATTTAATTATATTACTAGAAATTGGTTAGTTTTCTACAAGCTACAACGCAATTCCCCCATACTTAGAGAATTATTGGGGGACTTAATTATGTATCATTAATTACTAATTAAATATATATCATTAATTACCAATCAATAAGTTATTTATGATTAATTTTAATTAAATATTTACATTAATTAATCTTAATTAATTTGAAGTATCAATTATTTAAAGGAAAAATACATAAGGGGCGGCATTTCTAGGACTTGCCTCATACTGGGTAAATCTACCACACGGCCCTGGCAATTCTAACTTTTTCTTCAATCGGTAGCTTATTTGTGTAAATTCTGTCTTCCTTGGCCCTTTTGTCGGCGCAAGTTCACAACTGCTGATGCGCCAATTTTTAGCGATAAAAGCAACCCTAAAACAATGTTAAAAGTGCCGTTTAAAACGCCAAATGTGCCGTTAAAAACCCAAATCTCGCCAACCGCGCCGAAAACGGCGCAAGTTCACAACTGCTGATGGTTGGCGAGATTTGGGTTTTTAACGGCACATTTGGCGTTTTAAACGGCACTTTTAACATTGTTTTAGGGTTGCTTTTATTATCGCTAAAAATTGGCGCATCAGCAGTTGTGAACTTGCGCCAAAAGCACTTTCGACTTACTTTGTAAAATGCTTCTTTGTTTTGACTGATTCCCCGATGACAACAACAAACAAAGTACGCGTGCTTAAAACTCTCGCCATTTGATTCTCGCCAATTTGGAACTCGGCGCATGCGCAAAGAGGTGCTTTCGATCTCCCATAGCCAGCCAGCGCAATCGCCAGACGCTAGTCTACATTGCACATGCCCAAATGCTCAGTTCAAAAATTAGTGCGTGCGCAACAGGCCGGCAGCTGAGCGGCTGAGCTCCGGCCGGCAGCGAAGACACTTTGGACCAGCGTTGCCAGACGTACCAACTTTGTGGTACATGTTCCAACTTTCAGGGTTCCGTACCATGTACCAACCCAATGTCGAGTTGGTACGCAAAAGTACCAACTTTTGGACTTGAGGCTCCTTTTTTTTCTAATGTTGAAAAACATTTTTTTTTCGATTTAAGTGGAGAGATTTAAGTGCTGACGTAAAAAGGCGCAAGCTTTTTCAATCGCTTCATGGCAGCTCTGTTTACGCGTCGCATAGCAACACTAGAACAAAGTTTAAAAAAAGAAAAAGAAAACACCCCCAGCATCTGCCTCTGCCAGCAAGCCGAATGAAATGTATTCATAAAAATAAATAAATTTTAAGTTCGTAACAATCATCAACTAATTTAAAATAGTTGAAAATAATTTTTTTTTCAGTTATACTAAATTGAAGTAGTTTTGATTTGTTCGCGAGAAGTTTAGTAAGTTTTCCATTTTGTGAAAATGTTTTCAGAAAGGAAAACAAGATTTAGCAAGTTAGCCGTTGGAAACAACGGGATAACATCGTAATCAACAATTTTCATTGATTACAGTGGCGTATATAAGGGGGGGTGAGGGGGCCCTGCCCCCCCCGAAATTCGGACTAGGTGTACCAAAACAAGTTAAAACCCTGTATTTTAGGGTCAAATTTCAAAAAATTTTCTGGGGGAGGACCCCCAAGCCCCCCTTTTGTACTTGGAATTTTATTATTAACAACAAAATCCAAATCCTACCAAAAAATATAGGTCCAAAATTCGGACTAAGTGTACCAAAACCAAGATAAAACCTGTTTTTAGGGATAAAGTTCCAAAAATTTTCTGGGGGAGGACCCCCAGACCCCCCTCTGGTACTTGTATTTTTATTACTAACAACTTTTCCTTTATATTAAGTTTTTAGGACCTAAATTACAGAGGGGGCCCATCTGACACTGCTACCAGTGACGTCACTGGCAGCGGAAGTGACTAGCCAAAGCTTACACAGGCCAATCAGGCTTGTTAAGGCGGAGCGTAAAGTTTCCATGCCACCAGTATCTTTCCCTTATCCCGCTCAAACTGAAAGTGATTGGTTGTTCAAACAGTTAGGAGGCGTTACAAATGACGTCACTGGCAGCGGAAACGAGACGTCACGAGCTTTTTCCATGTCTATGTGAAGAGCCAACCTTATATTCTATTAACCTTGCCTAAATTATCACCTAAAAAGCTACATGGACCAATTAAATATGTAGGGAAGGGGATGAGGAGTAATTTTGGGCCCCTCCCGAAATAAATTCCTATATACGCCACTGATTGATTAACAATGAAAATATAGTATAATAATACATTAATATGTCTTATATATCCAAAATATCGATTAAAAGTTAGAATAAATTGATATTTAGAAAATAGTACCAACTTTTGATTGAAAATACCAACTTTTAGAGACCTCTGTTATAGTGACTAGATAAGGTAGTGTGTTTACCGCCCATAGATACCATTATAAAAAAGTGTGCCCAAAAAAGGCGAAAAATCCAGGTGGCGAACGATCGCTAGTTTCCACTCTCTATGAATGCTATTATCTCTGATCTGTGCGGTGCCGTGTGTTATCGTTATCCTTGTTTGTTTACATTCCTTTGTTCATTTTCCGCGATCTCTGATGTGATTTTTCGTTTATTACGTTTTAAGAGGATTGAATTAAATGCTTGTCGAATACCATCTAGATTATTGTATTGAATGGGGTTTATTTTTGAATGCTTATTTATTATTGGCATCAATTATAAACTCTTTTCAGTTAGAAGGAACTTTAATCCACCTCACAAAACATGGGTAATATATTGGTTTTCACGTTTAACCAAGCTAACTGTTCTTAAACTCAACTTTATTAAACCATTATTTTTAACTTTTATTTGGCTTATCTTAAAATATTTTGTTGCAAATGTGCTATATACATATTAAGTCTGCATTTATATATTAGTCGTCTAGGTAGCTTTACTGCCACAAGAGTATTATTATTGTTTTAAGAACAAGCCTTTAATTTCTTTTTCGTTGTGATTCTACCTGTTTCTTTATTGCTACACATTCTATTTGTACTTCTATTCTTTGTTTTGTTACTATATGGGTACTTTCAATCTATTATCTGTTATGTATTCCTACTGTGTGGCTAATTTAACTCTGCTGTACCTATATTTCTTTTTTGTATCTGAGAGGGGACATTTAAAAATTACGGGAGGTCAAAAGGGTGGAGGGAGGTTCAGGAAAATTTTATCAGGGGAGAGTCGATTAAAATCTCACATCAACTTTAGGTTTAGAAAATATTTGTTTATTTTTAAGATTTTTCATACATTAGTTTTTTTTATCTTTCCAACCAAAAGTTAGGAAAAATGCGCAGATTAGTCAAAACAGCGACCTGATAATTACTAGTTAAGACCAAATATAGATTTTAACATGGATTTGTATCAAAACTATTGCCGTGTGTATGTTAGTGTCATGCCAATAAGACGAAACAAACATGGCTCAAACATATTAGAGATTAATTTATTTTAAAGTTTTGGAGAAAATCTCACGTGATAATTTGTAGGGGGAGGGGGGGTCCTTTAAGATCTCACCAAGGGAGGGGGCCAAAATTTGGAAAAAACACCTCATGTAATTTATGGACTTCCCCTTATATGTTCAATTTCTCATTCTTAATTCCATCTGCGCTTTTAATTTTCTATGTATCCTTCCTATGTTTAAATTTCTCTTCTTTTTTCTATGCATACTTTATAATCTTCACCTGTGTTTCTATTCTTTCTTTCTTTGTATATTTCTCATACACATATTTTTCTTTTAATTCATTTTAGCCAAAATAAATGTTTAGTTGTTCATTCTTTTTGTGTTGTTTATTTACTAATATTAAATAAGATAAGTACAATTAATCTTTAAGTTACAAATACTTTTTTTTATTCATAACAGTGATAATTATTGATCCCACTTGGAATCAGCAATAGACTGTTCTTATTTTAGGTCATGCATATTTGCCCATTTCTTATTGTTATTTCAATACACCAAAAGTTTTTTTTAAAGATTAAGTAATCATTCCAGGGACACTATCACCACCAAGTGCTGCGGTTTAGTAGTCGCTAGCGACTAATGATACTTCTCACTCTCATGACATCACATTTTGCTAAAGTTGCCAAAAAAACCCAGCACCAAGTCCATGAGAAGTTCTCCCAGTGAGAGCTTGGGCACAGCTGAAATAAGAGTCCTCCATTTGGCGACTCGCATTGCAATCGCCAAGTTAGCGGTACAATTAGTTATAGTGTACAGGTGGCGATCGCCAAATGGAGGACTCTTATTCCAGCTGATCCAGAGTTTGTCACCTAATTTACTCGCCATGTCTGCAGCAGGCAAAAACTTCTCACCTGTATACAATAATATTTTTTACATCGTTTTTGCCTCAAACAGAGGCTTCAACTTTAAAATTGGCCCTTGTTCTGCAATAAACATTCTTGAAAATGCATTTTCAACACCTAAATAAAGCAATAATCTTTATTTTATGTCAGAACCATCTTTTCAAGGCGTAGGAATGAAGTGTAACGTGTCAAAGCGTTTTTGAGTTGAATCGCCGCCATCTTTGATGGAATATTAATTAATTAAATATACAAGTAATAGTGATACATGTTCTGCCTCAAATTGTTCAAATGTATTTTTACGAGAATCTAATAGATGTTCATACTGTAAAAGAACCTAGAATTCCAATTAAAAATATATATATTATTGAAGAGAATCTAGTTGGTATTTCATTGTTCAATTCATAGATGGCAGCACGACTGTCTTAGACTTAAGTATTTATTTGAATTTTTAACATGGTTAAGCTATTTTCAAGTGCTTGAAAAGTTAACCAAAACTAGAAGATAAATTCTAAAATGTTGTGTAGACTTACAACTGATTGCATAGCTGCCAACTCTTCTGTTTTAGCCGGAAGATTTCCGTTTCTTTAGAGAATCTTCCGTCATCCGTTTTTCAAGATCAATCTCTGCCGTTTTCTGCTCAATTAAAAAAAATATCTCAACAGTTATTGATCCGACTTGATTAAAGCTAAAAGCAGTTGTTCTGCTGTTGGAAATGATGAATAGCTAGATTTCTTTGTAAAAAATAGTGAATTGCATGAGAAAGCGGTTACTTACTAATGCAGAAGGTTTATTGGATGCTTTCATAATTGATCAGCATTTACTACTCAGATGGCCTGATCATGCTGGACAATTATTTCAAAAAATGTTTCCAGACTCCAAAATTGCCAAGAGTTAGGAATGTGCAAGGACTAAAAAATGTCCTTGCAGTATATTTTGTTAAAAATGTATGTTTTTCTTAGATTTTTTTACTGAAAGATGTCCATTTATGCTACCTGTTGACTTATTAGAGTAAAAAATGTCGTGGGTATCTTGAGTTTTAAAATCTTCCTTTTTTTTATAATCCCAATGTTGGCAGGTATGTGAATGAGTACAGACTACTACAGAGTATCCCCCCAATGACAAAGTCACGATACAGAATAATGTGTACACAGTAAATAATGTTACATACAGAATGAATGACACTGAATATAGTTAAAAAAATGAAAGAGAATGTATAACTTATAAGAAAAATATATGTATAGCTACAGTAATACCTCGACTTACGCGAATTCGGAGTTACGCAGTTTGAAAATTTTAATTTTTTTTTCAAAATTTTATAAAGATCATGCAATTTTCCATTTTTATCTGCTCAAACATTCCAATTTTGTTAACTAAGTTCCTTCTTCACAAAATGCGAACACTGTTTCTTAGAAAAGGTGAAAATAAAAGAATTTTAATTCCACTCGATAAAATAAATTCTTCTTTGTGTTATGTTCTGAAACATTTCCCCCCGCTGTCAACTCCTAATCCTCTTCAAACACAGAATCAAATGGCAATTTTAAATTTAAGCAAAGTTCTGAATTCTGTTAAAATGATTACAAATTTTAAAATGCTGGCAACTAGATGGCCTTTTAGATTTTTTACATAAATAAAAAAGATTATACAATTGAACAAATTGTGACCTTATTTTTTACATTTGTTATTGCATAGTTCCCACTATTTTGTGAGGAAAAAAATCAAGTACTTTTCAAGGACTTTTTAAGGCTCATTTTAAATTTTTCATGGACTAACATAGAAAGGCGGAAAAGCCATTTACCAGCTACAAAACTTATCTTTAGTGCCCCTACTTCAGAAAACTACTTTTCTCTCAAAAAACTTTCTTATAGTGAAGACTACATTGTATTACTATTCATATATTTAACACTTTTTAAACATATTACTAATATATTTCACTTGTTCTACAATTTAAAAAATCCCATCCATGTTTAAGCTGACAGGGTTTGAACTATTTGAATAAAAAATGAACTTTGTTATGTTCTAACTGAAAATTAAAATATTTCAAATAAAATTCATGGACTCTTAAGGACATTGCACTAAATTCAAGTACTTTCCAGGGCCTTTGAAAACAAAAATGAAATTCAAGTACTTTTCAAGGTCCGTGGGAACCCTGTATTGTTAAAGTAAACTCACTCTCACTAAAGTACTCATCAGAAGATAGAACAAAACTATGAAAACAAAATTTTATTTCATTCTACCCTGCCTTCTTATACTACTTCAAATGGAAATATCGGTTCAATTCCGTTAGAGTCCCCTCTAAATGTCACCCGGTTATTTTAAACTACAAAAAGTAGAAACATTCATAAATAATTTCAAACTCCTGAATTAAAATGTTTAATTAGATCAATAACTGTTCAGTATATTAATAAAAGTCAGAAAAATTTGTGGATATTTAGATATATTTAGTGATTAGGATATTGGCGATATTTAGCGGGGAATCTAACGGAATTGTACCAAAATATCTAACAAACTATTAAGCTCCTCTTGATGTACCAAGAAGTTTTTTTTGTTTTTTTTTTTCTTAGAAATTTATACCCAAGGAACCATAATGACCTTTTTTCATCAGCTATATTCCATATATAGTTGGGTATATTGGTTCAGACTCGGATTTTTCATTAAAAAATTCATTTTAAAGATCGTTATGTTATACAAAACTTCGAGCCATTCCTAAATTTCTTAAAGAAATTGAATAAGCTTAGCTTTCTGAATGCGTTTCGTTTGGATTTGTAAACGTAAACATCAACGATCAACAACACAATTGATCCGTGTGATTACCGTAAGCGCGGATCTCGTTAAAAAGAGATAATAGTATTCATAGAGAGTGGAAACTAGCGATCGTTCGCCACCTGGATTTTTCGCCTTTTTTGGGTACACTTTTTAAATCCGGTAAACACACTACCTTATTCTAGTCACTATACCTCTGTACCACAGAGTATAGAGCTTAACAGAGGGTCCATCTCCATAGACGCTAATGGCAACTTTTAAAGCATGGTTTTTCCCATAGAACGTGGCGCCCCTATGCGATAACGGTGGAACTAACCAGAGAACAGGACGACAGTGCAGGACGAACGTTATTGACTCTCTTCAATTCGCATGCAATCTCTCTCTCTGCAACCTCCTCTTTCTCTATTAACCCCGCCCACCTGGCCAGCTATCATCCCTCACCTGTCACTCAAATCGCTAGAAAGGGAAAAAGATTTCTTCTGTTTTCCCAGTTTTCAAACAGCTACGTGTGTCTTTTGAGCATGCGCTGGGGAAAGAGGAAATTTCTAACTTCGGCTTTTGAATTGGAAATCGCCTTTTACAGCGATTGATCTGAATAATTTCTAGACTTAGAAATTGAATTATCTTTGTAATTTTACTTTCACCAATTGAAGTTTTTGTTATCTATTTCTATCGCGAGTTTATCTTTTTTCATTAAACTAAAATAATGAGTTGATTAACTGAGTGATTATGATTTAAGTTTGCATTTTTTAGCATTTTGCAAACAAAATGCTATTTTTTTTTGGTTATTCAAAAGTAGTAAATTTATTAAACTTATTTCACATTAGATTATGCTATAGTATATTCAAAAACTGAACTGGATTGCAGGTGAGGTAGAATGAATATATGGTGATTTATAATATAAACAATTCTATTTTCCATAAATAAAACAATAAAACAACACCATAAATTATACCCAAATATAATTTTTCTTAGGTGAAAAGATTGGAAGAAACATAGAAAATAATTACTTCATATTAATTTCAACACAGTGAATACAAGTAGTAATAAAAAATAGTTTATTGAACAGATATTTACAGATATTACAAAAAACTAGACAAATTTTATGTATAGCATTTCTGATATCTTAAGAACCAATTAGTTGAAGGGATGTATGCAAAAATATAAGACAAATTGAAATTAAATAAAATGACACAAGTGGGAAAAATCCCAGTTACAATATAACAGAATTTGACTAAGAAAAATGATTAGTAGTGATTTCTAAGTCATTGCAAATAAAGCATTTTTCCTTTTAAAAAATTAACAGGAAATTTCAATGATTTAGACATAGAAGTGCCTTGACTTCCTTCAGGGATTTTGCCAACCTATTCCACAATAGAATTTGAGATAGTAGATAATTTCTATATTTTTAAATGTTTTATCAGATTATTGTTTATTTTAGTATCTGACTTATGTAAAAGCTTTTGCTTTCATAGGCACACAATACTCAACCTAAGCTTAAAACCTCTTACATAAAAAACATAACTTTGAATAACAATAACTCAATAACAATTTTGACAGTGCAGGGTAATATAATGCAATCATTCTTGATAGCTTTGAATTCAACCAATGCAGATTCAAAAGCCCCTGAAAATTGATGAATTTATCAGATTTTTTTCAAAATAAGTATTTTAAAGTGATTGCCTGCATTTCCAAACCATGCTTTGTTATAGTTTTAATTAAAACATATTTCAAAATTTCAACCATTATTTAGATTTTACTACTTGAGAAAGATAATTAAAAACTGCAAAAAAGTTTATCATGGCTTCATTTAATATATTTATCAATAAACTGAAGAATATACATACAATAAGGGAAAAGGATACAGACTTGATTTACAAGTCAACAGTAATTACCAGAGAAGCATAGTTCCAAATTAATTTAAAAACATGACTCAAAAAGCACGAATATAAGATTAAATAACATTTTCACAAATAAAGTAACTCATCAAAACTCAGTGATAAAGTAAATAATCAAAAGGTAAGAATAGCATTGAAACGTACTTGCAATTTATTAGCTACTGGAAAGTTGCTTTATAAAAATAATAAACTGCATACTAATAAAAACTCAAGGAATGAATTCAGGAAACAAAGTAGTACTCGCAAACCATTTATAACATTAAATAACATATAATTGATCTTCAAATATATATGTATTACCAGACGATATTTAGTAAAAAAAATAAAGATTTCATTTACAGTTCTAAATAACTTTCGGATCATTGTAATGGAAATTCACCCATTTTGTTTACTTTTTTTCATTTGATAATTGGCAAATTTTTACTATAGTAATGTCTTAATCCTTTGCTTTTTTTATTTGATAAACAAATATTCTTAACATAATCTTGCTTTTTAAAACATTGATTTGAAAATTATTAAAAAGTCATTACCTACTTACAGTTTATCCTTTCCCAAACGAAAATCATCAAAACTGGAGGAAGTTGTTTACAATTCAACATAAACGTGTTCTAAAAGCAAAAGAAAGACATTTTTAGAAAAGAAGCATTTTTATAATTAATCATAGGATTTAAGTTATTGAATAAAACAATGTTAAATGAGACTTACTTGGAGAATGATGCAAAATAATAATATCTGCTAGAGCAATCACTGATGAGACCGAGACACTACAAATCATCCATGTTTATTTATGGGGAAATTTTACTACCGGCAGGGAAAGTTTAGGGAAAAGTTCCTTGATCTGGGGAAAAATAACAGTGATTGCGAAATTCCCATAAAAAGTTCCATATCCAATCAGAATCACTCGTTCCGACTTGTTCCCTCCCACTTGATATCGATATGATATCGATTGACAACTGGGACCATCAGCGCCACTATGCGATAACGGTGGAACTATTGTCTCCGAAAGAGTAAAATCGCCGCTTGGACCCTCTGTTAGAATCTATACTCTGTGCTCTGTACCAACATTAGCTCTCAACAATCTGGCAACCCTGCTTTGGACTATGTCTTTTCATTGTTTTGTTTTGTTTAGTTTTTGTCACTCCTGTGGTCATTTTCCTACAGGCAGATTAATTTATTTTTAAATGAAATTGCATCTTGTAAAATGTCAAGTTTTCTCTTCAGCAACACCGAATAGAAGTAGCATGATAGCTTGGTTTTACATTTCTTAGGGACCGGTTTCCTGATCATCGTGGCAGAGTACAGCTAGACTTTTAACGGTGTCAACAAGCATCCCCTTTTATATTTACTTTACCAATATATATATATTGTCTCGTTTATCTGAAATTCTACTGATCTATTTGAAGAAATAAAGCATCAAATGTTTTGAAGATGGTTTTAACTTGGTTCTCTAAAATTTGAAAGTAGGTTCTGAAATTTTTATTAACCCTTTGTTAGTTTTAAGTGAATAAATTACACTTTGAAGGTCGACTTTCTACGTTACTTATATTCTATTTAATATTTTTTCATGTTTTTCCTGTTTTTATCAAGTATCTTATGAAAAAAAAATCGAACTTAGCTTTATTGGCTCATTATAATTGACAATCTAGTGGGAATTTTTCATTTTTTTTTACTATCTAACATAAATACTTTGTTTTTAGAAAAATTATTAAGTATCAATTAATGGAGGAGTAATAGTTGAAGAACATTATTTTTCATTTTTCATTACAACAGCTTTATAAAGAGTCCTCCTGTTGTCATGTGTGTTATCACCAGCTCCCACAGCAACATGCTTAAGTTTTGTCATTATTTGAGCTGTGTGTAAACATGGCGGCTGGTGGACTCTTTCTAAAACTGTTCCAAGATGAATTACTTAGAAAAACTCAATTTGGAGCTCTTTTAATGTAATTATAATAGTAGAAAACAAAAGTGAAAAAGAACAGCTTTAGAAAGAGTCCTCCAGTTGCCATGTGTGACCACAGCTCCTTCAGTAACATAATTAAGTGTTGTCAGCATAGAGATCTAATAGTACTATTAGATCTCCAACGATAATATACTAATACGCTATTATTTTAGGATCTAATAATATATTACTAATTAGATCTTTATGGTTGTACTATGTCATAATTTGAGTGAGGGTAAACATGGTGGCTGGATTTCTAAAGCTGTACCATTCCTTTTGACTTAAAAAGATCAATTGAAAACAAATAAATTGAACTAGAGATGTGAGTCATTCTCCAGGGGCGGGAATTTTGAGAATAATCAAGAATATTCTATTTTTTGATTGATAAATAGAAATAAATGTAAAAATGTTTGATGATATGAAATGGTCATGTAGTATTAGTGTTAGAAACCTGAACAAATAATAACAAATTCAATGAAAATTATTATATAAAAGTCACCCTATAGTTCAGAGAATATTCTCTGAACTGTAATAATTTCATTATTTCCCAAGATTTTTTTTTTAAATAAGTAAATTTTATTTAATGCAAAGTAAAATATTAGAAGTAAGTTTTACTGGGAGAAAATACTCATACAATTAAAAGAGGGAGTCTTAATTCTTTTCATATAAGCAAAGGTAATACCAATACCAATAGTTGTCAAACTGAATGACCTTTAAAACCTGACATTTAGCTAAAATTTTGATAGAACTTTGTAAAATTAGGAAAATTTATCGTGAGAATATTCTCAAAGTACTCTTAATTACTGAATATTATCAGATGCAGTTTAATTTACTTTCTACTTAAAAATTATTTATGAATGAATAGTTTGTCTAAACTTTTTGTTTGCATAATTTTAATTCAGATTCATTAATATTTTTCTTTATGAGAATATTCTCAAAGTTACAATTAAATTCATATCTTAATTATCTTGTGTTCCTAAAATAATTAAATCTTCAAATTTTCATTCACTATAAATGTATACTTTTAAGTTTTAAGTGCATCTCATCATTATACTTTTCAATTTAATTTGGCTTTCTTTTATTTTTGATGACTTTTCATTGTAAAACCTTTAATATCCTTCTGATTTGAAGTTAATATATATAACCTTATAATCTCCCCCCCCCAAAAAAAAATTAATTATTTTAATAGCTTCTGGAAGAATATTCTCGAAAATTCTCCTCTTGGAGAATATTCTCAAGAATATTCTCCAAAAGATTATTACCGAAAATTTTACATCTCTAAATTGAACATTTAGTCATTTGCTAGCTCCTACTTTAGACCATAGTCAGGTCAGCTAGAACTCATTTTACAAAAGAGCCAAATATCAACATTATACAACCATTATTAATGGTTTCCTGACCTCAAACCAAAACTTATTGTGTGCCGTTTCAATATTGTCTATTGCTATAGCATAGGTTTAGTTTCTGCGCGATTGTACTCTTTGTGAAAAGTGCTTGTTTTTATTTTGTTAAACAATAAGTGCTAAATTAAAAAAAAAACGAAAAAATTACGTTTACTGTACTTATGGTAAGGAATTTTTACTATTTATCTTATTCCTTGTAATTTATTTTTATTTGCTTAATTTTTAAAATGAAATCCCCATCCATCCTGAAGTTTCCTACCTTACTCTTAAAGTCTAATTTGACTTATAACTAGAATAATAAGTTCATTTTAACCATTCAAATTCAGAGCTACAGTTTTTTTTTAAAGTTTTACAGAAAAATTTAAAATTATGTCTGAAAAGCAGAATAAATCCCAGAATATAGTCAAATTGGTATTTTAATCAATAGGTATATTTGCTAAACATATTCCATTATCTGTTTTCTCAATGATTTATCAGTATTTTTATAAAAAGTTTCCATTTATATATAAATTTTTATGAATGGCCAATGATTAAAATACCAATGAGGGTTGCATAGGTGAGGGATTTGCTTAATTTTACACTTTTTTGATACGTTATAGTTTAAAACTCAAATATCAGATTTTAAAGTTCAAAAGTATATTTTAAATAACTTAAAATTCGATTTTACTTTTGCCAAAACACTAGTAAAGTCATGTGATCAAAAAACGGGATTTGACGTCACAGCGCCGTCGAAACTAGTGAATTGTTGAAAATAAAAGAAATCAGACTTATCATAAAACCAAAACACGCATAAAACTGGTCTGTTTCTCTAGTGAACGGCCAGAAAAAGAAAAAATTAAAACTTTGAATCCTAATAATTCCAAAACCAATTAATATTTTTTTAAAAACAAAATGCCAATCTTTTTATAAAAAATATTTGTATGTGTCTTTAAAATATCATAGTTTTTTAGTTAAAACTTTGTGAAGAATAGCTGAATGAAGCAAGCTAAGCATACAATAACATAGCGGGTCCAAGCGCTGTGACGTCACACAGCAGCCATAACGAAATTACTGTTTTTCCCGCCAATACTGGAAACGACATTTTAAAAATTAATATCTTGGGGAATAGTTTTCCGATTTCAATAATTTTTACGTCATTTTTCATGGATTTTCATCCTCTATCATAATAAAAATTAAAAAAAAATGTGCAATTCCCTCATTATGAATTAATTGGTATTTTAATCAATAGATTAGGTATATTTGCTAAATATCAGGGTGTCTAGCAACCTGGAAAACCTGGAAAAGTCAGGGAATTTAAAGTTTCTGGAAAAATCAGGGAAAAGTCAGGGAATTTGCTCATTGATCTGGGAATTTTTTTTAGTTACTAAAATCATCAAAGGAGTGAAATTTCCAAGATTTGAATGGAATGTAGAATTCCGTTGCAATCGATGCTGTCATGACAGGAGATTGAATTGTCAGGACTCATGCCAGTGGAGGGGGAACTGGTTTGAATTGAATCGGCACAACTTGGTTTCCCCCGCCCCTTCTTTTTTTCTTGTTTGTTCATAATCTCCTAGCAAGAGTGCTTAGTTATTTTTTTAGTGCTTAGAGGATTAAATTGTTTTTGTTAATGTAGCATAACAAAGATCAATATGTCGAAGACGACAGTGTTTCAAGAAAACTGGTTAAGTGAATTTTTATTTAATTTATGGCTGGTGAAAGTACCTAATGATAATACGGTGGCAAGATGCAAACTTTGCCAGACAACTTTCAACTTATCAAACATGGGTCGTCAGGCATTAACTAGCCATACGAAAAGTGGAAAGCATCAAAGAAATGCCTAAGCAACAACACAGTCTGCATCAATGGCATGTTTTTTTGGCCGTTCATCCAAAGATCAAAGATTTATGTTTTTAACAAACATTTGAAGGTATTTTTGGAGCGTATACTAATGCGCGTTATTAGTCAGGGAAATTTAGTTATTGGTCAGGGAAAAGTCGGGGAATTTTGAGATTGATAATCACTAGACACCCTGAATCTGTTTTCTCAATGATTTATCAGTATTTTTTTTAAAAAGTTTCCATTTATAAATTTTTATGAATGGCCAATGATTAAAATACCAATTATGAATTAATTGGTATTTTAATCAATAGGAAATTTGCTAAATATATTCCATTATCTGTTTTCTCAATGATTTATCAATATTTTTTTAAAAAGTTTCCATTTATAAATTTTTATGAATGGCCAATACCCGTATTTTTTAAATATGAATAATAATATTGTTACCCTTCGGCCTGGACACAAGCTAAGTAATTAGCACCCTAGGCCCAAAGGCTAAGGAAACGGAGATGGGCACCGCCTGATGGGCCACTAGGCCCGGGGCAGAATTTGATTTTGATGAAAAAATGACCTACCCTGTGAATTCAATTTTTTGCATGAAAACAACCAAAAAAATTTATTTTCTTAATTACTTAAGATTTAAAAGCGCGGAATTTGAACCGTACTCAAATCATTCTCCCATTGGCTGCTGCGATTGTGATGTACTTCCATCTTATACAAACAATCTTGTTGGGCCTTAAAATTTGTCGGTTGTTGGTAAATGCTTTATTATAGGGTCCCTGGCTGAAATTTCTTTTATTTGACTTTTTATTTGAATGTTTTTCTAAGAACATAAAAAAGTGACAGTAAAGCAAGAATTTATAAGTAGTTAACATCCCCTTTAACTCTACTCACACCCAACATTTTTATCAACTCATCACTGCCCCCTACAAGCCTAAACACCCCCTGGGTATTGGTACCGCCCTCTTTGGGAACCACTTTTTAACCCTTTCCCACCTAAGGCACCCGAGATTACCATTGGATCTTGAGGAAACTTTGAGGCGGCTAGGACTGAAATGTTTAAAGGCTAAGGTATATTTATGGGCTATATTTTACTTATCCAAAGCCATTGAGTTTAAGTAATTGGTAATTTTCAATGCTGCTAAGCAAAAATTTAAATAAAATATTTATCAGATAAAGAAGAATTTAAATTATCTCTCAAAATAAATTGGGATCCCCTGTTCTTTAATGAACTTGTTTACTGCTACCTGACCAGAAGTTAAAAAGTATTCCACCAATCAGAGTCAGCGAAAAGCTCATTTTCTCTCTTTAGTTGCTGGTTAACTACTGGTTAATTAGGCTGTAATTCACCCTATCTTAACTAGTTTCAAAACCAGTTTTTACATTGGTGGTAAAACTAACAAGAACAATCATTGTTATTGAGCAATTATAAGAAATTTTCATATGGATTCTTATGCATTGTTTGTGTAATCAATCCTCTTTTAAAAAACTTGTAATAAATATTAATATTTTGTTTTTTAGGTGATAAACCTGATTTTAATGTGGGATTTCCAATTTATTAATGGCCCATGTAGAAGCTGAAGTTTTTGGAGTTGGTCAACCACGCCGTGGTTGGATTGATAATAAAAGTCAGAAAATAGAGCAACCATTCTACAAAATGGTGAAGTCAAGCTTTGAAGAGAAAGAAAAAGGCTCAAAAGAGTCCAGTAAAGCTAAAGTTGAGAATCTTCGTCCCATGGGCACTAAAGTTAGCACAATTGCTCATATGTTTCAAACTCTGTCACAACAGAAAGTTGATAATAGTGCCTTAAGATCTCCTGTTAGCAAAGATGCTCCAAATATTGAAAGAGTCCAATCACCTGATCTATATAAACCGGAGAGATCTGCCTCCCTGCCAGCATTTCCTAGTTCCAACTGTTCCTTATCTCGAAGAGGAAGTCATTTAACTAGATTTAATAATGCAAAAGCTATGTTTGAAAAGTTAGAGAAAAATAAAGGATCAGATTCCAAGTCCACTGTTGACTTGAGATCACGGTCCAGTACTGTTCCAGTCATGGAGGGCATCAAGATGGAAATTGAATCAGTAAAAATCAATCCGTCTGGAGAAGAAAAAGCTAAACCAATTCCAAACACTGAAAAAACTGTCCAAAAAGTTGATAATTTCAGTAAAGTTACTTCAGATACTTTCAAATCTGTTTCAAATGCAAAAAGATCTTTTAATAAGTCTGATTCAGGGAAGGAAAATTTGGATAGTAAGCCAATAAATATTAATAATGCTGTCAGTACTCAATATTTTGATGGAAAAACCCATGTGTCAACAATCAGTAATGGCAATACCATTGATGCAGAATCTATAAAGCCAGCTAATGTCAAAAAAGACAAACATTCAAATGATCATCCCTGGGTATCAACAAGCTCGGGTGTACACGAGTCAGGACTAGGTTCGAAATTTAAAAGTGAAGCAAATAAGGAAGCACAAGAAATTTATGACTCTCAACGAAAACAACCCATTTCCGCATCTTTTGTGAAGGAGTTGGCTAATGAACCTAAAGTGGCTACTTCAGGAATCAAGTCTTATGTTAGTAATGAAAAATCATCAAGTTTGAAGAAAGAGTCTAATTTTGCAAAGAACAACGAAAGAACATATAAAGGGGAGAAGAATTTAGATGACAACAAAAACGAGTCATTACAAACTGATGGTCTTGATGATGTGTTCCAAGACAACAGTCAGAAGAAAGTAAAGGAGGATTTTTGTGCATTAGAGTCTGCAGGGGCTCATAAATCTTCAAGCTTATATCAAGAAAATTTGAAGAGTGAAAATTTTCAGACATCTGATAGCTCAGAAAACACTCAAATACTAAAATCTCCTTTACGATCTGATTCTGATCTTGCATATGATGCATTTCGAAGTGCCTTAGAAAACTCTAAAGACTTTTTAAAGTCATCTCCTAGTAAAAACCAATTTAATTCTACTTTTTCGGAAAGCCGTAAAATTGCAATGCCAGAGAGTGCCTTAGAAAACTCATCAGATAGCTTTCAATCTCCAACAAAAAGGGAAGTCAAAAGTTTGTTTAATGATTTGAATTTCGTTTATGCTGGGTCATCATGTTCAGAATCTGAAACTATTACAACTCATAATGAAAACAAGATTACATCAACTCATTCCAAAAAAATAGGTAACAATACTTTTAAGTTATCTTTTGGTTGTGGAACTTAAATTTTTTATTAATTCTTAATTATTTTAGTATGATATCAATTTATCCAAGTTAAATAGGGGTTCTTCGTCATTCTTTAATCCTTACCAAATGTTATTTTTACTCTTTTACACAGCAAAACTCCATAAGTATCGTGGAACTAAATAGTTCCCTATTACTGGAGGTTTACTTTACCTAATATTAACAATTATCTGAATGCTTATTTTGGACTGATAAAAATGTCAATAACGAAATGTTCACTATATTTTGGGTTTCCTACTATGGTAGAGATTGACTGTATATAGCCTACTGAGTTACAAGTTGAAATACTTTTAACTTAATGAAAGAAGTATCTTTTTGGAAAATGGGTTAAGTTTAGATATCTTATTTTTAAACTGATAAGTATTTGTTATCTAATATCCCCTTTCAACTTTGTTGCTGAAATGCATTCTTATCTTATAACTTATCTTTTAGAGTAGTATTTTTTATATTCAGTTTCACTTTGATTTGATATGTAAAAAAATCACTGAAAATGATAAATGGCATTTAAACATAAATACTTATAACTATTGGAAATTTATTTTCACGAAAGGATAGTAATAAATAGTTAACTTCCTAGTGATCAATGTGTTCTGCAGTTTTTGAAATCTTATATACATTCTATTTCAACAAAGAATAGTTTTAATTTTTTTTTCTTTTAACTCTGTCTAAGGTTAGAAATATAGGTCAAGAATATCTTAAATCTATTTTACTACAATCAAAATATCTTAGTTTAGTAATGAATTTTTCTCCCTTCAGATATTGTGGAGCAAAACAACTATATCCATCCAAAGCTTGATTGCTCTCTACAAGCTACCTTAAATTCAGTTCAAAAGCAGGAAGCTAACAATGCTGTCTTCAATACTATGTTCAAAGAACTTCATTGCAATCTCAGTCAAAAGTATGAATATGAACTTACTGAAAAAGAAACATCACTGGAAAAAGATCAAATTCAAAATGCTACTCTTAATTGTGTTGGAGTTGAAAACAGCGGCACGTTTATGATGAATGATGAAGAACACTTAAAGGACGGATTGAAAGAAACTTTTGTTGATGACACTTCATCAGAACAATATTCTGATGAATCTAGTAGCCATGAGGGCTATCCTGCATCTAAGCCATTTCAGTCCTCTGGTAATAAGAGTTATCAGCCAGTTAATAAACATTTTCCTTTCGTGCCATCAAATGATTGGACCAAATCAAAGAGCAATGATCTTTCTAACTTTGATGATACTTTCAATGTAAGTGGTAAATTTATTATATTTTCAACGTTTAGTAACAATTTTTAGGTGTGTGTTGGTTAAACTAGTAGAAATATGCAGGAAATAAAAAATAATAAAATAAATGTTTTTGAACAAATCTTGTTTGGTGAAAGGATTTTATTTTAATATACAATTTTACTGATATTGGTATATTTTCTAGATACACACAATTAAATAGGTTGAAGAAATATTTGCTTCTATATAAGCTTACAAAATTAAGGTTTTACCATACTTTGGCAATGTATCTGGTCAAATATTAACAAGTATTGCTTTATTTATTTAAGGTTTCTTCCAATAATAATGTTGGATTACATGCTTCTGCTGGTGAATCTTTAGCTGAATGTCAAGAACAAGATTTGGAATTTATTAATGCTGATTTGGAAGATATAAAGGTAATATGGGTTTTAAATTTTAACTTGATGATAAAAAGCTTGTCAATGTGTATTAATAAATAGTTATGAATCACGCCATAGAAGTTTTCAAGATTTGATTAATTTGTTTATTATTTGAGTATTTTATTCAGATTTCATTTAATGGCAATATTAACAAAGTACATTATGTGCTACTTAAATCTTTACAATTGTGTAGTGACATCTATTATAAAAAATTCAACCTTTTTACATTTCATTTACATTAATAGTTTGTCTGCAAAATTTTCATTTAAAGAATTGTTGCAACAATTTTTATTTCTTAAAGAAATATATTTTTCACATCTTGGGGTGATATTTTTGGGGGAGAATACATGTAAAGTTTTAAGTGCTAGTACAAGTCTTTCAAATGACCCCTCTTTTGTCTTGGCAATTGGAAGGCACAAGCTGTAATTGGGTTTCAGTATGGTAAAAAAATCAACATTTGCCTTTCACCCTGTTATACGAAAATCAACCTTTTTACATCCCATGTATGTAAATATTTGGTTCTAAGCTTGTAAGGCATGAAACCCTGTTAGTTACAGTGCAACTTGGATAGCTCATGTTGTCTCATCTCCAATCCAAATTTATTGATAATGTAAAAATTCCCCTTGATCCATTGAATTTCCTTCAAGGTTATTTTTTGTGAAAGTTTAGGATAATGAAACTTTTGTTGTCTTTTCAGCTTTAAATTAACCAAATAGCTCTAGTACTAGTAGGATTATTTGTTTCTTTGAGCTAATTTGTGGTGTTTCTTTTTCAAACCAGCTTTATGCTATCGTAAAAAAATGCCCCATAATTTTGCAAATTATAAACGTTTTCAATCTAAAAATTTTAATTTTATTTTATTGTAGCCTCTTGGTACTTCTGGATCTAAAAGTAACCTGGGTTACATCGAGTTTATGACTGATGACGAAGCTGATAAACTCTTGAGCAGCAGGTATTAATTTTTTCATAAAATATGCTTCATATCTTCTCTCGTGACAGAATGTTAGCTGTATTTACTTGAAGTTTTTAATTTTTTGTTAATTTTTAATTAAAACCTTGGTTATTCGAACCCAAGTTGGTTATCATCAAGTTTCCACATTAACATTTCTGAAAATTCATTTTTGAGTACTTTGTTGGCATGTTAATTAATTTTTTTTACCTTCTATTTAAAATTAAATACATTCCTATAAAATTGAAAAGTTATCAAGTTAAAATATTATATTTTATGAAACTTAAACAGATCTTAGCTATTTGATCAGATGCCTTATTCAACTGTGTTCAAAATGTATGTAAATATTCTTTTGAAGCAATGATATTTAGTTTTTAAATGGTAATGTAGGTTTAAGTTCTAATTTTATTTTTCATTTTGAATCCTGATTGTTTGACTTTGATGCTTGTCTTTTCAAAACACCTATAAAGTGTTTACATGATAATTAATGTCTTAAATTTTGTTTGACTTGTATGTTAATTATCCAAGATAAATGTATAATTTTTTTTAGTTGCTGTTAACTTAACTTAGTGTAATGTAAAAGTGTTATGAAATCTTTGTTAATGAACTGCATGTGGAATTTTTGTTTCATGCAGCAAGTGTAATTATAATTGTGATAAGATTAATATATGAAATATAGGTACATAAGAAAATAAACCACTTTTTGCAGAATTACTATAGTTAATATTTTGTAGCAATGGTCACCAGATAATAAAGATAGTCTAGAAATTATTAATTCAAGAATAAATGAGGAATTTTAAAAATTGAGAATATTTTAGAACTTTCGATAATTTTCTAGGACTAACAATATTTTTATTTAGTAGAGACTTGCCTGCATTATTGAGTGATGAAGAGGCTAAAGAAGTTGTTTTGCTTTTATCAAAGTCAGATGAAAAGTTGAAAGATAGCCCTGATGAAAGTTCATATGAAAGTAACAAAAACGTGTTGAATTCCACCTTCACTGCTAAGGAGACTGTAAACTCAACTATTATTCTCGATGGCTTAGAATACTACATCATGGAAGATGGTCATTATTATTTTGAATATCCCGGTTTATCATCAACTGATAATGATGAAATGGTTGAAATAAAATCTTTCGAAGACAAGACGGATGAGGTGTCACCAAAGAAACCAAAAATCTCCTTTAGTACCAAGCCAATTAGAGTAAGTTTGAGGCTCCTTATTATTGATTTGTTTAGGAATTATAACTACAGTATTTCCTGATTCAGAACTGTTTAAAATTTCTAGTTTAGTTATTCAAACCGTGGAGGGGTGTACATTACTTAGTATTTAAATGGCTTGTTATGTGTGTAAGGCAGCTTTAATTGTTTCAATTTATCATTTAAGGTGTACAGTACACATTCTACCGATGATTATGATAGAAGAAATGAAGATGTTGATCCAATATCAGCATCAGCTGAATATGAACTGGAAAAAAGGATAGAAAAGATGGATGTTTTCCCGGTTGATCTTGTGAAAGGTCAGGATTAATTTTCCAAATTATCTCATTCTTGGACTTTTCTTGAATCTCTGAAAAACATTTTTTTCCCATTTCAGGGCCAGAAGGTCTAGGCTTAAGTATTATTGGCATGGGAGTACATGCAGATGCAGGTTTAGAAAAATTGGGTATATTTGTAAAGACAGTGACACCAAATGGTTTGGCTGATAATGATGGAAGGTAACTAACTTAAATTTACAGAGAATTCATTTTTCAACTTACTAAAAATATCTACTTTTACTGACTTGGCTTTTCGCTGATAGTCTATTTTGTACGAGTTTGATTTTTGGATTATGCACAACAAAATATTTTTAAATAAGTGTTTAAAGTTGATTTTTAAGGTATTACATAGCTGCTAACTCTTCCGTTCTAGCCGGAAGATTTCCGTTTTTTTTTTTTAAAGAATCTTCTGTCATCCGTTTTTCAATCAATTTCTTCCGTGTTTTTGCTCAGTTAAAAGATTTTTTTCTCATCAGTTATTAATCCAACTTGATTAAAGTTAAAAAGCAGTTGTTCTGCTGTTGGAAATAATGAATAGCTAGATCTATTTCTAAAAAATAATGAATTGCATGAGAAAGCGGTTACCAATGCAGAATGTTTATTGACAGCTTTTATTATTGATCATTATTTGCCACTTAGCTGTGCTGATCATGCTGGACAATTATTTCAAAAAATGTTTCCAGACTCCAAAATTAACAAGAGTTAGGGATGCGGAAGGACTAAAAAATACATATTTTGTTAAAAATGTATGTTTTTTTTAGATTTATGCTACCTATTGAGTTTGGTAGAGCATGGTAGGCACCCTTGTTGACTTATTAGTGTAAAAAATGCTGTGGGTATCTTGAGTTTTAAAATCTTCCTTTTTTTATAATCTCAATGTTGGCAGGTATGGTATTATAATTTTTTCTATTTTACTTGTTAATTCCATGGAACTATACAGGGTAATCTGCAGAGGCCTTTAAATTTTAACCCTTGTTGAGTCATGGAAGTAATTTGTATCTATGGTAAAGGGACCTTACTGTATTCATTGAGATGGCTTATAGCAGTCCTTGAGGATAAATAATGGAGTTAAAAATAATAAAGAAATTAAAGATAATAGAAAAAAATATATGAGAAAAATATGCACATTTTAGCCTGGAAAAAATTATAAAAATGTCTGTAATATTTAAATTACTATTTGTGATTAAAACGCACAAATATATAAATTTGCATACATCTGTCTTCTGAGCATTTTAAGCACTGTCTCACAGCTTTTGCTGAGAAACTTATTGACGCGAGTCTCACTGATGAGACACCTGTTTCCAAAATGGTTTCAGACACTATATTTTTTGAATCAAAGATACTCAGGATATTTTAAAATTGTAACTGTATCAGATATCAAAGAAGGGGTCTATTTTAGGTTATAAAATTATTGCAACTATTTGTGATAATATTTTGCAGGAAGTAACTAGTTTTTTTCCAAATCCACTTCATTTTGATTTTGTACTCTTTTAAAGGTCTTCCTGCTTTTGTTCTTTATAATGTTTGATTTTATTCTTAGAATTAAAGTTAACGATCAGATCATTGAGGTCGATGGGAAGTCTTTGGTTGGTGTAACTCAGGCTTATGCTGCTGCTGTACTTCGTAATACATCTGGCTTAGTCAGGTGAGGTTTTCATTCCTTGTGTTTTGTTACTTGCTTGTTTACCAGAAGCATTTAATTGGTTTTCGACGAGTTTTAATCCTAATAAAAGCATTTTAATTTTAGGTTTGTTATTGGACGAGAAAGAGAGGGAGCACAGAGTGAAATAGCTCAACTAATTTCGCAATCTCTTGTTTCTGAAAGGGGAAGAGATTCTGAAAGAGAGAGTGAGGAGTTTTCTTTCAACAAAGTAATTTCAAAAATTATATTTTGTTTTATTTTATGTGTTTAAGTCTTGCTTGCTAAATTAGAATTGAATGTTTTGTTTATTAGAAATAAATATTAAAACTGCCTTTTCAATGTTCTTATAAAAAGAAACATTTATTAAAAAAAGAATTTGGAATCAGAGTAAATATTTATTCAAATGTGTTGTGAAGTATAAAGTATTCTAAAAGTGGAATGTTAACCATTAAATAAATGTTTTCACACTGAAAAATGTAAATTCCTCTTGTCAATTATAACACTTTCAAATTCACATGCCTTTAGGGTCATAGTGCGAGTGTAATAACTGAAGATGAGTTGAAGAAAGCTAATGAAAAAGTAAGCCTTTGCTTGAAAATGCTGACTAAATTTTGTATTGTGATGTGAAATGTTTCCAAATCAACTTAATACAAATAGTGAAACTCATTTTGAGTACATTTTGACTGTTACAATTTTTACTCATGCTAAGGCATTTTTAACGTCTACTTTTACTTTATAGCTTCAGGCTATGGAACATATGGAGTGTGATTACATCAAATGGCTGGATATGGCTCAATGTCAGCTTGAAGAGCTTGGGCTTAATTTACAGACTGCAGAACAAGAACTATTGGAATCAAAGAAAGAACTGGAAAACTTAAAAACATCACAATCAACTCTTGAAAAGAAATACACCAAAGCAAAGTATTATATTAGGGAATTCAAAAAACGGTAAGTTTAGTTATTAAGTACACTTTTTTATGTTTTGTAAAAATGCTTCCAAAATATCCTCATTACCTTTATGCTTCTGTCTTAGGGAAAAAGAACTAATTCAGTGGCAAGAATACCATGTTCAGCAGTTACAAGAAAAAGACCAGGAATATAATTCCTTAGTTAAAGCTTTGAAAGATCGAGTATGTATACATAAATTTCCGTGAAAAAAATAAACACAATGTGTTATTATGTTAACAAACTGCTTAATAATATTATTATATAACAAAAGTTCAATGGAGACTAATTGATAATATTTTCTTGTAGGTTATTCTGCTGGAACAAGCCGTAATGGAGACACAAAAACAAGCAGGTCTTCCTACTGTCCTTCCCTACAGTACTCCAGTAAAACAAGTGACTCCTCATTACCGAAATATCATCAGCCCTCCTAAATTTTTAAGTATGTCTTCATTAATGAAAGCATTTTGTTTTCAATTCGAAATCATTAGCTTAGAAGTCAGTGTATAACCATAATAGTGTTATAATAGTATTTGATTACAACCTACCATACATTAACTTAGTGAAGATTACTTGGTTCCTTTGAAGCAAGTCGATCCAACCATGCCTTAAAAATGGAACTGTTTTGCATTTCTTCTGTAAATAATCCTCACACGCATGTGTTGAATGGCTGCTGATCCCTCAGTTATTCTGTTAAATAATATTGTAATCAAACCTAAATTTTTTCCATAGTTGGTTGCAAATTTCAATTTTAAAGATGGAAATTTTTCTTGGTTCCGTCATACCTGTATTTCAAGTATGATCTAATATGCCTTCACATATTAACATGTACAGATACAGTAAACTCTCGTTAGTACGCCCCCTCTTAGTGCGACGTCCCGCATATTACGACGTTTTTCTCCGGTCCCTGGTACCAATAGGCCTTTTATCATTAAAAACTACCCGCTTATAGCGCCCCCGCTTATAACGACTTCCCGCATATTTCGACGCTTTTCTCCGGTCCCCCGAAGAAAAATCCCGGTTATTGCGTCGTCGAGTTCCTTTCAAATAATGTATGAGCTACAGTAACCGTTGAAAATGAGTAGAACAATATATGGTAGAACTGGTTTTTCCCACCCGCTCCCCTTTTTCCCCGAATGGCCCCCCGTTGCGCCCTCAAAAAAAAGAATGACCAGTGTCTTGCAGGGCACGTGGGTTGTCCTGTGACAAATCAGAACCCTCCCTGAATTTCTTGGAAATTCTATCCCCTCTTCTCCAATTCGACTTCTGCATTCCATAGCTCAGTGTTTAGTCCACTGTTGTTTTGTCATGATTTTCAAGTGTTATGTTTAAATAGTATACCAATACAAGATGTAAAGGTAAGAATGTGTTCTGTTTTTAGATATTGTTCTTTCGTTTCTATTTTGGTGATTAAATCCCGCTTAAAAAGGTTTCTAGGTAACATTAGGTATTATGGGTATTAGGTATATCGCCTAAACGGTGTTTTATGGAATTCCGCATATAGCGTCGTACCGCTTATTACGAGGTTTTCACAAATCCCCTTGAACGGCGTACTAACGTTAGTTTACTGTATTTGAATTCTGGAAAAAGAACCTGATTTTTTTGCATCTATTATATTGTATTCTTAGGTTCTAATATAAATTTACTGACACCTTTAGAAGTCCAGTGTGCTGATGTATCTGACAGTGAGGCATCAGACAGTGAGCTCCGGTCTCCCTTCAGCCCAGATGAAGAAGGTGGGGGCAAGAGGGCTACTTTGGAGAGGAGACCTGGTCGAGAGAAATTGTTCGATACAGCTGTTCCCCACACAGAGTTACTCGATACTAGTGCTGCTAAAGCCAAAGCAGAACTTGTAAATAAAGGAAGTTTGGCCAACAGGCAGCCCCCTTCGTGTAAAAAGACATCTTTGAGTGATTCGGTATGTTACTACAAAAAAAATATACATATAACTTCTAAAAATAATGGTTCAATTCCGTTAGAGTCCCCGCTAAATATTGCCCAGTTCTTTTAGACAACAAAAAGTAGAAATATTCATAAATAATTTCAAACCCCTGAATTCAAATGTTTAATTAGATCAATAACTATTCAGTTTATTAATAAAAGTCAGAAAAATTTGTTGATATTTGGATATATTTAGCGATTTGGATATTGGCAATATTTAGCGGGGACTCTAACGGAATTGTACCAAAATAATAACTAAATTGGTGTTAAATTATATTTAGAACTCTATTTGCCAGTATTCTATGTGTATTTTCAAGATAATTTTAAATTCTAGGAAAGTTTGGAGGATTTTTTTAGATTTTAATTTTATTGCATTTTAAGATATTCTTAATGCATATAGTTTTTATTTTTCAATTGATGTTTGAAATTAAATGGTTTATTTGTTTTCAGTCCCCTGACAGGAACTCTGTTTATGACATTTTTATCAATTCTTCGGATAATCAGTAAGTTTATATTTGTCTTTTATTTTTAATGAATTTTTTAGTCTTATTCTTTAAAACTGTATGCAAACTTGGTTACAAACTTTAAACTTAGATGCATCATAAGGTCAGTAAAACAAAGCTTCTAGATTGTTGAACTAAAATTTTAAAAGTGTTTTTATGAAGTTATGTGTTATGAACCTTTTGTTATCAACTGTAATTTTCATTAAATATAATTAACTGTAATTTTTATGAACTGTAACTTTGGTCAAATTTAATATATAATAATTTTTTCCCTAAAAGTGAATTGAGTAATTGGCAATTTGTATAGCTGGAATTTATTAATATGGAAATCAAAGTTTTACTGTATTATCAAAAGTAAAACTAAATAGTTTCAAAGACTTACTTAATTTCTAAAGTTGTGAAAAAGTTATATTTTTGTAAAAATTTTCAGTAAGTTATGATTCTTTTAAGTGTTATCAGATTAACATCCTACAAATGGAACATATTTTGAATAAGTCTTTTATTTGTAGAATTCAGGCAGAAGAAAAGGGTCTTATCTCCAGAGATAGTTTCTATGAAAATGCTCATATATTTTCTTCATTTGAGTCTACTGATGAATCCATGTGCCATTTACAGCCCATGACATTACTTGAAGAGATGAAAGTTGCTGTTGCAGCTAGACAGGCTAGAAGTATGCAAGTTTAACATATTCACCACCCAATTTTTATATTATATCTAGGCTTAGCAATGAAAACGAAATGCACAAAACTTGTTTTATTTAACAAAGTACTTCATTATATTTTATGAAATTCATTTTAGTTAACCAGAGTTCATTATCAGAAGAAAATTTTGAGTATGAAGACGATGTACAGATTTCCACGACACAAGTTGTCACCAAGCAAACCTTGGAAGTAGTTTCTCAGTCTTCTACAGAAACTGTCACACGAATTGAATCTGGGAATGTTACTTTTAACAGAGAAACTTCAAGATCTCAGTCTTCACTGTATTCCAGTTCTAGTCAGCAAAATGCCTCTGTAAAATCCCAAGCAAATTCTTCTGATGTTTCCATGTCAGATCACTCTATTTCTGCAAATCATGCTGGTATGGAACATTCATTTTCAACTAAATTTGTATAAAATTTTTCATTTCCAATTTAAATCTTCGTTATTGGATAAAGTTGCCTTCTTTTCTACAAATGCAAGTTAAGTTTAAAGATAATTAAAGTACTGAAAGATTAATAAGCTTGATTGTAGCAATTATTTGTTACTGAGTACATAAATGAGATAAATTAAGGATTTTTCTTTTAAGTTTATTTATTAATATAAAAAAAATTTTCAATCCAAGTAAGCCAAAGTTACTCTCAGCCAAAGCTACCCTAATTCAAAGAAACTTTAACCCAAAATTTCAAAAAATATTTAAAAAAATCCACACCTTTTGAAAATTGTTTATATTACAGTTGAACATGTTTGCAGTGTTTACTAGCTTCTAATTCTATTCAAACATATACTCCTCCTGATTTAAATTTTTATCGGTTAAATAGTTTTTATGATTTCCCCATTATTATATATTTTAAAGTTCTATATGTGTATATAATCTAAGTTCTCAATGTTATAAAATTTTTGAACTTTCATTTTTAGAGAGTCGTGCCTCCCTCCTTTCGAATGATAGTGTTATTTCTGACACTCCAGCTCCCAACTATTATTCAGATAGTATGCCTTCTCCTTCTTACGTAAGTAAATCACAGTGCATTTCTAAGATTTGAATTTTGTATTTGCCTCGTTGTTGTTCATTTGCATGTTACTAATTCATACTAAATTTTTATCTTTTTAGGAAGATAAACCTTCTGTATTTCTGTCTGAACCGGTTCATCAGTGGTCAGCCGAGCAAGTGGCCCTTTGGCTGCAATCCCTTGGATTTGATCATCATGTTCCACAGTTCTTAGATTCTGATATCACCGGTCAGATTTTATTACAAATTGACAGTTCTCGCTTGAAAGTAAGTATCAGTCAGCTCCATCTTTTCATTATCAATGCTAATATTGAAGTACTTTTTTAAGTTGAAGTACTTAATGGCTCTTTTATTTGTAAAATGAGAGAAATCAGGAAATGGGGATTGCATTAGTTATTCAACTTGGGGAGGCTTGGGTTGGCATAAAGCTAGTGGGCATTCTGTTTCTATTTCCTGTATGTGGAGCTAGATCAGTGTCATCTTGATATTGGGCCATTCCACGTCAAATCAACACACCTTTTGGCATCACCATCTTGGATTTCCTTGAAATTTTGGTACACATGAGGGTACACCTAAACTCTAAAAATAGTCTTTATTCCAGAGAACCACTTAATGTTTTTTTCATGAAAGTTGGTATTTTTCGAGTCTTTATCAATTAAACTTGTGTACCAAATTTCAATAAAATCTGAGATGGTGATGCCAAAAAATGTGTTGATTTGATGGGGAATGACCCTATGTAAGGGTGTATGTTAAAGGTCCATTTTTATCCCTTCAGTAAACTGAGGACTGAGTATGCTTGAGAACTAAACACTGGGGGCCTGCATTAGGCTGACCCCTTTACTGGGACATGTCTAACATCCCAGGGCTCTCAGTTAGAAAAACAAATATAGGCTTCATAAGCCTTGACCATCATGGGCTGTCAATGAGTTTAGTTAGTTTGTTAAAGATACATCATCTAACAGAATTTCAAACTGATTTAAAGCATCAATGTCTTGTTAATACGTTTTCTGGTGGCAGAGTTAATTTTTTTCAGCTTAAGTGTTTTTTCTTGGTCTAGTGATTCTGTGAATCAAGTTGTGGTTGCTTGCATGTATCATAATTTGTTTCTAATGTTTGGGATCATGTTAAAAACTATCTTGTTTATAGTCAATTTATATTTTGGTGGTATTTATTGTATGTGGTTTCTTTCAAACTTCTTTTTCAGGCCTTGGGTGTTTTAAGTAGTGCTGAAAGAAGTACTATTAAAAAGAAAGTTAAAGAAATGAGGCTAAGTCTTGAGAAGTTGCAGAAAAATGTTGAAAAGGAACAAAAAGTTAAAGACAAACTGTGGAAAAAAATATCTGGGAAAAAGTAGATGTTGTTTGTATTATAGACATTGCTTTTTAAAAAGCATATATTTTATGTAAATATTAAATTTTATACTATACTTAAATATGTTTCTTAAAAAATTTGTAGGTCTGATGGCCCTGCGAAAATTTGAGGCTTTTTTATGCTCTTGTGGAGTATTTTTCTATACAATGCTTAATTTTACTTATGTGATCAAAACATTCCACAAAAAAATATTTGTGATATAAAGTAATATTTTTAGAGTTTAAAATTTTCTGGAAAGCCAACTTTTCTATAGACTTAAGTTTTGTATGCACTCATCTTTTAAAGCTTTTTAAAGCTTTTATAGAGCTTAAATTGTGCTCATTTAAGTCTTTTAATATTGCTTTAGCTTATTATTAAGATTTTTGTTGTAACATTTTCAGTTAAACATTCTTCTTATTTTCTTTTGAATTAGTAAATTAGTGGTCAAGCTATTTAAAATATTTTATCATTGTGTGCGAAGCTGATTTTGCATTTAATTGCTTGACATTATCTTTTCATTTTTGATACTGTATGAATAAATTTAAATATTTAAAGATTTCAAATTAAAATTTTCTAATTTAGTTTACTGTTTGAAAATAGTCAGGGGTGATGGTACTATGGATTTTTAGGCTATTTGATTGACCATTTTTTGAACTTCTCCCTTAAGTTCAGTAATACCCTGACTTATGCTGCCTCACTTAACTTAAATTCAAAGTTATGCTTTTTTCAATAACCCCCCCCCAAAAAAACCCCCCCTTAAAAATGGAGTCTGAATAAAAAATTGAACATATATTTTTTTACTGGTGAACTCAAGCAGAATAACATCCAGAATCTGAGATTAAAGTATTGTTTTGGTTATAAACATTGTCAATCATCATCACCCCTGATTAGTGTTTCATGTATTTTAAAAAGCATCAAAATTAATCTTTCGAAGTTACTTTTTTAATTTATTTAATAGAATTTTGCTTAGTTATTATTAAGTATTTTTATGTTTTACTTTTTTATTACAATTAAATTGCTAATAATTTGTATTTTCATTTTGATCTCGCAAAATTAATTTCATTTTGTATCTTTGAAATGAAACTGTTTTAGTTACATAAATAAGCAGAGCTATTTAAGGAGGGATACTTTAGATACTGTTCTTGAAATACCTTTTTCTACCTGTGATTTCTCTTGAAGCTTTATTTTGCAGCTCTATTTTGTAGATCCTTTGTATAGTTTTACAAAATTTAGGTCCTTTAATATGGATTTTTCCGGTGCTTTGTTTTTAGGCATTTTACTATTAAAGAAGTCAGTATTGTTTTCATTGTAAACTGACTTTTAATGTAGGGTCACTATCTTTTTCTTATTTTCTTTTGGGACCAACTTTCAATGTTTCCTGTGCTTTAAAATACTTTTTGATGAAAGAAATATGTCTAAAGTAAAATAAAATATTTTAGAAGAAAGTTAAAATCACAATATGAAGTTATTGTAATTAAACTAAATTCAGTATCTTAAAAGTGATACATATTTCTCAATTTCAAAGTTTATTATATAGTCTCTACAATTATACTACAATTTTGTGCTGAATTTAATATTTATTTAGTTTTTGATTACTGTTTAATTATTTCAATGGTGTGTGTTAATATTTATTTGGAGTGAGTTTATATCATGACTTTTTTCAAGGCAACAGCTGTAAAGGTTAGTTGTATCCTAATGTATTTTGTCTGAGTATCTGTAGTGCACTAATGCAATGTTTTCACAAGCCTTTTTTATGACCACTTTATAAACAATAATTACTCATTAGTATTGCATGATGCATCTTAAATATTTGAACTGAGAAAATTTTATGTGGAATTAAACCATGTACTCTATAGTTTTTTTTTTTAAAAAAATAACATTGAATATTGCTTTTTAAAACTAATATATTTCTATGCATGTAAAAGAATTATTTTTAAGCATTAAGTTTAGGTTGACTTTTTAATTGTTTTTTTTTATACATATATTTTAAATAAACACAATAGTAGTAACTCTTTTAATTGACTTTTTTAAGTAAAACTTTTACTTTTTAAAAAATTAATTGCATAGAAATTACTTAAATAAGAACTATGATTTGCTGGATATGAGGGGTTCCATGCAACATGGGCGAATCTGCCTGTCTCTTTATTTGGCGGATTCGCCCTTGTTGCATGTAACGCCTCATATGTTGTCAGCATTAATTTTAAAAATTTATTTCTTACTCTTTTGAAGTGCCTAATATTTGCTTGCATCTTTAATTTGTTGGTTTTGCATCAAATTTAGTTTAGTTGTGCAACTGTTTTTTTTTTGTGTAGGATTTTTATAATTAATTTCAATTCCTGTGAATAGTGAGGTTAGATAAGTTGCATTGCATACATGTTCAAAGTATGGTCTTACTCTATTAAAATGTTGTTCGCTTAATCTTTGGCGCCTAATCCTTTTACTTGAGTATGCCTTAAAACAATCTAGAAGAAAAACAATTATTAATTACAACTAACTTAATTATTGTAATCATATGTAATATACATTATACTATATTTTATGATAAAGAATATTTTTGACTTTACTGTATTTTTCATTTAGGTATCCGATTCAACTAATGATTTATTGTAAATTAAATCTGTAACTTTGTTATGAACTGATATATACCCATAGTCCTATATTAAATGTGCCACTGAGAAAATATTAATTTTAGCATTAGGTGATCTTAGAACATGGAAATCCTTAATGCCATAAAACTTGTTTATACTTGTCTACACAACCTAATTATCTTTTGAAAAATTATCAATTTCCATAGCATACATAAAATAAATTAATTTAATATTGAATATTTTAAAGTTTAAATAAATTATTAGTTTTCCTTCTTTTATAAGGGTTTCTAATAAAATATTTTTTCAATTTAGAAGTATGTCTAGAAAAAGGAGACATTTTCACAATATTGCTCAATGTAAGTTATTCCAATCCTGTTAAATGCAGCATATCATGTTAAATGTATAAACTAGGGGTGAAAAGGGCTGGTCCCAAAACCCTTTGAATTTTTCTAAATAATTGCATTTGTATCATATAAATAATGTACATATATATATTTGCTAAAAGTGTACAACCTACAACTTTTTGGATTCACTCAGTATTAAAATAAACTCACTTATTAAAACAGGATTTTCTTTCTCTCTATGCCTTAAGTTATTAACAAGAGACTGAAATTTATAGCTATTGTCTATATTTCTGATAAGGTAACTATTTTATGTATATCTGATTTTTATTATCTAGAAATAATAAAAATCATAATAGAAATTATTTGAACCTTAAAAAAACTGCTGAAATCCTAAAGGAATTAGTCGTATCTTAGTTTCCTCCAAAAAATCTGAACTAAAATTGTCTTAATGCTACCTACTTAATTAAATTTTGTTAAATTTTAACCAAACTGTTCTTAGCTGTCATTGTAACCAGTTCACATCACCACAACACTGTTACTTAGGGGAAAGTGGAGGCTTATGGGACAAATTTTATTTTTTTCTATTATAAATATTTTAGTAAAGACAAGATAAATGTGATCACACGCGATATCAAGCTTTATTATCTGTTATTTTATAGCAGTGTCTCTTCTACAGGAAACAGAATCTGTTTCATAAAATGATGCAATTTCTTTTTTAGCATGAACATTAAGCTGTACATTGACTTGTAATCAGTGCTGAAATTGGAGGGGGACGCCGTCCCCCGAAATAATTGGACCGTCCCACGAAGTATTTTTACCGTCCCCGTTCCCTAAAATATTTGTTTCCACGAAAAAAAATTATAAATTTAAGGGTAGATTTAAATACGAAAGAAAATTTATTTTTTCTGACCTAAATTCCCATTTGAATGAGTGTTCGGATTCGCCTATCAGCGTGCCAGCAGTTTCCCCGTATTCCGATTCGCAAATATATTCGTATTCGGATTTTTAGGGTCAAATTTCCAAAAACGTTCTGGGGAGGACCCCCAAGACCCCCTTCAAGTATTTTAATCTCTATTACTCACGATTTGCTGTGCAAAAAATGAGTAAAAACCCTGTTTTTAGAGTCTAATTTCGAAAAAAAATTTAAAAAAACCCCCACATTTTTATACCCCAAAAACATATCCTGGATCCGCCACTACTAACATAAAGATGAATAATGTTTTTTTTCTTTCCATCAATATTTGTAATGAATACTTAAATGTTACATAGTTTTAAGGTTATAAAAATTATAACTGCATTTATGCTTTTATTCTAGCACTAGCTGATATGCCCGCCGTTGCTCGGGGGATAAAAGGCTTATCAAACTGTGTGTTAAAATAAATAAGAATTATCGTTTAGATGCAATAGAGTCAACAGTCTTCCCGCCAGGATTCTTTTTTGATGCCATACCACTTCGTTAAGATGTAAAAAAAACCTTTAAAATACCACCTGTTTCGATTTAATGTGTGAAATCCCCATCCCCGTTTTTAAAGAGTAATTTTTCAAAATAGAAAAAAAGTCAGGGGACCTTCTGAACCCCATTATTTTTTTATTTTTTGTCCTTTTCTCCCTCCATCCATTTCTGCAATTTGTATAAATGTATATTTGAGGCAAATTTCTCCACCTTCGCTTCACAATAAAGATATATTATTGAACAGCAATGTCTATAGATAAAACTTATTTCCCCCTCATCCCGATAAATTTTTATAAAATACAAAACAATTAAATATACTACATACTTTTATACTTTTTTAAGATGTTAAACAAAATCTTAAAAAAACCGGTTTATAATTAGTGTTTATAACCATTTTTTAATAATGATAATTTTTTATAAATCAGGGGGAGACCCCCTGAACCCCCCTTTGCTGATTTATCACCAACTCATTCATTGAAAGAAATTTCAAACATGAAATAAAAGTAAACATAATTTGAAGCGATACCAACTACTGAAAATGCCTCTGTTTGATTTGAATTTTGCTGGAAATACTTTGATTAAATAGAAAAAAGAATGAAATTTTTCAGTGGAACGGTTTTTGGTTATCATAAAAAAAAATTATTTAATCATCAAAAATTATTTCTTCATCAGAGCTTTACAAAATTCACCTGTTATAAAACATTTTTAGATAAATATTTCTAACAATAGAGGTATTGCGTCACCTGAAAGGAGCAATAACCGTTATCAATTTAAAATTGAAGGATGCGCATAAGGATTTAGAAAGGGGGCAAAAAAGGCTCCTTGGAATGCTTTGATTTTAAAAATTCTTTTTCGCAAACCTTCTTGGTTGTGTGAGGAACAATATGCTAAAATTTCATAACAATCACATTAATAATGTGGATGCTAGAAATGCAAGAACTAAAAACGGGAGTAAATATTCAAACCCCCGTGCACACCCTCCAAAATCGAATATCGAAAAATCCAGAAATTACTTTCTTTGAAATACTCTCAAGAAGGTATTACCAACAGTTAACTTCGTAATATCGATTTCTCGGTACTGTTTTCTTCGAAAATGTAAAACTTGGTTTATGCTCAGCAAAAACGGGTTTTTGGAATATTCAGACCCCTTAAAATTCGAATATTCAAAATCTGAAAAATGCCTTTCTAGGTATTGTTGCTATGTACTTTCCTGCGAAATAACGAAGATATGGGGTCATTTGGGACGCCGCTGGGCTCAAAAACGTCGAAAACGCTCCAAACCCCCCTGTGGGTCAGAAAAAAGAAATTTCGAAAAATCCCTTCTTAGTGCGCGTATACACCGTAAGGTCTTCGACCCTACCAAGTTTCGAGTCTTTAGCCCCGGTAGATTTTGCTGTGCGTTGCTGAGTGAGTGAGTGAGTGAGTGAGTGAGTGGTAAAGCTCTTTTATTATTATAGATTTATGCATCCACTGAATGGTAACAGGTCTAGCAAACATTTTTAGCATGGAATATCTGCCATGGCAGTTTTTTTGCCGAGCAGAAAAAAGCCGCCAAGTTTGTTTTCAACAAGTCAAAGAATGTATTAAATTTTGTTATTAATTTGATTTGTAAGTTTTAAAGAATATTTTAGTCGTATTAAAAGGCAGTTTTTTGGATTATACAAATATTGGAGAATAAGAAACTACATTACTGAAAAATTTTTGAGTTGCACATGAAAGACCTATTTCTAGAATTGTAAACTAATGTGGGGCTAATGGGACCTCTTAATGCAGGGCTCCCAGCAGGTCCCTTTTTCCCCTAAAAGTCCCTTTTTTCAACCCAAGTCCCTAAAAGTCCTTTTCTCACACTTTTTTATAAATTTTGGTTTTTATTTTGAAAATTTCGAAAAAAAAAAAAAATTCTGTTTTTAAGTATTAAAAATTCCGTTTTGTAAAAAAATCTTCCATCTCCACTAGAGATCGAAGGAGCATCGAATTTAACTCAAAAAGTCCCAAAAGAAGTTAAAACACTACTTTTGAGGATCAAATTTCAAAATTTTCTGGGGGAGAACCTCCAAACCCCCTCCTGTGACCTTTGATGCCTGTTATACAATGTTTCTCCCTTGAAAATTCTGCCACTTACAACAAGTGGTCTCCTTTCGGAACCAAAGAGTTTGAAACCCTAAAGAGTTTGAACACTGGTTTTAAGCGGAATTTTCAAAAATTTCTACTGTGGGAGGATCTCCACCCCCCCTTGAAAATTTAACGTTTACTTTTAACTCCTTTACCTAGAAAATTCGATGCTTTACAAGGAACTGTTCTTTTTGGATGTAACCCAAAGGGCTTCAAATTGTGCTAAAACACTACTCTAAGAGGCAAATTTCAAAAAATTTTCAGGGGGAGGAACCCCAGACCCCCCTTTAAAATTTTAACATATATGTGTTATACAGTGTATTTCCCTTGAAAATTTTACCGCATACAAGAAGCGGTTCCCTCTGGGTGCTCCCCAGTTGCAATGCAGATAAAACACAAGTTAAAAGGGAAATTTTCAGAACAAAATTCTGTGGGAGGCCTTCCGGCTCCCCTTGACACTTTGACGTTTATTTGTAACTTTTTTTTCTCTAGAAAATTCTGTGGTTTACTGGGAACTGTTCTTTCCGGATGTAACTTTATTGTTGTAAAAATGAGGCAAAATTTTTCTGGAGGTGACCCCCCCCCCCATTTCTACTTAGAGCTCATGACGTTGAGTCAACCCCCCAAGAGAAAAAACAAGTCTTGTTACAGCGTGGCCCAGCCCTACTTAAAAAAATCTTTGCCCCCCCCCAACCAAACACTGAAATGACGCCCCTGTATGACCAATGCAACTTAAAAAGGAAAGCGATTGAAAGTTTAGGAAAGAAGATAGACAAGAAAAAAGACTCAGTCATAGCAAATTTCTTTTCTAAAAGACATAGATCTAATTAATGTAAATAATGTAAAAATAAAACAATGTCAAATTAAAACCACCATTTTGAATATTTTTCTATTTTATTTTCATTCATTGGCTAATTTACTTCAGTAACTAATTATTTAATCGTGCTACTCTACTATTTGAGATTAATGTTTTAACTTAAACTTCAAAAAACTGAAATGAGAAAAATTCTCTAACTTGATTAGATAGTATTTTACTCCATTGAAGTAAACTAGTAACAGTAAGTAAAAGGAATTTTAACCTGCTTCCTGATTGATTTTAAGTTTGTTGGTTTTGATAACTTTACACTTGGATTTCCGCAAATTATAATTTGTCATTTTAATAGATTTGAAAAAATTTTGGTCCCTTTTTTCCCTAAAGACAAACCAAAAGTCTGCTGGGAGCCCTGCTTAATGTAGCTGGGTATTTCTTTAAAAGAACATTGTTGTGTTTGACTTTACATTCATACTCAATTATACTCGACAGCAACGTTTCCTTACCCTATGATGTCACTAACAAACTACGTAGTTCCCAGCATGGTATCTAAATTTTGAATAAAATGAAAAACGTCAATTTAAAAATATGATTATTTTGTTAAACCCATGTACTATATAGCGTCTTTTTATCACGATTTGCGTACCGAAACTCCTCCTAGCAACCTAACAGGCATTCTGTTCCTTCTGCTTCCTTGTAGTGTCGTCATAGGGTCAGGAAACGTTGCTGTCATCGTCGAGTATAGGTTGGATGGAAACATTATTAAATAGCAATCAACACTATATAAAACTAAAAAAAGAGCTAAATAGTTTTTTTTAAATTGGAAAAATTTTAACATCTGAGACAAACAAATTAGTTATCTTAAATATCTTGCAGGTTTTTTTTCCTACATAATATGTAGACTAATCTATTTAAAATTATCCTATCATTTTATTTATTAACCTTTCTAAGTAAACTACTTCTATTTAATTATCCAATGAGGATAATTCTAATAAGTGAAGAATTATTTCGGATTAGTGAAATAAAGCATCCAGAATGCTCAACAAAGTATTTAAAATTCATAAATTGCTTTTGTTTTTAAATTCTATTGCATGTCCCATTAACCCTGCACTGTGTCCCGATATCCCAGGTATGGGGGCTAATGGGCGGTACAATTGTATTAAATTACAAAAGTTGACATAAAACCAAGATAATGTTTTTGTTTTTACTTTCCAGAAATAATTTATTAACATAAATGCTAAATCCATTTAAATTTATAAAAATAATTATAATAATTTAATCGTCAGTTTGAAAAAGGGAATTAGTCCAAAAACCAAGTTTTGAGAAAATCGAAGAAAGGTAATGGAATGGTAATGGAATTACTCTATAAGTAATGGAATTTTCGTTGTATAACCACCAAATTTTTACTGAAAATTCAGGACCCTATTTAATTAACAGAACAATCATTGTCATCATTTCAAAAATATTTTATAGTTGAAAATAGTTGATGGACTTATATTCCCTTTTCAACCTTATGAAATTTTAACCAAAGAAAAATCTTAAAAACCACTTAAATTGACATTTAAATTAAATTTCTGCTTGGTTCACAGCACAAAAGTGAGAAATAGAAAGACTAATACAAGTAAAATTCAACATTTTTTATGAAACTGAGTCATTAATTCAGTATCAACGGAGTAAGTGAATATAAATGGAGTCAAACCTTCCCTGGATAAAAAAAAAGTTAAAAACACTTTTAAATCAAAAGAAAAATTTTATTTTGGCTTAGTTTACAGCCCAAAAAATAAGAAAAGAAAAAAAAACTTTAATTACAAATTAAATTAAAAAAATACAATGAATGGACATCAGTTTCGTAAATTCAAGGGGATGTATCTGCCTGTAGGGGGTAGTTATTCTTCCCCTCTTTCCACTGTGTAGAGCAGGTATGGGCAACCTTTTCGAATCCGCGGGCCGGACTCAAAGATTATAATGTCGTGGAGGGCCAAAGAGTAGATAATAGGTAATATTCTTTAAGTAAAAAATGAGGCCTTTTATTATATATATTTATGAAGTTTAATTCTAAAGTTAAAAATTATTCTGGACTTGTACAATATCTAGATTACATAAAATAATTATAATGAAGTTACATTAATCTGGACCAGGCTCGGATCCAGCACGGCTCCAATGGGGGGGGGGGGCACTTCTTCAGACCATCATAAAAAAATGTCAAAATTTTGGGAATTTTCTAAAAAGTATCACTCAAGGTCCCCTTTTGGTACCGCTGGGGGTCCTCCCCCAGAAAAATTTTGGAAATTCAACCTGTATAAGTAGGTTTTTAACTCATTTTGAGTACTTTTTGGGACTTTTTTTCGTACTTATGAATGATTTTTGGGTCCAAGGGGGGGCACTTTCCAAAGTGCCACCCCCTGTATCCGCCACTGATCTGGACTAGAATAATATTACATACAATAATTATAAAGTTAGTTACATTAATCTACAATAGATTAATATTTTGATTAGAAACAAAAATTATGTTACAGTTACAAAAATCTGGACTAGAATAATATGTGATTTTTGAGTACAATTTTTAAAATGTTCCGCGGGCCGGACCAAATGACGTGGCGGGCCGGATCCGGCCCGCGGGCCGGAGGTTGCCCACCGTTGGTGTAGAGCAAAGTTGGGAGATATTTTTGAGCACAAAATGTCAACTTGACATTTTTTGGCCTTATTCTCTTTTTAAAACTGGCGATTCAATTTCATTTATGCTTTTATACATGCATATTATAAAAAGGCCCATTAGCCTCCAGTCACTAAGGATTTTAAGTTACTTTCATAGGTTAAATAATAAGTATGTAATAAAAAACCAAGGTTTTCACACAAACAATTTAATTGTTTCTAATCTATTCTTTCGATCGCACTTTCCAGACAAAACATCTTGCAGAGATAATTTTTACGAGACTAGTTAATTGCCCACTCCTCTTTTAGGAATCAAACTAATTTAAAAGACCGCATCCTCTCTGGAGAAAGGAATGCTTGTAATTGTTTCAAAAGAGAAAACAAATTGCCTAGCTTTAAATAGCTAATCCATGACAGAAGCGTCATTCACAGCTAATCAATGGGAGCAGAAAGGTGAGAAAATCGCTCGACATTGAAGGAAAATTAGTTTTGTCGGCGGAGAATAAGATTATTCTCCCTGTCCTGCTGCAGAAGTGAAGGACGGTAGCTTGATCCAATAGATCTTTATTCAGTGTTAGAAAGATTAAGTTTCATTGCAGACATTGTTTAGGTAGGTAACAATATTTGTTACGAAATAAAAGCCTTTTCTCACTCTTCAGGTTAATGACTTGGATGGAGGTAAAACCGGATAGAACCAAATTACTAATACGTAGGGGACAATCGTATATCTTTAAAAATAAATTTAATGTCTATTTTAAAAGCCATTGACTTTTTGTATCACTGTCCTTGAATGCCTAAAATTCTGCTTACAACCGAAGGTCAAGGGCATAGATGATGGATGGCCCTTGATGGGACGTAAGACCTAAGATTACTAGTTTCTTATTTAAAAGGGATTCAGATTAACATTAAGTTAATTATAATTACAAACAATCTTTATTGGCTTCCATACGCAAGTCAGAGATACGCTTGATTTGGTTGTTTGAAGCTGTATAATGAAGTTTTCTGAAAATGTTTGTTGTTTGTGGCTCAATCAAAAAATAATAAGGGAAAGCATATTCAGTTCAATGGCTTTATTTGGAGAATAGATTCCCCCCATCATTTTTGGATGAGAAGGTTGGTTGGATTATTTAGTGTTTTATAGCCGAAGGAATATGTTTGGTCATATTGAGCCAAGGATCAGAGAAGGAGAGTGTATAAAAGTTTTAATCCCTTAAATTTAAACGCTTAAGAAGTCCTTTTACCTTAATGATGTAGAAGGGAAATATGGGAAGAGTATACTATATATGAATTTATGAACAATTTGAAATGAAAATAAATGAGTTTATCTTTAAGTTAATGTACCCATATTTCTTTCAGTTGATTACAGTATTTAAAGTATTTCTGCACGGAAAGACACCGGTCTACTCAGTGTATTCTCACCGGTATTATAAGTATGAACGATAAAGTTGGAATTTACAACTCTTTAGTAGTAAAGTTATTGATTGTGTGTGTTGGCATAATAATAATAAAAAAAAAAAACTTAATTATACGTTAACTTCTTTCTTGTTGTTAAATTATAGTCGATTAGTCGCCATCAGGGACTGCTCATAACACTGGAATATTTTAATTCTGTGTTTACTTGATTATGTCAAGAACAACGTTTGTCAGTATTAAAAATGAAAAATTGTTTTAAAGAAAATTTTTACTTGCTGAAAAGTTTACCAAACAAATAAGATCTTAGTTCATAAACTTTTTGTTGCCAGGGGAATTCTATATTCCTTTTAAATATCCTTCCTTTGTTAAGATTTATTTTACAGCAAGATAAAAGCGTTTTTATTATGGAAAAATACATTATCAAGGAAAATAATTTAAATAATTGTAAAGCTTTAGTAAAACTGCTAAAAATATCATGGTAGTTTTTTCGGTCTGCTACAATTCGGCTCGAGCGATTCCGCGCGAGGAATAAAATAAAAGGAAATAAAACTTCAAAACTCTAAAAGGATAAAAAAAATATGGTATCGCGACGAATAGTTCCATTCCGTAGGTTTTCCACATGGTTTTCCACCTCAACTAGGAATTCAGATGTTTCATTTCATAAAGACACGCATAGACACATAAGCTTTTTTTGAAACTTTTATTGCAACTCATATCAATCGTAATTGCCATTTCAAACGGAATAGCTTGGTTTTTAAGTTTAAATATAATTTAAATAAATAAAATAAAATTAAGTTTAAATAATAAAGTTTAAATTTCATTGGTTGAGTTAAATTTAAAACATGATCGTATTTCAGTTACATAATACACATTTTACAATTTAATGAAATAAAAAAATATCTTAAAAGTAATAAACATTTTTCAATCGCAAATTATTACATATTTAAAAGTTGTAAAGTAGATAAGAGTAATTACTGAATAGAATACGAAGTAAGTAAAGTATTTTAGAACAGAGTTTAAAACCACCTATTGAAAGTTCACATTAATAAGACCAATAGTTCTTTTTCTATCTGTGAGACACTTCATTTAAATTAATTTTTAAATCAAAAGAATGTTTAAATTGAAATGTACTAAATAAATTGACTCAAAAATCAATGTTGCAATGAAAAGGGTATAACCCTCCTTATCTTAAGGTAAACAGTAACCAAGATTTAATAGACGTCTCATAATATGCTTTGTCAGAACTCCAAAAGATAATTGACTTTCAAAATTGCAGAAAACAGTCAATTTTCTGTATGAGTGTTATTCCTCTATCAATGTTCCCAATTACCTATTGATAATTATTTGATAATTCTAATCATAAACCTCTTCATATTCAGCTACTGTCACCTTATATTTTATGAATCGGTTTTTGTTATTTTTACGTACAAGCCAACGAACGAAATTCCAATGACACTTTAGTTGAAGGATCGACATGTTCTCTCAAATTTCTTAATCTTAAAAGATATAAACTTTAACTGGCGTATCCATCAGACACTTGAGTTCCGAACTGCATCGCAGCCATTTTTATAAATCTCATAATTAATTCGAAGATTGTCAGGCTCAGAAGACCGAGAACTGTATTCCATGATTGTGGAACACAAGCGCGAGTTGCTGTTGGCGTCAGTAATTAGTATTAATAGAAGAAAAAGGCTCGTCCGAGAAATTTTTGAAAGCTGTACTAATTAGTTCATTTGTAACAAACCCGGAATGGTCATGGAACATTGGACGTGGAAGAGTGAGAGTTAACTCTCACTTTCTCGGGGTTTGGTGATCAATCATCTAACAAGTAGGAGTTGAAAGTTCTTAACTTTATAGTTGTGATAGGATAGGGAAATGTTTTATTTTACGCCTTTTGAGTGGTTGGTTCGAACTTTTCGATTGAACTCCCTTCAGCTGAAAAAAAAGTAACGCGATTGAGAAATTCTGGCTTAAAATACAGAACGGAATAAATGTATGAAAGGGAAGCCGTATTCATTCCGTGTTATTCTGAGATATGTTGTGGACAATAATTATAATTTCTTCTTATTTTACAATAATTTGATTTTCATTTTATTTATTGATATTTATTAATGTAAACCAAACAAATTAATTTGAGTTAAGTTGAATTAATTAAATTTAAAACACCTTAAAATACTATATTTAAGTCTAAAACAGCCTTCAAAATAAAAAAAAGGGAACTAAAAGGGATTTTTAAATTGATCAAAAATGCTCCAACTTTTTGTGTTTAAATGTACCCCATCTAACCATCTCAAACTTTAAGAGTAAAAAATAGATATTTATAATTGAAATTGGGAAACAAATTTTTTTTAAGCTTAACTTTATTGATGCTGCAATAGAATGCAAGGCAAAATTTCTATTTTAAAAACGATAAAATTTTCACATTTGCACCTTGCAAAGCAAGCAATTTTCAAACTCTAAGGGTTCTAATGGACCCACTGCTCTGAAAGTTCAGGCAAAAGATGGTACTAATACAGCTACTACCTACTTGGTATTTGCTTCAGATTTTTAAATTGAATTTAACATAGAGATATATTTTTTTCTAAAGTGTCCCATGTGCTATAATGTGCCCCCTCTCCCCTACCTCACAATGGTTTTTACTTTGAAAGTAGTCATTAGTTTTTTACTTACAAAACAACTAAGATTCTTTCGCAGAAAAATTAAATGCTTACTCGAAGAAACCATATTTTACCTGACAAATAAAGTACAGAATGCATTAAAATAATAATCACAATCTTTTATACATGTGTCTATATGATCATACTTTCTTCCCGGTGCCAACAGGGGAAAAAAATCGCTGCGTACTTTTACCCGACGGCGCAATCTTACCCTCCTTTCCCCTACTCGTATCTTCCTCCAATGCTTATAATCTTCTCTTTCCTTTAAGGATCTATGTATGATATAAATAGATTCTATACTATTTCAAATATGAACTAAATTCCCTTTTATTCCAACACACCCATTATGGCCGATCAAGATGGAGTATTGACTCTTGTGTTTGTTTTTCTGCATACTGAGTCTTCTAAAGGTGAAACTAGTTTTACAGATGTTATAACTATTGTACAGAAAACAACATGCCAGAGGAATAATGGAAATCTAACAAATTGTTTTTTCGTGTTTCTAACTTAAATTATTTACCTTTATTACCAATCAGCAATCACAATTTTTCAATCACATAGATTTTTAATCGCGTTTTTAAAAGTTTTGCTTCGAAGTGATTATTGACTGTTTTTTCCACCTGGCTTTTAGAAAGGTAATTTGGGTGCAGTTTTTCTCTACAGATGACAATTCTGCGTCAATCATACTATGATTATCTCGAGTCCAGCTATTTAATGAATAAATTAACTTTAAGGATTCTCAGACCTATATTCAATCAAGCTCAAAAGAGCTAAAAAATATGATGATTTGACTTTGACACTTTTTACACCGATGTGGCGCATGAGACCGCAAGCTTGGTTCTCCACTCCCGCCACGTACTAAACACCCATCCACGTAAAAATACCTAGTTTACTGAACCCAAAAAAATTTGATAAACAAAAAGTATTAATCCAACTCACCAGAAGCTAGAATCAGCTATAAAAACATTGGCCAGTGTCTCTCACCTGTTACTAAAATATCTCATTCAATTTTGGCACTAACACTAAAAATCATGTATTTATTAGTCATGGAATTACCATATCATTAGCAATTGCATGGCATTTTTCCTTAAATGCTTCTTTCATAAACGTTTATCTAATTTGTAAGGAGTGTGGGGAGCTTTATAGTAGAATGGACGGCTTTTATTTTGAAACAACGTCTCCTACGTCATGGAAGTAAGGTCTACCCCTAGGTAAGTCAACAGGGAGAATCCTCACAGCACCCCTAGAGGCAAAATAAATAAGAAAGTTAAAAAAATAATTAAAAAAACTAAAGGATATAGAGTAATAACCTCAATATAACTGGAAAAAAATTGAATGAAAATATCGTAAATATTCGGTGAGATATTATCATGTGAAAACAATACTTTTTCAGACCACAAAAAAAAAAAGTTATGTTAGATTCTGTTAAAGTGCAAACAATGAGGGGAACTTGACCTTCATATAACCTTTGCCCCCTTGGCGCACTGAGTTTGCCCTCTAGGTTATTATACAGCTCAGTAACCAGAAATCGGCAGAAATGATGGCAAAAGATTCAATATCGCCAAGCATCCGCAAAAGTCTGTACTTGGGCCATATCTAGTATTTAAGGATTCGCGGAGAAAGAGAACAAGATCAAGAATAGTCAATGAACAAACGAACGGGATAGAATATTCTGTGCAGGTGTTTCTGGAAATATAGATTTAAAGGTAAATAAAAATTCAATCACGGCACATCGGGGTCTCCCGTGTTTGGTAAATTCCGACAAATCCCGGCGCCATCTGCCGCTTAAACAAATAGAATAAAAAAAAATGGCGCGTGTGTTCGAGAAGCGAAATCTTGATGGAACAAAAAAAGAGTGGGAGATATAAAAAGTGGCCATTTTCTTTTTCTGTCATTCTTTGGCCAGAGTTCAGAATTGCATAACAATAAGAAATATCTGTATATCTATAGACGCGTTTCGCGAAACTTTCTGGGAGTTGGAATTGAGTTTTCTCTACTACCAAGGAGTACTTGATGCGTAAATATGTACATTTGAATGAAAATATAAATAACAGAATGGTATGTGCGCGTGTGCATTCATGCCTAAATCTTCCATACGTTTTTTTTCCACCGGATAAAAACTTTTGGGGTGGCTCGGAGGTCTACCGGAATTTCAAACGTATTGAGGATATTTCCCATCCAAGGGATTCTTTGTCATCCTCAGAATCTCCTCCGAATGTGCTCTTAAAAGGGGATGTTTGAGTTGGGATGATTAATGGGGTTTGGGGATCTGGGCCGTGAGATGTTGCATTGGGAAATTGATTCCAAGGTTAAGGTCACAATAGGAAATAGGATGTTTTTCACCTTTTCCCTGGGGTATAATGCAAAAGAGGATGGTTTTGTAGAAATGAAATAATTGTGTGTCTTCGACACGGATTCAATATAGTAAGCCTTAGCATTAGATTATGGCACTACTATTTATGCGATAAAAATTTATTGATCGTATATTTCTTCACATGGGTTGAAAAGAATTCTATGCTTAAAAATAACATAATTAGGAATTTGAAAATGATAAAGTACACTGGTGAAGAAATAGTAAAAGAAAATGGAAAAATATCTAGTGTAGTACACAAGGGTATTTTTGCACTAGCTCGAGGGTGCAACACAAAAGTAATTGGAAATAGAGATTTTTCAAAGAAGTGTGAGTTGAAAGAGATTATGTAAAGACCATTTTTTCTGATGAATATCCAGCGTTTGAATATGTAGAGTAAAGGTACTAACAGTTACGATTAAATTGTAAAGAAACCTTTCCAGAATTACACTACACAATTATTGATTAAGTGACATTTAGAACTTTCTGATTTGAACTGAAACAAATCTTTACAAGTTGAAATATGACTTGAATTTTAGCAAAACTTATTATCATCTGTTTAAGGGCCATAACTAAAATATAATACTTTAGATAATTTATTGTTAAATATTTCAATATAAAAATGAATTTATCACGGTAAAAAGTTTTAAAGTGAAACAGGGTAAGCATGTTCCGTGAAGGATCTTTGAGGCTAAATGGTTCTCCCACTGATCCACAACTTTGAGAGTATTCGTTTACTTTTTTGAATAGATTCCAAGATGATAACGCTGAGTACACATATGGCCTTATTCACTGCTACCTGGCCAGTGGTAAAAGAAGGATTCCGATAATCAGAGTAAGCTAAAAGTTAATTTTCTTTCAATAGCTGCTGGTTTACCACTGGTCACTTAGCAATAAGGGACATCCATAAATTACGTGAGGTGTTTTTTTCCAAAATCTGGACCCCCCCTCCCCCCTTGGTGAGATTTAGGGAGATTTTGCTGGACCCCCCTCCCCCCACGTGAGATTTACCAACAACTTTTTAAAAATGATTTTCTATCCTCTTCATTTGCATTTAGTGCTTCATAGCACCTAAAACCTTTACGTTATTAATAATGTGGGGGAAGGACATTATGTTATCATCCGGTCGAAATTTGTAAAATGACAGCAATAAATAGAAGTTAACTCTCTAACAATTTCTAACTTAAAATGTTGACGTGAGATTTTAATCGACCCCCCTCCCCCCTTGGTGAGATTTTTCCAAACCCCTCCTCTTTTTGACCTCACGTAATTTATGGATGTCCCCTAAGACCGTAAGTATCGTCTCTGTTACAAGTTATAAAGACCAAGTACTATACACAAGTTAAAAAGGACGATAATGTAGTCAAAAAGGTCCAGCTAAACAAAATAATTACCATGAAAAGCTCGTGTGTTCTTTTTAACATTTTTCTTATTTACTCATATTTCTATGAAAGTTTCAATTCCACAAAGGCACTGGTTATTTCCACGAAAGTAACAACTCAACTCTAACTTATTTCGCTATTTCTGAAAAAATTACAAGTTAAATAAAAGCTAAATACCGAAAAGTAGCAGCCAGGAATCGAACCGGGGACCATTAGGTTACCAGAACTAGATGCACACTATACCACTAGGCCATCTGTGCGCCAGAGTTATTCAATAACATAATTTTAATGTTATACAACAAACTCCTAATACTGCGCATGCTTCAACTGGCGTGGAAATAACCACTTCGTTCCACAAAACTTAATTCTTCAAATCTAAACCGAAACCCTGAGGAAACATCCTGTTTTTAAAAAAAGAAGGTATAGAGTCAAAATCTCTCCCATTTTCCTTACAAGTCCCACATTCTTCAATAACAAAGGTAACGACGAGGAGCTATTTATCTGTAGCGAAACTAACCGCATTAGTCTCGAAAAGGCAAGATGTCACTCCGTTGTCCTCTCCAGACCGCTGGGCGAAAGAAAGACAGCCTCCGCGTTGTCCAAAATCCATTTTCAATGAATGTGTTGTGAAATGCAAACGTTTACAATTTATTTAACTCGGTATGAGCCGAGCGAAATAAAGGAAGGGAATGGGAGCAATCAGGACCAGCTGATGTTTCGTTGTTTTCGGATGTCAGAGTTTTGACGCGGCACCGTCGGGATTTTTCTTCTCTGCATATTGTTCTGACACGTGAATAATGCTCCGGGAGCGTTTTTAAATTTATTTCGAGGCTCCGAGTGACACTCCGGCAAGACGGATGGGGCACAACAACGGGCGAAATGAGGGCTCGTTCCGAAGGTGGGTCTGGAAAAGCAGACAATCGAAGTTGTACAAGTCCCTTTTTTGTTTCCTCCTCCGGTGGACAGGGAAAAAGGGGGGAGAGTGGTGTGGGTAGAGGCTGTTCGGGATGTCTGGGTTTTTACGAAGTCCGAAACGGGCCATGTTTAGTCCCTTGGAAAGGTCTTTGAGCAGAGTAGAGTATTTGTATTTTATACCTAAGAATGAATACTACAAGATAATTTAAAAGCTACAGGGGATATCAACCTAGATGAATAAAAGGATGAGCGGATCAGAGTGCCAAAAAGAATGAGAAGGATGATGAAAATGAAGATGGAAGAATTGAAAAGGATGAGCAAGATAATTAAGAAGAAAGAGATGAATATGATGGGCAAGATGAATGGGATGAGAGAGATGAAAAAGGAGGAAAGAGATGAAAATGAATGGGGGTTGATACCGCCCACTTTGGGAACCACTGGGCAAGATGATTAGGATGAAAAGAATGAACGAGATGAATAGGAGGAGGGAGTTGTGCAAAGGATAAGAGAGAAGCGGAGGATGGGAGAATCAAGAGGATAAGACGGATGATGAGCTGTGATACTAAAAGAATAAATGAAATTCGAAGGAGAGATTTTGAGTACAAAAGAGTGATAAAGAGGAGGTGAAAAGAGTAAATTTGATCGATTGAATTGAAATTTAGTAATATTTTCCTAATATTTTTTCTTGAAATGAAGTTCAGGGTTTTTTAGGGTGTCTGGATTTTTACGAGCATCCAAAACGGGCTAAGTTTAGTTCTTTAGAACGATCGTTGAGTTGAGTAGAAATACAGGGCATACTCAAATGTAGTACTAGTCTATGGCGCCAATTTATACACTCTTAAATACGAAAACGATGCATACATTCTGGTTAAATTTGAAGATATGGATGTACCTACTGGTTGGCAAATTGTTGTTGGCTTTTGTCTCGTATCTCTAATACTTTTTGAGATAGACATGCTAACGCCTAAATTTGTCTCTAGGAGGCGTTGAAAGCATCGAATAGAGCTAGTTTAATCAATATCTAGACACCGCTATTATGGCAATAGCTGCAGGCGTTCAGAAGTTAAGGGCGTTATGAGGGATATCATTAGACACCATGTATAAACCTGTTTGTCTAATACTGGACATTAAGTTACGATGAATTACTAAAAATAAACTGCTGTATGCAAATATTATTTTAGGTTCAGCAAAACTCATTCCACAATACATTTATCGATCTGTTTCATCGCGTAAAGAAAAAAACGTAATGAACTGAAACAACAAGAACGAACCACTTCTTCATTCCTACTACTGCTCTTTCTTTTTATGTTTCGCTGTACCGGAGATTACTTTACAAGGCAATTTATTTCTCTACAAGTTCAAAACGAATCATCATACCGCCAAAAAAAAAAGATCTTTAAATTGCATCGATTATTACAGCGAGCATTCCCTTAAGACGTTTAAAAAGGTATCACTAGCAACACCCGATGCAATGCGTTTATTATCCTCTTCGTCGTTACTAAGCACCGTAGAGCTAATCATATCAGATATAGCTATTAGAAACAACTATAAAAAGAACTCATTCGGTTCGATCATGAAACGGAATGAGATTTCCCATGCTTATACTCATCCTCACCGTTATTTTTAGTATTATACTTCATCCTCGCTCGGAAAAAAAAGAGTATCGCGATTTTTAACGGCTTAAAGTTACCAATTCGCTTGCTTGAAATGCAGTCGAGATGTTGCTCTTCTCTTTTTCGTAAGACCCTAACACGCAGCCAGAGGACTTGGCTAAATCGAGCATGCATTTCATTAAGCATAACTTCGCTTTTCAAGAATTTAAATTACATTTTATCACCGATGGCGAAAGCGGTAGGGTTTTTTTTTTATCATTGCCGTTTCTGGCGCTGCTGGGAAGAAATAAAAACGGTTTCACTACTTTATCGCCGTATATAAAGGGGAACGATGGGGATTTTAGAGTTTTAAAACTCCGAATCTGGGTTTTGCTTCGTAGAGTAAGATAAATATGGCGAGATAAATAGAATATTCAAAATGGGCTTTTTGCGAGACCTCTCCACGAAATTGTTTTTGTTTGCGCCGGATAAGCTTTTAGGACCAAAAGAGGGGAATAATTTTTGCACATGAAACGAATTTTGGTAAAGTGTAATGGTTGATGTGCTCTTGATATTCTCTGTTGATGTAATATTGAAAGCGAGATATTCACTTGGAGAGATTAGATTAAATTCTTTTTTAAGCCTTTCTTTGAAAAAGATATCTTATTCAAGATATGCGAATTTATGGTTTGCATGATATCCAATGATCTCCACACCGGCTTTTCTATAATAAAGTTTAACAATAACGTAGTTGAAATGAACAAGTGAAGAAAGAGAAGCCTCTTGCACGCTCTACTTGCAAAATTTCTTTTTTTGTTACAAAACAAAAAATATTTGAATGGCGCCTGTCTGCAAACTAGTTTTTTTATGAACAGTCTGGAGTTTAGTTTCATCAAGTTAGTTGAACATTTCTGGAGCGACGTGTAGGGAAAGCTTTTAGTTGATAACATTCTCACTAAAACTTTGAGTTTTCAAATTAAAAGTTTATTTAGTTTTATTTGTTTTTTTTTTTAAATATATTCACATCAAAAAGTTGTTTTTATACAGGTATATAAAAAAAAACTATATTGTAGTCAAACATTTTATCTTAATTAAAAATGACAAGTTTTCTGAAAGGTTTGCTAGTGTAAATTGACAAGTTCATATACCACACTAATTCTTCAAATGTGAAGTATTTTGTATTTTCCAAAGTATTGTATTATAATTTATTTAGGAAACCAAAATTCTAGCTTGTCATTTTGTTTCTTTTCAAACGTTATCAATTAACCGAGACCGAATCAAAATAAGATGTTTTCAATTGAAATGGTTGAAAATGAGTTCAATGAGTACTGAAATGCACATCAAATCAGTGTATATGTAATTGCCCTTACCAATACAGTTATAGTTATTTCCCAATACGCATAATCACTTATATTTAGTTTTAATACGTTAGAAATTTTTTCTCGAACGTCTAATCTGTATATGTTTCAGAATAAAACTCATTTTTCCTATCGTTCTAATAAAAATTTCAAATGATCTGTCAAGACACAGATTTCCTCTTCATCTAAATGGTTATTTATTATGAATGGCGCTTTCTGGCTTGCCAAAATGGCCTATTTACTTCTTTTGCAGTCTTACCTTTACCCATCCGAAACAGCTGGCTCTGTCAGACTGGGATTGCGTTTAAGGTGATAAAAGCATTTTGACCAAATTGGTTGGTCCTAGAATAGGTGTGGCTTTATGGATGCAAGGCTTATTCTTACCCTGCTTTCACTAAAGTCACCTATATAGCTTATTTATGAGTGGTTTTAAAGGATTCATTGTACTAAAAATGGTTACAAGTAGATTTTTATTATTTTTCAACCATTATTTTTGAATGAAAGTGATGATAACCTTTTCTTTTATTTACCTCAACTAATAAAAGTAATTATTTCGCTTACGTAAGATACTCCCGCGTAAGATAAACAAGAAGCGTTTGGGTGTGAATAGATTTAAACAAGGGTTTTCTTTCTGTTGAATAATAGGGGGTTAAAATAATAAATTTATAATGAAACTAGTGGGAGAAGTTTTGTTACGAGAAAATAGAGTGTAGTAGCATGCATTAATAAGGTAATTAAGAAGTGTAAGAAACTTTAAAGTATGTAATGGACAGATTTCTCCAATATTGTGTTATTTTATTTTTATAACTAAACAATCTTTAGCTTCTGAATGAACCTCGTACTTATGCTTAAAAGTGTTAAATGGAAGAAGAGAGAGAGTTTTGTATTTGAAAGTTCTATGTCAAAAGTATGAATCGTAGGTTACTTTAGTTGTATTGAAGTATATATGTTAGGTTAACTATAGAGTAAAACTCTGTGTGGTTTTCAAAAATATATACATTAAATTTTTGTCTAGAATATGAATTAGTCTTCAAATACTGAGTCTAAATATTTTTATATTAAATTTTACAACGATTAAAATACATTTGCTCTTTTTCTTATTTTATCCTAAGTTTTCATAAAAAACTACATATTTTTTTACTGCCTCGGAACTTTGAGACAGCAACCTAAAAAAAGTGTCCCAATCCTTATAAAATAATTTATTTTTAAATTCTAACAAACTGTCACTCCATATAAATAAACAGCAATCCAATCACGAGACCACTATATCTATTATAGCAAGCTCTTCTCAGAATTTATGCACTCACGGGAAACGTTATCGCAAGAAATCCTCGGTGGAAGTAAACAAGAAACAAAAGCCAGCTCCGATTCGATATAAGAAGAATGAAGCCCACACTGTCTTCCGTCAAATTCCTGCATTCTAGTGATGCGTATATTTCCACCTTTTCTTTATCTCCAGCGCAGTATCAATAGTTCTGCCATTTACCCCATGATAGGAAGAAGAAAATTCTTGTGGTGCAATTTGACCATGCACCAGTGACACCTTCGGTCGCGGCCATCAGAACCAATCTTCGCCATATTCTCCGTCGAGGCCCAGACTCGTTTATTTGGAGCCAAGAGATCGTATATTTTTCAGCTTCTTTTCAACTGACATTCGCAGGATGCTTATTTATCTAAGGCTTCTTTTTCCGGGTGAAAAGTGAAATCAGGGAAAAAAGGGTTCTTTGAGCGGTTTGCATATTAGGGTTCGTGGTTTGAATGGAGAAATGCTTGGTTTGGTTATGTATGCTGTGGTAGTTACTTGTGTTGATGTTCGGTTATGTATGATGGGGTGGTTAGATTTGGGTTACTTACTATATGTGTTCACTCAAGTTGTTTTGTAAAAAGTTTTTTCAGAGAGAATTTTGATGTAGTTTCATATCAAATTTTAGATGGAATAAAACAATTTTTGTTGGTTATAAAAGTCTGGAGATGTCTGGAGATTTCGAGATGAAATTTGTATGGATACCGGAAAATATAGTGTGTCCACCAGTGATAACGTTTATCACGGCTTTAGCTTCTAAACGCCTGGAGCTATGTTCTTTCCGAAGAATTAGTTTCAACGCCCCTAGCGGTGAGTTTATGAGAGTTACGAGATGAAAGTCAGTAAAGAAGTTGTAGATAGCAGCATCGTTTTAGTATGAAAAAACACCTTTTGAAGAAAAATGCTAACTAAGAATGCATCCCTTAAAACACTGTTCTACTTCGGCAGGTTTTTCAAGTTTTTACTACTAAAAACGTTCTCTGTATTCCAAAAATTAGATATTTTTGTTTTTTATGACTTACACCAGAGGGTACCCATGGACGTAAGTCACAGAGGTATAATTACATTCAAATTTTTATTTCATGCAGGATTATTTAATCTCGAACCCTATTTTTTTTTCACGGACAGATGATGGAACATTGTTTTTATCATTAAAAACATATGGAAAAATGTTGGATTACGAATAAATTGCACTTTTTACATTTAAAAACATTATTGAATGACTCGAAATTCAAATAAAAATTTAACAAGTATTTAAACTTATTTTTATGGAATGATGACTATAGTATACATGTAAGGTAATATGAAAGCTAAAGAAAAATCTTGATATGGACAAACAGCTTTTAAACACAAATCTATGCTTCCTTTTGTTCTAGATAAACTTAACTATATTAATCAATATCTAAATCCTCATTTACGACTTGAAAGACTGCTCGTTTCTTTTGTCCTTATAAATCTTCATTGAAGGATTATAATTCGGTGTTTTTAGGGTAAACATCAACCCTAAGGTAAACTTTAAATGCGTCGAGATTTTATGCTTTATGCTTAAATTTGATACTAAAGAAGCTGGAATTTTGCCTTAAAGGTAATTAGATACTTTATTATCCATTGAAAATAGCTTAGAGTTCAGATTTAAAATGAGCATTCGTGAAATTTAAGAACACCCTAATCCGGAAGGACTCGGTTTTAGTAAAATATTTATTCAAAGGTTCGCGGAATAAACCAAGTTGCAAGGTTGAAGGAGATTACAGCATTTTTTTACAACATTCATTCCAATTATTATAACAAAAGAACTAGGAATTAGTATTACTGAGCTTTATTTCGATGTCATTATAGTACTTAAATCTTCTGAAACAGTATCTCTAACATCCATGATAAGTAGCTTGAATTTGAAACTGGTTTCAAGCAGTATTGAAATTTTTTGGAGGGGAAATTTTCTCGGTAAAAATATAGGTACTCTTATTTATGAAAGGAGATGAGATATATGGAATAATTTTCCTATTTTATGCATTTAAATATTATCACAGTAAAACACAATATTTCTAATGAAAAAACTAAAGTAGGTAAAATGGGTAATCTTTATCATTTTTCCTATTGAAGTTTTGCAAAATTTTCATTCAAGGTTTATTTTCATAAATTATCTTTACAGTTACCTACTATAAAATTGTTATTGAACTTTAAACTGCTCAGTGCTCAGGGTACTAAATTTATAGCTAAAATGATCATTTGGTGATAAACAAACATGGGACACTCAAAAAAATGTTTGTATTCAATAATTTCTAAAATGGGTTTTTTATAAGTTATGTATTAGTTTATAAGTGTAACTGATTTCCCATTATCAGTAATAAATACGGATATCCAAACAAGGTCAGATTATGATTATTTTGTTAACACATTATCCTGTAACAGAAATCTCAACACCTGTCAATGTCACACTCTGCAATCTGTTTTTAGTGTGAAATATTTAGGTTTGCATATTGATGCGAATCTTAAATGGAAAACTCATATCAACGAACTGGGGAAAAAGTTACGTTTTGTTTTAGACAAATTTTACCACCTTAAAAATAAAATTGGTTTATCATTTCTAAAAACTTTATATTTTGAATGGTTTTATTCTTTATTTAATTACGGTGCTATCGTTTGGGGGGGGGGTGAATACAAGTCCAATCTCCTTCCAATTATCTCAATCCAAAACAAAATATTTAAAATTCTTAATCCTCAACCCTATCCAAATAATTTTAGAACCCTTAGATTACTTCCAATTCGACACAATGCATATTTCCGTATTTTACTTCACCTTTTTCGACATAAATCTTTGTGTAACTTGCGTAATCGAAGTTACAATACTAGATCAACTGCAAGCTATCAGATACCAAAATTTTCCAAAGATATATTTTCTAAAAGTTTCTATTATCTTGCACCTAAATTATATAACAGTTTACCTCTAAATTTAATTACTATTACTAAATATTCCACTTTTAAAAGAAAACTACATGACTTCATAATAAATATTGACGACTTGGATTCATATTTTTCCCTCAATTGAAGCAATCTATTTATAATCAGTTATCCAGCTTATTGCCATTATTTATTTACTCATTTTCTTAAGTTGTTATAATTTTTTTTCATTTATTTTGTATTTTATGTAAAATACATTCTCTGTCGCCTGAACGGGAATTGTCAAATTTCCCCTTGGCGTCAAATGTTTTTTTCCTTGTGTTTTTGTAAAAAAATTTTTGTGCTGTAAATAAAGTTATTATTATATTAAACCCATGTATTTATAGTGCTTTCAATCACGATTTGCGTACCGAAACTCCTTCTAGCAACCCAACAGGCTGTGTGTTTACCGATTTCTCTTTCTGCATTTGTGACGTACTGGGTTCAAGAAACGTTACTGTTGAGTATAAAATGATCATTTGATGATAAACAAACATGGGACACTCAAAAAAATTTTTGTATTCCATAATTTCTAAAATGGGTTTTTATAAGGTATGGATTAGTTTATAAGTGTAACTGATTTCCCATTATCAGTAATAAATACGTATATTCAACCAGTTCAGATTAGCGGATGCTTGGCGATACTTAATCCTTTAGCAATACTTCAAATAATCTCAGGCATGTTAGTTATGTAGATAATTATCGCTATAAATACGTTGCCAAACTTGACGCATGTACCAATATGAACTTGTCGATATTTACCGATCTTCTCTAACCTTGGGGGGACGGATGGCCGGTTGGGTCTGCTCACTGCCCTTCATGCCAGCAGTCTGCGTCGCGTCGTCAGTTCGATTCTGACCTCGCCCCTGGGTGTAATTTCCTTCTTTGTGTCAGTAAAAATTCTGTTGTGTCTGTCTTACTTGACGAAGGTGTATAAGCGGATCCTCTTGAGATCAAGCACACATACCGGAAAATATATGTAATCACAACCCTCTAACCTTGATAGCGCATAATTAATTCATAATATGGCCGAAATAGGATTATGGCATGACATTCTTAAGTGTAAAGTAACCCTCCACAAAAATCCTTATTTCATCGCATAGGTCATAGGATTAACGTTCCCCTCAGAGAACAATTGTCGAATCTTCGCTCTCCCAACGCATTCCCAGAATCGCGCGCGGAACCCGAACTGTTTGGATTTCAACCCTAATATGCAGCGCACACCGTGTTCCAGGGGCTAATCAGCATTCCAATCCCATCCAACAGTGAAGTCCGAGACGCTGCCCCGAGCCAATGAGCTGCCAGGGTGCTCGATGATTGATCGCGCTCATCGTGATGGCTTGGAAAGGGGTTCCGTCATTTCCCGGCTTTACTAGATTCACATCGGCGTGTGAGATATCCTTCCTTCGCGTGTCTGTGGAGAGATGCAACACCCGGGAAGAGAGCGAAGGCGTTTTGAGAGAGTGATCTTGAGAGATGAAATCAAGACTTTCTATATGATATAGGTCTAACAACTTTGCTTTTGTGACGTCATCGAACTTCACCACACTTTTGAAGTCAATACTTTTGCTTTTAGAATTGACACTAAATAATAATAATAATAATAATAATAATAATAATAATAATAATAATAATAATAATAATAATAATAATAATAATAATAATAATAATAATAATAATAATAATAATAATAATAATAATAATAATAATAATGATGATGATGATAGATGATGATGAAGATGGTAGTGATAATGATAATAATAATAATAATAATAATAATAATAATAATAATAATAATAATAATAATAATAATAATAATAATAATAACAACAACAACAACAACAATAATAATAATAATAATGATGATGATAGTGATAATAATAACAACAATAACAATAATAATAATAACAATAGTCTGTATCTCGAGGACGAAGCAGCTTTCATCAGCGAGCAAATGTCCGAAAAATCCACAACTCAACTCAACATAATAACAATAACAAGTAACAATAATAATAGCAGTAACAAATAACAATATTAATATCCGAATTATAATAATTGAATAATAATGAGGATATTATAATTATAATAGTTGAATATTAATGAAGATATATTTTTGAGAAAACAAGCATTTTTTAAAAATTTTACCTCCCTTAATCTTCCCTTCTCCATTAATCTTAATTTTAATCTTCAAAATTATTTTTTAAATTGGTTGATATTTTACTGCCCTTTGTTTCTCCTAATATCAATCTCTCCAAGATGAATGGCGGTTAAATTATTTTATATCACATGATTGACATTAAAGATATTCGTTTGTGAAAATTGACTTAATATAAAGATTTACTTTCACAAACAATTTATTAACAATTTTTTATTTGTGTTGTTTATTTGATTTCTATTGGCTAAATAGTGTATAATGAAAGAAGAAAAATATTTCAAACTAACAATTTTTAAAAGGAAGATAGAAACACACTTTATAACCTAGTTCCCTCCAAAAAAAAAAACCTATCACAATTTTAGCTTGCCATTTTTTATGAATTAAAAATTTTAAAACACAAAATGTTTTTTTTTTTTTACTTTTTCTTCTAGTTGTAAGAAATGGTAGAGACTAAATCTTGTGAACCGTCATGTGATGTGAAGCAAAACAACCTTAGACTTGTCTGGGATGGTAGATTAAACTTGACTCTCGCTCTTGGTACATTTGATGAAGATTTATACGAAAAGAAGCTAAACTTTACGAAGCCTGTATTTCATTCGAAAGAAAAAAGAAATAGATTTGTCTCAAACAGTTCTGATTGGTATGACGTTAGTTCTCTTTGTGGATATAGTACAAAATTTTTATTTTTTGAGGATGCTAAAATCAAGAGAAAAAACTTGAACAAAAAAAAAAGAGAACAGGATAACGTTTCCTAATACAAAAAGATATTTTAAAACTCAACAAAGTATATAGTTCTAAAAACAAAGGAAAATGTCGTAACATTTTATTTCTTGAAACTGACAAAGAAAATTGAAATATTAGTACAATTTTAAGTAGATTGGGGGGAGGGTGAAACACTTTCAGGTTGATTATAGTCATCATACAGAGCTTATCCTGAAATTTACAGCGAGTTATAAATTAGTGCGCTAAATACCCCCTTTTTTGGCCTTAATTTACTGGGCTACTAGTAATTAGTCAGATATTATTTTTAAGCATGTCAAGAAAACTATTAAAAGAAAGTTTTATTGAGAAATTTAGAATAGGGGAGAGTGGGACACCTTGGGACACTTTTTACTAAATTATTTTTCTAATTTATTTATACAGTTATATTCATTCAAACGTAGCTAATATATTAAATATAGTCCTTTGCGCATCTACAAAAACATCTAATAAAAATTTTTCCGACCAATTATCTCTTTTAAGGAATTCATAATAACAAATTTTAAAAACCTTTTTTAATGTCCCAAGGTGTGCCCCACTAGTGGCCCACCTTGGGACACTTCCAATAATAACATAAAACTTGTTTTATTTTGAAAAATAAAAAATAATACATTAAATTATGATAAAGATATGCTTAAGAATCTTAAATTGGCCATAAATATTATTTTACATTCAAAATTTTTCACTGATTTCCTCATTTTTGTCATGGCGTAAATCACTGATTTTTTTGTTTCCTTCCGGAAACTTTTTTGCACCAATTTCTAAATTACAATCCTTCGAATTCTTAAATTATTTATATTTTTAATAAAAAAACAATTTTGTTTTATTCTTGAAAATGTTGGGGTATCTTTTAACATGTCCCAAGGTGCCCCACACCTGAGTGTCCCAAGGTGCCCCACACCTGAGTGTCCCAAGGTGCCCCACTTGACATCTTGGATATTAAACTTAATTACTCTTTAAGGTTTAGCAAAAAAATTTCTTTTTCTTTTTTAAAATATTAATGGATACACATATTTTAATCTCAATATAATTATAATGACATAAATAAACTTCTTTTATTAAAAAATTATTTTGAAACTATAAGTGACTGTAACTTTACATCACGAAAAACAAGAATTTTTGACGTACATTTTCTCCATCTATAAATAAATATAAGTATATATTTATTTCCGTTATAATAAGTATGTTCCTCATATCACTTTTATGAATGAAATTTTTAAAACCAGTTTCTTCATATTTACAAGTACTTTTTCTCTTCTTCAAATCCACTGTAATAAAAGTTTAGATTACTGGAAAAAAATATAAAAAAAATACTCGGGTTTGACATTTTAATTAAATTTTACCTGCTGCTTTTTTTGGCCAAATAATATGTAGTGTACTATTTCTGAAAATTTGCCGAAATATTTTATTAGGGTTTTAAATTTAAATTAATTTCTAAAATAGTTTTACATAAAAATAACGAGGTTATAAAATCGAACATGTTAAAGTATAGTATTAAATTCCTAACATTTTATTATTGCTTAACACTAAGTAGTATTGCAAGTATATATTTTATGGTGGTTAGTGGAATATGTTAATTAAAGTATGGTATTATCGTTAGTTTCTAAGCTTAAAAAAACTTATTGTGATCACCACTAAGTAAAAAACAACTATAATTAAACTTTTCAATTTGCCAACGACGTTAACAAATTTTGCCCCAGCTGAAAACACGATTCAAAACAAGCGACGAGAAAACTTTTCAATAGTAAAAAAGCATTCCAGCATTTTTCCATCATATTTTGTTCAGCGCACGAATTCAAGAACACGAAATCTTCCTCGCCCAATCTTTTTTCCGGTATATTAAATTCCTAAAACTAATTAAAATTCTTGCAGTGATAATAAATGAAGTTCGAATTAGTCTTGGCCAGCGAAACAACAAAAACAATATTTGTTACTTCGATAAAAAGGAATAACAAAAAAGCTTCCAAAGCGTGAAACTCCGTTACTGTGTATAAGATATCTTTGTTGTTTAAGGCTGAGTGTTTCAGAATAGATTTTTCTTTTATACCCTCGACTACGTAGTTCTGCTAGTCCCAGTGGATGCAGTATCAGCCTTTCGCTTGTTCTGGAATGTTCTTTACGAAATAAAAATCGGAAAAGATTATTGAGCTCCTAGTTTCTAATTAAAAATTTTTCTTATCACGAAAGCGTTTAAGCACAGTCTGGATTGCGCTATGGATTTTATAAAACTTTCTTGGAGACTTTTTTTTTCTGTTCTAAGAGTCCTGAGAGTATTGTTTTGGTTATATTTTTATTGGCGTAGTTTTCCCATAGAGAAACGCGGTTTTTGTATCGATAAAAGAGAAGAGTCAGATAAAAGTTTCAAGAATATGTGCTATGGAGGGGAGTAGGCTTTTGTATCTAAATCTGATTAGTGTAATCCGAAATTATTTTTTAGGTGATGTTCAGCTTTTATCTTTGAGATAAATCTTAAATTCATTACAAAAATCCCAGGCATGTCTTTTTTATCCCGTTATTCTTCCGAATTAAAAATTATGAAATGAACTCAATCAAGGGAAGAATCTTTCATTTTGTCTTTTATATGAAAAGTTTGATACTTCTAAAAATGCTTTCAATACACTAATACTAAAATCGGTGTTTCTTTTAAAGGAGCGAAATGAAAGAGTTTTGATGCTGCAGATTGAGTTAACTATTAACAAAATATAAATAATAAAAGTATGATTTGGTAACTAAATATGGTAAATCAATAAAATCAATATACTTATTATTTCTAGGCTTTCTTGCGTAAAGATATTAATCTAATTTCATACAATTTTATGTTTTTGTGCTAAATTAAATACTTACAATTTTTTACTTTTCGGTTATGAAGACTGGGAAAAATCCACAAAGCAGCTATTTTAAATGAAAAAAGATTTCAATATTGCCTTAATTAAAGTTATTGCCGTGAAACTGTTTATTATAATAAGTTTGTTTTTACAATTTAAGGTTATTTTTTTGTTCTTAAAAAGGTAAATATAGGCTCACCATCTCACGAAAAAATGAAAAACGACTCCAGTAATTCAATTTTAAGGTTTTTAAAAGTAAAAAAAAAAGTTTTGGAAATATTTTTCATTACAAAGGTTTTGCCAATTTCCTCAAATATACAAATAAAAATAACCAACACTTAAATAATTCCCCACAACTTATAAGACTTCCCTAAAAAGCACGGTTAACGGGTCCTTCATAACATTCAAAAATGATACATCACGAACCGGGCCTCTTAATCACTAATAAATTCCCTACGGCATGCAGCTAAAAGCTTATTACTTCAATTATTAAGAATCGCAAAACAAAACTCTGTGCTTTAAAGCCTCTAGAACGGAGATGCATGCTTGTGGGAAATCAGCAACTCTTCTACGCATACCAGATTAAACCAAATAGGGAAGCAGAGGGGAATATCTCCCGATCCATAACGGAAATAAAGTTTTGAAACATTTACTTAATTGAATGTCTAATTAGAACGCTTACGGTATCTTATCTCAGCATTAGCATGTGGCGAGTCCCTTTAAAGAAAGCCTTATCATTAATATGCTCGCCTCATCATGATTAAGCGTCTCTGGCTTTCCGAATGGGAGGGAGGGGAGGGAGTCAGTTCATTTGGAATTCCGGTTCTAGCAGGTTTGAGTCTGTCTCCAAATAGAGTTTTGTTTTATTGCGCTGTAGATGAAAGGCCTTTCTTATCCGAGGAGTTGTAATAATTTTAAAGTGAAGGTTTGTCTTGAGACATTTCATGAAAAAGGTGAGATGATGAGAGAGCCTTTTTGTGTAGTTGAAATTAGGCTTTTTTAGTTGTTAGGAAGTAAAAAATGCTCTTAGTTTTGGGTTGGAGAGGAGTACGTGGAACAAATGTAATTATTATGAATGAGTTAGAAGTCAAGTGGTACAGTTAAAGATGCTTGATTTCTTCTGTATATGACGTGAGTTGTCAAAATTTCCCTCCCTTCCCCTACCCTTTGGATTCTAACCTCAATACAATAGATTAAAAGAGACTATTTCGATGCCGAAAAAAATCTCGCCAAAAAAGGGTTTTCGTACACCTGAGTGTCAGATGCTTTGATACAATTAAAAAAGATAAAAAAGTCTCCAAAACGGGTTGGCAAGAAAATATATTATATACAGAACCTCCATGAATTTTACAACAGTATACTCTCCTGGATATTACAAAGTTCGTAATACTGAAAACTTTTATAATCTCGAAAAAAAAATATTTTCTCTTGATAGGTAACATAATGTTGAATTCTATTCTTATGAAGAAGACTTTTACCAAAATCTTTGGTACATCGAAATTTTTTATAAAGGTAACGTGTACTGAAATTGTTGTTTGAAATATGCTTAGTTTTGGAGATAGAAATGCTGAAGAATACAAATTTCATATTCTTAGTATATTTTTCAGGAGTAAAAAGTAGTATGACAATCTCTTTTAACTTAAATAAAGTGTAAGTTAGCTTAATTAAAGCCACTTACATTTTTTAGTTATGTACTCAAACTACTTCTTAGAGAATGTTAATTAACAGGCCCAAAAAGTATTTGAAATACTTCAAATTTACAAAGGTACAAAAAGAGGACTCAAATTGAAGAGTATGTACTTGTCACAAAAGGCAGTTTTGAGCACAGAAAAATGAATTTCTCAAACTTAAGTCAGTTTATTCAAGTATAATTTTTTCAGCCGCCATTCGTTTCTTGCAAAGGAAAAGAAATGAATATGGTTTCTAATTTGAATCTACAAAGTTATGAAAATAAAATTCTCCAATATTTTGAAAAATAAAGTCAGAATCATCCATTCATAGTGTTAGAGCAAAAAGTATCCGTGTGAAATAGCATTAATTTTTTGAAAAGCCAGCGGGATACTTTTTTTTTTGCTTTAATTAAATGACAGGTGTTTAAAAATGCCTCAGGAATCTCACGATTTAAATCACAAAAAAATGAGAGAGCGCGTTCTGCTGAAGGTGCCTAACACGTAATGAAACACTTATTAAAAATTTCTCAAGATATTTTCAAAGAATTCTTTGAAACAAACTATTCGGACTAACTGAAATTCTATGAAAACTCTCTGGTAAAAACAGTCGGAACTCTCAGAGCGAACGCAGCATTATGCTCGCAGTATTAAATCACTTGCTTTCTCAAAAAACATCCTCGAGCTTAATTGTTATAAAAAAATTGAAACAGCGTGGCATAAAATTCGAATTTCATAACATTTTTGCCGTCCGTTAAACAAGGCGTAAAAAACAACGCCATTTATTCGAAGAATAACAACAAGGACATGTGTAAAGATTAAAACTATGTTCGAAATAAAAAGAGAAAGAGTCGTCGTTATCTTGGGTTGTATATATAGAACTAGTTTTTTTTAAAAATGCATTGATTCTACAAGAGAAAAGTAAAGTAACTAATTTCCAACTAATTAATGATTTTAAAAAGTTTCCGTTTGAAAAGAAGAAAGAAAAAGGATTTTATCTGCTGAGAAGAGAGAAATGAAGTTTAGCGTAATATGGTGTAAGTCACAGAAGAATGTCTTCTATTAAATTATTTAGTTTTTTTTTCGTAAGATGCGGGCGATATCTAAGGAAAGCCATTAATGGGCATTGAAAATTCGATGTTTTACAGTTTGAATCGCAACGTTTTAAAACCATTTAATGTTATCAGAACTATTTATCTCTTGATTAATTAGGCTATTTTGATTGTATTTTTAGTGCTATAAATAAATTTTTCTTTACTTTGAATCGGAGTTGTATAATATAAAAGCTTTTCTAAGGGGGCGGAGGAAAACCTTGGTTGGGGGGCTGCATTAGAAAATCACCGAAGGAAGCATATGTTTGCAACAAATCATAATACAAGAAATACGTTAAATGTTACACAGTTACATAACTTTTAATTTGAGTAAAAAAATATGATACAGATATTAGAAAGGCAGTTTCCATGAATTTTAAAGTAAAAAAAGATCCCTTAAGAAAGAACTTATGTTTTAAGTATGTAGTAATTAACATAGTTTTGCACATTTCACTAATACCTAGTAAACTTTATTTTGCAAAAGTCAAAATTACATTAACAAAGACATTCATAAATTTTTAATGTCACAACAAACTTGGAATGGACAATTTTTGAACCATTATTGAAAAGGGGAAATAAACAAAAATAATTTGACAATAATTCTTGAACTAGAGTGAATATTCCGAATTTTGCTAACGTGTGGATAGCGGGAATGAAAAATGTACTTTTAGTCTTTCTATTTGATACGTATTATGAAGTAATAAGGTAGAAATAATAGCATTTTCCGTTTTTTTTTTAGAATAAAAATTATTTTTTTCTTACATTAAAATTTATTTTCAGATTTTGCTTTTAGATTGGATTTGATGACACTCTACGTAAAAGTTTCCTCTTATTATTATTTACCCTTCCTCTTCTACTAACAAACAGAATAAAAATGCATTTTATATGTATACAAGTACTACATATTTAATTTTAAACTTCAGGGAGAAAAAAGAAAACAGTTTCTTTATACAATTCGAGTTAATAAACGCATAACATACTATTAATCGCCTTAAAAAAAAGAGTCTACCTACTTATGTTCCTAAATCTGAAAAGTACCATCTTCAACTCTATCTATACGATGGTATATACCCCAAACTATCTCCAAAGACAAACTTTTATAAACGGGACATATAAAAAAACCATGCACCATTTCCCCGAGAATGTTTACTAGTGATTTCTCTCCATGTCTGGCCACGTTTTCCCTTCCTTCTGAAAAGAACTAGTTGACGTCTCAGTGAGAAACTCCCTTTGGTACGGGCCACGTAGGAGATCTTGATCAGCTCAGCGTGTCAAATTATCGGAAGTCAGGACGTCATACTCTTAGAATCCAATGGCTTCTTTGAAAGTGCTGTGAAAGAGTTTATAAAGAGTTTCATGGAAAGTTTTCTGCATCGAAGGTGTTTACGAATTTATCTTGCTTTTATTTTCTCTGAAGCTTTATTCTCACTTTGGGGAGTTATCTTCTGTCATCTTCCCTCCTCTTCTATGTACTCCCCCTTAAATAGCCTTTAGCATTATCGAAAGTTATTCACCGGTTTAAAAAGTTCTGAATTTTTTTCACTTGTTTCGAAACGGTGTCAGTCAACATATTTTCTGACATATTTTCTGACGAGTATCAATAGAAAATAGAAAATTCTCGTCGTTGGTTAAAAAACTTACTTAATACCAAAATTCCCACACTTTTTTATACAAATATTGAATAGGATTTATGTAGGTAAACGTATAAGGATGGTATGTAGACAGGGGCGTATGTTGTTGGTCTATGTTATGGCACTTAGTTTATATTAATTAAGGATTTTATATTATTTTCTATGACGAACCATTCTCTCTAAAGAATTTTATGGTTTATTGACCCGGGGTCTTCATATAAAGTAGATAATTCAAATTATGTGATTAAAACATGAAAAAGCCCTTATTTCATCAAAGAAATCACTATTCTTTTATTAACCATTAGTCACCAACCAACTATTTAGTTATGTTTTTTTTTTTAAATGTCATCCTTATTCGTGGGGTAAATTATAATTAATATAATTCAATATAAATTATACTAACTTACCTAATACCGATTAACCTAATTCCAATTATGTTATTTTAATCTCATATATTAAATAAAAAAAAACATTAAATTCATCCAATTTGTTTGCATGTATTACACATTTTGAGCATCAAAAAATATTTAATAAACTAAAAAACATTCACATTTAAGTAGAATTATAATAAATATATATATAAAAAAAAAAAACTGAAATGATTTAAGAATCCTATACCACTTGACCTTTTCCTCATGGTTTATATTCACCGTTTTGTTTTTATTCAAAATAAGGTTTGGTCTAATTCGTAATAATACCAAACTTTATCAACGGTTATTTGTAGAACAATGTATAGTTTTGAAACAAGTTCTTTTCCTATTAAGACAATTATTTGCAAGGAATGTAAAATGATATCAGAACTTTTGATAAACAAATTTCAAGCCGTTTCGCAATTTTCCATTTTTACATCAGACCTTTCCATTTGCGTTTCAACACCATCGAAATTCGACTCGTCCGAAAATGAATTATCGGTATATTCTTAAACTCGATAACACACTGCTCCACTAGATTCATGACTAGTCAGCAGAACGTTTTTGTTGGAACTCTATTTCTCCCCTCCGCGAAAAAACAGAAATTTAATTTCAAATATTGGGTTACGCAGTATCTGTTTTTGACATAAATTATTTTTGCCTTGACCAATCACCCTCCTCTCCGATATTCGGAATTTTTTTTTGTTACCACTGACTATTTTTAAACCAACCGTAAGATTTCAAGCTATCATAATTAAAACATTCAGCGAACCGGATAGAAAAAAACCCGTTTATTAATTGGGTAACCGAAAAACCGAAATATGCATTGTAAGCCCGGGGCACTAATTGGATAAGGGATTTTCTTCTCCTGATAGGGAAAAAACTCCCTTTGATCATGGCTAATTGCTTCCTTCTCTTGACTAAGCCGATCTCTTACCAGCTTTAATCCGTAAGCCAGCCAATTGGTTGGGTACTCCCCGTATAGTTATTTCCAGGGAGGCAACCCTAAAAAAAGTAGAGGCACACATAAGTGGGTAAAGAAGGACATATCTTTTCATTGAAAGTGTCTGTTGCGTTCAGATACGGCGTATTAGCATTCTCAATTGTTGGTGGTTTCACTGCTTGGGATAATGGTATATTGTGGAGATATTTACTCAATTGAAGGTGTTGAAGGACGTTTATGGGTGGGAAACTTATCGTTTAGTAGGAATGCAAGTTAGAAGGATCATCTTTCTATGGTGAAGAACAGATAAATGTTAGGAAAAGCTGAAGAGATAACAGTTGCAAAAACACTGATGTAAATATTTATATTTCTAAACGGTTCTATATTTGCTGTATAAAAATCACAAAAAGGTTTAACTGTTAAACTGAGAATGAAGTAAAAAGCAATTTTTTATTTAGTGTTAAAACTATAATTTCCCCAAACGAGGAGTAATTTGGTTTATTAACAATTCTTTAGAGAAACAAATTTTCTTAATAATAGGGTTTGCTGACTTGGAAATAATTTCATAAGATATCCTAGGATGCATAATAAATTAAAATGAAGAAAATCATTGCTTATGGCATCGGATTTCATAGAATATTTTGAACTGAAAGCCTCAGAAAATTTATTTTAATCTGTTATTAAAAACACTACCTACTACCACGCACATATACAATTTCATATAACAGAGCCTACTGACAGTAAAAGCGTTAATATAACGTTACAAATAACGGTTTTAAACTTTTTATAAAGCTACATTTCCACCTTGTGTTTGTTTCTCTGCTTACTAAGTACTCTAAAGGTAAAATGGGTTTTACAGTGAGTCGTATTCACTTTTCTATACTGTAAAGAAAACAACATCCAGAAAGCAATGGAAGCCAGGTAATTTCATTTGCTATAGAACTTGGGTGTTGAGTGTACAGAAATTTGAACATACATAGTTTAATTTCTTGAAAGGAAAACTATGTTTATTCAAATAACGTCAATGCAAAAAGAATTATCATGCATTTTCGCATTGTTTGCTGATTGTAAAAAGTGGGAACAAATAGTATTATACAATGCAGAGTCAAATTAAACTCATTAAGATCGTGCCAAAAGAAAATAAACAACTTAAAATTCGATCGGTAGGGAACGGAAAAAAAGCTATTGCAAATGGGATTTTAAATACATCCCATCAAAAATCCGATAGAACAATTAAAGATCATTTACCAAAACTCTCCAGACGACTGTTTTTATGCAAATATGAAACAAACATTTGACATTTCAGCATTTTATTTTAACGACATTGAACTTTTTATAAGTCTTAATTGCACTTTTATTGCCCTTATCAACTGATTAACCCTTAAGATATTACATTTTGCCTCACTTTGGACAACAAAGTAAGGTATTACCATTTCAAACTTTACGAACCAGTGGCATTAAGCTATTAAAAATGGTTTTTCCTAGTAATTTTTCCGTCAGTGTAAATTAATAGAAAGTTTTTAAAAAATATTTCCCTCGTGAGAAAGTTTTTGACGCCTGGCTCAATTAATTATATCGCAGCGGGGAACATTAAATGCTAGATAAATAGGTTTGAACCCGGGTTTGAAAAATGCCCGGTGTGGAATTTATAAGTGAAACGATGGGCTGAAAAAGACTCTAGAGTTTAAACACTCCGCCGCCCAGATTTATTATGAAGGGCTAATTTGGACTGCTTGAAATAGAACCCATAAAAATAAATTAAACGGAGAAAAAAACCTTAATTAAAGCTAAGAATTCTGCTCAGTTAGGCAAGGGATTATAAAGGAGAGAGAAATGATAAACAAATACGCTCTATACTTTAAAGGATGGGGAAAAGGGAGAGAAATATGGCTTGCATTGAGAAATATAGGAAAGAAACCTAGGGCTCAACTACGTCAGCATCATTAGGAGAAAAATTTTAAAAAGTAATGCATTTACATTGGGATGCTTGGTGATAATTAGTGGATTTTAAAGTAATAATTCTAATGCGTTTTCGATACTTATTGTATACAGGTGCAGTTTCGGATACCGTTTTCGTTGTTCTGACAATTACTCATCGAGGTATTCTTTCCGTCCACGTACTAAAAAATGTATGTTCGTTTCACTTCAGGTAATTTACAGTGTTTGCGCTTTTCGGTATTAGTGTCTAAGTACTGTCAGATAAACTACTTCTGATATTGTTGGAAAATTTTGAGTGATAATTTTAGATTGGAATTTTTGGCATAGAAACTGTAATTGTAAGTTGCTCTATTCCTTTCAAAATTGACAAATTACTGTCAAAAGGAAAACATTTATTGAATGTAATATCCAAAGAAAATGCAGTTTTGAGAGCACAATTTTTAACTTTGAACTAATTATCTTGCTATTCATTACTGGATTAGTTTAAGTCTTTTATTAATTAATATTTTCCGCTGTAATAGTACCACTCAAATAAACAAAGTAAAATAATTCTAAATGCGGTATAATTATTGAAAACTAATTACAACTTAACCATGAAACTTTTAATTTAATACTCTTTATTAACATCGTGAATAGTTTTATTTTGTTTTATTTATATTAGACTTTCTTTTTTGAAATAAGAACCTTAATAATGAATATCCTTCATTAGGTTTGATCATAATATTCTTGTTATCCATTCAAAAGTATTTTCGTATTCATGATTTCACATACACTTGACATAGAGAAATGATAATACTATTTAAGTTAAACTATAATCAGTTTAATATTTCAAATTAACTTCTTCAATTTTAAACAGAAATTTAAAAAAAATTCTGACGAAATTCTCAATAAAAGTATATTGTTTTTTCTTTTTTATAAATCAGAGTTTAGAGAGTGAACACTATGATTTAACATAAATATGTATGTCGTTGCTTAAGAGGCAGCATGACACATTTTTTGTCCGTTTTGAGTTATGCATTAAGTACTATACGTCGGATCGCCTGAAATAAACTGTTTAGCAACGACGTGTTTGTAACTTTGCAATTTCAATATGTACCTACCTACATTAAACTAATGCTCAGAATGTAATATAAAATTAATAGTTGCTTCATTATAAAAAGAATGGATTCATGTTAGGCGTGTTAAATAACATATTCTTCTGTATTATGCCCGATCTGATTAAAAGGATTTTTTTTCTCTCATTTATTATATTTTAGCAACAAAAATATACGTATGATAAATTCCTTTTGAGAGAATAAGTGTTTCAAGTTATATCCATATTTCCATTCTTTATCTTGTCTTAAAAAAACCCTAACTGAATTATGTAATGAAACTATGTTATTGACTAAAAAAAAAAGATTGAACTGATAACTAACTTTGGTAATGAAATTAGTTTTGATGGATAAACGTTTTTTTTAAAGAATAGGGTTGGTTCTATGTTCATTAAATAAAAGAAATTATGTTTTCCATATGCATTTAAGTTTATCTTTGGATGGAAAAAAATTAATTTAATAATTACAGGTGCTATTACTACTAACTAACTGTTCAACTCTTAAACAAACAACTAAGCTAATTAAATTCTTTAACTTAAATAAAAAGCAAGGGCGGATTCAGACCAGATTTTCGGGGGGGGGGGGAGGCATGTTGGAGGGTATTACATTCCAAATTTTCAGTGCCAGAGAAATTTTTTTGAAGAGTGCTTGCTTAACTGTATTTATATTATGAAATGTAAATACCTACAGTTTGAATATTAATTAAACTATGGTAAAAATCTGAGACATCACTTCTTATTTTATTATAAAACAACTTCAAAAGTAAACACATGTACTGCATAATTTCTTCTACAAAACGTATGCGGAAGCCATTTTATGTTCAGCACAAAAGACAATCTCATTGGATAAAAGTCTTTTCATGGAATAGAGAAGTTCTTCCGCTTCAGAGACTTTATAAGGTAAGCAACCAATGCTTGTTCGTCTTGATGAGTCCTATTCCTATGCCTATATCATCCCTCAAAATTTTTTGCACTATTTCTGTTTCACGCAGGGTTTTACCCTGTTTAATTGAAATCTGCGTAATTCTCAAAATCTACCAAAACTTTCACTATTTCTGAATACCCTTTTTTTTTAGCTATACGGAGTGGCGTGTAACCATATCTGTTCCGTTCATCGAACCCACAACCTCTTCTTGTCAGGTTGTTCAAGAGTTTAACTATTTCCAAACTCCCCCTCTTCACAGCTAAATGAAGAGGCATATCACCATTCTTATTCTTATAGCATAAGAAAGCCTTTTTTTCTACCAAAACCTTTATTATTTCAAAATACCCTTTCTTTGAAGCTATATGGAGTGGCGTGTCACCATTACGATTGCGGCCATTTAACACATTACGGCCTTCTACCAAAAGTTTAACTATTTCCAAACTCCCCATCCTCACAGCCACATGAAGAGGCATATCACCCTTCCAATTCACAAAATGTGAATCGCGTTTTTCTACCAAAAGTTTAACTATTTCCAAACTTCTGTTCTCCACAGCCTGATGAAGAGGCGTATTACCATTAAAATTCATAAAATTTGAAGTCGCTCCTTTTTCAACTAAAACTTTAACTCTTTCCAAGGCTTTATTTTTCACTGAAAAATGAAGTGGGGTGTTAAGATATTTGTCTTGGGCATTTATATCTGCCCCTTTTGTAATTAAACACTTAACTATAGCAATAGCATCTTTTGTATCTGTGCGTAAGTCTGCTGCCATATGCAGGGCTGTTTTCCCATCATGTGAGCTTTCTATGTTCACATCAATGGTTGGAACGCACGATAGTAACATCCTAACTATGAGATAGTTCTGCTTTTTTACGGCCAAATGAAGAGCGGTGTAGCCCTTCTTGTGCCTTGCATTTACTGGAACACCAGAGAGAGACCTAAGTACAGCGCCTATGTAGGGTTCTGTACTAGAATTATTTGGAGTGGAGTTGTTCAGCACAAACCGATGAAGCAAGTTATTTCCATATGAATCTTTCTTGTCAAAAGCTAAAGATTTGAGGGACCTCGGTTCTTGCATACCTGCCGAAAAAAGGGATATCAATCGTTTCATGAAAAAAGGTGAAAATTATAGAATGTGGTATTGAGAATCTTAGGTATGATTTTACAAGAATTTACTAACAACAAAATGCAATATAATATTATTGGTCAGGTGAGACAGAAAATGTGTACATTTATGCATGTAATAAAAAAGGCCAAATAAAAAAGACAGGCAGACAAATGACAGCAAAACTCAAAGACAATGGCATGGCCAGAGGGGGGATTTAGGGATGTGTTCCCCGTGAAAGTCAGCCATTTCCCTTTTCTGACCATAGAAAAGGACTAAATTTACCCTATTCTCCTAAAAAATTCCAATATCACCAAATTTTTTTTCTGTCCACGCCTCTGCTCAGAGAGAATACAAGACGTCCAAAAATACAGAAGCTCAGTGCATTACCCATACCAAAAATACAGGGTGCTTCAGAAGTCCGTTTCACGGCTTTTATTTAGAACCAACGGTCTCTTAGGGTCATGGGAGTAAGGTCTACCCCTAGGTAAGTGACCCTGGAGAATCCATTGATTGCTGATTATTTTAATTTTAATTGGAATTTTTTTTATTTAAATCGGATGTTTTTATTTAAATGAATTAACAGTGTTCTGTATTTTCTGAAACTGGTCAAAAATATATTGATATTATAATTTCTGTTTGATATATAATAATTTTGCATCAAATTCTAATACATTTTATGCACTAATTTATATAATCAATTAATTAATCAAGGGGAGCAGTTCACTGCCATCTCATCGGTGAGATGGCTGTTCTAAAAGGGTGAATCAATAGTTGCACTATTAGTTACTAAAATACGGTTTGAAACTGCAGCCACACTATTTTTGATGAAATAACTGTAATCAGTTCTAAAAAATAGCTCAGAAAAAAGTATTGCAAATGCAGGAGTGTAGTATTAAACCATTTTTGAGATCGCCAAGATCCGGAGCTTGCGCATAAAAGTATTCATACCATGTCGAAGTTACTTCTAAGATTATAGAGGACGCCATCAGCGGGAGGGGGCGATATGACATTTGCATACTTGCCAACTAAACTATTAGGGAATGTCCGTAATGGTTACGGAAACTCGGTTTGTACTATGGAATTACGGATGAAGCTTAATTTTTACGCAATTCCGAAACTTTTCGAAGAAAAAATAATTTTTACGCTTTCTTCCGGACGTTTGCTTGTAAAGTTGGCATTTTTACAGCGTGGACGCGGGGAGAAAAAACAACTTGACGGACGGTGTTTTTCTTACTTTGCGTCAAGGGGCCATCCATAAATGATGTCACACTTTTGACCCCCTCCCTCCCCTATGTCACATAGTGTCACACTTCACCATACCCCCTCCCCCCCTTTGTCACATGTCACGGACTGCTACCAATAATAAGTTTAGAATAAGGTTGGTAAGAATTTGGGACACAATGTTTTTATAGAAGTTTAGGTCTACCTTATAAGTTCAAAGTGAACTCTTATTTCGTTGGTATGAATCTTATAATAATGTCATTTAAGCTACATTTTACAGAAAACATTTGTTATTTAGTTTTATTTTTGATTTTCAATCTGTGATGTCACAATTCTTGAAACCCCCTCCCCCCCTTGTCACAGATTGATGAACCCCCTCCCTCCCCTTTAAGTGTGACGTCATTTATGGACGGCCCCCAATATCCTAGGCTTTAAATGCTTGTTTTTTGGAAAAAGTGTCCAATATTTAGCTGGCAAATTAAACAAAAAATATTAGAGGAATTTCTTGTTGTTTGCAAGAAGGCAAATAGAAATTTATGGTTTGAACTTGAGAGTTCATACAAAGAATTACAAGATGTGCAGATAATAGGGTGTATGAAAAGTTTAAGGTAAATAATAAGCATTATTTAAATTTTTTATAGTAAATATAAATTATAAGTGGACCTTAATACCCAATTAACACTGAGGCACCATTACCTCTTATCTTATACATTAAAATAATTTGGTTTTTCTTTCGGCCCCCTGAACAGATTTGGACAAACTCGGTCTTGATCGAAAGCTTTCCACCCCTAGATGAGCCAATAATATAACACGTTCCTCCAAAACATTCCATTTTTAAATTATGCGGTTTTTTCGTTTTGCCCCCATGTTAACTCTATGGGGAGGTTCCGTTCGGCCGGCCACCAGCCCGAACCCCTGAACCGATTTTGACAAACTCTGTATTGATCGAAAGATTTCCAACCCTAGATGAGCCAAAAATGTGTCACGTTCCTTCAAAGCATTCCATTTTTAAATTAGAAACTTTTTTTCAATTTGCCCCATTGTTTTCAGTTAATATAGTGAGGAGGACCACCAACACAGGCAAAACGTCTTTTAAAGAGCGTGAAGAAAATCTACTTTGAAATTATCAAACTTCAATGTTTTGACGTTTTACTGGATTTATCGCAACAAGATACTAGGCATATTGGATTTATAAAAAAAAATACTGGTACAGGTTTAATTGAAGTATTACTTCTTTCTCTTCAGATGACGCATAAGAATAAATTAGTTGTGGTTAGAAAAACCTATAATTTGATTGAAAATATTGAATTGTTTAGCGCTGACGATGCAGCTTAAAAAAAGTAATAAATTGTAAAAAATTTAACTGCGCTGCAAGCGTGTGGTAGTAACGAGCGAAGCTCGCATCAGCGCCAAAGGCGCGTAATCAGCTGGTAAGACGCGGCTTTGCCGGGTCAAACCAGCTAGTATTCATTTTAAAATTAAAATGTATCAATAAAAGTCATACATGTAATTTAAATTTTTGACCCCTTGGTAACTATAGAGTGTTTTCAGGTGACGTCACAACCGGTTATTTTCTTTTAACTGTGTATTTTCTGTAGGGCTTTTAACTGTTGCTAAGGCCGTTATTTATCTGTTGCTAAGGTGGTTTTTAGGTATGGGATCACGTGATTGCAAATGCTCCAATAGAAGAATTCCACGGCTAGTCATTTTCTGTAACTGTTAACCTCTGTAGGGCAAAAAACTGTAACATCTTCTGTTACTAAGGCCGTTGTTAGGTCCGAGTCATGTGATTGAAAATGCTCTATTCAGTCAAGAAAACATTTCAATGTAGAGAAAATAATTTTAATATAGGCGAAACAACTATTAAATGATTTGGTATAATTTTTTTCCTGATAATATTGTCCTCGCTGCTCGGAAATTTTGTTTAGATAGTTTTTTGTCTTAATAATAAAATCATTTACTTTGTTTTCACAAATGAATAAAAATATAGAGTCAATTTAATTACGCTGTAGTTTAATTGTCTATTCTGAAAGTTGCCTTATGTATGAATTTGAGCTTTGCACGTTTATTTTATTGAAATATTGGGTTTCGTGTTTTTTGCCTTTTTGCCAATCACATCCCTGAAATTAAAGCATTTATGTTTATTTTCAATTTAATTACAAATTTCTTTGATTCATGAATTTTTTTGATACTCTAATTTCACATTTAATATACTTTTTTACGCCTTTTCAATAAATTTGAATCATTAGTTCAAAATGTACTTTTGAGGAATGAGTCGCGAAATTTCGGGACGCTAGAGGTTTGGTACGTCCTCTAGAGGATGCGTTTGAAAGCTCGCCGATCAAGTATAGTCTTGAGAATATTCCTATTGTTTTGTGTGTGCTGTTAAGTTTCATTTAATAAATAGTGATGAATAAAATACAAATTTTTAACAAGAAAATTTCTAGTACTATGGTTGTATGTTCCAAACACTTTCGAGAAAATTAATTTCTTTAAATTTTTAAAAAATCGGCGAAAAAAATTTCAATAAATCAATTAATAGTAATCGAGACTTATGATACATGTTTATAGCCTATTTTTCAGTGCTGAATACGAATATTCCATTTAAAATTTAAAAAATTTAAAATATCAATTTTTAAAAATTATTTGAAAAATTGGATACTTGAAAAAATAAAACATTGCTTGCTCAAATCAAAACCACAAAACAACTGTAAAAGAAGTATTTCAAATGGTTTTCCCTCAGAAATGAATTAAATAATGACATACTAAAATTGGAAGAAAATCGGAAAATCATAAGTTTATTATTTTTTTTCAATTTTTTTATTTTTTTGTTCTCAAAAATCGACCTTTTTAAAAATTTTTGTTAAAAACGTTTGAAGCATTTGCCAAGGTCATTTTTACATGGATATTGTAGTTATATAGCTATATAACATAAAAACCCCAATTCATGATTAAATCATTAGTTAATTAATTAATTTATTAAAATGAACATTAAAAATATAAATAAAATAAAAATTTAAATTATTCAAAATAGATTTGATTGAATGATTTTACCTCTGTATTTTTAATGTTCATTTTAATAAATAAATTTATTAACAAATGATTTAATCATCAATTGGGGTTTTTTATGTTATCACCACAATATCCATTGAAAAATTACCTAGGTAAAGGCCTCAAAGGTTTTTAACAAGACTTTTAAAAAAAGGCCAAAAAAATTTGAAAAAAAAAAATTAATATTTTACAGTACGATTTTCTTCCAATTTTAGTACGTCATTATTTAAGTCATGTCTAAGGTAAAACCGTTGCAAATACTTCTTTTGCAGTTATTATTTCGTGGTTTTTGAGCGATGTTTTATTTTTTTCAACTATCCAATTTTTGTTAAATAATTTTTAAAAATTCATATTTTAATTTTTTTAAATGTTAAGTGGAATATTCGTATTCAGCACTGAAAAATACCTTATAAACATGCATCATAAGTCTCGATTGCTAATAATTGATTTTTTGAAAATTTTTTTGGTCATTTTTTAAAAATTAAAAAAAAAAAAAATTAAACTTCCCGTGTACCTATTTTGTCTGAATTTTAGTATGTTATTATTGAGGTCATTCCCAAGTGAAAACCGTTCGGAAACCACAGGAATTTAAACAAATGTGTAGGTAAGTGAATAACTCTAGTCCAAAAGGCGTCATATCGGTCACAACACTTTAAAATTTTATTTAAAAAAATTGAAAGTTGTTAAAGTTTTATTTTTGCTCAAATATTAAAGAATATGCATAGAAGAACATAATAAAAATACTTTTTAAGGATTTATTGGTTTATATATCTCCCAAAATTTACTACAAAAGTCGTCGTTCACCCATATAATAATGATTCATTTGCTTTACTTGATGATTTGCTTTACTTGATATAGCAACATAAACAAGATTCGTAGCGCCACCTAGCGAGTGCTTGCGTCGCCTTTTGTTCCACGTACGGAAAATAAAAAGCATTTCATAAAGATTAAACTACTCACCTTCATTAGCCTCCTTGTCGATACCACTCATGTTGTTTTTAATAGAAAGAGCTACGTGTGATTCCACAATAAACAGCGAACAGCTTGTCACGTGTCACGTCGTGTGTCAGCCACAGCGAATACGCAAAAATTTTGTTGCCACCATGCCACCTCCCTCGGTAGAAAGGGGACAATGCACCCCTTTTTTCGGGGGAGGCGAGTCATGGTCAAACGATCACTCAGTGGCGATTCGCGACTCAAAGTATAGATAGATGGCGCTGTTCAAACTAACCGCAATGCTTAGCACGGGCGTTTTAACAATGGAGTTTTGTACTCATTTCGAAACTTCAATGTCCACTTATTTAAAATGAATTTAATTTCGATTTTCTCTTTTAATTATCGAAATATTGCCGAAGTATATCATTAGAACCGCCCGAAGTAAAAATTTAATGCATAAATAGCGAGAAACCAGCACTTTATTTAACACTGTTTCCTATGGGAAATTGAGCCTAGACCCGTTTTCGTTAATAAATGTCAGCAGCTACCACCCGAGGGCGAGCTTCGGGCTGGAATCGCGAAAGATTATGCTTTACATCGCGTTTTTTTGTCTTGACTAATTTTGTCTGTTTTCACGTAGTAATTCATAAATACGGTTTTCAATTATTTTTAGCAAACAGAAAGTTAAAAAAAATATTTTGGCTTAATTTGTCTTTATATTAATACAGCGCTCGCCGCGTGACGCCAAGAGTGCGTGCATACTTATATATAGTAACAAGTGGAAAATATATTATCAAGAAGAAAAAACTTATGTAAAAGTTATTGTAACAGGAACTTAATTTACAAAAACAAGTATTTAAGACCCCCTCCCCCCTAAACATGTCACGTAGTATGGGTACGTTCCCTTATCTGTGGTAGTGGGTATTTAACAACTTTCCCAGAGAAAATTATCTACTGCAGTAAACTCCCGCTAGTACGCCGTTCAAGGGGATGTTTGAAAACGACGTAATAAGCGGTACGACGCTATATGCGGAATTTCTTAAAACACCGTTTCGGCGATATACGTAATACATATATCTTACCTAGAAATCTATTTAGCGGGATTTTATCACTAAAATAAAACAAAAGAATAATGTCTAAAAACAGAACAAACATTCTTATCTTTACATACTTACTTTTATTGGTACTACATCTACAATCTTTACACTTTATACACACCACAATCTGTTATTTTTAATTTACATTTCTGATAAAAAAATTCTCCATAAGGAGTTGCTTCTGGTTTTCTTTTCTAAAATTCTGAATTAGAAAGATTTCTATTCTACCGAGGTTTCTTAAGGGGCCCACAGACGAGCAACTTGGTCGTCAACCCGGTTGCCAACCAGGTTGATGCTTTTCCCACAGACGGCCAACCTGGTCGTCAACCAGAATGTAAACAATGAAGAAAAAATTAATTAGATTGTAACAAATTAATATATTTTGATACTTTAAATGCAAAATTATGTTTTATTTAATTATTTTCTCGAGCTAGAATTATATCATTTTGATTTTTAATGCTTAGTTTTTTTTATTTTCCTAATAACATGTTCCGATTAAGCTCCGCCCACCAAGTTGACGATCAGATCATCAACCTGAAATTCAATCATCAACTTCCCCACTGACGGCCAACTTGGTTGAAAACTTGCTCAAATTGACAACCCGGTTGACGACCAAGTTGCTCGTCTGTGGGCCCCTTTAGCATATATTCTGCATTATCAATAGCTGAGAGGGACTGCCTCAATACGACTATCGAATTGCAGGCTCTATAGTAAGGTGAGTGAAGGAGGGAATTGGACAGTAGGGGGAAAATACGGTTTGACCTCAAACAAATTCCAACAAAAGGTTTTTCAACGGTTTTCGACTCTACTAAGTGTTCTTATTGACAGAAAAAAGTCTACCACAACCTGATGGCCGGAAGTGTTTTTTTTTTAATTTAAAAAAAAAAAAATTAAAAATGCTACAAAAACGATAATTTAAGCAAAAAAAATTTTTTTTGGTGCTAAAATTATACATTTGGTAGTAGTTGACTTTTCTTAATAAAGTAATTTATAAAAATTCCGTCTATAAAAATCTAGCAACGAAAAAAGTACTTTTTTCAAGATGGCGGCCTAAGTTTTCAGTAAGTGAAAGTAAACTTGTTTTTCTCTAGTAAACTGTATAAATTATAATTAAAAACTGCGTTTATAAAGTCCATAGCTGTAAATTTGGTCTATCCTATTAAAATAAGAAAAAAAAAACCCACGCATATCCGCGGAGTTTCCAAGTCCTGATTTCACTGTGTATAGTCACTATAACGGTTCAATAAAATTAAAAAAAAAAATTCAACAAGCATTTTCTCAATGGTTTTAGGCAGTAATAATCTATTTATTATCATAAAAAATGTCTACCGGAATCTGACAACCGGAAGGGAGTTTTTTCAAGATGGCCGCCGCTGCTTGAAGAAAAGAGAAATTCGTAAAAAAGTGCTAATTTAAGTGTTATAAAATTTTTTGGGGGATTCTAAAATTAAATATTACGTTATAGTTAGCTTTTCTTAGTATTGTAATGAATATAAATTCCACTTATAAAAATCTTCTGGTAACCAGAACAGAGCTAATTTTCAAGATGGCGGCTTACGTTATATTCGGAAATGCCAGCGCATACTGGCTATTTTTAAACGTTTATTAAATAAAAAAAATTACAACAAGCATTTTCTCAACAGATTTATTTAGTTATAAGTCTATTTAAAAAAGTCTACCGGAATCTGAGAACCGGAAAGGAGTTTTTCAAGATGGCCGCGGCTGCTTAAAGAAAAGAGAAATTCATGAAAAAGCGCTAATTTAAGTGTTACCAGATTTTTATAAATGGAATTTATATTTATTAAAAAGCTAAAGAAAAGCTAACTATAACGTAATATTTAATTTTAGAATCCCCCAAAAAATTTCATAAAAGTAAATAAGAATTTCAATGCAAGGTGTCGGGATTCTGAATATTTTGGGATTTCGACATGTCGGGATTTCGACTTGTCGGGATTTCGACCGTCGGGATTTTAACCCGTCGGAATTCTGACCCTGTCGGGATTTCGACCTGTCGGGATTCTGACTGTCGGGTCAACCTTATTAAATACCTTCAAACTCAGGATAAAAAAGTTTTCATTTAAAAATATATACCATCCTCACTGATAAAGAGGAACTGTCTCTAGATTAAAAATTCAGGCTAGAGACCTGCCCCAAAAAATTCATTTATTTTAATTATGTATTAGTAGCTGAAGTTCTACTGTTCTTCACAGCTACATGAAGAAGCGTATCACCATTAACATCCAACACATAACTACTTTCTACCAAAAGTTTACTTATTTCCTAACTTTAAATAGATCTTAGTAAAATAAAGTATAAACACATACATTTACAGAGAGCTGGCGTATATACTCTTTAATAGTGCGTTGAATCAGACTCCCAGAAAAATGAGAGAAAAAGGTCAAAGGTTTAGCAATGCATCTTCATCAACGTCACTGGAATTTGAGATGTTGAGAAAGAGATTTGGGAGAATAAATATATATAACCTTCTTTGGATATATTTATTATGAAGTGGAACAATAGACGTGGTACAAGGGCATATGGATTTTAATGGATGATAAATAAAAACCTTTTGTTTTAGGAGTTTAATTCAATGTAGCAAAATAAAACCATCACAATATTTGCGTGAATGTTAGTTTAGAAGAAATAATACAAAAATGGGGATGGAATATGTTGGGGGAATTTGAACAAAACTGAAATATATTTAATATAAAATTCCATTTGTAAATATTTTAAAAAAATGTTACTGAATAGATAATAAAATGAATTTAAAATATGAAGTTAATTACATATGGATACTGTATCCTTTTTTTTTTTTTTTTTTTTTTTGCCAAAACTGGATTTGAATGGAAGAAAAATAATATTCTTTAGAAAATTAAGTATTACTTGCTGTTTCAACGAATATTTTTCAATATCTGATTTGGCTTTTTGAGATATTAGTTTAAATCCATATTTTTCAAAACATCCAGTTTCTTTTGAATAGTTCTGAAAATATTCTAGGATTTCAAAACGGTTCTCAACTTCAAAAGATTTCTGTTTGTAAAATTACAGCTACGGTTGCAGTGACAGTAATCGACTAATTTAATAACAAAGTTTTACATTTCCTATCGTCATGATTTCCCTTTGTGGAATTATCGACATTGAGTAAAAGATTATTTTTAAGAACATTGATGTTTTAAATCCATAACAAAAGATTTTTATTTTTAAACGATATATTTTTTTTTATCAGATCTATATTATAGAAACATTTTAAGTCATCAGCCATAATAAAAATAAACCAAAAAGAAAACTACACATTAATATAATTTAAAAATAACACTTTGAGAGTTCCATGATTAAACTAAAAAAAAAGTTAAAATTTTTAAAAAAATTGAAGGAAAAACAAGAAAGATTTATTCTAGATTTTATGTTATTATGTTAACACTTTTATGTATCATCCATGAAAAGTTATTTAGTTTGTTTCTGCGGTCTCGGACTACGAAACCACCAATATTTCTAAGATCTATTTTAGTGCTAACAACGCTTGGGACGCTGTTTTACCAGATTTCTGAGACAAGCAAACTTAACTGCTATTGGTTTTAATCATATTTGCTCTACATTTGATGTTTCAAAGTGTGTGGGGTTCAAAAGAAAGTTGGTAAAACGAGCTTTGGAAAAAAAGGAAAGAAATATACAATTCATAGCCCTTTCATATTAATATTAGATTCTTTCAATAAAAATGTTGCATTGACAAAGGATTTTCTATGGCTGTAAATTTCCCAGCCCGTAGTTTAGCTTCCTATTAACAGAGAATGGGAGCAACAGATTTAGCTGATGTAAAAAAAGGACAAATTCCTATAGAAACGCATTACAACCCAAATTAGGTCGGGTCCCCATCAAAACATTTCCCAGGTACCATACATCACCTGCTCCTTGCATCAGTATGACACACACTCATGCACTACATCACGATTTCAATTACACAAGACCCGCCGCCATACAGTTGTAATCGGCAGCCGAATCATCAGACCCATCCGTGATTAGAAAATTTATGTCACATATACCCCATCCCAATTGAATTCCGACCCCCTATCGCGCACTCATTTGATGCATAAATGGGGGTCCTCCAGGCCCCCCCCCCCTTTACTCACTTAGCCTGGATGAGCTTTTGTGATGGTAATGTCGATTGGGGTTCATTATTCAGGCGGCGGGCCAGAGCAGTTCATTTCTCAGTCAGATGCTTGGAATCGCAAATTATACGATAAATTCCCTTTAATTATGCCTCGTGCCGATCTTCGCAATAAAGTTGGGACTGCGTTTGACGGATAGTCGGGGGATGTGGTTTGAAATTTTCGGCTTTGGCGACTGGATTGGAGCATGGCGTGTGAATCGGGTGGCCGAAGGTCTCATTTTGCTGGTTAGGAAGTACATTCTTATGACCAATGAGCTCATTACTAGTCAGCATTGATAGTTATGGCTCACTACTATCACTAGTTATGATTATGTAAATCACTGGTACATCAAGTAGGTATTTTATGAATTAGTTATTAAAATTTTTGGGGAGTTTTGTACGTTTCTCTTCACTATGTCAGAAACTGCATTTTACTAGCATTTTCCGCATAGACACACTTTGCACTCTTTCCTTTCTAGACTAGTTCCAGTCAAAATGCAATCCCAATTATGACTTTTTCTACATAATTTCAATGTCTTATACCGTATTAGGAAAATTCAGTGTTCAAATAATCGTCAAAATTTTCTGAAATAAGTTGTAAACCTGTGCGGGTAATAGACCCTTATTTGGAATTGAATTGAATAGGGCACGCAATAAGTTTGAGAAAATGCATTAAATATAATTTATTGTTTATGCTAATGAATGATAATAATGTTAATAAGACACTATAATGTGTGTGCTTTAGTTTTGTCTTTTGTAATTATGTTCTAAGTTCTAAATGCGTAGATAAAAAAGAAACAGTGTTGAAAATTTCATTTATGCATGACTAAGTGCTGTTCTTAAATTTTTATGTGTAATAATTTTACTGTTCATTCTTTGCTTTTTACAGCTCTGTTTGTATATTTTTATAGGACTTTAACTTTTACTGAAAAATAATAAGCTCTTTTGAGTTATTCTCTCTCTTTGGCGTATTTTTAATAAAGAGCACAACTAGTTTTTTCCTTATTTAAGGCATGCAAAAAATATTAAATCATAAAAAGGGCAGTTTGTCAGGAAAAAATATGAGATTGGTAGCGCTTGTTAAAATATAAGAAGAAAAAAATACTTAAGTTAACTTAAAAATTACTTTTCTAAGCTTTGTGTAGAATTTTTATTTAGGGATGTTGTAAAAAAAAATCTGAAAATTCATTTGTATATTAAAGTACTGAGTAAACGAAGTTGTCTACATTAAAGAATAAAGACGAAAGAAACGAATACGACAAAAAAGTCATAAAACGCAAAATATTAGGAAAGATTTAAAGATAATTCGTAAATAAAAATTAAAAAAAAAACATTTATGTTGTATTGTATTTTTGTGCAAGGATTTGGCAAAAAATACCTTTTCCCCTATACCCAAGTCTGAAATAATGTAAAATACATTTTACATACCAATGATACATGCTATTTGGATACTAAAAATTATTTGAAGTTTTTAATCCCGAAATGAAACAGTCTGTACAGTCCTTTTATTAAACTTCGTGTGTCTTCAAATAATGCTTCACTGAGTGACCTTTAAAGACTGCAAACACCGTGCTTTACAACTCTATCTATACCAGTGGACATTTCAAACTCTTTCAAATAGCGTTTTGTCTCCCCCTCCCAGTATCTCTTTCCAAGGTAACCTATCACTCCAGTAATCCCTAATCATTGCACATTCCCCATGCAGAATGGAACGGAAAGTGCGTCATTTTTTCTTCCCTTCCTTTCCGGTTTTAGAATACTTTAAGAGTCGAAATCCCCCCATTTCGGTTTTTCCCTCGAGTTAAATAAGAAAATTCTCGTTTTCTCGGGTGAACGAAGGCGGATAAGGAAGTTCTTTTTCATCATCTTCCTGGAGTTGGAAATTTTTCATAAAGATGGACGAGAGGTGGTTCTGTCTGTGTTGTAACGGGAAAATATACAACGCTAAAAGTTCTGCTATTTTGTAGCGAGTGATTCGGGAAATGCGTATGGGTTTTGGTTTATGGAAATAGTCCATGGAAAGGTTGCATTGACGTTGGGATATGTATCTAGATCTCAATGGTCGATGATCTCTATAAAAATTCATGTCCCTCGTTTTTGGAGATTGTCTGGGGGAATTTCAATCTTGAACTTTTCGTGTTTTCTTGAATTCTGATGGATAGTTATTAGGGTGGAGCGAAAAAAACTTTTTTTCGAAATTCAAAAAGATACCTATGGCAAAAGTGGTCTTATGTAATAAGATGAAAAACCGCGCAAAAATTTTTGAAATCGGTTAATATCTCAGTTCGCGCATCGAGCTCAAAGTTTATAAAAATGCTTAAAAATGAAAATTTTCCGAAATTTTTAAGATAATATTTAAATAAAATTTATAGAAATATTCTCGCTTGTAACCTCTTTATAAAAGCTCAAAAAAGTAAAAAAAGAAAATTTAATGTTTATTTTTAAAATATTTGGGTGAGCAATTTTGCTTTAAAAATGCGAAATTTTCGAATAACACTATGCGACATAAAACAATGGGTCAAAATGCCACAGAAACTTTGAAAGCAGATTCTTATGTAAAATGACCCCCTGAATCCGAATCCGACCCCCGTTTTTCTCCATCAGCCTCAGATTTTCGGGGAACAGCCCCTCCCACTTTTTACGTTTTTCGACGACTTTATAACTTTGAACTCAATTTTCAGGGTCAAAGAGCATTGCTTTAGTCTTCAAATTGCCCCCCAGGAGACAAGAAAGGTCCAAATTAATTAAATATGAAAATTTGTAACAAATGGCTAGGTTTAAGGGGTAATTAACCCCCTAAAATCGTAAAAAAATCGCTAAAAATAGTAGGATTTGTTATACCCCATTTATTTCATTTATTTTTGAAGCAATTCATTTTTAAAGAGTCCTAACCGTTCCCCAAGGACCCAAATTTATTAATAATATGCAGCAATGATTTTTAGGAAAAGCGGTTGAGGAGTTATCACCCCCGAAGCACCCGCGGAAGGGTTCGGAAGACTCTCTGAATCGCGCTGGCGCACGCGTGCTCAAGAAATTATATTCAAGGTTTGAAAATTTTAAAAATGACATTTTTCGTATATTATAAGTTTTTCCTAAGTAGAAATTCTTTGGTTCGATAGTAACTGGCTGGTTTTATGGAGGTGTTCCATATTTCTTGAGTGCGCGTGCGCCAGCGCGATACAGAAAGTCTTCCGAACCCTTCCGCGGTTGCTTCGGGGGTGATAACTCCTCAACCGCTTTTCCTAAAAATCATTGCTGCATATCATTAATAAATTTGGGTCCTTAGGGAACGGTTAGGACTACTAGTAAATTACCTCTATAGACTCAGAAACAAAAAAAATTAAGAAAATAATTGACTTGGGAAGTTTGGTAAAGTTGTCCTAGTTTTACTCTAAAAAGTGCAAAAAAAAGTAAAATTGATGCTTTGATCAAAAAATGTATTGAGAGCTTTATAATGTTTATGTTGTTTATCTGGCACTGTTAAATGATATTTCCATGAAACTTCCTGTTAGGTACAAAAAAAAAAAAGAAAGCAAGCACATCATATTTCTGCAATTCTTTAATTACTTCAACTTTTAGATGGAAAAAATTGTCTTGAATTTAGGGACGGGTCTACAGGATTTGTAGGATATTGATTCTATATTTGATATTAAGGTATACTAATGAATTCTATATTTTTTCCACTCTCAGGTTTTCAGTAAAATTGCTTGGGAAATTAATTCTCAAAATAGAATGAAAACAATAATTTTGATTTAACATTCTTAGAATATTATATGAAAAATAATAATCTACTTTTAAAACTTACTAATGTTAAGATTTAAATTCATGAGATGGTAATGTATTTTATACTACAACTAGCTGACTTACCCGGCCTTGCACGGGTTGAGTTAATTCATAAATATTTTAAAAAGTTTTTCAAGTTATATGTCTTTTCTTTTTCTGGAACTTATCATCCCGTCGTCCCCGTCGTCTTTTTCATCCCAGTTCTTAACTGTAAAAGTATACCCTAACTTATCCCGTCCCGCATTTAAATTTGGCTGCTACCTTCGCTGTAAAGAACAATCAAATTGAAATAATCAGGTTTATCAAGTTATATGTCTTTTCTTTTTCTGGATTAGCAGTCACTTATCATCCCGTCACCCCCGTCGTGTTTTTCTTCCCGGTTCCTTACTTTGAAAATATACCCTAATTCATCCCGCCCCGCTTTTAACTTTGGCTGTTCAAGAACAATCCAATTTAATTCATCAGGTTTATTGAGTTATATGGTTTTTCTTTTCCTGGTTAGCAATCACTTATCATCCCGTCGTCCCCGTCGTCTTTTTCATCCCGGTTTCTTACTGTGAAAATATACCCTAACGTATCCCGTCCCGTATTTTACTGTGGCTGTAAAAGAACAATCCAATTGAAATCATAAGTCTTTTGAAATTTATAGTTTAAAATCTTAAACAAAATTTCTATGAAGAATTTCCGATGTCCTTTTCAAAAATTACGCTTCGGTTTTTATAAATCACTTGATAAAAACTTAGGAAGTAAAAATCCCAACCCTCTTTGAGCCCCTTGGGAATAATTTCCTACAGGATGTTACAAACCGTATATGAAGTTTCTATCGTTTTCCAAAAATGATATTAATTTAATCAAAAAATAATCCCTATGTGTAATTCAGTCAACAACCCCCGCCGGCAAAGCAAAATATTTAACTATACCTAATTTAATTTATATTCAAAAATGATAAAGAATCCATTTTTATTTGCATGATCCTACATCTCCAAAAATAAAAACATTTTTATCAAAATAATAAAATGCTTGATAAATCTCATTTTCCTTTTATCATGATAGCCAACTTCTTAGTAAAAACGGTTTTCTAGTACTTAACAATAAAAATTTAGTGAATGTATAAGTCTAGTAAACCATGCCCCATGAAACAATGAAATAATTTCAGCTCTGTTTCCATGGAAACCATTTATTTTAGCCTTTCCATAAATATATTTATTTTAGAAAAAAATTAAAATTACAAATAAAGGAAAATGCTGTTTCAAAATTAAGTATTTGAATTTATATGTTTCCTGAAAATTGTTATAATTTTGAAATAGAAATTTACACTGTGTTTTTCGTCTTAATTTGTTATAAATTATGAAATTCTTGAAATTATATTTTATCACATGAGGCCAGACGAAACCTCAAGAGAGAAATAAACCTACTGCAATTTACGCATTTCAACAATGCATAATGCTATTTCAATGGGGAAAACGGAGTAGAAAAAGCGCCGAAAAACAGGGAAGGAGTCGTTGGATTTTAAAATCCTTTCTTAGTGCGCGTCGCATAGCTGAGAGGAACGTCTCGGTCAAATTTCAAGTCTCTGGGTCCAGTAGTTTCGGAGATTCCGTGTTGAGTGTTTGTCACTTACCAGTCAGTCAGTCAGTCAGTGGTATTTGGCTTTTATAGATATAGACTAGCTGACTTACCCGGCCTTGCACGGGTTGAGTTAATTCATAAATATTTTAAAAAGTTTTTCAAGTTATGTCTTTTCTTTTTCTGGATTTCTTTTTCTGGAACTTATCATCCCGTCGTCCCCGTCGTCTTTTTCATCCCAGTTCTTAACTGTAAAAATATACCCTAACTCATCCCGTCCCGCATTTAAATTTGGCTGTTACCTTCGCTGTAAAGAACAATCAAATTGAAATAAATCATCAGGTTTATCAAGTTATATGTCTTTTCTTTTTCTGGATTAGCAGTCACTTATCATCCCGTCACCCCCGTCGTGTTTTTCTTCCCGGTTCCTTACTTTGAAAATATACCCTAACTCATCCCGCCCCGCTTTTAACTTTGGCTGTTAAAGAACAATCCAATTTAAATCATCAGGTTTATTGAGTTATATGGTTTTTCTTTTCCTGGTTAGCAATCACTTATCATCCCGTCATCCCCGTCGTCTTTTTCATCCCGGTTTCTTACTGTGAAAATATACCCTAATGTATCCCGTCCCGCATTTTACTGTGGCTGTAAAAGAAAAATCCAATTGAAATCATCAGTCTTTTTAAATTTATAGTTTAAAATCTTAAACAAAATTTCTATGAAGTATTTCCGATGTCCTTTTCAAAAATTACGCTTCGGTTTTTATAAATCACTTGATAAAAACTTAGGAAGCAAAAATCACAACCCTCTTTGAACCCCTTGGGAATAATTTCCTACAGGATGTTACACACCGTATATGAAGTTTCTATCGTTTTCCAAAAATTATATTAATTTAATCAAAAAATAATCCCTATGTGTAATTCAGTCAACAACTCCCGCCGCCAAAGCAAAATATTTAACTATACCTAATTTAATTTATATTCAAAAATGATAAAGAATTCATTTTTCATTTGTATGATCCTACATCTCCAAAAATAAAAACATTTTTATCAAAATAATAAAATGTTGTTAAATCTAATTTTCATTTAGTTATGATAGCCAACTTCTTTTAAAGCTACGTGAGAAAGTAAAAACTGTTTTCTAGTAATAATAAAAATTTAGTGAATGTAAGTCTAGTAAACCATGCCCCATGAAACAATGAAATAATTTCAGCTATGTTTCTATGGAAACCCTTTATTTTAGCTTTTGCACAAATATAGGGTGAACCGACCAGTAATTGACCAGTTAGTGGAAATTCCTCCAAGTTTTATTTTTCTCTCTAAGAAAAAATTTTTTCTAAAAAAAATGACAGTCGTATAATATCAATGAAAGTATGAGGAATAATAACTGATAATCATTTTTCCTTTCACTTTTATAGAATTTTATTTATTTATTTTAAAAGCAATTAATTGAGATTTGGCCAGTAGTTGACCACCTACATCCACTATTTGACCACCATTATTCCAGTAATTGACCATTGCCATATTCACCATTTCCAGAATAAAAATCAAAGTATACAGCTCCAACACAAATCAACCAACCGATCCACAACGCAACATATCATTTCCAAAAGAGCTATTTGTTCGAGTCCCACTGAAAATTTCCATATTTCTTTAAAACAGGGTGTTCTTCCTAAAGTTGGCTGAAAAAAAAAACGCAACGGAGACGTTTAAAGAAAACTTTTCAGAAACCCTTACACAAACTTTCATTCAATCTGATTAAAATTCACTCACAAAAATTCAGAATTGGCAAATTTCAGCAAATTTGTAAGTTAATAGTTTTTTATGACAATTTTAATATAACAAATTTTAACTTTTTAATTAAATGGTGTTAAAAGTTCGAAACTTATATTTTTTACTGTGCATTGAAATGTACAGTCGGAGTAAAAAAAAACGTTACAAGGACCCTTATAAGGAATCTAGATATTAACCCCGCGCGCATGGTATAGGAAAAAAGGTTTGAAAATATTTCGCCAATCCCGATCGCCAAAGGTTTGCCACTTGTTAAAATTACAGTAACCCACAGAACTAAGCCAAACCTTTTGTAATTTGTTAATATTTGCGTTTCTCAATGTGGATCCCTGTGGCTTAACGGTTAGAGCGCTGGTATTGAATACTTTAAGTCGCATTTAAACGTTACCTGCCACTTATTTTGCTGATTTTATAATTTTAAAGAGTTAGAAGTTACACCTGAAGTTAATTATTATTTCAATTACGTTCTTATTTGTAGAAAATGTATTACTTTTAATAAAAAATATTTAAATGCTGGATGCAATTTTAATTTTTATTTTTAAATTAAGATTTTTTTCCGTTATTCACATATATATAATGGTATAGTAAATTTCTATTATTCAAAGAGTGGATACCATTTTATTCAAACAGGAGTGTAGCCTTAGAAAGAAAATAAATATCCACTTTGTTAATACAGACAGTCCGAAAAGCACATTGACCTTGAAAGCCCGTTGAATCAAACACGTATTCTTGTGAACATCATTTTGAACTAAAAATTTTATTGCTGACCAACCGATGCCGAAAATGAAAACCGTTTTTACTTAGATTATTTTTCTAGATTTTATGAATTTCGGAAATATCTAAGGGACTTTTCGCTCACACTTTAGGAATTAAAAGTAACCCTTAAAAATTACTTTTACGTATGCAAATTCTTGGAATAATATCTTTATCGCGGAAGATGTGTCAGTGTAGGATTGACTAATTTGTAACAAAAAGATCATGCACAAGTGTATTTCTTTGACAGATAGGAAGGAAATCGACTCTAATTTCATAAGTTATTGGACCCATGAGCATGCAAAGGTTGCTTTTAAGTCATTCCAGCCCGATTAGTCGGTTACGGGTTTCCAGCAGCGTAAGCTGCTCTTGCCTCTAACCCAATTTAACCCGGGTCTTGACAAAAACTGTTCCACAATCCATATTAGTTGGTTACGGGGTACCAGCAGTGTACGCCGTTACTGCCCCTTAGCAGCATAGTCAGCCAATGGCCTCATTGGCTATGACACGCCGCTAAACCAAGCTAACCTGGATGCGATAACGTTTCCAGTCAGATCTGTTATTATTTATAAGAAATTTATAAATTAATACTGGTGGTAAAAATAATCATCTTTGGAAAGTATTTACACTTCTCAGGTTTTTTTAAGTTTAAAATGACCACCACTTTTATTTTTATGTTTTTTTATTTAGGTGTTTTAATCAGGTATCGTTCAGTACCTGTTCCCCGCCAGCTAACCTTCAGCAAAAACACATGGTGCAGAATGCGGTTGGTCTCAGAACCCATCTTCGAGTGAATTATGCTGTGGGTTTGGTAAAAGGTATAGCTGTTACGGGCAAAGTCATAAATCGGGTATTATTAAAAATGCTCAAAGAGGAGGGGGTAGGCTTCAGCTCGAAAGCCCCCTGTAGATCCCCCACTGATTATAATTACCAAGTGTAACAATAAGAGTAAATTTCATGAATCTTCTTTATAACCAAAATATCTTATTTTTTAAACTTATTTTTTATTTTATTGACTTAAAAGAGAAGCTTCTATTTTTATTTCAATAATATAATTTGTAATTTTTTAATTTATGATCATGATATTTTATCACGCTGCACTTATTAATCCACAAGTTGCTGATGAAAAGTAAAAAGCTATGCACATTGCACACACAAAAATATAACGTCATTTAAAAGAACTTTATAAAAATAGTTAAAATGGAATTATTTTATGAAATACTACTAAGAATTATGTTTATAACTTGTATTTGCTTGAATAAATTTGGTAACAAAATGCTTAAGAAATTTCTCTGACTAAAAAATTTCTTTAAATAAAGTATTTTTTCTAGTGAGAGGTTCAAAATATCCTAAAAATTACCTATTTATCATAGCTGATTATTTTTTTTGTAAGATCATAGTGGAAGAGCTAGAGTTCCAAGTAAGTTTTATGAATAATTATTTTAAGATTTCGGGTGAAACGTTAACAGCTGCTATAAAAAAGTGCTTTGATTAAAAAAAAATATGTAAGAATACTCCTCCACAAAGATTGGATCATCCGTAAATGAATTTAAATATCAATCGTAGTAACATTAAGAATTATCAGCATTGAGGATAGAACCCGCGAACCTCCGATTACAAAGACGTTACTCTAACCACTATACTACTATTTTGAGGCATTTTTATTTGAAAAAAAAAAAACTGAGCCAAATCATGGATAACCAGCCAAATATGTTTCCTAAAATTAGATATTATATAGAATGGTTCTCGCCAATATTTTCCTGTGCCAAATCATGGATAACCAGCCAAATATATTTCCTTAAATTGGATGCCCTTAATTATTCTCGCCAATATTTTCGTATCAGAAGAGCGATTCTGCGAATTTATTGAAATTTCAAATCCTCCCCCTCGCTTTGTTTATGGGTCTAGGGCTACAAAACTTGTTTTCTAGGGATTTTTGGGGTGTGCGCTGTCATAATAAAAAACGATCGGGGATGTAGCTCATAGGAAAATAAAAGTTGATGCTTAGTTCAAATATGTATACGCCCCCTTAGGGACTTAAATTTTATTCACTTTTCAAATAGACGTAAAATGATGAAGATTGGCGTTTAAAGTATCCTTCTAACCCCAGCCGATCGTTTACAATCGTCACTGTAACGTTTTTTTTTTACTCCGACTGTACATTTAGTATTATGAATCTCTTAACCTTTGAAAACCAGACTGTAAACCAGCACGATCGTTCGATTCCAGAGTTTACTACAGAAGGCTATCTGAAAAACTAAAATTGCGTATATGTCTAACAAGAAACCAACCAACTGCCCGTAGGAACGTATTTCAGGGCTTAGCGAGAGGAGTGACATATTTGCAAAGCGCAGGTGTTGGAAATGTAAAGAACCAATGAAAGAGTTATATTGAATAAAGAGTCCCTATTAACAATACTGGTTAATTACTGGAAATGTAACTTTTTTTACAGTAAATCTAAGCAAAAATTGTACTGCTGGTAAACATCTTTAAGATCCCTCTTGGTTTAAAAAGAAATCTTAAAAGCAATTAAAATCCAGTAGTTGACCACTTTGGTCAAATACTAGCACTTTTTCTATTTTAGACAGCCAGTGGTTGACCACCCCTCAAATATCAAATTAAAGGGTTAATATACAAATAATGACAGTTTTATTTAATTAAACTGAATACATAGGACCTAAATACATCAATCAATAAATTATTGGACTTAAAACTAGCTGGATGATTTGAGATTGAACTAAATACTCCATACCATTACAGCTAGTAGTGAGAGCGCTTTTTTGAAGCTTTGTTGATAACTCAGTTTTCTGCTATTTATTGCGTCTTTTAAGAACAATATTGGAACTTAAGACTTTACATGAGCTTTTAATAAAATGTTAGCTATGTTTTCAACGCAACAGATTCGAAATAAACACACAACAGTTCTTGTTTTTTGCAAAATTATGCTCAAATGGTCAACTACTGGTAGGTGGTCAACTACTGGTCGGTTCACCCTATTTATTTTAGAAAAAATTAAAATTACAAATAAAGGAAAATGTTGTTTCAAAATTAATTATTTGAATTTATATGTTTCCTGAAAATAGTTATAATTTTTAAATTGAAATTTACACGGTTTTTCGTCTTAATTTGTTATAAATTATGAAATTTTTGAAATTATATTTGATTAAATGAGGCCATACGAAACCTCAAGAGAGAAATAAACCTACTGCAATTTATGCATTTCAACAATGCACAATGCTATTTCAATGGGAAAAACGGAGTCGAAAAAGCGCCGAAAAACAGGGAAGGAGGTAAAAGCACCAGTTACAGACAGGGTACCCAATTACAGACAGTCTTGTTTTTAAATTTGAATAATAAGCCTTCTAGTGGTGCTAGCGATCGAATTTTTTTTTCAGCCTCAAGGGATAAGTGTTTTACTCATGACCATGCAGATAAAATTCGTAAAAAACAGTTTTAAAACAGTTAGAATACAATTTTAAAAAAGTTTGTAGAGGATCGGCGTGATTCATGGCGGTCGCTTAGCTGTTTTGATAAGGTTCAATTTTTAATTTTCTGCGATTTCTACTTATAAAACTGATTCTTTCTGGGAAAAAATTTCTACATTTGCATTTTTAGGTCTTGGCAATCCTATTTTTGTTTTTGTATTTTTTTAAGTCTCATTCTGAAGGATTTTAGGGGGGTGTCTGTTACTCATACCAAAAAACGTTAATATACCAGTTACAGACACCCATGTCTGTAATTGGGTCAGTGGATATTTTAACGTAGACCAGTATCAGACATGGGTGTCTGTAACTGGTCCAAAGGGTGTCTGACACTAGGACTTTTTGTTTATTCCTGTTTGCTTTCTAGCTATTTATGCTTTATTAAGTTATTTAATTAAAGTTTTAATAATTAATAAATTAATAAAAATAAAAATTTCATGAATTCAATTTAACTTATATTCATGCAATTTAGAGGGAAATTTAATTTAATGATAGATTTAGGTCAATTTTGCAAATTGCATAGGTTTTGTTCTTAATTATGTGTTTTAATTTACTTTTGTTCTTGTTCTTTTTATGATTAATTTTTAATTTTGTTTTTACATTTAATTATTGTTTGATCTTTTGATAACTTGTTCTTGCATTATTTTTTTATTTTACATTTGTTTATTTTACCAAGTATCAGTATGATTATTTGATTATGGAAGGTTAATTTTCTTTTTACTCGATAAAAGGTGAATGCAATAAATTAGTTATAAAATTATTCTCATTAGAATATTTTTAATGTTCTTAAGAATAAGAATATTATTTTAATGCTATTCAAATACATTTTAAATATATTAAATTCTTTATTCATTTTATATAATATAACTGTGGGTGTATAGTGTACTTTTTTATGTGTATGTTTGTCTTTTTAAAAAAATCCCCAGTTTTCTTCCATTAGCACGAAATTTAGTTCATATAAGTAAAAGAATCAAGAAACAACATAGGCTATATATAAGTGTTTAAAAGAACTCCTTTATGATATTTTTAGATGTCACAGAGAACTACTGTTCTATGTGGGTCTTCTTTTAAAAACATTAGCATTCAATTTATTAAAATTTGTTTGATAATTTTTTAGTTCGAAAAATGTTTTGCTTTCCTCAATAGAAATGATGATAATAAAAGTTAATGTATTGAATAAATTTATCTGAAAATTAATTAAACTCTTAATTGTAGGAAAAATGTACAAACATTAAATCGCTGAAATAAATTTACATATTTTTTCAGTAAATATGGAGTCTAAAAAACGATTTAAATATTCTGATAAGCAAATGCGCACTTCAGGATGTCTCTAACGGTATGTCAGTCCGAGATGCGGCTAAGCAGAGGTAAATATCCTGCATGCAGAAGAATGGGACCACCCTCAATTATTTCAAAGGACGAGGAAAACATCCTTGTAACTTGGATTGAAGCTATGGCAAAAGGAGGATTCGAAGTTAGAAAAGATCAACTTCTGGACAGTGTTCAGGAGTTGATGAAGGCTATGAATAGAGAAAATAATTTTACGGAAGGTAGGCCAGAGGAAGATCATGGTTCAATTCTTTCATGAAACAGAATCCCAGCAAAACATCAAGACTTAGTGAAAACCTCACCGTATCACGAGCAAGCATCACGAAAGGGAGCATAGAAAATTGGTTTAATGAAATTCACCTTTATCTAGAGAATTGCAATTATGAGAAAATTTTGGATACTCCGCATCGCGTTTTCAATTGCGATGAGAGTACCTTCTTCGTTAATCCTAAAAGAAATAGGGTTTTGGCAATCAAAGGGGAAAAACTTTTATCAGGTTGGTAATTCAAATGAAAAGGAATGTTTGACCGTTTTGGTAACTGGGAGTGCTGCGGGGCAATTAGCTCCCCCTCTTATTGTCTTTAAATATAAAAGGATTCCTGATGATGTTGGTAAGAGTGTACCAGATGAGTGGGGGTTAGGGAAATCTGACTCTGGCTGGACTACGAGTCAGATTTTCTATGAATATTTAGAGAACGTATTGCACCCTTGGGTGTTGAGAGAAAACATCACATTACCAGTCATTATGTTCGGGACATACATCCCACATAACCTGGCAGACAAGTCGTTTTTGCGAGGAAAATCAAATAATTTTAATAGCACTGATTCATAGTTTTTTTGAAACAGAAGTGTATTAAAAGTGTTCATAGAAGTAAAAAATGTCTTTTAGTAAGTATTTGTTTGAAAATACAGAAATAGTTAGTAGAAAACCTTTTTGTCAGAAATTTTTTACAAATTCTTATGATTGCTGAAAGAATAGATTTAGATTTATCTTTTCTTTTGGAGGAGGGCCTTCCTTAGATGTAGTACTCATATATCCTTCTCCAGGTTATAATTTCATTTCTTGTATTTTTATTATGCCTTTTTTCTAATTATTTAATATTTTAAGATTTAATTTAATGTTTCCAAGTAAAACAAAAGGACTGTGTGATAAAACTTTTCTTATTGATTCATGTAAAACCCTCATACGTAGAAAAATGTTCATCAATATAGTATATAAATTATGTTCTACAAGTTAAAAACAAGTTTTATACAAAAAGTAGGTGATAAAATGTAATGATTTTTTTTGTAACATTAAAAAATTTCGTCTTTTTCTCAAACGTGTCTGTAACTGGGCCTACTACCTGTCTGTAACTAGTGATTTCAATTTTTGCTATGTCTGTAACTAGTGCAAAAAAAGCCTTTTGGAAAAACAAAATTAAAGTTAAAAAAAATTAAATTTAAAATTTTTTAAAATATAAGAAACTTAAAATACATCATGGAGTTGTTTATGGTCCTTTAATAAATTTCTTAACTCTTAATTAGTGGCCGGAAGATGGAAAAAACTAAGAAAAATCCTTAGACCTGTCTGTAACTAGTGCTTTTACCCTAGTTGGATTTTAAAATCGTTTCTTAGTGCGCGTCGCATAGCTGAGAGGAACGTCTCTGTCAAATTTCAAGCCTCTGGGTCCAGTAGTTTCGGAGATTTCGTGTTGAGTGTTTGTCACTTACCAGTGAGTGAGTGAGTCAGTCAGTCAGTCAGTCAGTCAGTGGTATTTGGCTTTTATAGATATAGATAAAATTTCACGCATTTATGTATCTTAAATAATAAAAATATTTTTTTTATGCAACAAACATTTATAATTTTATGTACATACAATAATATATTATTTTTATTTATGCTTTTTACTATCTTCTTACCTTTTGAACTATAGTTCTGTAACTTTTTAACCATCCTTCCTTGCCGAAAATGTTATAAACTACTTTCATACACTCAGACATGAAGTAAGCCCAAAGAAAAATTTTTTCCTCTAGTTTTTGAAGAAGTTAGAATCTTTTAAAACCTTTTTGAAAAAGAGTGTTACATCTCGATAAAAGGAACAAAAAGTAGATTAAAAAAGAAGGTATATTAATACTTTCTCCATTCAACCCTACTGTTTAACTCTCAACCGTGGAGTCGCATATAGATTAAAAGTTCGATGTGAAATTATTTAAGAGGCAGCCATTAAATGGAGAATGTATAGTTCTACCAGGGGGAACTTATTTCTCAGTTTTCCAAGAATATCGTCAAGAGTATTACTTCAAATTATACGAGACTTTCACTTCTTCTGCCTGTAAGTAGAAAGTTTTATTAAATTTGAAACCTATTTTTATTTTGGGGAAAGCATGAAGTGGTTTTCGCCCCTTTTTAACGTTCAGTTTCCAGAAAAATGTGCATTTTTTTTCACACCTGACCGGAATCCCGAAATGTTCGTCGTTTTAAATAGGATTTTTCTGGGTTCTAAGAACGAGAGTGTCGGAACGAAGAGTTGTAAGCACTTGAAGTGTATTACCTCGAAATGTTTCGAAAAATGTAACTTCGATTATTCTATTCACTTTTAAGGCTTCTCAATACTTTAATTAATATTCTAAGCGGATCCTTAGAAAGATATTTGATAAGAGTTATTACCACCTTGAACGTCTTCAATGATTTTAATACGCATTCAGTTTTAGTTAAAATTCTTTGAATTAAATGCCTTTAATTCTGACAACAATAAAATTTTAAGGTTGTTTTTTATGTAAACTTTTTTACTTTCTCTTGATTTATACTTTAGAGAATGAAACTTATTCATTTGACATGATGGATAATACTGAAGGACTAAGAGAACTCAAATACATATTTTACAGAAAAGCTTTGAAAACAATAATTCACCAATCCTTTCCAAGAATTTCAGTATCTCAAAGTATTCATCTAAGAAATAGGCTAAAATTAAATTATAAAAACACTCTTGGAAGGTATACCAAAATTATTCTATTGGAATAAACAATTTTATGAGGTCATACTGAAGAATGTCTTGTATACAGGATGCTTCAATAAGTCCATCCAAACTCTGCGTAGAAATATTCCTTGCATGGAGCAGATAAAGATTAAACTTGACGCCATATCTATTCCACGGTGGATACATGCATTCGCTAGGGATATTTTAAATATCTATCTATTATATATATAGTTAGTATAGTATATATAGTTAGTGTGAAAACATATCCAAATAACCATGTTCACGTATTTTATAAACCTTTTATTAGTGAAAACAAGGTGTGACGTCACACTTTTTCGGTCGCAATTTTTTTTCGAAAAATTTGGGTCGTAGAGGTCTTTGAACAATTTTTACCTAATCCATGCAAGGAATTGTCTGAACAGAATTTGGGCGGACTTGTTGAAACACCCTGTATAAGAACTGGCATTTTAAACATAAAAATTTTGAGCAATGCTTTTTATGCACCCACAATGCATTTTAAAACTAATGTATAACTCCGGTATATTAGATTCCATATGGAATATGAAGAACAAAAAATTATTTTTTATGTGTTACTTTAATAAAAGTGTATAGATACTACTTAAATTACAAATATCGGCCAAAATTAAAGTCTTTATAACGTTACTTTAAGGAGAAAATTTCCATTAGGAGATAAAATACAACTAAACAAGGGTACTGCATTTTTTAAAACTGTTTTACATTTGTTATGCATGTTAGCATCTTTATAAAAAGTTAATGTTCTTAATGTGTTCTTTTTAATTTACGCCACGATAGAAAGCTCTTTCTATGTATATTTAATAGATTTGATAGTGAGAAAGAAATCCTACTGTAAACATAAGCTTCAAAGTATCTCTTTGACTAAGAATTACACAAAAAATACCGACATGTGTAATATCTCGTGACGTGTGATGGAAAATAACTGTTAACGTGTTCAAAATTATTAAGGCTCGTTTACTCTCTTGTTAGTTAGCCATGTTCACTTATGGCTGCATCAACATTGGTGTTTCAGTCAGCACTCAATTAGCAAAGCTAATGAAGAGGAGAATAGGGCTTAAATGATGGAAAAGCACGGATAATTACACACAAAGCACGTCTGTCACCGGTTTTGTATAATAGATGGGAATTGTCACTAGAGAATGTGAGGTGTTCTCTTGTTTTCATTCGATAGTGTAAATTAAATATTCTATGAAAATTTTGATTTAATTACAGTAGTGGAAGTTCAAAAAATTAGAGAATAATAGTAAAATATTAAAATATACATTGCATCATTAGTGAAGTGTGTGAATAGGGTTTATGTAATTCATGAAATTAGGTGTTCTTCCGAATGCCAATAGTCTGGTTTCTTGAATTCACATCGCTTAGAAGAACAATATGAAATTTTGTACTCTTTGCTACCATTGCGTAGCGTTTACCAAGTCAAATAAACCCACTCTCAATATAAATTTCAAATATCAACATATATCTTATGTTTATTTTATATTATCCGCTTGGGTAATAATAATTTCTTAGAAAGTAATATTGCAAACATGGTAGACAGTGACAGTGGCGTAGCCAGAAATTATTTTTGGGGGGTGCACGATGATATTGAAAGAAAGAAGAAAAATTTGGGTTTTATATTACCACTAGCGCTTTCAGCGCTAGACCCGGCGTTGCCCGGGCGCAGTATAACATATATGTACCTATAGTACGCATTTAAAAGTTAATGTCCTTTTCTGGTTGGAAAATTTGTGCAGGCTTCGCCCGCACAACGCATCTGACGAAATCTAAATTTCCCTCTGCCCCCTCTCTTGTGATTGGCACTGCAAGGAAACCCATAAAATGAATTAAGAAACTAACTGCGATAACTTGCTAGTGGAAGAAATGCAAAACTATGTTTATACAAAAGTAAACAAACTGCATAAGATTGCTGTTAGAGTGATAAATGCACAAACAAATGCAAGCCTGAAGTACTTGGACTCAAAGAATTAAATGAAACTATTTTGATTCGAAGAATAAAAACAAAAATCAGTAAGTGTATGAAAAGTGTACAAATGTACAAACAATACTCTGAGCTGCCTCAAAAACCAAACAGTTCAATTGTTATCTGTCCCGTTAAATATTGCCAAGCTGTTTTCAACTATGGTGACAGTGGTATAGAACCACGTAAAACTAACTAATACCGAAAACCAGTAATCGTAAAATGCAACCTTCTTTGCAACAACTAAAACTCAACTACGGTGACAGTGGTATCGAACACCGTAAACTTATTGAATAATACCAAAAATCAGTAATTGCAAAAATGCAGCCTTCAGTGCACGAACTAAAATTCACAACTGCAGTGAAAGTGGTATCTAACCACGTAAAAAAAGTTATGAATACACAAACAATAGTAAGAGAAACCACGTAAACTAAACTCACTAATAGCAAAAATCAGTAATCATAAATAAGCAACCTTTCATTAATTAAAGTTATTGGTAACTAAAATACCTCTTACCATCTCTGTAGAAGAATAAATAACGCATCCTTGACGTCTTTTTAGATCAGGTGGTCTTTCACTTAAGCTGTTGTCACTCACAGATGTATTTTTTAAAAAAAAAATCACTTATTGTTCAGTTGCGATTCATTTTAATAAGAGGGAAATTTTATCTCAAGTCTATCGGACACAGAGAAGACGCATAAAAAATGCGACTACTAAGCTTAAACTGATACCTTCCAGAATTTAAGAACTAGATCTATTATTTACACTTATAAATACATCATCAGCATCACAACTACTAAAATATAAAATTATTTTTGATATCTGAGGGAGCAGAGCTCCAAAGTCTGGTGTGGTCGCCTCGATAATCGGTTCTAATTCCATTCTCTTCTCTCCCTGGTCTCGAAGAGCGTTCTTGTTTATATCACTCAAGATACGAGGGGGCAGAAAACATAAAAAGTTCCCGCCATTTGTGAGGGTGGCCCAACGACCGACGAACCCCAGGGGGGGCTCATCTGGCTCTCCGATTACTTTCAGCCAGGATGACGTAATCGGCTGGAAGGCGTTGAAGTTTTGACAGGAGTGACCAATCAGGGTTACATAGAGAAATCGCGGAGCTTCTTATAGGGATTTTCTTACGTAGAAGGGAGTAATATAAGACGCGGAAGGGAAAATATAGACCCGTGAACTTGCCTAAGCAACAAATCATATATTTAAATATCAATAATACTTGTGATCTATATGGGTGCATTCAATTTTTTAACTTCTGATGGGTTAAAACTGATTAAAATTTTTCATTGAATTAAATTATGAGTATCTTGTTTTCCTTCTCATAAGCAACTTGAAGAACAAGTTTATAGCTTACCAAATAGTGGATTAAATACAAACTATGAAATTTAAAACTGATTCCTATGCATAATTACGGAGGTTCATTACTTAAATCAATAGTGATCGATTTGTAACAATATTTTAAAAGTTAAACAAATTCCCACTATCTGTATTTTAGAAAATTCTAAATACTGCAAAGAAAATACCGTTTTTTAAAGCAGTATTTAGTTACAATCCGATACTTTTAGATCACTAAAAAATCCTCAAATTGTGAGCTATTTTTGGGTTGTTCTTCTTTTGTATGTTTTGTATAAAATTGATTACGCTACTAATCGCCTTTATTACTAATTTATTAAAATTCAAAGTTAGTTTATTAGGTACTAATTAATCTGATCTCACTGAACTTATTATTCTAATGTATCTTATATTCTGATTATGATTGTAGTAACACTGATCTATCTAAGACATATTGATCAGTGTTAAAACAATCACATAATCAGATGGTAGTAAATGATCACTTAGATTCTAAGTGATAATTACATGAAGAAAAAATCAAATAATCTGTTGATTTCGAATTCAATTTTGATTAAACATGACAAACATGAAGGAGATAATTTATTGGGTATAAACCTTCACCAACTTGCCGACTCCCACATACGATCGCCGAAAGATACTCGAACTGAAACGGTTAGTTTTGAAGTTGGATCAGTGTTCCAAAGTTACGATGTGATCATTTTATAAGATCTCCAAGGTGAGGTCACATTAATCCTGTTTTAGTGTAAAATTTAAATAGTCTTCAAATTAAAAAATGATACATAATAATAATTAAAAAATATTGCCAAGCTTTAATAATATAATCATTAAGTCTATAAATTGCTTTTAGTATTTTATTTCAACTGTTTTCAGTTTCCATGAAGGGAGCTAGAAATATATTGTCCCTCCCAAATCAAAATTGCTTTTAGAAAGAAAAGAAAAGAAATTAATCTGTTCCTAAAACCAATCTATGGATTCCTCTTGCCTTTGGGACGATCTACTTCGGTTTCTTACTTCAAATTAACAATAGATATTCATCAACATGAAGCTATAATATCAATTTAATCTAAAACGAAAACCCTTTTAGATTCATATCTTAAATGCTTTAAAACTGAATTGTTGGATCAAAGTTTAAATTTCCCTCTCTCCTGTCAAAAAAATCCCTATTCTATCTGACCCAATCGAAGGAGAAGCTGGGGTATCACGCGAATTACGTAATCGGCTGGAGAGCAGTACGTCACACGAATTTTCGTTCCTATGTGAAGAGCCAACCTTATCTTATTATATTAACCTTGGACGAACCCTCAGTTTTTGACAGGTTTAATAGGGTGTTAATGAAAGTCACGCAGCTGGGAGAGAGTACCTCCGCGCCGGTAAAATCCCTTTCTTAGATTTAAAAAAATATGTATTACAATTATGTTATAGGAAAATAAAAAAGCTACTCTAAAATATTTTATTTTATGAAAGAAAAATTTTAGGGGGGTGCAAAAGACCCGTTGCACCCCCCCTGTCTACGCCACTGGACAGTGATACTTATTGCCTTTTAAGTATCAATCTATAGAAATCTATCTTACCATGTCCCAACAAAAATAAACATTAATCACACTGAAACAACACTTTTAAACATAACTAAATTTTTTCACGGCCCCTTCTCACACGAAAAAGAAAGAAAGCAGAGAGCTAGCTATAAATATTTAAAAGACTGTTTTGTCTGTCGAGTACTTAGCATCTCATCAAACAGCGCAGCATTAAATATCCTCATTAATAGGAAAACGAAGCTGTAAATCAGTTTTTAATTGGATCTGCTAGACTCATTCGGATATTGTCAGTTTTTTAAAGCTGACCTGCAATCTTCCTCTAATGGGAACACTTTTTCTCGAGGCATGACGACTGATGTATCTCAGTTTCCAATTCCTATAATTTGCCCGTTCCATTCCCAACTGGCAAAAAAAAATAGGAAAAAGGAATTATGTTTCTTTTATTTCATTCGTTTCATCGAGAAGTCAGTTAATTTCGCCACTTCTTCGCTACCTGTTTTATTAATGCGCCAATTACTGGAGGAAATTAAACTTATTTTTAGCGCAGCTTTTTTGGTGAATGGATTACTTTTTTTGCCCACCTTTTTGCTTCTTTGATCCGGCAGATATTCATTTTTTGAGGGAATATTTGACTTTTAAGCGATCTTTGTGTTTTTTTTTGGTATGCGAAAGTCTTTTTATGTGTGCGTACGAATTTATTCTCTTAAATGTTTTGCTACTTGGTAGTAAAGACGGTCATAAAATGCCATCAGAAGGTCAAAAATGATCTAAGTCAAGACTATAAAACTCGTTAGTTCCACAAGTCTGAGATTTTTCTTTTGAATATAAATAAATTGGATTGTTTTTTCCCTTTTAGTTTTTTTATCCTCATAATTTACTTACGGTTTCTTTACTGTGTGTAATTTTGAAGCGTTGCAGATTTCCTTTCTTTTTGTTTGCTTGAGCTAATGTATCATAATTTGCGAAGTAAGTTTTTCACTTTTTTCAAAATTAAGAGTTCAGGGGGCATTTATCAGGTAAAATAGAATTTTTTTTTTAAAAATTTTGTAAAACTCTCCTAGGGGTGATATATTATGCTTTGTGATGAAATACCTTTGAAACTCCCTACAATGATTCATCTAGCTAAAAACTTTCATTTATTTCAACAAAAGCTCGTTAAAATAAGTAGGGAGATGTCAAGTAAAATAGAAAAGTAGAACACATATTTGAGGTTTTATGTGTTTTTCACTTAATTTTCATTACATAGAGAGGGATTCCAAATTCGTAGAACAAACTTCTAACTAGGAGTTGTAGACCGCCCTAAGATGATTTGTAATCATATAGGAAAGTAGGATGGCTAAAGCCCCCTTGAGGAGCTACAGTGCGGATAAAAGTTGCCAGAAGTAATAAAAAATATGCTTAAGGTAGAAATAAAATATAGTTTTTTTTACACTTTAATTATGACACGATCGAACGACACAATGAACAATACAAACCTTTTATTTTTTGATAAGTAGTCTTCATATAAAATGCAACAATGCAATTGTAGAGCTACAAAATTTATCGTGCACAACAAAACGTCATTTGGAATTTAATATGAAGGCAGATCATTGAGGGTGAAAGATACTGTGAGGAGTTATTATTATTAAAATGCATTAGATCTTATAAAAGTACATCCGAATTACATTTTTACACTTAGCCATTTGTCCAAAATGCCATCTCTGTCATTGCTTCTTGAAATGTTTTCAGTCTCTTGCACTTAAAGTGTGTGTCATCTTGTGAATCATCCTGTATGGGTTATTAAAAAAAGAACCCCACTCTTATTATCTTATTATAGCGTTTAGTAATTAAATATTAGTTTCATATTAAAGATTTAAAATTAAACCATTTCCAAAATAATCTATAGATTATTATTTCAGAACTTATACTTTTTGATGTGATATGAGATACGATATACTGTACTCTTTGATTGTAATCATACATTTGACAGTGCGGACGTACTTATGAAGAATTTTAAAGATATTTTCATTTTATGTAATAATTTTCAGAAGTTCTTTCTAAGATGGTTGAATTATTGCTTTACATAAAATGAAAAATTAAGTTCCTTTTTAAATTACATACATTAAGAGACCTCTTATTATATTACATTTATTAAAACCTCTTCAACTTTTATCTTATCATCATGTTCTTTACTATTTTAGTAGTTCTTTTACTTCTTTAATAACTCAGTAGTTTATTTTTTAACATAAAAATCGGAGATAACTGCATTAGGAATGTATTTTGTCATGGAAAATTCCAGTCTAGAATGTGCATCAAGTGATTTATATGCTTCAATAAATACTTACGACTTGCATATGTTATTTAATAAGAGAATCATTACTTCAAACTTATTTCGCTAGTACTTTCTTAAGAAAAGACGAATAAGGAACGAGTGGAAAACCGGATATAAACAGTTGAAGTTATTATGATAGTATTACAGGAAAAGAACTTATCCAGACATAAGAAAATAAATGTTCTGACATTTTTTAATCAATATGTCTGAGTATGGAGAAATAGTATTCAACTAGATTATCGGTTAATATGGAATAGAAATGTCTAATGCTAAAGAAAATTTGCTTTAAGACGTTTATTGTCAAAGAGCTAACCGTTTTTAACGTGGGAAAATTATAAATTTAACTATGATAAATTTACAAAAATGTTTTTTTTAATGCCATTTGGAATATCCAAGCTCCATCCGCAAAGCGTACATACTTTAAGGTAAACAAGGTACGGTTTCTGAGAAAGTGGGGGCCATGAATGGCAGGAGTCCGAAGTAAGCATCGGATGATAGATGTCGTCACCATCTATCTCAACCTCCACAATTTTGCTATGTCTCTGAAGGGAAGGGAAATAGTCTCCAGATGACCTGGACCCACGGTAAACTGCGCCATGACCGACCACAGGACTTTGGGACCCACATACAGGGTGTTTCACAAAGAGCCCCCGATTTTAAAAATTAATAACAAAAAAACGAAAAGAGATAAAAATACGCCGTCAGCGGCATCCTACTTAAAAGACCAAATAATTTTCGTACACAAATTTTTAAAAATTCGTAGTTCTCAAATCAATTTATAGATGGAAGCACAACTTCTTTGATATTTAGGGAAAGCTATCCTCAAAGTCCCTATTTTCGTTCGCCATAGGGAAATCAAATTTTGGGAAAGAATCGATTCATGAATCGAATTAGAATAAAATAATTTGGAATCAAACCTTTGTTCCCAGTCAGCAGAAACAGGTTAATCTGATCTATTAAGCTTCTAAATAATCAAAGAAAATGCATATTGAGTTTAATTTAAATAAGATGCAATAGTTTGTAAAGCAAATCTTTTATATATTGTTTTAAATACAATAATCAATTTATCCTTGCAGAAATTTCTTAGTAGTTCAGAATATTTCTTTAAATTTATTTTACTAAATTTTTAAATTTGCTTGTGTTTCCTACAGATTTTTTAAAACTGTTTAATGAGCTCGTCATAAATGATCAGACCTAAAAATGTCGAAGATGGAACTTAAACCCTTCTTTGTCTTGGGGTTTTATATTTGTATTGGTATTGGTAACATATATTTTCCGGTCTGTGTTCTTGATCTCAAGGATCCGCTTATCACTTTAAGACCTAGCCACCCCATATGTTCCATAGTATCTAATGGTTATCTCGGGCACCTTAGGATTGAAAGGGTTATAAAGCTTCGTCAAGAAAGACAGACACAACAGAATTTTTACTGACACAGAGAGAGAGAGAAAATACCCCCAGGGCAAAGGCTGGAATCGAACCGACGGCTGGTACAGTGCGCAGACTGCTAGCGTGGTTTGCAGCACGTAAACCAACTAAACCTCCCAGCCCCCTTTTTATTTGTAATATGAATTTTTCGATCGATATATTTGTAAAAAATTATTTGTCTTAAAACTTTTTAGTACTGGAGGAGTTTATTAAAAAACTGATTTCTTATTCTAGGGTTCACGAAAGAACTCCAAACTTTAATTTATAATTTCAAAATGATGATGAAAGCCAGAGGGGGCCCATCTGACACTGCTACCAGTGACGTCACTGGCAGCGGAAGTGACGAGCCAAAGCTTACACTGGCCAATCAGGCTTGTTAAGGCGGAGCGTAAAGTTTTCATGCCACCAGTATCTTTCCCTTATCCCGCTCAAACTGAAAGTGATTGGTTGTTCAAACAGTTAGGAGGCGTTACAAATGACGTCACTGGCAGCGGAAACGAGACGTCACGAGCGTTTTCCATGTCTATGTGAAGAGCCAACCTTATATTCTATAAACCTTGGATGAAAGCATTTAAAACACAAGGGGGGACGGGATGGCCTGTTCGGTTTGCTCCTCTGCCTTTCACGCCAGCAGTCTGCGCACTGCTCCGTCGTGAGTTCGATTCTCACCTCGCCCCTGGGTGTATTTTCCTTCTTTGTGCCAGTAAAAATTCTGTTGTGTCTGTCTTACTTGACAAAGGTGTATAAGCGGATCCTTGAGATCAAGTACACATACCGGAAAATATATGTAACCAAAAACCAAACCAAAACACAAGTGACACATTAATTTAAAGAACAATCACATTAAAATTGACTCAAAATGCGCCCCTTTTACTGCACAGACATGTCTCAAACGAAGAACGAAGTTTTCGGTGACTTTGTGGAGTGTGTCACGGGAAATCGACACACAAGCTTTTTGAATTGCATTTTCCAGCTCGTTGATTGTTGAAGGATTAGTGCCGTAAACTTGGTCCTTAAGTGTGCCCCACAGAAAGTAGTCACACGGGGTAAGGTCGGGAGAATACGGGGGCCAGTCGAAACCTTTTCCTTTGAATTTCAAATAGTCTAATGCAATTACTCTGTCATCAAAATATTCCTCCAAAACGTCAAACACGTCTTCGGTTCGGTGTGGGCGTGCGCCATCTTGCATGAACCATGCCGTGTCAGGATGATCGTCCAAAGCTTGTTGGTAGTCGACAAATTGGTTCAAGAGTGCAATATAACGGCCTGTAGTAATGGTTTCTCGCAAGAAAAAGGGCCCGATAATTCCTTGTCTCGAGATAGCAGCCCAAACAGTGAGTTTTGGAGAGTGGAGGGGTTGCGCTTGAGACAAATGAGGGTTTTCAGTTCCCCAAAAACGCCAATTTTGTCTGTTGACAACCCCGTCTAGATAAAAATGGGCTTCATCTGAGAACCAAATTTGGCCGACATCGAGACTGGCACCATCAATCATTTCGAGCATTTTTTTAGCAAATACCTCTCGTTGTTGTTCAGCTCTAACAGGTATAGCCTGCCGGCATTGAATTTTGTATGGAAACATCTTTAATTTTTTTTCTAAGGATTCTATACGTGCTGGATGGGCTGATGCCGGACTCAGCTGAAAGTTTGCGCACAGATTTGTTTGGGTTCTTCTCGATAGCTGCAGCAATTGTCGTGGCATTAGTAGATGTTACGACAGAGTGTTTGGGACCCACATTTCCCACTAAGTCATCAGTCACGCTGCCCGTCTGTTGAAATTTTTTAAACAGTTCACGAATTGTCTTCTCCGCTGGTCCTTTTTGAACTCCGAATCGGACTTGGAAACTCCGCTTTGTGGCAATAGGGCTGTGGTTTAATCTGTGATACTCCAAAACTATGAAAACCCTCTCCTCTAAAGAATACATTAGGATTAGCTAAATAACTATCAGATGAATCAATCGTACAATAATATTTATTCGCTGATAATAAACCTAATCGTTCTGAGCTCTTCGAAGCACTCCGTAGTTTGTAATGCCAACAAATTTTAAAAACCTTCTACATTTTAAAAAGATTTTGTTAGAAGTTAAAATGTCGAAATTCCTGTATCTAAGATTTTAGTAAATTTGTACTCCATCCACTTATTATCTTTTAAAAATGTCCTTTTTTATGGGATAGATAACGAAATACTACTACAAAATTTAACTTAGATTATAACTTAATTAATTGATGTTCCTAAATTAGTGAGATCTAGTCTTTAAAATTGGCTGAGAGCCGTTTCTGCAAACTGGAAACAGGGTTCGATTTCAAATTGTTTGATTCTAATTCGATTCATGAATCGATTCTTTCCCAAAATTTGATTTCCCTATGGCGAACGAAAATAGGGACTTTGAGGATAGCTTTCCCTAAATATCAAAGAAGTTGTGCTTCCATCTATAAATTGATTTGTGAACTACGAATTTTCAAAAATTTGTGTACGAAAATTCTTTGGTCTTTTAAGTAGGATGCCGGAGACGGCGTATTTTTATCTCTTTTCGTTTTTTTGTTATTAATTTTTAAAATCGGGGGCTCTTTGTGAAACACCCTGTATTTAAGGGGCACGTTCTCCGCATGTACTCGGTGGGTCTTCAGCGGTGTCGGGAATCGAACCCGGAACCCTCCGATCCCGAAGCCGATGTGCCTTAACCACTAGGCTCCCCAAGGCCCATTTACAAAAATAATTTTAAATATGTTATGGACAAAGTGATTAAACCGGTCATTATTAATGATGCCCGAAGTGAGGCGGCCAATATGATAAATTCAATGATATTTAACTATGAGTATTTATCACTTTGCCCGAAATACGCAGGCATTATTAATAATGCCCGGATTTATAACATTACCCGTAACACATATACTTAATTAACAAATATGTGTAATACACCATATGTGTTATTCTAACTATATTTTTTAAAGTTAAATAAGAAGATTTTTGCAAAGCACTTAGTTTGCTTTCGATAAATATGAAATTTTATTTAAGACATGCATTTCCTTACTCAAAAAATTTGAGGCTTAAAAATTACCTTTCAATGAAGGTTTAGAAAGTGTTCAACTGGTTTTTAAGTTTTATTATAAAACTGAAAATTATTAAATTTCGAACACGGATTTTCGAAAAAGCATTTTATTATTAACCAACTCTTAAAATTGGAAACTAACTTTTTTTCTTCCCTTCAGAATCGTTTAATTTAGAGGAAAAACTAAACCTCTCATTCAGTGATTAAAAAAATTATCTTTAATGGAACTTGACTCAATCTCCATTATTCGTCAGGAAGATATTCTTCATTTTAAGTATGGATTTTTGTTTTGATATAATGCATGTATTTTCTAACTACTTCACTTATTTTTGTGTTATTTATCCTTTTTAGAGGATTATAAAAATATTGATGTTCCTCCGAGCATCTTTCATATTCAAATTTCCTGTTTAAAGACCAGTTTTAGAAAACACAAAAAATTCCGATGTTCTGGAAATACCGTCGAACCTTGCTATAATAAACTTCTCCGAACCTTTAGCTGATTACAACCTTTTACCTGCCGATGTTCCCAAATGGGAACATCACTTTAGGGAATTTTTTCACCACTTAATTTTTCATGCAGGAATTTGATACTTGGTAGTAAGAAACTCAAAGATATGAAGTTATTTTACATGCAAAAGTTTTTCAGGTACAATTTAATCCTTTTTGTGGAATTTATATCAAAATAACAGATTTTTGGCTCTTCCAAAAGTTGCACAAGTTTCAATTTATGATAAATTTAAATAAATTTAGTTTTAAATAATTATGCTGTGTTTAGGTAGCTTAAGTACACATCTTTTCAATTGGCTTGGCAGAATAGCTCCATATTCCAATTTCAAAGAGTAATTACCAATTCAACGTTTATGTTCCCAAATGGGAACATCGGCGTTTGGAGTATAGTTTTTGAGGGGATTTTATAACGTATAAAAATTCAAGCTATTTCTTATTTTCTTTAATTTTTTGAATATTTTCTGTCTTAAACGATCTAAACAGGTTAATCATGATGTTTTAAATTTCTAAATCTGTAATTTTAATTTTTTTCACCTGATTTATAGAGGAATAAATGCCAAATCTTTATGGCAGATTCCTACTTTTGTATACTTTTCTAACTCCCTGACCTATTAATTTTCAGTAATTATTATTAGGGGTTATGTAAAGGTCATATTTGGAGTACTTCTGAGGACTTGGGTACTTATTTTGTTCAAGTGCTCTTCTTTACATAAAAATTTTGGGTATAAATTTGAAGAATTTTGAAAATAATGAAAAGTGTGTACATCTAAAAACACTCTTCTAACGTAAGTTGGATGTAAGAGACATGTTGTTTATTTTGGAATCTTCTATGAGAAACGCAGCTTTATCAAATCAATGGAGATAGTTATGATTATCACTTTTGAAAGCTAATTAAATTTGAATGCAATTCATGGATTTTATGCTAGATATCCGGATAGAACAGTGATTAAAATTAATTTTTCACGCAAAAAGATAACTGTTTAGCTTTGAACGCATGGGAACATTCTTTCGTATTTTTTATACTGAAAAATTACCCATTGTGCAATAAAAATGTACGGAAAAGTGTCACGCACGTAATAAATATGTAAATTTTTTCTTATGAAAATCTATAAAATTTTACCCAATTGTCCAACCATGGGAATTAAATATGAAGAAACAGTTCAACATCATAAAAATGTTCAAAATTATTGAGTAGAAACCTATTTCAGTAGTTTTACTTGAATTAATTTTAAAATATATGCCTTTTGGAAATCCCCCTAAAAACTTCACCCCAAACGCCGATGTTCCCAAATGGGAACATCCTCAAAATCCTACTTAGGATTTTTTTTCTGCCAAAAAATTTCAAGATTGGTTTTAGTAATGATGAAACAAGCCATTGAAGCCAAAAATCAGAACCTTTAATTTGAAATTTGAATTGCGGCGTTTAAAAGGTTAACTTATTTAGGTAAAAAATTGCTAATTATAATGCTTCAAAGAATTCTAATGTATTTTTTTAAAATTTTGGCTGTAGATCTAAAATTAAACTTAAAATTGTTTACTAAGGTACTATAGTTGAAAAAGATGTAAATCGATATATATATTTTAAGTAAGTTATTCTTAATACTTTTATGTACTTCGCATCTTTTGGGAGAAACGTTTAGTACAAATTATAAACACCTGTCTAAAAAGAAGTCTTTTATCTTTCCCTCAGATATGGACCATTTCAACACGTAGTCAGGAATGTAAAAGAATATGTTTCAAGAGCCTGTTATTGGAGATAGCCGTTTGGTTGATACTTGGTTATGTTTAGAATATATATTTTTTATTTTTCCTAAGCTGAATTGCACCGTGTTTTCTCTTGAGAAGTTTGACAAAAGTAAAAAGCTTCAGATGCAAAAGTAAAATTTTCAATTGGTTTAAACAATGCTCAATATGTTATTCTGGTGACAAGTTTGAAATGAGTAAACAGGAGCAATTAACTAAATTTATCGCCTTAAGAAATTATCTAACTCTTCAAAACTTTCCAATATAAAAATATTGAAGAAAAATTTCAATCAATGGAGATTTTAAATTTATTTCTAAAAAATATAAATACATAGGCACACAAACATTACCTGATAAAAACCACACACAATTTTAAATATAGCCCAAAAGAGACTGCTTTATTTTTATCCTCAATCTTTTAAAATTTTTACGGTCTAAAAAAAATATGCGAATAAAATTGATCAAATTTTTAAAGGGGAAGTTTAAAACAAAACGCCAGTTGTTACTTTCAAACAGCAATGGTAGACATCCCATAAGTGGCTTTAACTATTTAACTTCAAATTCCCTTATTCCACGAGAAGCCTTTCTAATCTCTGGAAGATTTCTGCTTGAGATATATTTTAATTACAAATTAGAAGAGTCGTTATAAATAGAAAACTATCGAATACCACCTGTTAAGAAATCAATGTTCACAATCAAGAACATTTTTGGAATTTGAATGAGGGCTATGCTTCCCCTCACATAAGTGGACGGTGGAAAGTCAAGAACTTATGAAACCTGCATAACAAGCCAGAATCAGTTTATAAGAGCAGTGATTAAAAGGGATAACTGTCTAATTTTAGCTGGAGTGATTTAGTCTGAAGTGCTCTATTCTGCATATTCATGTGTTCTTCAGCGTCTTGGTTAACGTCAGCACTCCAAGATGTGCTTCAGGATGTTTAAAGGTGATCGATAAGCATCTACTACGTCACGTACTATCCGATGGATATTACCTCGGGACGAAGAAATGTTATCTTTTCGGAATGAATATTTTCGGAGTTTTCTCTCGGACCGGATGACATGTTTAGTGGACTGGGGGAATCACATGCTAATATCTTCGCTGTCGAACATCTGGAAGGGGAGTCACTAATAAAATGTTTATGTGCATTATGCAAATTTAAAGCAATGTTTCTCTCCCAAGTTCTGTCTGGGATGCTGAAGGGCGTAAAGACGGGGAACTCGCTTTAGAAACTTCTTTTATGGCCCCGCTTTTAAAAAGTTTTATGGAGGGAGGTATCAAATATTTATGTCGTTATGTGTTCTGAAGAGGGTGACGCGAGGGGGGGGTATGGAATGTTGAATCATTAAGTAATGCAATAACTTTCACCGTGTTTGATGCCGAAAACCATCACTTAGTAATGAAATCGTGCATATTTTCCACAACGAGTAATACCTGTTTTGTATGCACATAAAAAGTTAACTCTTCTTAAAAGTAGAAGTGTTGTGCTCTGAGGTAAATAATATTATGAGTAGAAGATACGTTTACAATACATAAAACTGAAAGAAATAGAACCCCCCTCAGAGAAATATGTAAATAGAACAAAACAATGGAAGTTAGGCTAACTGCATTTTCAAATGCGGATTTGAAAAGAACTGTTATATTTAATCGTTAATTACTGTTTATTTAACTGTTATATTAACTGTTAACTTAAAGTTTTGAATCATTGAGGTGTAAAGAACTGCTTTGAAACTGACAAAAAAAAATTACAGCAAAAATATGTTTTTATCTTATTAAGATATCTAATGGGAGGGCTGTGGTATTGTCTTACAATCAATGACAGTAATTAATTAATTATGTAAAACCTAGGCATATATGTTATAAAAACATATTTTACTTAGCAAACAAGAAACAAACATAATGAACAGTGAACACTGAGATAAAGAATTATTATCTACGTTGTTATTGTAATAAATGAATGGGAATTTAATGTTAACAATAACAAGTACTATATATAAAACCCTTATCATGAAAAGAAAACTGGATTGTTTTTGCATATTTATATAAAACAACTAAGAAGACTCAACAAAAGCTTTGAAAATAAAAACTTTGTTCGGAGACTATTTTTTGTTATACATTGATGGTAAAAATGGCCTGAACATCATATCTTTTATTTAATTATTTACACAGTATAAAAAATAGTTTGTTTATGTATACACGCTAAATGATCGCGTTATGGATGGTTACTTGAAGATTAATTGCGACATAAAAAGGGTTTAAAAAACCTTTATTACAAAAGGTGCTTCCTCTTTAAAAGCATTAGTTTTTCACGACTTAACTCCAGACAGCTTTTACGAATGTTCCCAATCGTTTTTACGAAATTATTTTAGTGCAATCGAAACTGCATTTGAGTCTCATTCATCCCAGAATTCTCTGAATTCGGGCAATGAGAAACAAAAAAGAAAACTTAATTAAATGAAATGATTCTCGAAGACACAATGCTCGAATACTTATGCCAGTTTCCACATGAATAGCGGTGATGATTACATCGATTCAGAGAGAAATATTTTTATGAGTTTCACTGCCTTTTTTTCAGGCAGCATCTCTTTTATGTCTTCAAATCCCTTGATTGTCATTTAGAACTTTATGTCTTAGTCGATATTTGTGTTGCCAGCTCGGGAAGCTTTTCCTGAAAAAAGTTTTTTTTTTCTGACAGCGTACCTTTTATTTTGAGCCAAGGCGTTTTCCCTTCAAAAATGCTACAGATTCTTTTCTGTTCTACGATTTTTTTCCCACTGGAGATAAGAATTCAAAGGCTGCATGGTGGACCGTATCTTCTTTGAAGAGATGGAGGAAATTCGGAAGTAGACGCACAAAAGGGTGTGGGGAAAAAAACAGTGCTTTTTATGAAGCTCAGGTAACATCTGTAACTCGATCAATATAAAACCGAAATTTCATTATCCACTAATTCGACAAAGATAGAAATGACACATTCTCAGAGAAAAGAAGTAATCGCTAAGTTGGTTTTCCTTCCTGTTTTTAACTACGATTTTACCTTTTGTAAGAGGATACTAAACTGAAGGTCTTCTTTAATCCTAGAAAAGGATTTCATTTCTCCTAAATCCATAAATCCTTCCGTGTCCATCTTTTTTCTCAGCAAATAATAAAATATCACGACTTAAAAAAAGTTCAAAGATGAGAAAAGCGAAAAGGGTTCATATCATGACCCCTCCAATCTAAACTACACAAATAATAAGAATTGGGAGATATTACGTAATATCTTATAAACATATAAGTAATAAAGTATAATTTTTAGGAAAGAATCTAAGATTAAATTCGAAATTAATCTTTTCCAAGTAAACTTTCCGATTTGGAAAGGAAAAAAAATCTGAAAGAAACGTTATTAGTACTTATATAATGACAACAAGTTTAATTATATATAGTGCTGTCCTTTAAAAACAACCCACTGTTTCATATTTTCTTCATTAAAAACTTAATAAAAAGGATAATTAAATCGAACAAAAAACTGTACTAGCGGCTCATCCTCCTTAACATTTTAGTGCTTAGTATTTTTAATTCCAACTATCCATTACAAATTGGCAGCCAATAAAGTAAGAATTTGAAAAAAACCCACTGTTTCCTAAAAAAAAACCATGTACCCTAAAAAAAACCATGCTTGAAAATACTCAAAAATTAAGACAAAAATATGGTTAAAAGGGTTTTTTTTGATAGAAAAGGGAATAATTAAGATAGTTAAAACCAAATTTATTAATAATTATTTCTAAAATTAAAATTATGATATGATTTTCTCCTCAAGAGTTAGTCTTCAAAACACAACGATAATAGCTATTTTACTGTTGTATTTTTATTTTCGGATTTGAAAATGACTTTTTTAATGCAAAAACTTTACAGTTTTTATAAAAAAAAGCTAAAACAGGATAATTGACACTTATATTTTATTTTAACCCTAATTATTAACTCTCCATAACTCATTTTCAAGTGAAATTCTAGTAAAGTGCTATCTCTGCATGGAAAATGGGTGTTTTTTGGTATCAGTGAGTTTTTATTAAAAATAGTAAAAAAAAAATTCGAGAATCACTGAAACAAGCATTATATTTGCATAATTAGTAGTATATCATGGGTAATATTAAATATTTTTCATAAATTTTTATTTATTTTGCGATTTATAGAAAAGGAAACAATGGGTTGTTTTTAGCTCCCATTGGGTTTTTTTTTACCCCTGGTTTCAAATACTACAGTAAGGACTCTAATTGGCGGACAGAGCCCAAACTTTAATATTTTATTCTCATAGTAATGGGATAACATAAAAACGCGTGAAAATTTCTTTAAAGTCTTTATAACATACATTTTTACAACATCAAAATCTGTACATCTGAAGCACATTTTTTGCCAAAAATCTACATTATCTCAGCTTGTTTAAAGAACAAGTACATAAACCATTCTTTGAGCAGTTTTTACACCCCCGACACTCTAAAGGGCATAGAAAGACAGGGTATATGAGATGGTAAAATTATTTTAATTATTTAATTAAAAAATCTCAATGGGTTGTTTTTAGGGTACAATTTGGAGTGGGTTGTTTTTAAAGGACAGCACTATAATGTTTTAAGAAAAGAAAAAGGCACAGAACTTGTTTCCTGGAATTGAAAAAAGTACTTTTATGGATTTAGATTTAAGTGCTGATTTTAAAATCATGAAGTAAATATATAAAATAAGAAGTTTTAAAGTAGGTATAAAAATTAATGTTTTAACTGAAGAATCTTCTTGTATTCAAAGGTGGTCGCTTTCCTCTATTTCTTTAATTTCAGATAAATTTTAAAAAAATGTAATAATATTTAAAGCATGTTTATTTTAATTGCAGAGTTATAGGAATGTAGTACAAATATTTGAAACATTTCTTTTCCTCATATTCAACCAATTCATTTTGATAAAAATTTTGGTAAAAGAAAGTAATTTTAAAAACCTAAAAAACCCTATCTCCATTTTTGAGCAAGATTCGTTTTTTTTTTAAACGTAAAAAATAAATGCACAAGATAACAAAATCAGCTAAAAATTGTTAAAATGTTTTTATATCCCACGACTTGTTGGGTTCCCCAAAGAAAATCTTGCCTTGAATAGGTTTTCTGAAAACTTATTTCCTAAGATGCTATTATCAATTTCTTTCTCAAAAACAGAAAAAAGCGATTTGAAAGACGCTCTAAAATTAAAAAAGATATTTTGTAAGTGCCATTCTATTATAGGCATAAGTTTTTTCATCGATGCATTTATATAAATAAAAACTATTAATCTTTCATAAAAGCTTTTGTAAAACAAAGCTTGTTTAAAAGTAAAATAACTGGGTTGCATGAAAAACCCTTAAGTTTTTAAGAAAATCCTAGAAGATACAGTTAATTTTTGTACGCATTTGCTTATTTGTTTTTATTAAAAAGCCCCTGATTAAAAAAATATGATTCAATTGTCCTTTTCGGAGTCAAAGTTTTTTTTATTTCAATAAGAAAATACAAAAAACCTAGCCACTCTAGCTATTGTTTATCTTTTAACCATATTATATTTTTATCACCTAGCCTAAAAGATTTCACCAAAGCTGAGCTCAGCTTAAAATTCAAAGCAAATTGAGTAAATTATATTGCCACGTTGATGAATATTTCATCGAGTTTATGACAAAAAGATGAGGTGAAACTTTTTTTTCCAGTGGTTTAGTGAATTAGTGAAACAGTGATTTTATTAAATATGATGATGACATTTCTGGGATTATATCTTTCTCCTCTAAATTATTAATACAATACATTCCTAAGTGCCTCATATTTTTTATAAGATTGAAGATTATATCTAATCTTTAGGTTATTCTGTTGTTAAGACAACTAAAAATATAGCTACTGGAATATTAGGATTGTACTCATTATGTGTTGTTTTGGAAATAAGTATGTATCACCCCGTAGTTTTATGTAACTTTAATAAATAATTAAATAAATAATTTGTATGAAATTAGAAAAAAAAACAATAATTACACTTGAATGAACACATATTATATGTTAATTTAAATTAAAATACTTATTATGATTTTAAATCTATCGCAAATGTATTTATTTGCATTTAATAATTATTTTATTGAAGATTTGAGTAAATCTTAGTTACTGAAATTTAAAAAATAACCATTTACTAATAATATGAGACACAACCAGGATAAGATAAATTTAAAAGCTTTCATTACTCATCAGTAAAACAATGCAAGAATTCATTTATTTTTTTGTTAACTTCCCAATGCAGCTCCTTAAAAGATACCGAAGTTGCAGTTTTAACTTATAAATTGTACAGGTTTCCATAAAAGAAGTAAATGTCTGAAAAAAACCATCCCCATAATCCCCCCCCACCTCATGCTATTTAGTTCAAAACGTGGAATAGAATTAGACAGAGAGAAAATTCACAAAAGAAAAATATTAGACCTTCATATACATAATAGAACCCACTTGGTGTAAAAAAAACAGCCTTAAAAAGGGAAATTCAACAATGCGTGTGGAAGTGTAACACACATTCAAAGTGAGTGTTTTTTTGCGGCCAGCAGTGCAACCGAGGTGCCATTTACCGTTAATAATTACTCCTTAATTCAGTTTTCAGTGAACGAAATAGCGCAAAAAATAGACCGTGGAAGCAGAAAAGGAGTAGGAAAAACAGAATTAAATATAAGAGATGGGGGAATTCTTGAAATGGGCGAAGAGGAAAAAGCAAACACCGTGGAAAAAGTAATGGACTCCGCCCGAAAAACCGAAATTCCTTTTCTCTTTTTTTCGCACTTAATTATACTGCCATGAATATTAATTAATTTGGTAGAATATTGTTTATAATAAAGGGTTGAATGGGTAATAAAAAAAGTGTAAAAGGAGTTTTAGGGGTTTTTTTTTTGGTTTTCAACTCAATAGAACTGAAATACCTATAATTTTACCATTATTTTTTTAATATCTTAAAGTGTGTCAGATTCTGCTTAGTAATAAAACCAGTTAAAATATGAATATGATTTATTCACCACAATAACGAGCGACCAGCGCTCTTAAGTAAAATATAGAAAAAGCCCAAATCCCAGCAGAGATCAACCCTTTATTGCTTTTGCCAGAATAGTTGAAATGTTCCTGGTGAGCGTTGCCACAATCTAAAGCATATATTTAATACCACACTGATCTTCTTAAAAGAAAGAAAACATTTAATATCAATATTTACTCAGAAATAAGATTTATTCATGATTTATTCTTCATCTAATTAATGATCAGTGACCATTAAAAAATCATGAATATGCATATCAAATATGAATAGATATTATAACGAGAGTGTTAATTGCACCTCAAAAATTAAGGATTAATTCACAACCATATTGGTAGTTGATCCTACATTAAAAGAATTTTCAAAAAGAAAAAAACAGCATCATTTTCACAAAATAGAATAAAACTATTACTTTAAACCTCTCCCAACACACTCCAAAATAGATTTAGGTTGGTTAAACGCACTATTTTCTAAACACTTGAAAGGAGATTGGATAGGGCATAAGCGCCGGGCAAAAATACTACGACTACTACTATCAGGGCTATCACTCACATTTTGAACCATTTTTATTCAGTTCCCGCAACAATTCAAATGAGATTTCCGTGCTCCACCTCTTCAACTTTTGTTTAGCCACACGCCACACGCCCTTGCCTCTCTCTATCTGATGTCGCATCTCCAAAAAAAAAACAGCAGCAAGAGCGGCGTATCTCAAAATTTTGCTATTTCACGGCGAGTTTGCGACCAAGCGAAACTTTATTGCGTAAAATTGTTTTCCGTGTGGGTTAAATAAAGCAGCAAATGAAACACAATTGCTTTATTCCTGGATGGGAATGCAGCTTTATTGCCAGGCTGTTGCGTGTCTGCGTGACCTTTGCTGTTGTTGGGAGAGCCGTATTTAAACGGCGAATATATGTACCAGCATAGTTCTAAGCTGTGTAGTATTTTATCTTAAAAAGGAAAGTTTTAAAATATTTTTTTTTGCTGTATTTCCCCCTGCTCATTAATAATTGCGTTAAGTAGGTCGGGTGGATTCAGTTAACTTTGCGATTATAGTAAACGCCGAGACAGTTTAATTATGTTCATAATGGGATTGTGGCGAAGTTCAGGCTAATTTATGCGAGATATTTGCTTGTGGTTGAATTATAGATAGTTATACGTCCTTCGTTATGAGACCATGCGTTAAAAATTTTAATAATTAGCCTATTAACTAAAACTAATTACTTCTGCGGGGTAAAATGAACTTTTTACTTATTATTATTATCATCATCATCGTCAAAAGTTTGAAACTCTGCTCCGCTAATTAGTTTAAACAACAAGTGAAGCAGTTCTTATAGTAAAATTAGTATACAAATATCAAAATTGAAAGAATCTAATTTAAAGAATTTATTCAAATTGTTGTTATTTTAGTCCCTTCCTTAACTATATTCCTGAAAGTTACACAGTAATGTTTTAACTAATGCCCTTTAATAGAGTTTTAGTTAATTATGAATGTAATATCCTTAAAGTATATATTTCCCTTTCAAAATAGATCTATACATTCCAATTAAAGTAAAAGTTTTGATTTTTGTATTTTATGCTACACTGAGAATTCTTTTGATGCGACATTTTATAATATTTTAAAGTTAGCCAAACAAAGTGCTAAAATATGGAAACTAATAGGTATTTCTGAAATTTTAATTTGAAGAGTCAATAATCCTATTTCTTCATACATTTTTGAAAAATCTACAAAATTTACCAATTACATGTTGTGATTTCAAACTAAAATCCAGTGATATTAAAAGTTGAACCAATAGACGAAACTTACCTTGACTGTGTTCAATGAGTCCTAAATATATCCTGAATCTTACGATTCCATTTCCTGCATTTTATAGTTGTTTTTCATAATAAACAATATTCATACATAAATTGGTTGTGTTTCTTTTTGAAAGGAAGAACAATGATAAGGTGTTATCAATATTTTGTTGTGAATTTGTGTATAACATTTTTTACTCTAATTATATACGACACTTTATTTAATACTAGCAATTATAACTAAACGAATAATGTAAAAACTATATTTTCAGATGTGTTAAAATTTATGTAAAACGTGAATAGAAATTAGTAATAAGCAAAAGTGAATAAATGGTGTAAGACGTTATACTAATTAAGATAATAATAATAAGTTATTTTTGGTTAGGAAAAATAATTAGGCACACTTTAGAGCTAATAACTTTTAGGCAAATAGTTTTGCAGCAGTAAAAAATTAATGCAAATTTAAAAGGGAATTTTTATGACCATATGTATGCATTTGCATATGCATCTGGTATGATCAGTTATTTATTTTCTCTAATTGTATAGGTATATTCTGCAAAAACATTTTAATGAAGTTTGATACTCTTTAATTTAATCATTAAACTATCAGAAAATAAGCTTTAGGCTATTGTTGGCTTTTAGCTCCCAAACATAGGTTCACTTAGGATAACATTTTAATTCTTTTGATTTTGTATCTGCATCAAAGCATAATTCAATGTCAAAATCTAAGTGACAGGTGCAGAGTTTCATTTCTTTTTAAATCCCAAAATGGCAGACTTTCTGATGAAAAATTTTCTCCTCAAATGACTTTGGAGTCCACGAACTTTAATGATACTCTAATCCAAGACGTGTAGAACAGAAGCTCAAAAAAGAAACATTTAGAATTAATCGCATTGTACATTAGGAGGAATCTAATCTATCACCAATTTAACTTTCTCGAAAGAACCAAAATAACTCATTCCTCCTCGTCAAACCGGACTCGAAATCACAGACGATATTCGTTCAAAAAAGTGAAATATCGATATGCGAATGAATTATCGATAAATCTCTGCAAATTAGAGGAGATAAGTCATGATTCTTCACATGATGAATCGTGACGTACAATAGAATTATAAGTTTTTTTTTCTTTTCCGGCAGGAAAGAAGGAGAAAAACGGTATTAAAATCTCGTTATGGAACTCAGAATTCTTCTTCTTAGTCTTGGAATTATTTTTGGGCCTTTTTCTTTCGCTTGGCGCAATGGAAGCGGGGCAAGAAAAACGTGCGTAAGTCCATTTTGAAGACATTTCGCTCCAGGCTCTATTAGCCGGTGTTGTTTTGGAAAAACAATTTTCTCGTGAATTATTTGCTTTTCACCATGTGAGTTCACTAGATTAATAGAATATGTTGGGAATAAAGATGCAATGTTTTTCACACATGATTTTTTCGTTGTTCAAAAAGTGAGCATCATAAACAGGTTTTTTTTTGTGGTTCTAAGCTTGTAAAATGAAAGTTTCGAAGAAGAAAGAATCCGGTTTGGTTGTTTCTTGATAAAGCACTTTCGTGATGAAGGTCTAGTAGAGTTTTAAGTGAGTTGTTGTACTTAAAAATTCTTTTTACTTTCGACAAAATAAAGTCCTGACGATGAAATGTTTTGCTGAAGTTCTAAAATATGAAAATATTAAACTGCATGATTTACAAATTTCTTGAAATAAAAATGGTATGAAAATTTTTTACAAGCATATCCCAAGAAGTTATACAACGTGATGTGTTGGGGTAATATTTATTTTCTATTTAGGAAGTTTTAAATCATTGTTTTAAAGTTTTTAAGACAAATTTTATGAAATTATCCATTTTTATGGTAGGTAAATACTATTTTTGATTTTAAGTTATAACATTTTTTTACTGTTAAAATATGCCTTCCATATTCTCATAAATTACAAATAGCGAGAAGCCATTTTGTTTCGTTCCTATCCACCATTTATTTACAGAAATTTCAAAGGTTATAAAATAATAAAATCGTATTTATAGGTATTATTAAGTCTCATTTTTAGTATTTAAATTTTTAAAGCATTCAAAGCCTCGAAGAAGGATTTTAAGATAAAAATAAATCAAGAAGAAAAATCTAAGAGATGTAAATTAAGATTAAAACTGAAATTTTAATTACTTACTTAAAGTAATGGTATTCAATTAAGAAATATTTAACAAATTGAGAAAATGATAAAATTTACTACAAGTGCCATGTTTTGAATCAAAACATTTAATTTCCATAAATATTAATTAATTCATTTAATAATCCTGTAATCTTCATCGTGTTTAAATATTTATAATCTTGACGTGTTTAAAACGCAGCTCAAGTTTTTCAATATTCCAATAAAAACATTTTAAGAACACTTATCGTAAAAAACCCCCACTTCTCTGAAGCCTTTAATGAACTTAATTTGTTTGATATTATAATAACATTAACGAGAATTGAAAACGGTGATTAAGTTAAAGGTGTAAAATGGATTCTTATAGGAAAATTAATTTGCATACTCTTCAAGTTTTTGGCTCTTCTCAGAATCGCATGTCAAATTATTCCATTAGCTGCATTAATGAAATAATCTGAGTCTATGAAGCTTCTTCAAGTTTTTTGAGGGACTCAGTTTTTTCCTATCCCTAATTAGACGTCTAATGCACTTTTTAAAATACTCTATTTCGTTCACTGTCTCGGATTTTTTACCCCTGCTAGAATATTGGTGTTGAAAATATTTTCTTGCTAATTGGATTATAATTAGAAGAAAGTAGGGGTATTGGTGGTTTTATAAGACACACAAGCTCCTGTACGTCGATGGTTTTTAGATAGGTTATGCGAGGTGTAAGAACGGAATTGACTTTGTGGAGGAATAAAACAAATATTGGGTAATTTATCATGCCTAATAGATAGTATCGAGTAACACCTTTAATTAGTTTCACCTATAAGAAAAGGATACCAAGAAATCAACATTTTTGGCTTTAAATAACATCAAGTGAAACAAATGATGTTTATTTTCATGTTATGGCTTAAATAGCTGAATTTTCATAATAAATCTGATATTTTATAATCGATCATATTGACATCTCAATTAAGAAACAAATAATTCCAAATAGGGATGTATTGACATGCACTTTGATAATTCTTAATATAATACGATATATAATGTTGGATGTATGTTTGATGTGAAGCAAGCAACCTAAGTTGTTCCCAAAAGGATACATTTTTTAACAAATGAGAGAGGTTGTGTGATGAATATTATAGTTACATGTAAAACAACAATAGTTTACATCCTTCCTTTGTTTGATCGCGGTGTTTAAAAAAACCCTTATAAAATTGTTTCTTTATTAAAAATCCCAAATTTTTAAAACCACTTAATTTTGAAAAAAAAAAAAAATATTTATTACGTTTATCTTATATGAGAAGTACTCTAGTCATTTTAAAAGATGAAATGTATGCAATTTGAAACGAGAGAAAACCGAATTAATAATTAAAAAAATATGTACTCGCATCCATGTTAAAATATTTAAAAATTTAAACTCTGTGTTTTGTTAATAACTAATCGTGATGTATGGACAACATATTCTTTATCCTTTTATTGGCAAATATCTTGTTTATTTTCATAGAGGGTGGATTTGAAACATCTCCTGTTCATTAAATCACAGAAATAAAACTAATAATCTAACAATTCTGCCTATAATGAATTCATTACCGGTTTCTGAAAGAACTTAAAATGCTTTTGATATAAATTCCTACCGAAACTTCATAGTAGTTTTATAATCAGAATGATGTGTGTATCAATTCATTCTAATTACTGTCGACGTGAATGCCTTAGCTTTATGCAAGTTTCATTCATATCAAATAAACACTTTTAAATTTTAAAAAGAACTATTTGGAGCTTTTAACAGTGCTAATAAAGGCGGCATTGTTATAATCAACTTCGTTACTTATGCATAAATTAAGCCAGTAATAAACTTCGAAACTTTATGGTTTCGGAACAATAGTTCATAAATATCGGAACCACCCGGCATAAGTGAAGTAAAATGAATGTGTAACCACCTATGAAAATTAACGAAAATTCAAATTACTCCATGCATATTTGTTTGCGCAAAATGTGCCACATTTCACTTGGATTTGAAATTCTGTGTTAATACGCGGAAAATTTATATGCGCTGCATTAACAATACCTCGATAAAAATCACTCTTTGGAATTTGAGTTTTAACAGGGAATATTCTGGACTGAAATTTGAAATTCAGGTGACAGTTGCGTCGGTGAATTATTCGGTTTGTTGTTAGCCATATTGCTCCTTTTACTTTAATTCAACTTGATTACTAAATGAAGTGGTGAATACTCTGAATAAAATACGAATAAAATAAAAATATAAAAGAAATATATTTAAAACTGTGATCTGTGTATTGAAAATTTTTTTGTACTTTTTTTTTAGTACAAAAGTACTTTTCGTACTTTAAGGATCTCATATAGAGCCAGATGCAACTTCATAAAAGCGAGTCAATGAACTACTTTAGTATTAAAAATAAATTAATAAATAAAAATAAATTAATTATTTTTTCTGGCCTCCAAACGTAACCTATAAAATTGTATAAAAATTAATTTGAATAGGTACAAATTTAGAATTTTCTACATCATAAAAAATCACAATTGCTCCTAACATCGAATATTTTCTAAAATTTTAGATATCTAGATGGTGCAAAGAGGGGTTTTATTTTTATTGTCATTACAGTAAACCTCGTTATCTGGAACTTTGATACCTCAAAAACTTTTATATCTTGAAAAAAAAAAATTTTCTCCCTTGAAAATAAGTATTCACTATTCTCCCTCCTTGTTTCGAAAACTCCCTAGCTCGAAAGTTTTTCGGGTCCCTTTGATTTCGAGGTATCGATTTTATACTGTACTTACAGTAATTACTAAAAATATATATTTATTTCCATATTATACTAGAACAATTCCTCCTCTGCATAATATTTAATTAAGGGAATTAAAGGGATGCTACATAATGTTCTTTACTTAAAATCATTAAAGAAATTTGTAATTCTTTTAAGCCCCCTCAAGGAGAGAGCTATACAGTCTGAGAAACGTTATTCTATTTCGGGTTTTTAAACATTTGTCCCTATTGTTTTCAATTCCTCAGGGTTAGCTTTATTGCAGCGTGATAAACGTTGCGCCGTAAATTGTAAATCAAAACAACACAAAAGAATCAAGCTGCAGTGAAAATTAGCTACTACGAAGTCTTTTTTTATTTAACAGCAAGATGGATAACAGCTAAGAATTTATCTTAACTCCCAATGGGATAAAATTGAAAGTCAATCCCTCGAAAAGCACGGATTTTTTTTATCGATTACAAAATGCTTAATTCGTGGAAAATTCTTTAAAAACAAAACCAATTCATCAATATGAGGAACACAATGAACGTTCAACGTGCTGTTAGAGTTTATGGATACACACTGAAACAAATGATTAAGCACAAAGCTCTTGATTTTTAACAATTTATTACGTGGAATTCCCTTTATTCAATGCAGTAAAATTAATTCACATGGGGAAATAAGAACGATAAAAAAATCCTATTAATTAGCACCAGATGTTATTTTACGAATTCGAAGCCAAAACTCAACTGGGACCTAACTTTAAAACAAACAGTTCGAATTCTTTTGTAGATATTAAATCCATGGGTAATTTTTAATTAAAGACATTGGATTTTTTTTCATCGTAATTTCCGTTACAATGGATAGTTAGATGCTTAGTTTAATCCTGGTACGCAGTAAAATCTTTGAATTAGTATTCCAGCGATATTTGAGTCGTTTGTAAATTCTTTTCTTTTGTGAACACGCTCACACGTTATATAAAGAAGTAATATAATAAGAGTTTAAAAATAGTAAAAAAAAAATGCTCTGTCAATGCTCGGTGTTACGTTCTCTAATTCCATTTTGTGATTAGGTTTTGAATTAGTTTTGTGGCGGGAAACATTTCTATGTTTGAATACATCTCCTTTTAAAACGGCAAAAAGTAAGAAAATAATATATCGTATGACTTGGGAGTTAATCCCTTTAAAATTGCTTCTATTTTAAATTCTTGGGTGAATTTCTTCAAAAAAAAAAAATTAAAAATTACTACATTTATAAATTAAATAGTTCAATGAATAATTTTATCTATGAAAAGGAAAGCATTAAATTCTACATGTAAATAATATTTAATTTACTACTTTAAAGGAAAAAAATGGCAACTTTTGAAAATTTTCAATGCGTTCAATACGAAACAATGAAATTCACTCTATGCTGCAGACATTCAGAAATTAGGAAGAAACTAAAAGAAAAACTAGGTATAAAGTAAGCGACGACCTCAATCCTAAGAATGTCAGAGAAAGAGGGACAAAGACAAGTAAAGACCTACAAGCGATAGGATCCTTCTTAAAAGTAATATAATACCATCTCATCTCATCAAGAAGACAAAAGAACAAGCAATATAATTAAATCGACTAAAAAAAAACCATGAATAACTTGTAGAAAGTGTACGTTTTTGGCAATAAGAAGGTTAAGGGCGGCTCGCAAAGAGCAAGCAAATACCTCTATCTACTATCTATTCTATTCTATGACATTTTAGGGTGATGTTTCATTTTCAGCACAATATAGTTGTAGCACAAATTTATAAAATAATTGTTTGTTCTCAAGTTTCATGAAAAACCGTTAGCGTTTTGAAAAAAATAGTTTTAGGTCATAGAAGACTAGCTCTTCTCACCGGGCTCAGTGCTCTTCTTGGGCTTAAAAGCACGCTTTAGGGTTAAAAACGTGCTTGGAATCCACTCTGCTACATACAGATGATCGTTCGTCCCCAGTATTTTCTGACTTGTTCATAGGCTTAGCGTACAATAAGATGTCCTCGATTAAATGGAATTACAGGAAAATTTATTAAACGCTTTAAACGATTAGTCTAATGTATTGATTTTTAAATATGGTTGGCAAGTTTCTGTTTTCAATAATCAGTTTTTTATTTTGATGAGAATTGAGAATTAGAGAGCAGGGACGGAGCCCCCTAGAGAAGAAAAAAATTTTAAAATATGATTAATGATGTTAAATATGTGAGATGGGATGGGTGAGAAGATACCTATGGGATTATAATAAAATGTTGTCTCATTTATTTAAGTCTCCCTTTCCAGGCACTTGGTTAGACAAAGTATAACCTATTAGAAGAAACTTATGTAACGCATATTTTCAAATCCCACTTCCTAAAAATTTCATTCCCCACTTAATTACCAATCAGAGTGTTTGCAGAAGTAGTGGCAACCCCAGAATGGGAATGAACCAACTGACAAACCAACCAGAGCTCTCGGTCAGCTATCCTAGGTTAACTAGTCGGTTAATCAGTTTATTATATTTGTGAAACTGAATTTCACAAGGGATTTTGCTAGCATTTCATAAACATCCCAACAAGAACGTTAAAGAAATCCATCACGTTTTAAGACGATGGTTTTACTTATCAACCGGTCCAAGAAACACCTTCTACTACTAGAATGTTCCATCCGTTCAATCCATATCCAACCGATTGCAACTACTCTTCTGACACCCGTGCATTAACGGAAACATGCGTATATGCCGAGGCGAAATAACTCACATCTGAAAACTTAAGGTGGTGCGATTCGTCATACAGGAGATATTGCGTAAGGGAATTCGACATTGGATTTTCAGAATGTATTCTCAATCCCGAGACTTGCAACTCGAGAGAAACGAGCACTAGTCACGGAATGCAGAAAAGGCAGAAGCGAAGGGAGGGGGAATCGTGATAAATATGCGCTTCGTTTGGCTGCGGAAGTTGATTGAAAAGCTCCTGCGATAAATTGAAATTTAACGAAGGCATGTTTCAAGAGGATTAACGTATTAAATCAGTTAGCATTTATGGGTATGCTAATAAAGCTTAACTTTTGTAGTTAGTATATATGGTACAAGAGTTAGTTCTGGATTTGAAATCAATTTGTTTTGTTCTCTGTACTCTTGTATGTTTTTTTTTATTTCCAATGGCAGAGCACAACACACACACTGACCGGGGTCATCGCTCCAGACATGCCGAAATCAGTACTTACTTCTCGTTACCCAGTGGGCACCTGTGGACCGAAGCCACGGAGGTGAAGTACTGTTGCCCACGCCACACACACACACATTCGCAGGCACAACCCCTTTTTACAGGGGGGCCACATTCATTCATCACACACAAGGACAGAAACTAACATCCATGCCAAACGGGGATTCGAACCCCAGACGTACGGCTTCGCAGTCAGATGCTCTAACCACTAGGCCAGTACGTCGGCGTACTCTTGTATGTAATTTATATTACATTCTCTGTTTCTGTGCCTGCTTTGAATATTTTTTCTTTTGTGCTGTAATTAATAAATGTCCATTTACGTGACCAATGTACTACTTGGAAGGGCTGTAAAGTGATCTTTGGTTTTGAATCTCAGAATCGAATGATTTACTGTATTCATCAAGCACCTAGCTTAGATTTAGCCGTGTAACGGCTGCTACGTGGATAAAAAATACTCTTTAAGTCATCACTAATTTACATAATTTTAATATTTTTAGTGCATTTAATCAAGTACTGCTGTTTCTATTTATTAAAAGTAATAATTTATTTTATGATATTTAATCTTTGTATGAAATACATATGGTGAGAGTTATTCTCAGATTATTTAGATTACAATTCTGGGCTCCATACATGAGGAAGGATATAGAGGTAATTGAAAAGGTACAGCACAGAGCTACAAAAATAATTAAGGGGATAACACATCTGGATTATAATGAACGTTTGAGCAGGCTCAATATGTATTCATTGGAAAAAAGAAGAGAGAGGGGGGATTTGATTCAGGTATTCAAGTTGGTAAAGCAAGAGGATACGGAGGGCTTAAGTTTCAGCAAGGATAACAGAACAAGGGGCCATGGGTATAAACTAAATAAGACACAGGTCAATCGGGATTTAAGGAAGTACTACTACTTCAATAGGGTAATTGACATATGGAACGCGTTGCCAGAAAATATAGTATATTCAAAGGGAGTGTTTGAGTTTAAGAGGCAATTGGATAGGCTGTGGGAATTGGGGAATTCATTATCATAGGACCAGCCTTGTTGGGCTATGAGCCTGTAGCTGGTCGTCAGTCTTTGTATTTGTATTTGTATTTGTACCAAATGCACTAAACTGGTTAATAAACAATTCACTCTTTCTTCTGACCCAACCTATCGATGTTCCATTTTTGAATTGTGGTAAAAGTTATTTTTCTGGTTAAAACTAGTGAATAGTTTAAGTATAAAATTCTAAAATTAGCTGCTTGGGAAAAGCACCTTTGAATTATTTAGTTTACTTAATAAATTAATACAACCCTGGTTCATTCCTCTCTCGGAGATTTGAACTGGCCCCGTTTACATGGACCATATACCCGGGTATAAGTGGCCGATATACCCAGCAATAGGGAAAAATGCAGGGTATAAATAAATCCACCTATTTACTCGGGAATTTGAATACCCGGCTTTCCCATGGTGCATTTCGGTCTCACTCAAGGCAAAAAGTCATCCATGTTAGGCTTAAGTGAGTAGTTGTTGGAAAGTAAGTTGTTCTTTGTTATTTCAATTGGATATTTAAGATTGATTACTATCTTAAATGTCGAAATAACTTGAAAATAATCCATTATGAACGCAAAATTCTAAGACGAAAACAGATAACAGAATGTAAACAAACTCAAATCGCAATGAATGATGGGACCAGTGACGTATATACCCGGGATTTGAGGACTGGTCATGTAAACGGGTTTTTAGCACGGTTTTCAATATCCCTTTCTCCTGCATTATACCCGGGTATAAGAGTGGCACATGTAAACGGGGCCTAACAGCCATATTCATAGCCATCAGCGTCGAGGTTAACCAGCGGCTAAAGAAAGAAAAAGTAGCTTTCCGTTGACTGTGATTGGTGGAATCCTTCTTTGACCGAGGATTTAACACTGACGCCGATGGCTGTGAATAGGGCTTTTAGAGTGACAACCTCCGTCACCTGAATTCTCATGTAATAAATGAGGCTTCCAAATACCGAGAAATTTCTTTTGGTAATTATTCTCTTTTGTATCGAATGGTAAATGAGAAACTAAAATGAAAAATATTATCGGATAAAATAATTTCAAGAATAAAATAAGGTACATTCAAGAGGATAATCATAACTTAAGAAAAAAAAAACTAACATTACAAATGGCCATAAAACGAGCTATAAGATAAAAGGTGTTAAAAGTTATCCGCGTGATTTTTATATTATCATGTGAAAAGGAAAATAATGTAACCTAGTTTAACTGATAGAAAAAAGAATAAATTCTTTAGTTGAGAAAATACTTTTTCGCTCCCAGTTTAAGTTCCAGGAGTTATTGAAGTAGTACAATTAATTCTCTGAAACATTTAAAATAATGTCCAACAAAAGCCACCAGTGAGGTTCGAACTCACGACCCCTGGTTTACGAGACCAGTGCTCTAACCACTGAGCCATGGTGGCTGTGTCTGTCAAGAATAATATAAAATTAAAAAGTTTATCCCGCATGAAAGTTATCTAAACTTGAAACCCATTTATTTAAAGAGTTAGGTAGGTATGATTGGGGACGATAAAATTGCACATTCTTTTTACCGACTTCCAAAAGAGGGGGAGGTTATCAATTCGACTCGCTTCGCATGAATATTAAATTTTTGTCCCCTTCATTTACACATGTTCTTCTAAAACGATTAAGTAGATGCTTTTTTTTAAAGTTAAGTACTCAAATGATTTTCCAAAGGTAAGCTTCATATCTCTCGTGTGAGTTACTAACCGGAGTTAGTGTTTCTATTTTGAAAACGTTTGAAGTAACTGATAACTAAACAGAGGATGTAAAATATCCTCAATTTAGAATAGAAAACTTATAACTACAAAATTTTCGTTATTGTTTTCTGAGAAGAAGGCATTAATCTACTCATTATAACTGCATTTAGAAAAATAATAATTGGAATCGGTATTTCATTATGAATCGGTCTCATTTATGAATCGGTATTTTTTTCAATATATATGCTTCTAGTTTACTTAATGTGACTGATGGATCAGTAAAGCGAATCAAAGGTAAGTTTAAATGCTGATTAGGACCGATTCATTTGGTAAATGGTTGTTTAATGTAGTGTTGTAGTATATAGTGTTGCAGATAATGTAGTGTTTTAGAAATTAGTTTCTACTAACCACAGTTCCGAAAGCTTATGAGAAGGAAAGACAGATAAATAAGAAGTAAAGAGGGAATTTTTTTGGTAATAAATTTATTTTTTATAATGTCATCTGTTTTTTAAAGTTAAAGAACCAAAGTAAATTTATTTGTGATATATTTTTTTATTTGCTCATTATAACACTTTACTGTTTCCTAAATAAATAAAAAAACATTCCCGAAAGAAAATTACAAAGAAAGTTCATAAATGCTTTTAAAAGTTAATTTTATTCAATTTTCCTTTAAGATGCTTATTTCTTTTTGAATGTGATTAGTCATTTTGCAATTTATATAATATAGAATAGATTGGACCCTGTAGACGCGAATCTCAATTAGGATTTGTTCAATCAGCTTCCAGAAGTCCTGCTTAGCAAACGCGCTAAACCTGCATGAGTTATGGTAATTCTCTAATAATTCTCTAACTATGGTTCTAGCCAGTTACTTGTAGATTGCAAAGTATTAATTATACATACCAAACAAAATTTAAATAAAATACGCATTAAAAATTTTAAAGTAGAATGAGGGGTATCAAAATGAAGTACCTGATGATAATCGTAAATGGGATAAAACTTTTTAGATACTTTAATCAATGTTTTTCAATATGGAATCTCCAATTTTCAGACATTGGACTAATATTTAATACGTTTTGAAACAAAAATAATTTTATTTTGCTTACAGTAAAACACCCTATTTAAAAATGACGCTTGTTAAATGAGATAGAAGTTTTTAAAAAATTTGCTAGGAAAGCTTTAAAATTCTTGGTTCTAAAGTTCTAAATTCTGTCTTTTAAGATTCTAAAATTCTGTCTAATTTTGCATCAAAATCAAGCATAATTAATAACACTTATAATTAAAGAAAGGTGATTTAAAAAAGTTTCATTCACTATCCTTGTTTTTATAAAATAAATATGCGAATTTTTTCCCCAATTTCCGGAATAATTTTTGCAATAGCAATACAATATGTTTGTTGATTTACGCATGATATTAAACTAAACATATAGGTATGCTGTTTGTCTTAAACATTAAACTTAATACAAAATTGTACTGTATGTTTTCTGTTTTTTAGTTAGTGGGAGAAGTTACTTTAAATAGTTTATTTTTTGGTGTTCCTTGCTTTATTCATTTCCCTCGTCTACAATCCAAAATCGAAGCTTTCTACTTCACTAGATTTTTTTGCAGTTTGAATTAAATGTATGCTAAATCACAAAGTCAAAAATCATCCTTTTTTATTCTCTTTTGAGTAACAGCTTCATGAATACTGTATTCTCAAACCACACGATATTACTTCGAAAGATTCGGGGATTAGAAGCTTTCGGTTTGATGGACAATTTTGGTGTCCGCAACAAAACTTTTCATCTTTTTCCGCACATCTTGAGTTCACTCAGGCGTTCTTTTTGTTGACGGTGGTCATCCATCATGCCCATATCACAGCCCGTCTTACAAGTGGTTTACAGATTACAATCCCTTCCTAAAAAAAACCCACTTTCTTACGACGAACAAAAACAAAACTATTTTTTTCCCTTTTAGATGGTTCTTAAAACCTTATATTTTCTGTGTTAGTTGAAACATATTAACCTATATTTTTCATAAACACGAGTGCATTTTTATCAGTTTCTTTTTCAAACGAAATGATGTCGTTGCCAGATAGCTACATATAAAAACCGCAGGGATAATAGCTATTTGATTATGGAAACATCTGTCTAATTAGGATTCTTGAAGCTGTAAAGTATTCAACATTAGGTATTTTTGCTAGTTTATGAATCTCAAATGGGTAAAAAGAGGAAGGATTCTAGAATCAAAAGGATTTTAAAAGATATTATATTATTGGAAAATTAGTTAGGTTTTGCAAAGTTCGTGCATGTTTCATATAAGTAGTTTACAGACGAGTTCACTGAGTGAAGTCATGAATCCCAAGAACACTTTCGCCTCAATATAGTACTTCAAACCGGAAATACGATTTATCTTCAGTGTTATGGAATACACCGGAAGTGCTCAAGGGCTTTCTGGAAAAGGTAACATGTTGTTTCTGCTGAACTCGACTATAAGACACAAGGTGTAGCTAAAGAAACGTTTTTATAAGAAAAAAAACCCTTAGTGTCTTTTGGAACTCAATTTCTACAGATATCAATAATATTTTTTAGTAAATAGACATGGTAGTGCTAAGTCCATATGTTATCTAAAGGTGTAATGCATTTAAATCTAAATTTTTTTTAGAGAAAAAGAAGGGTTTGAAATCTTTTGGATGAATTTTACTATACAAATAACCTAAATGTTACGATTCTATAGATTATTCTATGATTATGCTATGGTTCTTAGAAAGACACTAACGTAAGTCAACAGAACTTAGTTTTAAGAAATGAAAGGTTTTCTAAAACAGCGCCTTTTTGTTTCTGCTGTTTCGGGTCAATAATTGTGACTTGACTCAATAATTGTGTAAATAATCTAAACCCCCCCCCCCAAATTTATGCATACCTCTCAGTTTTTTGTAATTTTGAACCAAGCCATTTAACATTCCAAACAGATTACTTAATGCATTAATTCGTAAAAAAAACCCTGTAATTTTTTTTATAATTTTTATTGACTTATTTTCATGAATTTTTTAGGAGTCAAACGTGTTGCAAACATTTTTAAAACATCTTCATACATAGTATAAGCTTATTTTAGGTGAGGAATTAATTTTTTTATATCTCTTGTGTATTTTTTATATCTTTGGCAACGAGAGCAATCCCTGCTCAAATGAAGTGAAAAAGGAGGACTCATTAGTTCTTATTAAATCGGTTGCGAACATATGCATTAAAAACATTCGAAAAATTGTACTTCTTATTTTTGAATAAAAAACTTTCTATTAAAGCTGAGATCTACAGATATTTAACTGAAACTTCTATGATTTTTTTTCTTTAAAGACTTCTTCCTTTGATATATTTAAACTGTGTCACTCTAAACAAGTTGGTGCATCAACCAAAAGCTGAAATTGAGGAGAGCTGGACAGCAGAGAATTTGTCGTATGAAAATTAGATTCAAGGTAAGGATGTGTAACATACTTTTTCTTAAAGTTTGGTTTCTTGGTTATTTAAACAGACCCACACTAAACACTTAGTATGGAAATATTTATAACAAAATTCAAAAATTATACTAAATAATGAAGAATAAAAAGAATATATTAATTCTATCGAAATAAGATTATTATCAATGTAATAATTAAGCTGAAACGGCAAAATATAAACCTGTGAAACATAAGTCTATGTTATTTTTAACGTCATGAAATAGCAGTGAAATTAACATATCCAATATCCACAGCCGAGAAGTAAAGGCCATTCAAACAGTATAGTAGAAATACCACCTAAAAATAAGAATGCTGGTTTTATCATGCTTTTCACATCAAATGCTGTCTTGAAATGAAAGACATTACATACCCTTAACTCAAAGACCCAAACGTTCGTTGAATCATTAGAAAACCCTCGATTTCATTCCCCGTGAAAACGCAAGCAATTGAAAAACACAAATTGCTTTCAATTCGCAAATCCCGAATCTCTTTCGTTATCTGCTTTCGAGGAGGAGGAGCATGTTTCGAAATACCCTGGGAATCCAAAATAGAATGCGTGGCGGGGTGCACGTAGTATAGAATATTTCTGTGTGCATCATTAGAAGTGACAGATCGGTTGTGGGATCTTAAAATCCTTTATCACATTCTCATCCAACGAGGTTTATTTGAATGAATCGTGTCAGAGACTTGGACGTAATGGAAATAGTTTGTTCGCATTTGTATTTTCGTTAGTAGCAGATTTCGTGGATGGTCTTTGAAGCCTTTGTTGTAGTATGTGAAACGTTGGGAAGATCTTGTTTAACTCTTTCGATCTTACACGACCAATAGAGTGTTTTCAGGTGACGTTACAACCGGTTATTTTCTTTTAACTGTGTACCTTCTGTAGGGCTTTTAACTGTTGCTAAGGCCGTTGTTTATCTGTTGCTAAGGCGGTTTTTAGGTATGGGGTCACGTGATTGCAAAAGCTCCAATAGAAGAATTCCACGGCTAGTCATTTTTGTAACTGTTAACCTCTGTAGGGCAAAAAACTGTAACATTTTCTGTTGCTAAGGCCGTTGTTAGGTCCGAGTCATGTGATTGAAAATGCTCTATATTCCGTTTGATGCTTTGAATAATTTGGGCTTGATAGGACTAAAAGAGTTGAGGTGAACTGTATTTAAGAAATTTCTCAAATGATTGCGAAGTTTTGGGAGAAAACAAGGTGAAGGACATGGGCGTAGCCAGGTTTCATGTTAGGGGGGGGGGGGAAGGATACTTACCTGTGCTCTTGATGATGCGAATACTAGTGACTAGGGGTTGACTCAATATTATTTCCCAGGCTCCCCCCATACCCCATGGCGAGTACTTTTACACGCTAAATTTTAGGGTACTTATACAAAGGTTTTGAACTTTTGCACACCTAACGTAAAAATATGGGTAATAAATGTGAGCTTAAAAATGGGGGGTCTGGGGATCCTCCCCCAGAAAATTTTTAAACATTCGCCCCTCAAAGTAGTGTTTTAGCTCATTTTGAAACTCTTTGGGCCGAACAGAACCTCTTCTTGAAACCACACAATGTTTTCAAGGAAAGTTATGTACTATTGCTTTAATAAAATTTTTCAAAAACATTTAACAAACTGAGAATTTAGGGGGGGGGTAGCTGCCCCTCCCTGGCTACGCCCATGGTGAAGGAGAAAACGTAAGCAATAGAAAATGTGTTATCTCTATTAATCCTATATCGCCCGAGATTGTTAAATCCTATGGAAAATTTGGAGCGGCTAGTACTAACGGGTATAAGTAATCAAAGCTTCTGAATTTTAGTTAAAAAACCGTATAAAATTATCATCATGGTGATATATCATGGTGAGGTTAAAGTTTCGTTAAGTGAAAAATCGTGGATCTTTGATTCGTGTATTTTAAATAGTACGTTTAAACTTTATCTAGAGTACAAAATGCACTCTAACAAATAAGATAGTATATTTTTTTCTTGCAAATCATTAGTTTGAATTTTAAATTAGGTTACATAGTGAGGTTTTATTCAGACAGTTTTTTCTTCGTCAAATAGTTTCTGTGGTATTTATGTACATCACTCCACTTAGAGTTTCTAACCATCATCATTACTCCATATTATAGCAATGAGTTATTTCTTAAGTATTTTGGGTAATGCTAGAAAAAGTAAAGATACGACCCTTGTGCCTAATCTATAGGAATCAAAGGACTATCATCATAGGAAAAGAAACACTAGAGCCATAGCTTTTATCCAACCTGTACTTATTGGTTAGTGGTAATTCATTAGAGTTGAGTAAATGAAACTGCTGACAAAAGCAATCGAGTATGAAAATAAATCAAATAATGGAGCGAGCTGATGATCGAAACCTTTTCTTTCCCCTTTTTGGAAATGATCCTTGAAAATATATGTAGGTTTAGAACTGGAACTAAAAAAAAATAGGATAAAGATAAATATCGAAGTAAAACTTTTGTCTAGTTGGGAGAATCAGTATAACTTTTCAACTAAATTAGAAACTAGAACTATGTAAACAGAATGAGTGGAAAATAATAGTTTATGAAAGGCTTATTCTTTCTAGGATATAAGGAAAGAATAGTTCTCATGAGAATTTACATTTTTAGTTTACTTAGTTACTAGAAGCTAAAGTACTGCAAAACGTAAAAACAAGTAAAATTCTTGAATGTAATTGTTCAAATAGTTGTACCGAGAAAATTAAGAGGATTTTATAGTTTCAGAAAAATTGTTTTAGCACAAAAAATTTTCTTCCTGTTTGGAGAATGATAAAGATATGAGAGACATTAAGTTTGAAGTTGTTTACAAAAGGAAATTGTAGGGGAAAATTTCTTTAATTCATGTAAATATTCCTTTAACGTTGCTGTATTCCCTTCTTCATTAATTCACTTCTTTTAATAGAGTCTTAAGTTTTATTATTTGACACAGAAGAAAAGACAAATTATGCAGAATTAGTACGAAAGTATTTTTGTAAACAGTTTATTTAGGAATAAATTTTTAAGATCCTTAAAAGAAAACTTTTGTAGCTAATGTAATTGTAAGTTTTGTAATGAATGTTTTTTCCTACTTTTTCTTTAAACCTTTATTAAATATCATCAAAACGAATAGAAAATAATATATTAGCACAATCATACTTCTTGTAATTAGGATAGGCGTATGAGGAGTCAGGCAATTTCCCCATTTCCCCTCTTACCCCCACCTTTTCCATTGCAACGCCCTCATTTCCCCCCTTATACTCTCGTTACTAAGGCACCGATGTAAAAACTATGACCTTGATACGCATTCTAATTACAAGGAGTATAGTACAGTTTATTCACAAAGACTAAACTTTGATAAATAAAGTTAAAACTTCTACCATAAACGAAAGGAGAAAAGTTGCGTGTACGCATACTCAAAACATGCTCATACATTCGCAAACTTTAAAATTCATTAAAACTTAGAAAATTGACAAATTATCCTCTAACTGCCTCGCTCGTTTGAAAGCAAAGAAATTGGAAAATTCAAAAACCATCATCAGGGGAAAGTCATCAACATCTCTTCGCGTGGTACCAAAATGACAAGAGCCGTTCTATATGCCCCAAACACTGCCTCCAAACTATTGAACCTTCAGTCTCCGGAGTTCGCTTAATGGGCCCGAAGTCTAGCACTTATCGGCACACAGTAAAATGTTTCCCCTCACCGAATGAATTTAGCGGAGGACGCCATGCATAATTCAAAAGCTTGAATTTTCATTGGCGGATTAAGCGTTAGAACCTGATTTAAATTTGGGTGGTGATTTCTGATCTGAGGCCGGGACTGTCAAGCCCAGTGGATTTAGTGCTACCCGTGTATTTCATCAGGTGGATTCGCTCTCTCAATACTCGGGCCTTGGGACGTTAAATAAAGGGAGGGGGGGGGGTGGAATTGTGAGTTGGGATTGGATCTTTGATCTGAATTCGCCAGGAGCCGTATTGTGCTTTATTTGATTTGTTTTAGGGGATATAGTACATTTCATGATGACTTTATTGTATTATTTAATGCTAGAATCTCACACACAATTGATTGATTTGTTTGTCAATTTAGTTAGGCGCTTTTGATATGTAGCTTGTTTAGATGAGAACATATAGGTATATAAGGTACATAAGTGGAGTTAAAAATTAGTAATAAAAAATTTTAATTTTCGTTAAATACATTGAAAATTAATTTCCAGGTAGTACAGTAACATTTATGGGTGTTGTATCAATATATTGGCCAATTAGCAAATATCGATCATGTCGGGCATTTTGTGTGATTTTTAATTATTAAAAAAAAGTTAAAGTTAAAACATTATAAATCTAAATCCTATTAGAATGAAATAAACATGAAAAAATGAAATTGTATTTTTGACCCCCTTTTTTTGATATTCAGTATGGAAAAACAGTATTGGCCAGCAAAAAAGAAAATACTGGGAAATGTCGCCGATGATGTTGACAATATTTCGGTTGGAGTCCTTCTGAGAAATTTACAAAACGATATTAACTAGTGTTTTTGTGCTGTTAATCAATAAATAAATGTACTTTTTAAAAACTTGTAGCATTAATCTAACCTGAAACTTCATATTACTGTATTAAAAACTAGCGAGTTATTATTTCTTGGCTCCTTAAAAGAAGAGTTCATTGAGGAATATTCATCTTTATAAAAACTAAAAATTTTTTTATTGAATATATCTCTTATTATTTTATTAAAAATTCGAAATTAATTCGTAGACTCATAAATATACCTGGGCATACAAACTTCTGGTAGAATAAAATAAATTAGGAGGAAGAATATATCGAATTTATTTTCTCCGAATTGCATTACATATGTCAATTTATGAGTTGATATATGTGAAAAGAAATGATTTAAATCAACCAAAAATATCTTAAAAAACATTTTTTTTGCAAATTAAAAAACTAGTTTTTTGGAGACACACTATATTTTTTTTACTCTCCTCAAATATTTTGAGATAAAGTTAAAACTAATTACTTTTAATGACATTAATTTGCATGTGGTTAAATTTTGTTAGAGGCTAAGTTTTTTAGAAATTAAAACGACGAAAAAAAAGTTTTCTTTTTTTAAAGAATCTTAAAGTTATACACCTATGCTTAAGTTATGATAAGCAGCACCAGAATATTTGATGAAACCATACAAACACAACGAATGTATTCTTAAATTGGTTATTTAAAATGATCAAAAGTGTATTCGAAAACTTATATTATTCAAATTACTATCTCACTAGAACAAACAAAATGCTACTTGTGAAATACATTAAGAATATACTAATTTTCATATTGGGAAAGAATTCTAACTCTTCTTTGAAGATCTTTTCCTTTAAAATCAATCTTCTGTGGCTGTACTTTATACAATAAAGAAACTCTATAAACTATGTCACCAGGAAAGGTTCAATATTGACTTTTTCGATCCAATACATACCCAAGCAAGCACTATCTTCTTTCTAATGCGATTTTTCATGGCTCACGGTATAAATAAGAATTTTTCAAGAGACCGAAGAAAATTACTCTCTCTCATAGAAGTCTCCGGAGACAACAAGGAAAGGCGTATCAGGAATATTATGGCGAGAGCAGAGGTAATTTTATGCTGAGTTTTCTGATTTGTCTCGGCCGATACCGAATAGGGGATACCATTGGTTTTTTGCAGCGGCTAGGATGATAAATGCTACTGTAGAGAGTTGGAAAGCCAGATAACAATGGCAGGTTCAAGATGGCTGAATGGGACTCTAAACGCCGATAAAACATCCGGGAATGTCTCCTTCCTGGCCAATTCTGAGGATATTAACAATGGTTTTGATTTTTTCCTCGCACTTATTATAATAGATAAGGAACGAGTCTTGGTGTTTCTTTTTTTAAGGAGTTAGAAAACTAAATTTAAATAGAAAGATAAGGGTTCAAATTTTATCTATAGCGTAGGAAAAACGTTTTGAATTTTTCATATGGAGAAAAATTATTTTATTGCATGAAAAATTGCGTTACTGTATTCATATTTCAGTATTATACTGTTTGATTATGGGATATGATGTATGCTATCCATTTAGGCTTTTTTAAATTGCAAAAACACGAATGTGAATAACTATATGAACAATTCGTTGTATGGAATGTGCTATCCATAAACTTTGAAAAATGGCTGTACATTTCTGCGATTCAAGCTTTAAAGCGAAAATTGCCACTTATTCATACAGGAACGTTTTTTTGAAATAGTACATAGTTTTAAATTTTGTAAAATTTGCATGGTTCTAACTTTGAATTCACACATGGATATTTTATGAAAATTTGGCAAAGCGTAGGTGTTGTTTTGTGATGAAAACTTGCATGGAAGTTAAAATCTACGAAATACATGGAAATAATTTAAACGAAAGTGGTAAATTAGAAGGATAGGTAGCCCAGATATTTTAAAATCATGCTGTATGCATTGCATACCCAACCACTTATTAAGGGGTGTCCCATTACTTTATCCCATCTCTATACACGACATCAATGTCCAATCAGGGATTCGAATCCATCCTTGAGGCGGCTTCCTAGTCTATTCTAAGTCCTAACTACTATGCCAGTACGCCAGAAAAAAAAGCAATCATATGCATAAAGAAGGAATGGCGATCGCAGTTACAGGTATAACTATATTTTTCTGATCATTACTACCGTAAAAGTTTTCCCATTAACAAGCGTTATAGAAAAACGAGTTTATCTCAGAGCTGTTTTTCCCTACATGACACATTACAAATTCAGAAGTCATTCGTGCCAACCGTCTGAATCTCTTTCACCTTATTTCCCCCGATAACCTCTCAAAAACCTCACTCCTCAGCAACCATCCTTTTTCAGCACTCTCCATTAATCACACGTGGCCAGACCGACACCATAATTCAATTCCCTTCCTCAATCGAATCGTCAATTCTCGAAGAATCACCTCTCTTCCGGTCCGAATCAGTCCAACCCCCTCTCTCTTTAATTCAGACTCCCACCTCTAACCGAATCAGAAGCGGCATTCGATTCTATATTCTCCCCTTGAAATTAGATGAGAATCCCTGAGAGAAAAATCTAATTTGACTCCGAGAGGGCGCTACAAGTAATGAATTGCTTTCGCGTTGCCAAACGTCAAATCAGAAATTAGCTCCCTCCGAAAGGATGTGGCTTAAAAGTAGAGATAATCGTATTACTTAATGGGAAGAATTATGTCTTCGATTATTCAAAGGGAGGAAATAAGTTATTTTTGGAGAGGTGAATGGAAATTTGCTGGATTTATTGGTGAAAGTATGAAGTGAAGAGGGTTGCTGACGGCATTGATGGTAATTTTGAATCGGAAATTTGAGTTCAAGGGATTGTAAAATTAAATGAAAGTACTATGAAGAAAGGAATATTCTTAACCATCATTTTTAATAAGGAATTAGCTCATTTATAATCTAATTATCTTCCTCATTTTCTGCGTTATAGTATACTCTATGATATTGCCATGTTTTTATTTTTAAATCTATATTTAATTTCCATTAAAAGTTCAAGATGAACTCATAATAAGGTAGGTGTATACTTCCTTTCCTTTCTAAAGAATATTTTTATCAGCAGTATGAGTTTTACCTTGTCAAATTCTCCTAAGGTTGTTGATAAAACGAGTGCTTCCAATAAATTTAAAATTTGGCTAAAAAATAAAATATCGAAGCTTTCTCTAGACGAGCAAAGAAAGCACACAGTCTTTTTTTATTCAAATTGTCAATGAGAGTGACAATGAATTGGAACGAAATTGTCAAGATGATGGTCACAGAGCTTTATCCTGAGATATTCGAATTCCTCCTCTTTATTTGGGTTTCCGAGATGCTGATTGACATTTCTTGTTTTAGGACATTTTCCCTTTTCTTCTGTCAAGCGTATTTGGCTCCTTTTTTATGATAATGATGAATGGGGTTTGTTTTATTTGCACATTATGTCGATACGCGATCGCTCTTTCTTTTTTTTTTTTACCGTGGAATACAGTCAAGCAGTTTGTCAATACAGAGAAAATATTGAAAAACCTTGACATCAACACTAAATATGTATGAAATATAAGTAGCTCATTTAAAATGCATGTATTTGTATATTTAGTAGTACTTTTGTATCGTCAATTATTGTGCAAAAGTTTGTATTCCACGATTGATTTCAGTGGAATAACGCATTAGATTTAATAAAGATGATAAATAATAAATGAAATTAAACTACTTTAACAATCTAATAAAATAAAATGTAATATTTAAGAGAGTTTTATTTTGTTGCAATAACTTAATCTATTTATTTATGTTGATGTCTTTAAATCCCTATTTATTTATTAATCCCTAAATCCCCCCCCCACCGAAAAAAATGCAATATTAGATTCTAGAAATAGGATGCAAAATGAAATAAAATATTTTAATTCCTGACTAAAAATCCTTTGAAAAATACTTAACTAAATTTTAAAAATAAGATAAATACCTTTTAGAGAGTTTGTTTATCCTAATTTAAAGTATTTATAAATTAAAAAAATATTTAAGAAAATGTTTAATTATTGATTAGTTTTATAAGAAGTCTTCAAAGAAAATAATTAAAGTGAAACTATTCTAAGAATGATAAATAATTCTTTAGATATGCTCACATTTATTAAGGTCTGTATATCAATGTTTTTTTATTATATCGGAAATAAATTATTCACTTTAATCTTTAATGAATAAAGGAACGTTCCTAATCTAATATTGAAGTTAATTCGCTGTTTAAAAAAAATGCATAAACATTTTATTACTAATCGTTTAACAGAAAAGCAAGAAAATATCTCTGAAGTCTAAAATTAACGTTTTGAGATAGTAGTTGTTTTGTTAATTCACGCTGTTTCTATGAACAGTGAAAACATGTGTTTATACTACGCTAATACTTCTGGTTTTATAGATTTTGGGGCCATATTTATTTATAGAGACGACCTTGGTCTGAATGAGTCGTAGAATTCAGTTTAGGAAAAATTGGATTTAGTGAAATTTTCCTATACCATATTGCAACGTTTCTTGACAATGACGTCACGGAAGAAGCTTTGATAAGACGTCGCGTTTTCTAGCTACTTTATTGGCGAATTAGAGATGACTCTCGCTCGCTTTGTAGTTCGGAACGTCAAATCGGATAAATTCGCCAATTTGGTAGCTAGTACAATAAGTGTGACGTCTAATCGAAGTTCCCTCCTGAAACCCGAAATTCGCTTGCAAAATTCATTCGTTTGCCTTATGGTATGACCGACACGACAAAAACTGACATAAAAACAAAATTGGAATTTCAAAAAGAAGTTCAAATCTAAAGGATATCACATATATTTGGCACAAAACGTTTTTTTCAGCGTTTATGAATTACCATGACCCCAATTGGAGAAAATTCCCCTCAATGGGCGATTCCCGCATTTTTTGAAAACAGAAAAAAAATGCATTTTTCCAGTATTAAAAGGGTTTTAAATTCAAAAATCGACATGAAAAGTTTAAAAAAATTCAGTTTATTCAGTATTTCAAAATAAAACATGACAATCGCTTTGCACTTGTCTCGGATTGAATGACGTCAGATTTGTTTCGGCCCTAAAAGTAAAAATTAACAATGGCTTTGAATCCTAAACCATTGTTTACTTTAAACCACTATTTAGGATTGAATGATGTCACATGGTGTTTTCCCGCCATTTTAAAAATGAAATGAAATAAAAAAAATAAATAATAATCGCAATTGAAAAATTTTTGCGCTCATATTCCTCTCTTGGATACCTCTATCGAATAAAACATTAAACAAAAATGCGGGAACTGCCCATTGACCCAAGAAGGGAATAACCCCTTTCTCCATAACAATCGCCAACAATACGTCACGACGTCAAAAGGTTTTTTGTGGCAGTGAGACTACCCAATCTAGCATAAATAAAAACTATATTGACCTCTTACTTCTAGGGATATTTTGTACAATGCTTGACATCGTCATTTATTTTAAGGAAAATAATACTCGTAGCACTTTATGTTCTACATTTGACAAACATACTCCACTATCCAAACTGCAATTTAGATAGTTACGAAGCGAAAACGCATAAAATATTAACCATAAGAACACCACAACCTTCCCCCAGAAGTGCGAGAAATTCCCCCCTTTTTTCCCAACACAATGGCGAGCACCGAAATTCCCACCTACAAGCACCAAACAGCCGTTGAATGCGGTGAAATTCACTGAGCGAGAAAAAGAGAAGGGAGAGCACGTCTATAGAAAGGGCTCCATGTATTCTCCGGTTTTCCTCGCCAAATCTCCGGAAAAGACTATGCATAAAAATTTGAGGATTTTCTCTCACTCAAACAGATATCTATCATTCAAAGCGAGTTAGGGCGTCACTTTATCTCCCCCTGCTTTGAATTTTTAAAACTTTGGCTCTTCTCCGCTGCCATTTTAGGCGGATTTAGACTTGGCAGCTACCGCACTTTTTCGCTCTTGTTAAGGAGCTGGATTTATACAGTCCGGCGAGTTATTTGAAGTTACTCTTCGTGGCAGATGTAGTTGCGTGGATGATATGATTTTTTTAAAAATTTTAATGGAGTGGAATTTAAGTTTGTACCATTGATGATTTCTTGTATTTTGCCCTTTTATGTGTATTTTACTCAGTCGTACGTTTTAATTAAAAGATGTGGTGACATCATTAACATGATTTTGATGTTTACAGCAACGTTTCCTGACCCTACGACGTCACTAACAAACAAAGTAGTTCTCATCGTGGTGTCTGAATTTTGAGTGAAATGAAGAACGTCAATTTAAAAATATGATTATTTTGTTAAACCCATTTACTATATATAGCGTCTTTTTATCACGATTTGCGTACCGAAACTCCTCCTAGAACACAACCAGCTTTATGTTTAGGCAGTTTCTGCTTCCGCGTAATGACGTCATAGGGTCAGGAAACGTTGCTGTCGATCCCTGATTGTGTAACGCTTCCCACGCCTAACTCATTTGAATTGTATTTTATCAATCGATGCATTGGTTACTATAACTGTAGATTTGCAACTCCTTAAAAAGGTATCTGAAGACCTTATGCCTCTATGAATAAAAATATGCACATAAAATACTTTATCCTTATCAAAATCTCTCTCTATTTAGAATATAAAGGATTGAGATAGATTATTATTCAAAACTCATGCTTTACTAGAAAACTATAAAGTATGAAAATCATTCACCTAAAAAATAATTGCTTCCCCCAGATTTATATATTTTTCAGACTATCTATTACTTTCGGTTTTGTTAACAGTTAATTATTAAACTTAACTTTCTGATTTAGTTTTATGAATAAAATAATATTTTCGCACAAAGTTGTTTTTTCTTTATAAGGATATGTTTTTACGGTTAATTCAAGGAACATATATGCGAAGTAAAACAAAATATGTTCACCAGGGTTTTCATATTTCTCTTATTAGATGTTTAAAATAATTACATGTAAAAAAACATTGGTGAAATCATAAAATATTTTTAAAATGTTCAAATCGATAAAATCCAAGTCGAAGGCTATCTCGAGGTATTTATTTGTTTTTAAATGATCTATGTGCGTCTACGCATAAACTTATTTAATTCAATACGGTATAACTTGTTCTATGCAATCCTTAATAATGAAATTCTATATTTAGCAAATGACAGTTGTTCATGGTATGGGAATTCCTTTCAGAAAATTCAACGAAACTAAAACTTATTAATTCATTAAAGTTTTTGTACATAGCATTTTATAAAAACAGAAAAAAATCTTTAATGTCATGTAATGGGACTTTAAAACATTAAACTGATGAAAAGCTTTGGAATATTGCCAAACAATTGCTGAATCTCTAAAGATAGCATTTAATGAATATATGAACTGAATACAGTGGTAGCTAAAAAAGATAATAGACTAATGTGTTTTCATTTGTCCCAGACGCATACACAGAAAGGACATTAATAAATACTAATTTGAATGATTAGAAATCATACTTCTTTGTTTATGATCGAGACTAGTTTTTCCCTTGAATAATTTCGAATGTATTTTCTGCAACTTATTAAGTCTAATTCATAAAAAAAGCTTTTATTACTCAATTCCTAATAACGTTTTTTGTATGTTATGCAGTTTTTAAAAGTTTCTCCCCAAAAAAGAATGAAATAAATTCTGGCATTGTTGATTTATGCGAGTTATCATCCTGGTTATTCATTAATTTTGATGAATTTTAAAGGAATTTTAATTAATTTTAATGTTTACTTTACCAAAAGATGCAGGGAGTAAGGTAGCCAACAGTATTAATATCTAAGCAAAAGTTTATTAGAAAATTACTTTCATGATGTTTAAGATTAATAATGATAATTAATACGCATATAAAGCTCAAGAAGACATACTTTTTAATTAAATTTAGCTACGTATTTAATTTTTTTTTCAAAATTAACATCCTCGAACTGATAATCAAAAAGCAATACTACTTATTGCACCTTTATACAATAGAATTACTTATAAAATATGTTTTTAATTAACATGATATTTTGAAGCAAAATCATGTGATAACTTCTTTCAAATGCACTGAAAAGTTTTCAAAATCTTTCATCAAACTTTTGAAAAGTTACTCTACAAATTCATATTTAATCGTTAAAGAAGGGCTAGAGGGGATTTGATTCAACTTTTTAAAATGTTAAAACAAGGGGACACAGAGGGACTAGATTTCTGTACGGGTCACAGTTTAAAATTGAATAAGGCAAGTTTTAAACGGGATTGTAGGAAGCATTATTTTCTTAATAGAGTAGTGGATAAATGGAATGCATTACCTGAATCGATAGTTAACTCAAGTGGGGTGGACGAGTTTAAAAGAAAAGTAGACGAATACTGGAAATCGGGGGGAGGTTGAATTGAATAGACTGGATCAACCTTGCTGGGCTTTTAGCCTGTAGTTGATCGACTATATTTGTATTTGTATTTGTATTAATGTTTAGTAACATCTTTTCTAACCAGAGAAGAAAAATATACGATTCTTAATAATGAATTATTACATGGATTTGAAACAAGAAACAGTTTACTCTTTTCTTATAAAACTGTAATGAAATATATTGCTATATTACTACTTTTGAATTTCTTTTTTTGAATTATACTTTGACTAATACTAATACTAATTAGAACTTTGACGTTCGATATTTAAAATTGCCCAAAGGTGCCACTCTGGCACCCCTCATATTATGTTTCAGTACATCAAATAGTACTAGAATCAATCATAAAATATTAGTTGTACCCGATTTCCAGGTTCAAGCCTATTTTCTCATTTGGTGACTTGACTATAAAATAACATTTGAAATCAAAAGATTGCGGGAATCAGGAATCAAGGCTCTCTCAATACCAATTGAAAAATATTGCTTGAGAGCTATTTGATTCTTCATTAGTATATTTTATATTGGGGTTTCCTGGAAAAGTAAGAGAATACTGAGAACGAAACAAAAATAGAAGAGCAATATTAAGCTCGAACGAACCTGTTAGATTTGTTGAACGAACACTTAATTAGATTTCTGCGTCGGCGATAATTTGCAATATATTTCTTGTGTTGATTGCTATAAATAAACTTAAATTATTGTTGTTGATTTTATTGGAGATATAAGAGAAGGGAAGTCAACTTTAAGGGAAGTCAATATTTATTCAACATTTATGTTTCAGTCCTTGCAGTTATGCAAAAAAATTGCAGTTATGGAGATGACATGATTTTACAAAATATCCCTGTTTTTTATGTTTGGGGGATAGTAGGGACAGAAAAATCCCCATATTAAGAAAGAATGACCAACGAGAGCAAAAAATTTGATCCATTGTCTCACTATGTTATACGAACACCATTTATTGATATAAAGTGTGGCAACACAGTCATGACGGAGCTAATCGGAGAGAGCCGAAACAATGATAAAAAATGCAGCTCGCGCTACCCGATTTTTTTGGTGAACGTGTGAAGGGGCCCACAGACGAGCAACTTGGTCGTCAACCGGGTTGTCAATTTGCGAAGTTTGCAACCAAGTTGGCCGTCTGTGGGGAAGTTGATGATTGAATTTCAGATTGATGATCTGATCGTCAACTTGGTGGGCGGAGCTTAATCGGAACATGTTATTAGGAAAATAAAAGAAACTAAGCATTAAAAATTAAAATAATATAATTCTAGCACGAGAGAATAATTAAATAAAATATAATTTTGCATTTAAAGTACCAAAATATATTAATTTGTTACAATCTGATTAATTTTTTCTTCATTGTTTACATTCTGGTTGACGATCAGGTTGGCCGTCTGTGGGAAAAGCATCAACCTGGTTGGCAACCGGGTTGACGACCAAGTTGCTCGTCTGTGGGCCCCTTGATATATAATTTTGGCATTCGAAAGATATGAAGTTGACTTAAAGTATTGTTATTGTTATGGTAATAAAGTATTTATTTTTTTTAAACGCTTGTTTATTGTAAACATTAACGAGCCTTCTTGATTACCATAAAAGGATGACTGAATTTTTTTTTCTGCAATTTACTCAAATTTTGGAGGGTTACAAATCAAATAAACATCAGATTGAGATTAAGCGGATCGAATTACATGAGAATCCTACTCGATCCAGTACCACAAAATTTCTTTCATCTCTATTACTTCAGTTTTTCGTGATTTTTAGCCATTATTAGCGTTTTTTCGGGATTTACTCGGACTTTTGAGGGTGTACGAGCTAAACGTGATATTCACGCACGTTTACTACACACGACATGCTCACTACAAAGACTTCACTGCTCTTAATTTCAAATCAATGTTAACAAAAACGGTTAAAAAAGTTGAAAAACGGTAATCAGATGGCAAACAAAATTCCCGAGTATGGGAAAAGAATAAGTATTAAATCTATATATGCTCATGGATATCTCTGAGTGTTTTATTTGACATTTATTTAAACAACAAGGTTTTAGATTACGTAGGAGATATAGATTTAGATTACCTAAAATAAATAAAACATTCATGAACCTCAAGAATGCTTCTAACTTTCAAACATTTTACCTCTCAGTGGTATCTTACTGTCTACCTAATATAGAGTTTTTTCAGAGGTGACGTCACGACCAGTTATTTTCTTTTAACTGTTAACCTTTTGCAGGGCTTTTAGCTGTTGCTAAGGCCGTTGTTAGGTTCGAGTCATGTGATTGAAAATGCTCTATATCGTACATTTGATTTTTATTTACTTCAAAACATTTAACCAAACCTAGTATTTATTTTTGGAACAATGTGTCTAAATGCTATTTTATCTAACCCTTACTATGTAAAAACTGTGTGGTAGGTATCTTGATCGCTGCGAGTGTACCACCAGAAATTGCATTTCTCCTCTATCATTCCTTTTTCATCGCATTCCAGGCAAATAAACGTATTACTCTTCCCACAAAATACGCAAAAGGCGGGACTCGATTTTGAATACCATCGATTCCATTCAAAGGCAACAGTCTCGCCGACCGTGCCGAACGTTTCAATATTTATTGACGTCCCGGACCCCATAATGTTAAAAATGAATCATGGGGGAACAGAAAAAGAAATAAGGAAGAGGAACCATATTTACTACCCCGCCCTCCGTAAACATTCCAAAGATAAAAGTGGGCTGATAACGTTAAATGGAACCCTTGCTTGTTCGACTGGGAGCAAAAACGGATAGGAACCTAGGAGCAAAAATGTAGCTATTGAACTCCATAAAATGTAGGTCCAAATCTTTTTTAACGCTATTTATTTTTTCCATTTGCGTCTACAGATAGCACATTCTATTTCAAGAATTGATTTTCAATAACTCTTTTACTTTCCATTTGCCTTTCTTCTTTCATTGCTCTCTGTTTTTGTGTTATTCCCGTATATTTTTTTTTCTCCCAAGTCCAGGTCTGTATTTTTTTTTCGACTGGTGAGTCCTTCCCATTCTCTTTTTGGAAAATCGAATTAAACGTCCTGGAGGAAACGGTGGCGAGAAAAATATTAACTACCCTGGGTTTTTTTTTGGCGAATCTATTTTCTTTGAAGAAAAATGGCGAAAAAAGGAGCGTAATCGTTTAAAATCCTTTTGCTTAATGAGAATTCTGCTGGTGCAAGGGTCTTATGAGGGTAAAGACTTCTCTTTTTTTTTAGAATTATAAAATGTGTGACTTAGAAGGGAGTTAAACTGAGCAATATCTGGTGGGCCTTTTGGTGAATAGAAAGAAAAGTGCCTCACCATACAATTTTTAATAATAGCCCAGTAATTTTAGGCGAAAAAAGGGGTCGATAGCTAAATAATTTATAATTAGCTGAAAATTTCAGGATAAGCTCTCTATGATGTGTGCAATCCACCCTGAAAAGTCCCCAAAGATCCCCCGTCGGCGTCATTCCAAAATGGCGGATCAAAGATGGCTGCCTAGCATTTTTGCCGATATTTTCGCTCATATCTAAGTCAAAAATTAATATTTTTTAGTTCTGTAAAATGATTTATACTTAGGATAGATGCCGTTTTCGAATAAAATTTACAGTTTTGCCATAAAAATATAATAAATGGAGTGTAAAGGGATTTTATTCATGAGAAACTGCAAAATTTTCATTGTTGTTTGTTTGCATGCTTTGCCATATAACTGTACTAATAGAAAAATCGATCGGAAAAATAGGATTGTTTTTAGTAGTCCCATTATTCAGGATTATTCATTCTTAGAACATACTATCAACTTGTCAAGTTACACATTGTGAAAACCATGTGTTATGTTATTTGGAGGACAACGATGAAGACTAACATAGAGCATTCGCACTTGACGTCACACATGACGACGTGGCAAACATGACAAAAACAACGTTGCTAAGGCTGTTGTTAGGTGCGGGAAATAGAAGCATCCAATAGAAGCATTCGCACATGACGTCACTGGAGGACAAAAACAACGTTGCTAAGGCCGTTGTTAAGTCCGAGTCATGTGATTGAAAATGCTCTATTGTAATTTATGGTTAATTCATTAATTTTTTTTAGAATTTCTATGCTTTATTTATCTTATATTTGAAAATATAGGAATATATGGCTCATATTAAATATATTTCTTTGTGGTAAAATGTAAACAGAATGAAATATTTATTCATAGTTTTTGGTGTAGTTAGACAATTATTTCATTTAAAAGTTCCTTATACACCTAATTACCAATATTCAGTTTTTGATTTCCAGTTAAAAGCTGACCAAGCTGTAAACTTCTGTGGGGCTGATAAATAAGAAGTATGTAACTAAGAACATATATTTAACCATCGCACATTTAATCAGTGGTTATCCAGACAACTTGTAACTTTCGGTCATTCAATTGTGAATTGTTTCCAGAGCATTATTACATTAATTAGAATTAAAAATTATTCAAATAAGAATAAATTTAATAATATATTTCATAAAAATCTGCAAAAATATATTTCATAAATATTTAGAATAATTACATCTTTTTTTTTTTGAAAGTTCTGTCCACCATCTTGATAAAAAACATTTCCGGTTGCCAGATTTCACGAACTATTTTTATATCATTCAGTTTACCTAGTACTATACTTATTCTACTCAAATAAGACATTGAAGAACTTTTATTTACGTTTTAAACACAAAATTCAATTGATTTCTTGATTTTCTATGGTTTTGGCGGCCATCTTTAAAAATACCCACTTCCCACGATCCGATTTTGGTAAACTTGCGTTTTCCCATTAAGTACATCTAGTAGAGCCGAAAACCGTTGAGAAACCTTTTGTTAAAATTTGTTCCCCAAAAAACCTTATATTCCCCTTACTATATGGCAAAGCATGCAAACAACTATGAAAATTTTGCAGTTTGACATGAATAAAATCCCTTTACACCCCATTTATTATATTTTTATCGCAAAACTGTAAATTTTATCCGAAAACGGCATCTATCTTTTGTATAAATCCTTTTACAGAACTAAAAAATATTAATTTTTGACTTAGATATGAGCGAAAATATCGACAAAAATGCTAGGCGGCCATCTTTGATCCGCCATTTTGGAATGACGCCGACGGGGGATCTTTGGGGACTTTTCAGGGTGGGTTGTACACATCATAGAGAGCTTATCCTGAAATTTTCAGCTAATTATAAATTATTTAGCTACCAAACCCTAAAATTACTGGGCTATAATGCATTCAATGTGTTTCATAGCTTGAAAGGATTAGAGATAAAGTAATTTTATTCCTTTCAATTTTCTGTCGTTTAGTAGTGTCCTAAATGAATTGCTTTAACAGTGTTATCTTTTCTTTAAAAAAATAATCATTATTCGAATATTTTATCTTTAACTGGAATTTTTAAAAAAAAAATCCTCAAATGTGTGGTGTGTCATTTCAATTTTTGAAAGGTGTAAGCTTAATAAGCTGTAACAGAATGAAGGTGTAAAAACTTTTCAGATCAAACAGCTTTATAAAAATGTCTTTTTTTAAATGAATATCTGTAGAAAATACTGTTATTTGAGGTAACTGGACTTAGAAATTAAAAACTACTTGATTTCACCCTTCTCAGAAACCTTTTAACAAATTTAAAAAGACCTTAAAACGAAATAAGAGTTACTAATAAAAGCGAAAGGATAAAATAAAAACTTATAATTTAATTGAATATAGAGTTTTATTACTGTAAAAAGAATATTCAAAGTAATAACAGTAAAAAACTTTACTTTCCTGAGAACTAGAAATTTTCTTACTTTCTTCTTTAATTTCTTACTTTTATTAGAACTTACTATTATTAGAACTATGAATATAAATATTTTTTCTTACCCTCTTTTGGCAACATAGTTTATTCTTTGATGCTTTCATCTCTTACATTTGTTTTAACAAAAAAAATACGAGTATTTTCTTATAAGAAGCCGTTTATTCAAATATTAAGGAAGATGATTTGATTAGTAGAATTTTGATAGATGACTAGGATTTTAAAAGTATTATCTCATTGGTACAAAAATTGTGTAATCCTTAAAACCTAAATTTCTCATCATTATCAGGCATTTTATTAAATCCAATGCTAAAAGGCACACAATTTTTTTCATCACTTCCCTTTCCATAAAAGTGGAAATTTACGCTTAGTACTTTTTAATTTACCCTTTTTTTACTTTTATATTTGATTTAATATCACATAATTAAAGATATGGTCTTATATTTGCAACCCTTTATACTAGTAATAAACGGTCGGAAGGACAATAAATTAGGCAATACGTGAGGAAATAGTAGAAAAGTGCTTATAGTGCCAGGCGAGTAGACGTGCAACATCATACAGTAATATTTCAACTGCGGTCCCTTGTGACGTTGACGTTGTCATTGTTGGCGCCGAATCGCAGGGATGCTGACGTGGGATGGTGTGAAAGAAGAATTGAAAGGAAAGGTGGTGGGATTTTGTATGGAGGAGTTCTGCCTTTGAATAATTTCCGTAGTTTTAAATAACTGTGACATTAATTGTAGCTGAAAAGTAGTGCATTAAATGAGACGAATAAGAAGTGAGACCCTTCAAAAGTATAGAGCATTTTCAATCACATGACTCGGACCTAACAACAGCCTTAGCAACAGAAGATGTTACAGTTTTTTGCCCTACAGAGGTTAACAGTTACAGAAAATGACTAGCCGTGGAATTCTTCTATTGGAGAATTTGCAATCACGTGATCCCATACTTAAAATCCGCCTTAGCAACAGATAAACAACGGCCTTAGCAACAGTTAAAAGCCCTACAGAAGGTATACAGTTAAAAGAAAATAACCAGTTGTGACGTCACCTGAAAACACTCTATAGTGGGGGAAGGTCGTGTACCTTGGACCTATTTTTATTTTTTACCCTATAATTTCTATTTATTGAGAATAAACTGATGGAACAACTTTCCCTCGATACTTTAGCCTTTTATACACAGCATTATATTTATTCGGAATTTTAATTGATGTTTTTCAGTACATAAATAGCGTAAGTTTAAATCAATGGAGATAGGTCCAAGGCACAGCATACCTTGTTAAGGTTACCTAAGGTTAAGGTATACCTTGGACCTATGTAAAAGGTGTTTAGTTTATTTCTTATTTAACGGATATCAACCTTCTTTTAAGAAACTTAGAATTCCCTGATGAGATTTAATTGTGTGAAGGCGAATTGGTATAGACTCCCAAAACTGATTCCGCCTCATCATATTTGGTTGTTTGCTTTTAAACATTTTCAAGTGTACTCATTCAGTGATTTATATTACTTTGTTGAGGGGTTTTTATTTTTGTAGATAATGTGGGAATGTGAGGTTAGTGTCTTTGGTTAGTGTGGGGGGGGACCAGTATCATTATTTTCTTTAGCAAAATGAATTGTTTTTGTGTAGTTGAATGTTGTTGTAGTTTGTAGAATGTTTTGTGTAGTTGAATGTTGTTTGTTTGAACAGAGATATGACTTTCATTGTCAGCCATGAGTAGTATTCTGGAGCATCTTTAGTTGCACCTATAAATTTAATAATAATTATTTTCGCCAAATCCTTCTACCTTTAATGATAAACCTTATTTTGAATAGAACTAAAAGAATTAGTACATTCTTATTTTTTTCAAGTACTATTATTTCAAGTACTATTCTTTAATTTAAAATTAAAATGATGTTTAATAATATAGTTAGTTTAATCAAAATAATTAACCTCATTTAACCATATAGTTTTTAGTATGTTCAAAACGTTTTTTTCTTCACTTTCTATCCAGCGTTTCTTTAAACATTTTTGATTAGGTGTTTTGTAAATTACTTATTTTAAGCGAAGTCTGTACAGAATAAAAATATCATAACATAAATTTATTGCCTCTCCTATTGAATAGACTCACCCACACCAATGTCTAGACGGATGCTACTTTTTTTTACTAAATTTCACTGTACATCGAAGGAATAAAATGTTTTATAACATACAGAAACAAGCGGATGAAGTATTCAAAAATAATTTATGTAATGCAAACCCAAAAAATAATACTAATTTAGTGTAGAACCCACACAGAAGGTAAATGTTTGCAGGTAATCTTAAAGCAATGTAAGACTTGTGCGAATACGAGAATGCGGTATCTTCATGAGTGAGGTATTTGCTTAATTTTTGATACGTTATGGTTTAAAATTATCAAATTTCAGGTTTTTGAGTTCAAAAATGTGTTTTAAATATTTTTAAAATTCAATTTTATTTTTTCCAAAATGCCAGAAAAGTAACGTGATCAGAAAACGGGCTTCTATTGGAAGTGAGTCACAGCACACTGAAGCGGAGCGCCTTAACTTCAACTTTTAATTAAAATTTTATTTCAGTTTTTGAAACAACTATAACTTTTATTTGGATTTAAAGCCTTAAATTTTAACTTTAATTTTAACTGCCTTATATATTTAAAAGGGCTGTTCTGTTTTTGTTTTGTTGTTGTTTGTAATATGGTTGGAATAAAGCGGATTGAATGTAAATTGGCGAGGTTATTTCTGCGTCTTTAGAACACGAAAACAAGTGTGTTTACTCTTTTCTCGCCCAAACAAAAAACGAAATTTCAAAAATTTACATATCAAACAAGGCTACGAAAATACTTAATGTAAACGTAATTCTTCATTGTTTTTTATCTACTATATTAATAAAATTTAATCTCAAAAGGTGAAAAAACCTCATTTAATTGAAGAAAGGTGGAAAAATTTCAAGTCAGTAACCAGCATAACTTATTAACTATAACCATAGCTTTAAAATCAAAATATTTTCGTACATCGTTTTTGATATATAGATCAATTATAAAAACAAAAAAAAACATATTACAAATTTTATTAGCATTGCGCTTGAGAAAAAATGTAGCTGATTATAAAAGAGATTAGATGAAAGCGTGAACTGAAAACAAATGAATCATTGGAAACAATAACATGTCACGCACTTGGAAAGCTTTAATTTGCTGTAACAACCATTGACGTCTTTTGAACACCAACCAAAACAACAGAAACTGAAAAAACCCACTCGGTGAAGAAGGCATTATTAAAAAAACGATTATGTCTCAAGTCCCTTTAATTAAACAGAAAACGCCTTAAAATGTAAGAAAAAAAACTAGAGGCGTTGGTGGCAAAGCGATTTCCCTTTTAATTCCCAAAAGAAGAAGAAATAAAAAGGTGGAGCTGGAATAAAAAGAATAAATGTAATTTACACACGTTTTTCATAACGTGGAACGTGTTAGTGTTAAAACGAGGTTTCGAAAATCTCGAATTTACGTGAGTTTCAGTTGGCAGTAATCTGTATCTGATACCTCTTAACGGGTCGAGTTGTTTTGCGTTTTAATGATGGCCTTAATTGGCTGGAAAATGTATCAGAAATACCCAATTAAATGCGATTTAAATTTGGGAGGAATTTAGGTTCTGTGGATGTGTCACAATCAAATGATTTATTTCTTTTTTTTATTTTGGTCGATGATTTTTCTTTTTTGTTTCGTGATTAATTTTTTTTGTATGAGAAACCTTTTGCTTTCTGAATAAAATATTTGATTATATTTTATTGTTTTAAAAGGCAATGTTGGTCTCACTGGGTATTTATTTCTGTTAAATATTTTAAAATTGATTATCTTTTAAAACTATTTAGTCTGTATTTTAAATCATTAAAATGTTTAAAAAACTACACCTTTGGTTGACAATTTTCACCTCCGAAAAAATCTCTTTTTGTGTGTGTGGTGCCACACGGTGGATCAGCATTTTATAGTTTTAGCGCCTTTTGTTAACTTATGAGTGTTATTATGTTATGAGTGTTATTATGAGTATTATATGAGTGTTATTATGAGAATTATTATGAGTATTATATATATATATATATATTTGAATGCAAATTTTAATAAAGTAGTTATTTAGGATCAATACAGCCCTCATCAAGTCTCAGTAATAAATCAATAGTTAAAGGAATACCGCTAATAATCTACTGCCCTCATTTATATCCGTAGGCAACTTCAAAATACCAAGAGCTGAGGAAACTATACCCTAATTCTCAATGCATTCTAACTTCAGGGCATTACAGTATTCACTGCTAAAACTCAATTTGAAAGCGGAGGTAAGATATCTGAAGGCCAATAATATATCTCTAGAGGATCTATTGTAACACCACAGTGGTAGGGTCTAAGATACCGGGATCATTTGATGTCAGCTTTTGATCAATCTTTACAAGTTCATCCAAGGAGTGTATGATTAATATTCGATAAGTTTGTTGCTACGAGGGAATTGAGCAGGGATTGATGAAGTAAAAGGTTATCCTAGTATTATAAATGCAGGCTGTGGTTCTAAATTCAAAACTTCATGCAACAAAAGGACCACCTGAAACGGTAGTTTTATTAAAAAAAAATGGGTAGTTCAATATAAATCCTGGCTCTGCAATTGATTTATTGGAATGTGTTTCATATTTCAAAGGGGTTTTATAAATATTTAATTTTCGAAAATTTCCGCAATATGTGAAAGTTTTAATATTATTCTTAAATAATGCAAAAACATTGAAAATCAAATAACAAATGTTTAAAATATATAAGGACTGCAAAACACCTGTTGAAAAAAGACGTTAAAAATGTTTGAGAGAATCAATTTTCGAATGAGCCTTGGGGAAAATATTTGATGATTAGGTGCAAACACAAAAGGTTCCAATAACAATTGATCAATACTCAAGAAATGAAAGTATTTTCAAGGATGTTTATAGCTTTAAAGATATTCTAGATAGCAATGAAAATTTTGAGTGGTGCGAAATTTGTATTTTCATGGCGCAAACACACACACATGTTTTTCTCATTTATGAAACCAGAATCCTCTTACAGATAATATTTTCTTTCCAACCATTAAGTTTAGTAATAAAATACTACTTGTGTCCTTGATGTCAAAGAGAAAAGGTCACTCTTGATGACTAACAAACAAAACTTTCAGATATATCTTGGTTAAGCCTTGTTTATTTTCTCAAAACGTATTTTTGCAAGAAGAAAAATGTCCATTTCTACCTTTAAAACTATGTTAAATTCACCACTGCAGCTATTTATTCATACAAAAATCCAACTCTTCCTCTAGTTTAAAGCAAGTGCACCCCCAGCCGTGAATATTACAGCCCAGGTTGTTTTGGTTGGCAATCTTCCAGCCTCCATTTCGAGTTTGCTTTTTCCTCTTTCGCTGTCCCCCAAAGCAGCATTTTTATTTCCCTAAATTACAATAGCCATTATAATTGGTAGCCACTGAATGGCATTTTTCTTTAAATTCCTATCTATTTTAGTCGTTGTTTTTGAACCGTTTTCTCTCGGTAAATGGGGAATTTCTCGCTTCGGAAGAGTTTAAGAAAATGCTTCCTTCCTATTTATGAAAGGAGATAGTTAAAGCAGAGGTATTTAAGCCTAACGTCGTAAATGGAAACGAGGAAAATTCTATTTTCGCTTTTCTTTATGAGAATGTGCGGTGTGTGTGGAGTTTTGCTTTTTCACCTCTAGATGGCAGGCAGCGGGTTTAATTTATTTACGCCTCTGAGAGTAAAATAAGTGCTTAAAATTTGGAGATGTGCTTCCAGTCTTTGAAAAAAGTACGGAGAGAACTAGAGTTGAGTTTTGGGAAAGAAAGTTGGGTTAGTTATGGATTAGGAAATAACGACGTTTCTTTTTACTTTTTGGAAAAAGATGTAAATTATTCTTGAGTTTGGATCAGAGCTTTCCAAAGAGATTAATTGCTATAGACTTCCAAGGATGTCCGTACACTTTAAAGCTGCTTTTCCCGCAACCAGGGTTTATTTATAAATTCAATTTTGTATAGGTAAATTAGTTTTATCAGTCTTGTTTCTACTAATCTATCTTTCGTCAAAGTAATTCATACTGTATTTAAGAGAGACAATTTTTAACATTTATTTAGTCGAAAATCAGACTCATACAAGCAAAACGATAAATCTTACATTCCTTTGCTACTTAAAAGTGATTAAAACTCCTACTAATCCTACGAATCAATGGCCTCTAAGGGAATTTTGTTTATTTTTACTATAATTTATCTTCATTGTAGAGCTTATGACTATGAATTGCACATTTACTCTAAATTTTTCGGTCTGATATATGTCTAGACATTCACGACATTACACCTTAAATCAGGTTTGTTACCGCACAGGATATGGTACGTCTAGACATCTTTCTCTAATGACTCGTACTGGATATAGTTTAATTTGCATTTACAAGGAAGACCATTATCGGTTTACCCTCACCTGGAAATGAAAGAGGAGACTTGAAACGCTACATTGGAAAGAGTGATGTAACAACTCAAGCAAATAGATATTGATTCAGGTCAAACTTTGTATCATGAGTTAATAATAATATAATTTTTATTTCCCAGTGATAATAATGTCCTGGATATTATTATTACTGGGAAAGGAATATTCCTGTAAAAGTAATTTAAAATAATTGTTTTTAAAGTATTCATTTATGAAAGTAAGTTAAATCGCGAATATTAAATCCGGATAAATAAATCCGGATATTAATCCGGATAAAATCGGACCTAGCCGATCTTTTCGTGTTTGATTGATGATTTGTTGTATAACTATACTATAGTGACTAGTCTAAAATATTGCTTCTATTATGTGATATTTGTAATATAAATTTTAAACAGAAAAATGATCTGGAACCTGTACGTTTGTTTCCTGGTTTGTTTGGAACCTGTACACCTGATATATCTTGTTGTAGCAACAAAGCAACACCATATTTTGTAATCAATTTAAAGTAGATAGTTTCCTAATAATTATAAAACGAACCATTTTACTTATATAATAGAAACAAGTAAATGTTTTGCCTGAATCAGATTTTCCTATTGATTACCAGTAATCAAAATTTTAATTTAATTCTACGTTACACACAACAGCAGTACTAATACCAGCTAAATATTCCTTTTAGCCCAAATAGCATTCATTTAACAACCCATTTGAGGATAACAGAATTGCTCTCTGATTAAAAGCTTTTTAGAGAATATAACTCCAAAATGCTTCAATGAACACAATTTGAAAGACTAAATTGCAAAACAATACCAGCTTTCTACCAATGACATGCATCATTACGTTAATGGACGACACAAAAGACCTTATTTCGAAGCTTATTGTTTGATAAATGAAAATAATTTTACTGTATCAGTTAAGCAATTTCCTGTTACAATTATTTAGATTGGGTAGTTTCATATTTTAAGCTTATAAAATCTTGAAAAAAGAATGAAAAAAAATTCTTAAGAGAGAGGTTTTTTTAAGTGAAATAACTTTTTGGTTGCTTTTAAAAAACTGCTTAAAATAATGCAGAACGGTACGAAGAGCAAATGTAAATGAGGAGTTATTATAAGTTATTACGGAAGACCATTTTTGTTATTATGAAGTCCACTTAATAATTGGTAATAGTACCTATAAATAATTCACATATAAAATGCGTGTTTTTATTCAACTAATCTGTATTTTTTCTCACACCCCGATGTTTTATTAATTTTAAAAAACGTTTGCCAAGAAATACCTGGAAATCCATTGATTACAATGCGATGAATTCAAGATGATAAAAAGAAAAAAGGTTGAATTTTATTAACGAAGAATAATTAGAATGATTAAATATTTTTATGTACATTTAAGATATGATTTAAAAGTTACATAGCATGTTTCTATCTATGTTCTGTAAATTTTTCCTTTTATAAGATTAAATTTCACTTCTTTTATGTGAATATCACACTCCAATCTCTTGATTAATATTATATGGATCTTAGAACATATTTTAGAATTAAAATGGAAACCAAATGATGTAAGACTCATATAAGATATGCTAAGTTTATCTTCTTGATAACAATAGAAACTAATTATATTTCATTTAATCCAAAACAAAAAAAAGCAGAATACCTTTAAAATAATCATTTATTAAAAAAAGTCAATTTAAAGACATCATATTTATCGCACGTACCAAATAAACATAATGGAATTAATAAAAAATTCACTAACTAATAAATTCATAACAGAGAGTAAAAACCTATCAAGCCGTCCTTCCCGAAGCAAGATTAAAAACTCAATTTAAAACGGAGCATCGGTCAATGCCCGATTAAAATATCTTCCTTAATGTACCGAGAAATTATTTTTTAAGAGTCAAGGAGCTTCAACATTGAAGTAAAAAAATAAATATTATTAATTCCAGGTATAACTGAGTAAAGCGCTTTTTACCAGTTTCCCCGATAAGAAAATTTACCCTGGGTATATAAAAAAAGGGGCAAAACCGGGGAAGAGTAACTGGTCAGGAAATGTTTGAAAAATTAATGGAGTGGAAGATTAATGAAAACACGCATTATCACGCATTTTTAGAGTGGCCCTTTTTGAGGGGCGGATGGAAATAACTAAATCCCGAACTTATTTATGAATTTTCGGGCAGTAATAAGCACCACCGCTAAAGTAATGATGATTAAAGTCCATAAATTTTGCCGCTACCGTTTCCGAGGGAGATTCATTATTTATGAAGGAGTCGTTTAAATGCATTGTGGTACTTTTTTTTTTTAATAAAAAAGGAAGGCAACAGTCCCTGGACTTCCCTGTTGCATGTATAAAAGTAATTGGAAAATATAGCTGCTTGTGTAAAAAAGACTGATGTACCGATTTTGATAATCTTTTGGGATTTACATGTAATGTTTTACTTCAGGGCAGTACATATACACCATTTGGTAGACCGCGTGATGGTTTCTGAATCATCTAATTACTGAACCCAAACTTCAGTGGCTAGAAGGGAATAGTGTTTTATCGCCATAGAACCATGTGCAAATTTCTATTTCTGAAAAGAAGGAAACCACCAGAGGGCGATGGCTCGTCGTTCCTTGTTAACAATTGAAATCGTATTGTGGGTTTGAAAACATATTAATACTTTGATAGAGGTTTAAGCATTTGTTTGCCTTTTCTTTGGACAAGTAAAGAATTTGAGTTTTTTTTTTATTCTTTTAGAGCATTCGAAAAAATTTATTTTTTGCAGGAAACAGATGGCGCTAGCGTTCTAGTCATCCCGATACCATCAACTTTTTCCTCCCTTTCTAAAGCAATACTTTAATAGCGGTCGCGACACTACTCCTTCTAGCCACTGTACCAAAACTAACAGACTAAATGCCTTTCAGAATGAATGTCTAAAAATAACCATGACAATTGTTTGGTCTAATACCATAACAGATGAGATGCAATTGAACACTTCAAGCGCTCCACACAAAAATAAACACATTATAAACACAATTACTAACACTTTTTTGTTCTAAAATTAACAAACCTTTCGTTGTGTTGTCAGGTAGAACCCTAACACTTTATTGTGAAAGTGATATGTGTTAGAGATGTGTTCTGGAAATGGTGTAAAATGTGTGTGTTCTTTTTGAAGCGTTGAATTTGAAAGTGTTATGGAATTTGGATAGAAACTCTATATAAGAAAACATTTAGCATTTTCTGACTCTATAATTTTTTAATAACACTTTTAGAACACTATTTTTTCTCACACAACACAATCCCAACACAATCATCGCAATGCATTTAAAACACTTTTGATAAGAAATATTCATTAATCCTGCTTAATAATAAAATTTATATACATATAGCTTATTATCCTTGCTTTGGGGTATATTTGAAATAAAGTACACTTCAAAAAGAAATTAGTTAAAGAGAGTTTCTTAAAAAATCGTTTCAAATAAGACAAACAAAAGACATAAGTACAATTTTTAGCTAATAAAAAAAAAGCTATTTTAAGTAATACATAAAATGTGTTCAAACCTAGCTGTTAAAAAATAAAAGAGTGGGAATAACCATATGGATCAGTTAGAAGTAAATTTTGATTAAGTTCAGAACCCGTGTTTCTGAGTAGTTATAAAATATCTGGTTTTGAAAGATGCAATAGCATCTATTTGCACAGAGATCAATAAATACTGTTTTACTGCGCTTATGAATTATTTATGAATACAATACCAACTACTAAGCCATCTTTTTGAGGACAAACATAGATAGAAAACAATATTTATAACCACTTCAAAGAAAACTATTTTTCAAGCATGTTGAAAAGTCAGTGAACCCTATATGTTTAAGATCGCAAACCCGAAAAATTCTGTCCTGTCTGTTACTTCAGTTCACCGAAATTCTATTACTATTAGGTAACTCCCCTTTTCTGTTCTTTAACTACTCACAGAATCTACAGGTATACTAACTGGAGTTCGGGGAACATCTGTTTACGGTCTACTGTTTTTTTTCCACCAATGTCACTCCAAGAATCTTCTGAATCTCTATGAATTAGGTATGAAGATCGTCTGGCTTTGATTGAATTTTCCGGCAGACAAAATTACTTTTGTTGCAAAGCGCAAGCGGAAAGAATCCTTTGTATTAAGCTAGAAGAAGTGTGTATGGTAGGTTCAAGTATAAAAGAAACGAAGAAATGACTGGAATCTCAAGTCAATCTCAAAGAATTCCCCACTCGTAGCTATAGTGTTTGTGCTTGAAAAGGCTTGTTATCTTATTACTATTTTGAAAGTGATGGTTTTTTATTTCAACAGGGAAAATTTCTTTAATATCATATGCTGATTTGTTAAACCATATCTATAAATCAGGAAAATCAAGTTAAAAAATCAATGATTGGATTACAGATTTAAAATTCCAAATAATGATAAATCGCTCAATTGGCTAGGGTGGGTGAATTGGGAGTGAAAACACTTCCCACTCTTCCAGTCTAATTTATGTTTAAAAGCAAAAATATATTTTTCCAGTATTGGATACTTGTAAATTAATTAATGCAATTGCGTGGAAAAAATAGTTCAAATACATCTACTTTTTATACTGCTTTTTTACTGAACAAATTGAACCCCTCAATTTTAATATTCGATATTCCTTAATTGGAGTGGGGGGGGTAATAAAATATCCATTAAAATAAAATCAATTTAAGAGAAATGAAAATAAAAATATACATGTACAAATTTTTACTGTTTTAATCTGCCTATCCGAAACAAACGAAGACCCCGAGGCAATTTCTAATCATTTTTCTATACTAATTACTTTGTTTTACCCAATTTATTTTACTTTATCATCCCGAATTTTTCTTTTGCAAGATGGTTTCAAGCATGACATTCGTTTAGTTTAATTAACAGTCACATATTTTTTTGCGGCAATATTCAAATGATTTTAATATTTTTTAGAACACCTCATTTTGTAAAAAGAAGCATTCTCGAATATTATTTCTTGGCAGATTAATAATCATCAGGCAAATTATAATTGCAAAAACAACTCCGTTTAAAAAAACCCGGAAAAATAAGGCTTGGGGACTAATAAAATTGGAAAAATAAACGATTCTCATAATTAAATACATGTAACTAAAATTTTCCTGCGCGCGAGTTTTGAAAGCGAATCAAGAATCAGCTGGAAAAATTATTATGTTAACCTGTATGAATTCCTATAGCATAAATATGTAGTTTAATAGTTTAAAGTGTTAAAAATGCAATAAAGAATGCATATTAATGATTTAAGAAAAATTCTTATCCTCAGCGCCATCAATTACCAACTAAAGGTTTTATAGGAAACTGCATCGGGGTATTAGGTTCTTAAAATCCTTTCCTGTATATCCTGATACCATTTGCATGCAACCTGTGAGAATCAAGGTCACTTGAAATCAATGATTAAAAGTAATCCTTCGCCAACACCCGGCTCTAGTTTGAATGATATACGATCGTTTCAAAATCGGCCGCCATTGAGAGAAACCATTTCTCTCCATCCCATATCAGCTGATAATCGGATAATCAGATTTGACTTGCAGTACACGAACAATTAGTTTATTTGAGGGAACCACAGTTGCGAAAACGACGTTGGGATTTGGAGCTGGCTGGGACAAAACTAATGATTTGATATGTAACTGCTTCTTGCAGACTGTTTTTTACTTACGGAATTTAGAATTTTCTTTCTTTTAGGAGTACTCGTACATATAGTGTATAATTATTCCTTTCCATTAAATACAGGGTGTTTCGACAAGTCCATTAAAACCCTTAACAAGCCATATAAGTAAGTATATCATAAGAATCGTACTAATAATATAATTTCATTTTAAGAAATGTGACGTCACATTCCATTTGATAGTAAAAAAAACTTTATTATTTCATTTTACGGTGCACGCATGCATGCCTTGCTAAGTGGATATTTTTAACATCTTGCTTAGTCTGTAAACAACATGCAAATAACAATGTACTCAGTGTTATTCCTAGGATTTTTTTTGGAGGAGTAAAAATACTCCTTGACAGGGGCGTCATTTCAGTTTTTGGTTGGGGGGGGGCAAGGATTTTTTTAAGTGGCGCTGGGCCTCGCCGTAACCAGACTTTTTTTTTTTTGGAGGGGGGTTGGGGGTTGACTCAATGTCATGAGCTCTAAGTGAAAATGGGGGGTCTGGGGGTCACCCCCAGAAAAATTTTGAAATTTTGCCTCATTTTTACAACATTTAAGTTACATCCGAAGAAAATAGTCCCTTGTAAACCACTTAATTTTCTAAAGAAAAATGTTACAAATTAACATCAAATTTTCAAGGGGAGCCGGAGGTCCTCCCTCAGAATTTCTTTTTAAAATTTCCCTTTACACTATTGTTTTATCTCCTTCGTAACCTCATTGGGGAGCACCCAGTGGGACCCGCTTCTTGTAAGCTTCAGAATTTTCAAGGGAAATTCACTGCAGAACGAATATATGCAAAAAGTTTAAAAGGGGGCTTGGGGGTTCTCCCCCAGAAAATTTTTAGAAATTTGCCTCTTAAAGTAGTGTTGTTGGGTTACATCCAAAAAGAAGTTTCTTGTAAAGCATAGAATTTTCTAGGGGAAAAAAAGTTATAAATAAACGTCAAATTTTCAAGGGGGGGCGGAGATCCTCCCCCAGAAAAAGTTTTTGAAAATTCTCCTTCAAACCAGTGCTTTACCTCCTTTTCAAACTATTTGGTTCCCAAAGGGAACCGCTTCTTGTAAGTGGCAGAATTTTCAAGGGAGAAAGATTCTATAACACATCAAATGTCGGGAGGGCGTTTGGGGGTTCTCCCCCAGAAAATTTTGAAATTTGACCCACAAAAGTAGTGTTTTAACTCCTTTTGGGACTTTTTAGTTAAATCCGATGCTCCTTGTGGAAGTTACAGAATTTTTAAGGGACTTGCAGCAATTTTTCACTTAAGAGTGGAAACCTTGGGGGGGGGGAATATTGCCCCCCCCGCCCCCCTAAATGACGCCCATGCTCCTTGACATTTTTAGGAGGAGTGAAATTGAATTATGAGGAGTGAAATACGGAAATAGCATTAACTACATACTATACAAAAATACAAAAAATCGCAATCAAACTCCCAAAGCAGCAGAACAATAAATAAATAAAATTTACTATGGCTGTATGAAAACACAATTAAAAAGTATATAATTAGCGTGGCTTTTTGAAATTGGCTTTGGCCAGAAGTCGGGCGAAAATGTCTCCGCTGAGATCAGTTGGTGTTTTGAATAGAAAAATATTTTCCCGAAATATTATTTTAAGCCCGAAATTTATGAATTTTATTAAAATATTATTTGTTAATTTCGGTGGAGGACGCAGCGTATTTTTAAGCTAAACCTTTGTGAAAAATTCAGAGTGAAAATACTCCTGGCTAATATTTTTAGAGTATTTCCGATTTTCAAGGAGTGAAATACTATCTCAGAGGAGTTAAAAATATCTCTGAATGTACTACTTGTGATCTGTACTTATATTAACCGGTAATGTATCTGTGACTTAACCGGTAAAACATTATATATTTTTTGTTTCATAAGTTCTACCTCTCTCCTAAACAATATTTAATAAAGGAAAAGGTTTAAACACTTCTCTAATTGCTTTTGTTGGACTATCTACACCTTCCTGTCCTTTGAGTTTTCCCTTATACACAAGAACATCAGGCTCTATTTATGCCAAGTGATAAGGCTGCTGATACATCATTATCTTCCCCGTGTTTAGTTTCTCCGTTCGACATACACTCTATTTCCAACATTAAAAAGAGAAATACTGCTCGAGTACGCAAAGCAACAAGAACCAGTCACCTTATCACCATATAAAAATCAGTTCACCAAGTTCTTTCAAGAAGGCTTCAGGAAAATGTTAAATGTGTTCTGTGCCAAATGTGGAAACACCTATAGGTTGTGCTTTGACCGAAAGAGCCAGTTATGTTTGAGATATTTCCAAACACTTTTTTTGTGATTCTCTACAATTTTCTATTGTTTTATCTGACTTTCAAACATTTAAAACTAATTTTAATTTTTTTGGAGGGTTCCTGCATTTTCTGATGCCTTTTTGGAAGCTTTTATTAAATCTACATTTTAAATTAAAAACAATTGATATTAACCATTGTTTTGACTCCTATAACTCAGTAAACAGTAAGCTGAAAATCTAGAATTTTTTTCAAATAAGTACTCTTTAAGTTGAAAATAAAAGAGGGTGCCACAATACTTACATTTTTACCTCAACTTATGATTAAAAGAAATAATAAAATTGTTTACGGAAAAATAATTTTTGTGTAATTTTTTATGCAAAAGCAAGAATTTCGTTTTTTAAATCTTATATTTTTTATTATACTATTAGAAAAACACATCACTCTTAATTAAGTCACAATGCTTTCAACAAATATTCTTCCTACTCAAATCCATCGTTTCATTTCTATTTATAGTATTTTAATTACGATTTCATTAGGTATTTGAATTCCTGTATCTTTTTAATTTGTACTGAAATTCGTTAGGCATTAACATACATAATACTTATAATCTTCAATATCCCATTAAAATCTTAGGTAAAGAACGTGAACACTAGAGAAAACTAAATTCGGCTGTGGTTCTAGAGTTATAGATAAGTTAATATATGCAAACTTTAAGCGTCTTTGTTTCAGAATAATATATTCAGTTTAAACATCTGAGATCTATTAGCAGCATCTTCTTTTGAAGTAACATTTATGTATTCAAACACCCAAAGTTAGAAATGTTTCCTCTTTATGAAATTTAAAGGTTCTTATAAGGCTATTTGACGTCAAATAAAACAAGTTTAATTTAAATCAACCCTAACAAGATAAATGTATACCACCTGTTACAAAATAAAGCTCTACTTAATTATCTCTCAAAATCCACCTAATAAAATCTAAGGTGTTATGATGAAGGTTTTATATGAAAATACTGGCCAAAACTGTGAAGAACATTTCTCAGCTGTTTCCTTACTGTCAACCACTCTTAACTGCTTTTAAATCCTTAAAATTACAGCAAACATCAAAATCCTTTTTTAAGGAATTCGCCATTCTCCATCTACCACTCTTTTCATTTTTAAGTCTTCATAATTGCTATGAAACTAATTAAACTTTTCCGAGAGCAAACTTTTAAAAAAGAACTTCTTGTATTGAAACAATTTTCTTTTAATAAATGCTTTAGGTAGTCAAAATTCCAAATTTGATGCAAGTATTTTTCGTAGTAGATTATCAACGGTTTCTACATAGCCACAGAGGGCCTTGTCCAACCCTACTATTAACTAAGTACCGTTTTTTAGGAGAAATATTTTTAATTAGGCTCAACGAAAAAGCGTAATGATAAATTATCTTTGTAATAAACGGAACAAAAACTGAAAACTTCTCCCCATTTATCATTTAACATATTCATTAGGCGGAAACAAGGGCAAGTTTTTTCTCCATAGCTTCGAGAAGGCACGTCAAGAAACAGTGAAGTAAAAAGGAATTTTGATAAAACAAGGGTTGATGTTAATTATGAATTACGGTAAACCTAATGCAAGCATTAGCGTAAAACAATTTCAAATTCATCACTAAATGTATAATTATATGAAGAAAAATTCTGACTGGAACATGGTTTTTGTGGTTGGGTATTTAGTGTCTAGAAAGGTCAACTCCGTAATTGACCAACTGATTTTTTTTTATTTCTAAATGGTCTTGGACATTTATAAGTCATATTGAGGAATATCGTGTTTTCACCATAGCAAAGGGCCTTTTGTAAACAAAGTTTTTGCTAGCTTCAATATTCCATATCCTAAAATTTATTGGTTTCTCGAAAAATATTTATGATAAACCGTTAACCTAACTAACTAACTTTAACCTTAGCCTAGTTTGAAACCTAACTATTGCAAAGCGTAATATGAAAATTTCTAAAACAGTAATACAAGACTGACTTTCTTGATTTGAGGGTCAATTTATGGGTTCTCTGCAAAAAGGGAGGGTTAATCTATAAGAAGCAGCAGGAAAAGAGTGTTCACATAAATTCTTTGAAAAAGGGACCTTTTATTAATAAAAGCATTCAAATATTGTAGCTCTATTCCCGTCATTTTTTAAAAGTGAACCTAATGCACGAATTAAAATAAATCACCCCTATTTCATATTTGATCAAGCAAGCATATTCTAACCAAAACCAGGCGTTACAGCTTGTAATGATGTAAAAAACAAAGAATTCTCCTCCTTTGGGATTCTATGTGAACCTTTTTTACTAAGATAATTTCAATGAAATAAAATTTGTGAACCTTCAATTTAAGCTAAATGGCTAATAATGCATTGAAATTAAACAAAAGAGTATAATTTTGTTTTGCTCGATACGGACCTTTATTTTGAGAGTTACTTTTTTAATCACGTTCAAACATGATATTGAACACTTTTCTAGATTCCCTATCAATTTATCTTGTTAATTAATAATGGATCTTAACATTCACTCCTTATAGCGTTAAAAAAACAACTATGCAATCTTCATACAAATTACACTTCAGTTGCGTTTTAAAGTTTTAATTAAAAAGTACAATATTTGTATAGTATAATGCTTAATTTTTAACTAAAAATTAAGTAACGAGATAAGTTTAATTCACAATAAGAATTGTTTGGGATTTTGTGTTTACAGAAACGAGTTTCAAAAGTGACATTGAAATGCTACATATTTCACAAATTTGAAGGAAAATAGAAATCGTTAACTCAATAAATCCTTTGAAGATATTCCCCAATTTTTACATTCCTCGTCCATACCTGAGGAAATCCACCCAATTTATTCTCTTTCAGCTCAGAAACGAGTGTAAATAAATATTTGAACAGAAAACGTCATTCCTTTCCTGAAAGTCAACAGAAATATTTGCTTAATCTGTTATTGGATAGACACCCGCATTTATTTCCTATTCCCTAGCTATTAGCGATAGCAAATCGCAATACGCCTTTTCCACCGCCCGGAACACTATTAATCGAAAATTAATTTTCCGCTTTTCGCAAAATAGTACATACACTGCGCGTGTGTTTTCCCCCTGCACGGAACTGCAGGTAAAATTAATAACCTTAAATATTCCCCGCAATTAATTTCAATTGTCCGGCAAACTCGAAGCAGGTTTAAATGGAATCGATAAGGCTGTTTAATCCGCGGGCCCTCAGCGGCGAGTGAAAATTATGTTTCGTCTTGCCCTTCCCGTCAGGTGGCGCTGGTGTCGAGGAGAGAATATGGTTTGGCTGCACTAGCGCTATTCTTGGCATTTGAGTCGAACTATTTTTTGTTCCTCTCTCTAAGCACCTTATTATTCATTAACTTCATTCTTTTCTAACCACGTGTTAGGGCCATTTTATAGTTTTATGTCACTATTTGTGTTGTTGTATCTGGTTTTATTTTTGCTTGATGAAATTTTGTAGAGGGATATTTGGTTTTCAGGTGAGAAAACCGGACTATATAAGATTTATTTTGAATAGTAAGAAAGAAAATAACATCATGGGAGAAGTGCCATCATAATATTTGAGCTTGTTGTATTATTTGTTAGGGGAAATAATCATATGATTTTTGATATAGCATATTTTATGTCAATATTTGTGTGGTTGTAGTAACAAGTTGGGTTACTAAATGAAAATGTTGAAGATAAAGAACTTAAGAGGATATTTGATTAAAAAACTAGAATGCATAATTACGTTGATGAGGAAAATGAAAATTTGTACTTTAGTGGAATATTTTTTAATATACCCCCACCCCAACATATTTGAATTGCATTCATTTTAATGTTAACTTTTAAGGATAGATTTTATTTTGTCTCTTTCAATCGGAATAAAATTGTCTATAGATTGTGTCTTAAATATTTCTAATGCAAAATATTATATAATTAGTTGGCAAAAAATGTTATTAAAATCTATCCTTCCTTCCCAAATACCTAAATAAAAAATAAATACTTAAAGGGGATGTACTCAGCCCAAGTTGTTTTGGGCAAGGGAAAGTTTAAATCGTAAGACACAGTTGGAACACAATACATGCCATACTACTTTCTGGTGAAACTTTTAGAATGGCTTTGCTTCTGTTTTTAAATGCTTTTAAATTAGAGATTTTAGTTCAAGTTTTTAATGTATTATTCTTATTCTATTTTTAATAGAAAATTTCGTTTTCTTTCTACAGCAAAAATATTTTGATTCCACGTTTTGAATTAAATTATTCCCACATTCAATTTAAAAAGACGAAAGAAATGAACTCTCTAATTTGAATTCTCTTGCATAGATGAGAAAGATCAACAGTCATATTATACTTTAAAAGTAGCTTTTATGAAAATTTACTGATTTTCAGCATGAGTGCTTATCTATATTAAAACATTCTCCAGAGTTCAATTATTTTGAGTGATTACAAGTTCAAGTGCACGCTTCTTTAAAAATTTAATAAACTTATGTAGAACTCCTTAAGGAAATATTATAAAGCACATCCTGTGGAACTCATGGGAGATTTATTATTGAAGAAATCTGAAGTAAGGAACATTCTTCACCAATGTCTCTTTGGTTATTAAGTGTATAGTTAATCATTTATTCTCTGTATTAGTTATCAATTAAAAGTTAAGCATCCTTCTTTTTTTTTTTTGTAAAATATTGAGAAGTGGCTTTAGGAAAGCTTTTAAGATATGTAGTGTATGGTTTACTTTTGTTTGAAAATTATTTTGATAGATTTTATCTATTCCTCAAGTTATTAATATTCATTCATTGATAAAAGACGTGACTAATTTTTTTAAAAATCAGATTTTTCTATTTAATACGTATTATTGATTATGTCCTGCTGAAAATTGATTTCAAACATACTTTGGTATCATTACTTAATACATATTTTGTCCTCTAAAAAATATATTAAGTAAAATATAAAATTTCATTTTATACTTTCATGCAGAGCTCTCGTTAAAGTCTTTTAAATTGGTTTGAAAGGATTTCTCTTAACATTTTGAGAAATTTAGAATTTTACCTCCGAAAAGTATTTTGACAAGTTTTCATTCATTTCCCTCTTTTTTACAAACATTATAATTAGTTAAACTAATTAAAGTAAAATAATAATTCCTTTATAATAATTTTTAATTCCTTTCTTACATTTTAAAGCATTATTGGGTACAATAAATATAACCCTTCACAGTGTCATCCAAAATGAAAGAAAGTCTTAAAAGCTTTCCCCATTTTCAACATAAATCTAATCAAACTTAATTGTTACAAATACACCCAAACAATGTCATCGATTGGGATTTGTGAACCAGAAACTTCTATAGTCCCCTCAACACATTCAACCGATCCAATTCAAGAAAATACATGTTGAATCCAGAATTCCCGGCATGAATACCCTCGTGGTGTAACGCTAAATCATGCCTTTCCCAAGTTATACGACAAGGGTTCCATACAGAATCTCATTTGTTTCCATTTATTTATTGCTAATTGGTGTCAAAAGGGTCATTTGTCTGTCTCCATTCGCGAAACTTGCAGACGACTCAAATGGAACGCCTTTAGCAGTGGGATTCTATCTCCGGATGCCAAGTTCTATTAGAAAATTAGATCCAGTCTCACTTCGAAATGACTTCTGGATTGCTGGAGTCTTGCCACTACGGCACAGAGTTGGATTCGAGGAAAAAGGAAAACAAATCTGGTTCGCATGAATTCCCTTGTGCTCGACTGAAAGGTTTAAGATTGGAGAAATATTATTTATTCAAATGTGAGTGACGTGTAGGGAAGCTGGATTTGATTACGGTTTGAGTTATTCGGTCTTGCTTTACATTAGAAGTAAGGGAAGTCAATGCAAATCCCCCTTTCAAGTTTAGTTGTTTGTTTTCTTCTTGTCGTCTTTCTTGAAAGTCTGTCTAGTTACGCGTTGGTGAAATAAAGAAAATTATTCCATCAGTGAATTTACTGAGATTTCCTTGGGTATTGACATTTCTGAAATGCTGAGTTAGTCATTGTTTGGTAAAAACTGAAACTACTATAGAGTGTTTTCAGGTGACGTCACAACCGGTTATTTTCTTTTAACTGTGTACCTTCTGTAGGGCTTTTAACTGTTGCTAAGGCCGTTGTTTATCTGTTGCTAAGGCGGTTCTTAGGTATGACATCACGTGATTGCAAATGATCCAATAGAAGAATTCCACGGCTAGTAATTTTCTGTAACTGTTAACCTCTGTAGGGCAAAAATGTAACATCTTCTGTTGCTAAGGCCGTTGTTAGGTCCGAGTCATGTGCTTGAAAATGCTGTATTAAAGAAATTGAATGAATATTTCAGATAGCACAAGATCATCGATTTGTGCTGTAACACAAATGAATCGTTAGTTTGAAAAAGGGAATAAGTCCAAAAAATGACAAATTGACTTTTTGTGCTCAAAACAATCTCCAAGCTTTGCTCTACACATGAGTGGAAAGAGGGGGGAAATAACTACCCCCTATAGGGATATATATAGCCCCTTGATGTTGCTAAATCGATGTCCATTAATTGTATTTTCTTTAGTTAATTTGGAATTAAAGAAAGTTAATTTGTCTCTCAGTTCTTATTCTTTGTGCTACAAACTAAGCCAAAATAAAATTTAAAAGTGCTTTTAATTTTTTTTTATCAAGGGACTACATTCATATTAACTTTCTCCATTGATACTGCCTTAACGACCCAGTTTCATAATAATTATGAATTTTATTTGTCCTGATCTTTCTATTTCTCACTTTTGTGCTGTGAACTAAGCTGAAATATAATTTAACGATGAGTTTAAGAGGTTTTTAAGATTTCTTTTCACAAGGTTGAAAAAGTCCATCAATTTTTTTCAATTGTAAAATACTTTTGAATGCACTTATATATTTTTCACGAAGATTTCCCCTTTTTTCTAAGCAAGTTCCTGAATTTCCAGTAAAAATTTGGTGGTTATACAACAAAATTTCCATTATTTATACATGTTTTTTTTTTTTTCAATTTTTTCACAACTTGGTTTTTGGACTTATTCCCTTCTTCTAACTGACGATTCGAATAACATATTGTGAATATCGGTCCAATGTCGGATTCTTAGCGGGATTTTTAATTATTAAACGCAAGGCTGAAAATATTCAAGATAAAACTGTTTGAATTAAATAAACCTGAAATTAAATTTCCTAAAATCAATATCGGAGAAACAGACTGGCCTACAAAAACCAATACTGAGCAGTGTCGTCGATATTGGTTGGTATATATTGTTCATTTTGACAAAGGTCAGTATTGAGACCACGATATTGGTCGGTGTTTTAACCTAATTTAAATAAAAGATGATTTGGTTGTAAAATTATAAGTAAATTAGTATTATAACACTGCTAGTAAAATAACACTGCTAGGACTTTCTACTTTCGAGGATGTCATATTTGGTTCCCATAATGAATAATGATTTATTCATTTTTAAGTAGAGTTTCAAATTATTATTCCATAAACTGAGCCATCTCACTGTATCCTTATAACATTTCTTTCATGTAATTTGAGTTCTCCTCTTTCACCTTACATTCTCTTTCACATTTATCCAACGTATCAGCTATCTATCATGTCATGAGGCTTACTCGGCCAATCATATATGTGAACACTTGCGGAAGAATTAAAGTTTAATGTTATTTATTACCCTCATTTTTCTTCCCAAGTTACGAGAGTGGATTTGTGGTATTTCGTTTTCCATTTTGTTGAAGATGTCAAAGTGTTTTTATTTGATCCCATATAAAAGTAATTTGATTAAATTTTTGTCTTTTTCTTTTTAACTCTGATACTGATACGTAATATTTTGAAAGTCACTGATTTGTTCAACAAAACTGTATTAAAGGATATGTCTTTAGGTTGCCTTTTTCCTTACAAAACTTTTCACAAGAAGCTTTTAATAGTTTTAATAAATTTACATTCAGTAAAACAGCATGGTTAATTTTATTACTTCCGTTCAAAATATAATATAATTTAGTTTCACTAGTTGGAATTAAAGGAATATACAAAGAAATTAATAATAGAGTTTAACTATTTTTGTATTTCTTTGTTCCAATTTATTTAAATTACATCATTGAGCTACCCAGACTTTTATTGCATATTTTAGTTATGTTATTCATTATTATATTTTCTGTTGCATTGAATAAACCGTTTGATAAATTATTAGTGTATTTAAATACTTTTGTATGAAAGAGCAATTTTAACTACTATAAAGTACAACTTATTCCTATTCTATAACAACATAAAAATATTAACTATTTTGAAGAATGCCATCATCATTCAGAAGGACTTAATTGAAAATATTTTCTTGAACAATTATACTGAGTAATTTGGTCCTTTTTAAGCAATATACGAAATACTATAAAAGCTTTTGTGATTTAATACCATAAAAAATAGGTATTGGAATGAACATTTCTCTAACTACTGACCCTGAGATCCATTCTGATATCTATAATAAGCTGACATACCAATGAATATTTGGTGAATCGTTTTTCATATTCAAAGTTACACCTATTTGATTTTATAAGTTTACCCAGATTTCAATTAATGCTATAAAATTTAGCTTAAATATGATTACAGGTTACTGACATTCTCTTGTAGAATCTCATACCCGATAAAGTACTTTTAAGTAATTTCTTTGTAAAAAATAAAACAATTCCCTTCTTTATGATTATGAGATGAGCATGCAAATGCCAGATACAGAGTTTAAACGACCACTATTGCAGTTTCCAGCGACCTTGCATCCTCTTTGAATTAAAAACAATCCATATCGAAAACAATCTTTGATGCCCCGAAGGTTCTCCTTTCAACCGGTACCTCTCCTTACTCCTTTTGATATTTATATCTCTTTTGACTGGCCATCCATTTGGATAGTAAATAAATAAGACGACTGCTGAAGCTACCGTGAAAGAAAAGATAAAGATATATTCCTTTCGAGTGATATAAAAGTACGTTTATTTGAGTAGTGGAAGAGAGTATGTGAGAACATAACATCATAAATGAATAATATTCGAAATTCGCTAAATTGCTGCAGTTTTCGGGAGATTTACGGATTTTGTTACTCGCTTTTGGGGTTCCTTGTGCTTTTCTCCCTAGGAGGTCATTTTTCTTTAGTGAGGTTTTCAATTGCATCACCATTGAAACGGAACATCAAATGGTGTTAAATTTTCAAGGTGAGTTCTCCATTCTAGGAATTATGGAATATTGGTGAATTACGTTTTGTAAAATTTTTATATTTAGCATTAAATTTTGTTTGGGGTTCATATTTATGTGACATTATTTATTTACTCTATAATTAATGAATGAATATTGATCATAGAAATATGTTATTTATGAATCTATATTCAGGGTGTTTCAACAAATTCACCCAAGCTCTGCACAGCCTGATTATTTGTGCATGTAGTACATAAAAAATTGACCATACAACTATAGCTCCACGACCCATAGTTTTCCAGAAAATTCCGACAAAAAATGTTATGACGTCACATACGGCTTACGCTAAGATGTTAAAATATCCATTGAGCATGCAATGCGTGCACGGTGGAATGAAATAATTAAGTTTTTATCGGATATTACGTCACATTTTTCGAAAAATAAAAGTCGTCATAGGTGTATTGGGAATTTTTGTCTACTCAACGCTAGGAACCTTTCTTCGCATGGTTTGGGCGGACTTATGGAAACAACCTCTGTATATATATTTTTTTCAAACTACGCTCATACATTTTTTGATTCAGTTTTATTCAACTCATGATTTCAATTTTAAAGAAACAGTGCTCAATTCCCCCAAAATACTTACGAGAAATGTGATTTATACACTGTAAAAAAATTCTGTAAAACGTACGGTTTTAAACTGGCAGCTGGGTTGGTTGTGGAAAACCGTAAAAATTACAAAGTAAATACGTAAAAACAACAGTGTTTTACCTTATAACACAAAAAAATGTATTAAAATGGTAAATCGCCTTTTTTTCTACAGTTTTGCAGCACAACCAAACCAGATGCCAATTTAAAACCGTTAATTTTACGGGACTATTTTTACAGTGTACTAGGCTATTAGACTATTTTAACTAAGAATAATAGAAATAATCTGGGTTGACAGGTACCTTGATAAAAATTCTAAAGGATTAAATTATAATCTCCATCCATTCTAGGCGTACCAGCTAGTAGGTACATTGTTTATTTCTTTTAACCACACTATAAAAATAAATCCCCGATATAAAAAAAAACAATCAAGAGCTTACGTGTTTAAGTTCTTAAAGCTTATAATTCTTTTACACTTTATCAGAATTTAATAATTGTTTTTATCAGTTTTCTGGGGTTGTGCTATCAAACGTACTGTAGTTTAATACATTTATACCCCACTTAAATATTTTATAATAGCCTCTTAAAATATAATTTATAAGAACGAAAAACTCAACGGTTTCTCGTGTTTAATAAAGGATTAAGTGTGAATTAAAATAAAGCAAATAAGTCGGATTGTTTAGTTTTAATATGGAAAGAAGATACTGTATAAAAACAATATTGATCTAAAATAATCTTTGTCTAAGAATGGTATTACTCTGTGGATAAAAACCAAAATTTAAGAGTTATAAAATTGAGACACTTTTTATTTGAAATTTATTTTTTGAAAAAAATATTGTATCAGGTTTAAATGAATTTAAGAAGCTTCTTAAGCATTAGATTAAATTTAAAATTTATAATTTCAGGCTTAATGAAAGATTACTGGTGAAGGAAAAAAAATCCCGATAATGAGATACAAAAGGAAATTATTTGATCCCCGAAACCGTGAAAGGAATGAAGGATTTAATTTATTTTTTAGCCCATCTTCAAAGCTGTTATTCTGGAGAAGAAATCTGAGGAGTGATTACATTTAAAACAAATGGATTTTCAAAGATACTAACATACGCAAATCCTAAAAAAAGTCCTATTTAATCTGAAAAAAATCCCATGCATTAACAGCCAGTGGTAGCTAATATTAGCATACATACTATAGCCCTGCTATATCCTTTAATTTTAAGAAAAAATCTATTTTTGCATTTGGAACTTATTCAAACCTTAAACAGTATTTTGTTACACATAAAGGATCTATATTTTATCTTTCAATGATGTCTTTATTGAACGTTTTTTAAAAAATTTCGTGCTTATAAAAAACCCCTCGCAAAAAAACCCCCCGAAATTTGGATTAGATTAGATTTAATAATAATAGTGATGTCACATGAAATTAGAAATTAAAAAATTATTAAATTAAAAAAAAATTATCAACCCTAGTGGATTTATAAGAGCGATAGATGTCACCTATGAAAAATAAATGTTTAGATTTTCAATAAGATGTCCATAAAGCATTTTTATTACAAGCTTAGATAAGGCTGGGAATAGGAAAACGACGTGTTTTCAAATAAATACGTAATTGCAGTTTGATTTTACTGAGAATAATATTTTAATTAGTTTTTTTGCAATTCATTTGAACGCTTGTAAAATATTAGTTAAATATTAAAGTAATTAAAGCATAGTTAAAACTAATATTTTAGTTGATAAAAGTTATTCATTTTAAATTTTTAAATATAATTACGAAAAAAATTGATTGGCTTATTTTAATAATTATAATCTAATTAAGAAATCATGTTTGATATCAAATTAAACAGAATACATTAAAACAACAGTTTATAAAGTTGGCAGCACAAGAACGTAAAAAAAAGTATCATGTCCTAATATACAAAACAGCATATTAATCTAATGACTATTTAGGAATGATGTGTATCTCTCTACGTCTTGACATTCTATCAATAAACGCATTACTGTAGATTTTTAAATATCCATTTAATTATAAAAGATCCATTAAACTTTTAATGCATAAATGTCGTTCTTGTTAATCCTTTAATTTGAATTTAGTATTTCCAATAACACTTTGGTTAATTTTCATTCAATTAATGTCGAATTTAGCATTGAGCTTTTTGTGAAATTAAAATCGCATTCCCATCAATGGCGGAAAAGAATTAATTTAGCATCAAGGAATCAATGGTTTGATTGCAACACTTATGCTGCAAACCTTAATGGACACAGATATTCAATCATTACCTCTCATGTTTTCCAATGAAAAACCCACTTAAAATTCAAACTCGAGCGCTGCCTTACATTCGATCCAAGCTATTTGTTCAAAACGCTTAATCTCATTAATGTGCTTCATTCACCGACATCAAATAAACCATCAGCAAAAGGAATAAGCGGTGCACAAAAAGATAAACATCTCCTCTTCATTAAAAATGCATTCGGATAGTTCTGAAAATTCATTTCCTCCCTGGTTGATGGTTTTTAAAACCGACCGACCCCATGTATCATTTTAATCTAGTTTAAGAGCAGCGATAGCTCGGGAAAAAAAGACACGTCATCACTTGAAAACAAAGGAATCTCGAGAGCTACAACAATGGAATAATAAACAGTCTCGCTCAGCCCTAAGAAGGTATTTGGAATGAACACGACCACCCATTTTTTAACGGTCCCTTCGTTTTGTAGCCCGCGATTTATTTTAACGTATTTGCCGAGATTTAGTGGCGTTGAAAGCCACATTAAAGTGGCTATTGGGAAAAGAAATGATGGCGTTTAATCTTGCCTTTGTCTTCAACGCCACTTCCGTCTTTTCTTGGCGAGAAAAAAGTTGTGGTTTGTCAGTTGGCAGCGGTACAGAACCCTTTTTGGCGCGTCGAAGTAGAGTTGAGTTGAGTTGAGAGTCGCTCGTTGAGGCTTTTATGTGACCGAGACTAAGTTTGGTTAACCCATTAAGCGCCAAAGCTCCCATTTTGGGAACATTTTAAAAATATTTTTTTCACCAAAAAGAAATGAAGATACATATTTATAATATTTGTCCATTAATAACAAGAATATGAATAATTGTTGGTAATTTTTACAAAACGTTTGCAACTTAAACTCTATTTTTAAAAATTCTTTGAACTTTGACAAAATTGGCACTTTTTTCTTCACCACAAAATAAATTCACTAAAAATTATTTATTCAAATGCGAGAGTTTTAAACCAGTGAATATGGAAAACAATAGTTTTGTCTTTAAATCAAAACAAACCGGGGGTCATAAAAATAATTTAGAAGGATTTTACAGCTGTTTATTTAGAATGTTCCCAAAATGGGAGCTTTGGCGTGAAGTGACTAGTGCGATTTTTCGCGTGCTTCCGTATTATGAGGTATGTTACTGAATTGGAACTCTCTGGGTTTATTGCCTTTCTATTGAAATTCTTACCTCTTATCTGTCAAGGGGTACAGCCCCCCTGTTTCCTGCCTTTTGTTGTTCAAGAACATGTGTGTTTATCAACAAACCAGTGATTTATTGCTTACCAGGTGTTGAATTATTTACGGTACCACCTCCTTTATTCTGAAGAATGGACAAGGAATGCGTGTAGAATTCTTTATCTGCATTGTAAACTAATATATCCAGTAAATACAGATGAGAAACTTTATTTAGATTTTAGATTATGAATAATTTTCATTTGAATGTAAAATATCTGTTCATTTTAGCTGCGCAATGTGTTTTAGACTATAAAAAAATCATCAGATTCGCGTGGATTTTCAGAAGATTAACAAATATTTCATTAATGACTATTGCATAAAAAATAGAAAAGAATGTCCAAAAGATAATTGTTCGTAAAACGACTAAGATAACCTGAATAAAATTCAGAAACAACATAAGAATAAAAAAAAAGAAAAAAAAGAAAAGAACCATTCAAGCTAAATTATTCTATTTTTCTAACAAAGAATATAATATGTTTTGAAAAAAATCCTATGAATTTACTAACAATTCAAATAGATAATACTCGAATAGAATGCTATAGTTTATTAATCATATGAGAAAGATTTACGGAACTATAAACTTCATTTAGCTAGCAACTTAAGTCAAACCCGTAACGCTGCGGTGGAGAAAACGCCCACTTTACGTTACCCCCACTTTACGCCAAAGCTCCCATTTTGGGAACATACCATATCTCCGGTCGAAATAAAGATTTTTTGAAAATTTAAACTGTATATGATTAGAGACACATATTGAATCTCAAAACACACAAAAAATTAATTTTTTTCATAGCGGTTCATATTGCGGCGTTTAATGGGTTAACTTTCGTGGAAGAATTAAAACAGAGATATTTTTTTTTGAATTTGTTAAAGAGATAAACACGGAATTACGAAAGTTAGTTTTGCATTTCCAGACTGCCAAGAAGCAGGGATAAAGTAAATGAATAAACTAAAACTTTTGTTTCATAATTTTCAGAGATTTTATTCTGTTTAATGATGTATTTTAATGAATTAATTGCACATGTGGAAGATGTTAATCACTCAAGTGTTTCAACAAACTGTAATGTAACTAAGCACTTGATATTTCACTTTTGCTATAAAAAGGGAGATATTTTTAAAATAAATTATCATCGGGTAATTTAGGCATGTTACTGGTTACTTAGAGTATTTTAAAACATAATGTTTTTAATGTTTAATTACTCTTAATTGTGTTTTATAGATTTTCTTATTTATATTTAAGCTTTTCTAAAATTTTAAGAAAAACGCTTGCTTGAAAAGATAAACTACATTTATTTACAACTTCAGTCCCGATAAGTGGTAGTATTTCACGGTGTTTGTGACATTTTGTAGTCATCAACATGTATTTTTGGTCTTAATGTCTAGAATTTTAAAGTTTTGAATTTTTTCCTTTGCTAATATCATGTTAAAAAAGTTTATTGTATTAAAAAAATAAAAATGTTATTGTTATATAACATTAAGGAGACAAAAGTTATATGTTATTGACTCTTAAAAATGTTACAAGTAACCGCGAAATGGGCCATAAATAAATAGCTAAGACATGTTTATGAAGCTACATGCAAACATAAATTGTCATTATAATGAACAAAAGGTAGACTTACGACAAATGCACATAAATATTAACAAAACAATACCCTGCAGCTAACATAATATTTCACTTAAAATGGCAAACCTACAAATATAAAATTCTTTAACGTACGCAAGTCGCTTAAAAGTTAGTTAATATTGCAACCGCTCTCTAGTTACAGACTGACGGACGTAGGCCGGAGTCATCCACCGTTTCAGACTGGAGCCAGTTATGGATTACAATTTCATGACGAATGATTCGGCTGTCCTGGCCACTGGCTTGGTCGGCTGCCTGTCAATCGTCGGGAATTCTCCTGGCAAATGCACCTGCAGTACAGGGAGGAAATAAATGACCGCTGAGGATTACTAAGGAATGCAGAATAGAATGAAGAATTAAGTTTTTACACTGCTGCCAGGAGGGAGAAAGTATGTTGCTGGGGATAAAAATATTTGGATTTGATTTTGAGTGCATTTTGAATCTGGCTTTAAAAACATGCGAAAAGTTATTTTTTCCCAGTTCAATAAAAATTAATATTAGATTTGAATTATTAAAATCCCTCATTTATAATTAAAGAAGACGTGAATGATTGATTTTTTGTTAAGTAATGTGCATTAATATTAAAGGTTATTAAAGCATTGATATGTTTTTGTGCGTATCTTAAATCTGGATTAAAAAATAAGTTGTTAAAGATTATTTTCATTTCTAGTTTAATAATTATCGACAATTTTATCAAATTTACTGCGATTATTTTTCTGTTTCATTGAATTATCTTGCATTCAAAACTATAAACTTATAAATTTTAATGACCAACAATTATTGAAATTTATTTTATTTCATTTTTTAACATCGCCGCATTTATATGCAGCGAAGAATATTCGGAACATAATGAGATTCAGGTTTAATTATCGTAGAAATAAGATTTGAACACTCAGCTTGGACAGCAGATTGAGCAGTTAAGTTTGAATTTATTTTATAGGAGTTCTTTTTTTTAGGAATAAAATAATCGGTAGCCAATTAGAGAAAGAAAATATGCTAATAATGTTTTAAAATGTTTCTTTTTATGGGGCATGAGGTAAAATGAAATATCAGGCATGGTTCCATGTTTTAGTTTAAGATTTTAATGATTTAGTAGCTGAAAGTTTTAACAAGGATGAGACCGCTTACATAATAAATAAGATGAGTTAAAAAACAATCTTATTGAATTTCCTTAATTTTTATTGATTATTTCAGCGTCTCCCTGAAATATTCTTCATTGAATAAATCTTTTTGTGAGTAAAACCAATTATTTTTACTGAGTTTAAAGTCTAAGAATTAAAAAAATTACTTTGACTTTTATGTAATCAATTTTAAATTGGGCCAGTCGTTTTAAAATTGTTTCGTTGATATTATGAGGGATGACATTATTGCATTATTACATTATGATTAGTTATGGGCGAAGAGAACTATTTATATGTTTCCTAATCAGATTGTTATTTCAAGTATTAAATTAATTTATATAATACTAAATACATTTTTAAGGGTCCAAAAATTACATTATATTGTAAAATATATTAGTATTCAGAGAATTAAATGGGCAGGACACCTATGCAGAATGGATGAAAATCATATAACAAGAAAGATTTTCTCGGCTAGACCATTTGGCACCAGAAAAAGAGGAAGACCTAAGCTTAGGTGGCTCGACTGTTTGGAAACAGACATAGGAATTTTGAAAATTAATAACTGGATGTCCAAGGCCAAGGATAGAAGAGCTTGGAATTCGATTCTGAGGAAGGCAAGGGCCCATCCTGGGCTGTCTGGCCATTGAAGAAGAAGAAGAAAAAGAATGATGATGAAACTTAATCTTAACAATAAATATCTATGTCATTAAAATCTGTATATTTCCCCCCAAAATGGCATTATTATATTGGAAAGATATGCATTTGTGTACATTCTACTTCATAAATAACTGTTTTGTTAGACATACTAACATATCTTCTAAGGTTAAAAATAAGCTGATTTTTTGTAATTAAAAATTTTAGGTAGTGTTTGTTTCTTTGATTTTCTTTCCATCAATTCTTATTTTGTTAAAAAGCTTTATACCTCATTTTATCTCTCTTGGAGTGAAACCGTATTCGAATAAAAAATTCCAAACTTAAACAAAAAACTTGACTCAAGTTGTGTAAGATACGGTAAAATTTAAACTCTCAGGACAATATATATTTCATTTTATATGCGAAGAAAAATTTTCGGTTAAAGAAAGGATTTCAAAGAATAGTAAATAACAACATTTCACCCTCTTTGCGTGTGAAAAACAAATTTGCAAAGATGGAATTTTGAAATATGTAGGATTTAGGGCTTGGAGACAATTTATGGAAAAGTAGAAAAGTTGAAAGAAGGAGAAAAAAAAGACAATTTTGTAGTTGAGATAATAAAATATTTATGAAACTGTGGTAGGCATTTAAATTGCTGTTAAAGTAAAACCTATAAAGTTAGATTCTATGTTTTAACCCAATAGGAATGAAAGAAGATTGAGTTGGGAGTTTGAATAAAGAATAGACAAGAGAATTTTCTGATGAATATCTCGGCATAGCTCTGTTATCTAGACATTTTACAAATTGCACAAAAGGGAGAACTTATATGAAAAATGAGAACACTTTAATACAACTGCGAGAAAATTTAATCAGGATCTTGGGGTGCGAGAATAAAATTAATCCAACGAAATTTTGAGATAATATGCGTTGCTTTTAGTAAATGAGACTTTCTAATCTTACTTTAAGTAGACAATCATCAATTTTTAAGGGAAACTTTCTAAATGATTGAACTACTTTTAAAATGCATCTTCTAAAGGTGTATCAGGAATATTTACTTTGATACTTCGTTAAGTAAGTGGTGTTGCCAGTTTCTGTAGTTTTGCTTATGGAACAAATTATAATTTAATTTCCTAATGTGTTTATTGTAAATGACATGAAGCAGTAAACAACTTTTTGTTAACTAAAGGTACCATTGTAATAAGAATTATTGAATTTATAGTGTTGAAATCATTGAATTCTTTAATTATGAAAAGAGGTTTACACTTTCAATAAACTTTAATTACAAAAATATTAATTTACGAATAAAAATTTCTAATAAGTTGCCAGTTTTACACTTAATATTTTAAAACATTTAAAAAAGCTAAAGATTTAATGGGTCACAAAGATTGCATTTTTCCGACCTTTAAAGTTATCCCCGAATTTTGAAATACTACTCAATTAAAAAATTGTGAACACCTTAAGCAAAAGAATTATTAACCTACACCCTGATCACATTTAGCTATTACTATACAATTTTTAAACTGAATACCAATATAAATTTTGAAAACATTTTGATACTTCGTCAACTTTAAAGCAGAAGAGGATTCTAATCTAGTGGTTGCTTTATGTCATCATAATTGTAATTTATTTTCAGAAGTATTCTTTATTACCATGTGTTAAATAAACCTTTCGAAAGTATTTTATTTCAAAATAAGTACATTGTGCAGTTTTATTTGAATTTTTTATGTAAGTTATTGTGTAGTGAATACATTGAATAACTATCCTATATTTTCATCATGCCGTCACCTTAAATAGTAGTTGCTAAAAGTGGAAGTTGAGCAATTCGGAGTAGGTACTTATTGCGTATACCTTTGAAATGAACCCCATTCATTTACCAACCTTTTCAATTTAAATATTTACACTGCAAATGAGTGAAATACTTTTAGAACGCTAAGTATATAATATAATGAGCACTTCTAACCAAAAGCGTTTTGATTGAATTACGATTGTGTTAAGGTTGTGTTGTTTGAGAAAAAGATAGTGTTGTAAAAGCGTTGCTAAAAATTACAGAAACAGATAATGTATTCTTATAGGTACTTTGGTCTAAAATTAAGAACACTTTCAGATTCTAAGCATATTTTAAAACACTATTTTTAGAATACATTTCTGGATAGAACATCACTTTCAAACATATTCAGAGCATTATCACAACACAATAAGGCGGTAAATTGTTCTACCTAACCACACAACGAAAGCGTTGTTAATTTGAGGACATAAATTTTTCGAAAATTTATTTTTGTGTGACTTAACAATTAATGACTCTCATTTCACATTAAAAGAAGATTATCACAAAACAATACGGTGTTAAAGTCTTCAAACTAACAACACTTTAGCTGTGCTGTTAGTTTGAGGACAAAATAGTGTTTATTTTTGTATTTTTGTGTGAAGCATTTACAGTGTAGTACCCCCCAATATGGTATATTGATCAACATTTGCTTTACTTTTGCTGTTATTTGCATCGAGTATTTTAGAGTATCGCATGCGCCTACATCATAAGCTAAAACAAAAAGATTTGACTTAATGTGTTACCTAGCGATATCATCAGCAACTTGCGTTTCGGAACTTCAACACATACTAAACATCAACTGACTTCCTCCGTGCCTGTCTTTATACCATTCAAAACCCCTAATACACCTCAGTTAACACATCGCTTCTTGCACCTCCCAAACGATACGTTGTCCCCTCCTCTTCGCAAATCGGTCCTTGTTGCGTCCGGCACTGTCCGGTCGCTGACCAGCCGGACCGGAATAACCATCCCCCACTCCTGGTGGTAACCATCGGACGAATCGCCGAGTTATGGATCGCTATGTGTCCCTCGAGACCGCTTATCTGCAATGACACGGAAAGAAATACATCACCGTCATTAGTTTTCCACCCAGCAATGGTCAAAAAACCGCACAAAAACACCCCCCTCCCATAAAAAAACCGATGGTAAAACAGCGGTGGGAGAAAATGGAATGACCCTGTGCTAATGGTCCATCCCAAAAAGCTTATGAATTCGACCCATTAATCTTTTTATCTGAGGCGGCCCTTTTTTATGCTGCGTTTCTGCAGACGTATGAACCCGTCATTTCGGGTTTGGTAACGATCAAGAGGTATTCCTGAACTATTGACGATCGGAATTGATTCCGGTGGAGATATAGTCCGCCTGATTCGCTTTTATGGAATATCGGGTACCCTTTTGTACTCTCTTCCGGGATGCAGTTAATCGATAACGCTTTTCAGTTAAAATTCAAATTGAATTGGGTAAGACGGTTTGGGATTTGTATTTTATGAGGTTCCGGACGAAGTTTATTTAATGGCCATAGTATATTTTCGGTGCCATTTTAATTGGTCTTTACTAGGACGTTTTAAGTTATTCGGAAAGATTATAACTAGTAAAACTCTATACCCTATTGAGTAGTCTGATTCCCTACAACTTGTTTTTAGTTATTATTTATCTGTTTCTTTATTATGAATGGAGTAAATATTACGCATTTCCTGTCTAGTCAGATTTTTATTTATTTTAGACGTTTTGAATGTAAACAGCCAACAATTTTACACTTTCTCTTTCTTTGTGTTTCTGGTTTATTCGCCATTTAATATTTTCTCTATTTTTAAAACTGATATAAATCCTTAAATCTTAAATATTGAAAGGGATTTTTTTTGCATTATTACCAAAAAGATACACTTTTGAAAAATATTTCATTTTGACTGTAAGTAGTTTTATTGCAAAAGCGTAGTATATTATTGTGTTCTCTGGTGATTCTCATTATACGTAAACAATGTTAAGATCCGCTTGATTGATTACTATACCCCCTAATTGTCTCTTACACTTACACTCTTTGATAGAAGCTACAGTTTAAATGATTTGATTGCATAAAATTGTATAAAAAAATTGTTTCAGTTAGGAAAATTGCATAAGAAAATAAAACAAATGTTAACTCAATAAAAATATACAGAAGAACAATTGTTGAAGAGACATTCATTTGTATATAAGCACTAATTGGAAACATCCCAATGGGAAAAAGAAATCTCAATAATGTTATTCAAACCACAGTAAATGTTAATTAAAAACGCACAAAACAGCCCACGGTTATTGAGGTTAAAAAAAACTCAATGATTTATAATGGATGCGTAAGGATTTCTTTTTTATAACATTCTTCTATATTTTCTTAGTAAAACTACAATTCATCACAATATAAAATGCATTAAGTGATTCTTAAGAGAATTGTCTCTATGTTATTATTACAATAAATAACCATTTAAACCCGTACAAGTGTTTTTAGTATTCTCTCAGAAGCTGAGAAGCTTTGAAAATTCAAAAAAGAACATCAACTTTTTTCTCTGAAAACCTATGTTATTGGAACTTTGAGTGCATTTGAATAATTAGTTTGAAAAAGTGAATAGGTAAATCTACCAATTTTAAGAAAATAAACTACTTTAGTTAAGGAATTTTTTCCTATACCAACCAAATTTTTACTTGAAATTCAGACTTATATTTAGAGAATAGAAAAGTCTAATAAAATATTTTATAGGGTTGAAAAATGTTGAATTTATTTTCTTTTTCAAACTTACGAAGTTTAAACTGAGAAAATGATAAACTTTTCAGTAGAAAATTAAATCATAAGTTTACTTATTTTAAAAATAAAATTTCGAAAACCTTATATCTAGCGATTAATACTGGGGGAAAAGTATCTCTTAATTGGAGGTAGTTATTCCCCTTACTCCAAGTTATACTTACATGAAACTTACTATTCATTTTATGGCAAGCCTTTCAGTGAACCAGAGTTTCATAGAAACTGTAAAGCCACTACTAAGAATATGGACAAATATCTGAGAGATATCAACATTCAAAACAAAAAAAAAAAAATGGAGAAGATATATTAATCCCTATAAAAACAAGCCTACACTAGATACCAGTTTTAGGAAGAGTAGTTTAGTATTCCTTACTTTCTAGAGAGGACTGACTCTCAAATGACATTTTTTTTTCTCAAAATACGATTGAATAAACTGTACTCGAAACAACTAAACTTACTATTCTTCCCCTACCAACTTGTCTGACTTGTTCCGGGCACGCGGGCGGAAAGACCCGCTGGAGAGGAAGCCAACTTTCTAACATGGCTTCTGTTTTCTGCTCCAAACCCAATCCCGTTGTATCCCTAAAAGAAACAAAGTGCTTTTGTCTCTCAATGCACTTTTCTCAAATGCAAGTTTATTCCCTTTAAATATTTTCAATGCAACAAGCAATGATTTTTTCCTCCTGCGTTTTGTGTCTACTCTCTGGTGAGGTATTGAGGATAGAAAAAGATTTCGATCGATGTTCTGTTGTGCAGTGTCTGTTCCTTGTCCATTATTACCTTACTATTCATAGCACTCTGTGGGAATAGTCAGTGTATGAAGTTATGTAATACACCATTTATCTTATTGTTTGGGGGAAGAATTAGAGAGCTACTTAATCGTATTAAGAAAACCATTAGACTAATATCATGTCTCGGTTAATATTTAATCAAATAAAGAGGATTAAGACTACCTTTACCACAATATTTGGGTTATATAATACTTTATTAGACCTCCTTTCACTATTATTTATTGTATATTCAACTTTTATTTAGTCCATTTCCATTATTTGAAGACATTAAACTGAACTCGTTTACAGCGAGTTCAATAAAACGAGAACTCGGTTTCAGCGCAAGAAAAAAGTATTATGATTGGTTCAAAAACCTGTATCAATAGAGTATTCATAGCTGTGTTGTAAGGAGCTTTCGTATTTAGTTAGCAAAAGGTGATGGTAATCTTGCTCTTTACAAGCTGGCTCAACTGTATTTGTTTAAGTTTTAATTCATAATATTCCATACGTGTATTTTCAAAAGCACTTAAAGTAAAAAATAACTAAATTAATCATACAATTCCAGTATTTATCAAATACTCTTATGTATAAAAATCTATCTCGGAAAAAATATTTTAAAAATGTCAGATAAAAAAACTTCTCTTGTAGTGCTAGTAAAAACTTCACTTTGGGAATATCTCCCAAACCAACACAACACAATGATTATAGCATTCACAATTTTATAAGATACTCAAAATATCTGGTTGTATAGCACTTTGAAAGTATTCATCAAAAATTATGAAAACTATTAGGTTTAATTCAATTACTAGACGAACAAGTAATAATGATTGTAGCAATAACCATTGTAGTAATAGTAGTTTATAAACTAACTTTGTGTAAAATATTTATTATAATCAAAGTTAACAGAAGACTATTAAAAATATTTATTACATTAGTTATTAATACAATACTATCAAAGGAAATTTTAGAGTGTCCGAATTAGTTAACTTGTGTTATTAACATGCGTAATTTCCCTCGAATATTAATTCCTACATTAATTTTAATTTATTAGGAGTATCAGATGCATTCTTAACGGAATAATCTCTTGGAATAAGAATTACCCTAACAATTACCGAGTCGGGAAACTTACATTTTTCACTTCCGGTTCCAATTAATTGCAATGAATGGTACTTCACACTACATTTATCTCGAAAGCTTTAAACAGCCCTTCTTTCGCTTCACCACAGACGGCCGAATCCGCCTTACTTTAAATCCCTTCTTATCCTCGAAACATGTTCCTTTTCAGGTACTCCCCACTGCCCCAACCCTCACAATCCCTCTCCAAAAGAGGCTGACAATCCAAGCTCCCGTCGCCTTTTAGAATCCTAATCAAGAAATCCCCTTTCACTGGCTGGCCTTCCACTTTCCACCGTTGTTCTCTCAGTGGCCCAACTAATTCTATTCAACCCCTGACGCCGACGATTTCTTTTCGTTCCAATTGCTGTTGTTTTGATTGCTACTTTTGTACCTGGGATGGGGGGATTTATATTTTCTCAATGGATTTTGTGGGGCTGGGGGGATCTTGATGAGTCATTTGTTTTAAGGGGTTTGGGAGGGGGGCGTGTCGGAGTTGTTGTTCGCGAAGTTTGGGAGGGGTAAATTGAGAGTGAAGCTTCCCAGCAAACAAGTGGGTTTGTAGGGTTGAGTGAAGGTGGAACACAATTCGCTGGTGAAATCGAATTGAGGAGGGATTGGAATAGATTAAAGTGAGTGTCTGAATTCGTTTATTTGAATGACTCTTTCAGTTAGCAAGTGTTTGGAAACAAATTACTCTTGGAAAACTTTTGGTAAAGTATGTGTAAGTGTTTTTACTAGGTGTGTAGAAAGCAATTTAAAATTTGAGGTAATGGTTTTAATTAAATTGTTTACTGCTTGTTTGTTTATTGCATGCTGCTGCTGATATTATTTTCATAAAAGTGAGCATGTTAATAAAGAACAATCGAGAGTATGAAACACTTTATTTGATTATTTGAATACACGTATTATTGATTTTGATAGCTCTTTTAAACTTTTTTTGTCATCTCACTCAAAAAGAAAAAGTGGTTTTATCTATCTTTGTGTGATGAAAGTAGGTATATAGAGTACAATGGAACAAAGTGGAATGAAATAAGACAGACGTAGCTAAAATCCGTGTTAAATCCTCAATAAATTTTGGTCAATCAATCACTGAAACTATTTTACCTACTTAATGTTGGGAAATCAATTCCTTTTAAGTGTAAATTAATTAACCTGGCATATAATGGGTTTGCTTTATCTGTAATTTTGAATTAACAATGCGAGCAAAGTAATTTTAACATACTGTATAAATACAGGAATGTTCAAATAATGCAAGTAAAATATGTATTTTTCACTTTGTGAGCAAACCTTTACCTGATTGTAAAGGTAAGCTTTAGACAGTAGAAGTAAGTTAGAGAAGCCAAGGAAAAGAGTTTTAATTATGATTCCCGGGCAAACATTTTAAAACTACAACTTCTTGTCCACCTATTTAAGTATTTATATAAAGCTAGTTAAACATACCAACTTAAATTTAGACGGAGAATACCTTCTTGAAAAAGCGAAACGCCAGGAAAGCAAGGGTTTCAATTACTTTGCTGTTCTAAATATTTGAACTAAGAGACGAATCTCGTATGGAAAAATACCGTATACACAGCAAGAAAATTGGAATAAATAATGATTTAGTGCATAAACAAGTAAACCACGACGCTTCTCTAGCAGATAACATAAAAACTTTTTCCTTTAACTACTCGAATTTTTCTGGTGATCTTTAAAACATTATTCAGCTGCTGCATTTGCAATACTTGCGTCTTTGGTCTAAAAGTCCAATCGAGAGATTTCTTACCGATATTATAAAGTCCCCTCTAGGCTATTTAGTATGGCTGATAGTAAGGGTTTCTGTCACATAAAAAACAAATAGTCATGGTTTGCATGTGAGTAAATTAAGAATTTTTCGTTAGGAAGTTTTTGATTTCCCGAGGCACATTATTTGACATTTATATATTTCTGCTGGTTGGCATGTCTGGATGGCTATGTATTAAACTAGTACATTATCAAAGTTGAGATGATTTTATAAGGGATTAAGTAATTATTTCATTGCAGTTTATAAGGAGTAAGCGATAAAAATAGCATCCTTCATAAAAAGAGGATTAGAAGTGTTAATAAATTAAAGAACCATGGTAGTCAATGTCGAAAAAAACTCCGAACACTTTTAAGTACTTTAATTTGTATTTCAATTATAATTTATTTACTAAATGTGTTACCAATTTTAATATTAGGTAAATTTGATAAGATATGAGTAATTTGGCACCTTTTTAATAAAGCGGCGTAAAAGATTCTGTAATAATAGTTTCCAGCTTCCCTCCCATTTTATAGAAAACCCACTAAATTAGAGTAGAAGTATGGGTTTCCGATAAGAAAAGAGAGCCAATAGGTCAATTTTGTTTAACATTTTACTTTTATAATCTGCATTAAAAATGTGTAACTTATCTGATTACACTACCATTTGGGTGTAAAGTTAGAAGCCGAGAATTATAATAATCTCATATTTTTTTAGGGCAGTGTTTTTCAAACAGGAGAAAGGAGGGGGACGGATTTCAAGTTTAAAAAAAAAATCTGAAATATTTTCTAACGTTCAGACAATTATTGAAACAGCCTATTGAATAACTTTTTTTTTCAGTTCAGAATCAGTTTCAAGTAATATTTTACTTCAAAGTAAACGCGATGAATTAACTGAACACACTTAAGTATCAAAAGTGTTTTAAACTTATTTTATTAACGCATGCTATTTGTTGTTGATTGCATGCTATCATACAATTACTACATTTACTGATTTACTGCTTGTGTAAATCTACAAAAGAATTTCACACCATTAATCTTTAAGTGATGAAAATATAATTTTAGCCTCAAAGTACACGTACTTAAAAAAAACCTACCATCTACATCTACAAACTAAATCTACCACTGAATCACGCCAGCATAATTCCTTAAAAACTAATTACAACCTCAAACCATCTTCACTCATCACCTTTGAGAATTTTGGCAAGTCTACAACTAGTGTCAACCCTCATAATCTGCAACTAATAAGAACTTAATAAAAAGCACCAATCAATCCCCACAAACTGCCCACACATAAATCAAGGGAAAACTTACACAACTGAACCCATAACACGCAATACACAAACAATAAATAAAATCCTGAAACAATCTACACTCATTGCCTCTGAACCATAATAAAGCTAACCCCCCCCCCAAGTGAAGCATTTACCAGAAAACTAGCCCGGCTACAAACGATGATTCGCCCCAGATGCATTCCCCAGATACTCTTCACGCGACTCTATTGCAGTTGTTCCAGCCCACCAGGCACCGAGGACAATATTCGGTCCCAGATAAGAGGACGCGGAGTGACCGAGGAGGTGTGTTGCAGGAAGAAACCAATTTCGCTGATGGATAGGAAAGTTGGGGAGGAGTTCAGCGAAGGGATCTAATTGGGGAGACTGTTGTGTGGACGCCCCTTCTCCTAATAGGAAATTAACCGTTTCCATTTTACAGTGATTGAGGTTTTAGTGAAGGTCGCTGGGAAGTGAGGTTGGACAATAGGAGAGGCCTATGTATGGGACAGTGTTGGTGAAATTTTGTTCCGATGCGTTGTGTGGAAGTCAGAATTCGTGCGGTATCATTCATAGAAACCTTTACTTATCATCGTTCGTATCATCCTTATCATCATCCTTATCCTCCTCATTATCATCATTCATATTATCATCATTCATATTATCATCATTCGTATCATCATTATCATCTTTCGCATATCACTATCATCTTTCGTACATCATTAACATCATATGTATCATCTTCATTATCATTCATATTATCGTGATTGGTATCATAATTATCATTTGTATTATCATCATTCGTATCATCTTCATTATCATTCATATTATCATCATTGGTATCATAATTATCATTTGTATTATCATCATTGGTATCATAATTATCATTTGTATTATCATCATTGGTATCATAATATCATTCATATTATCTCCATTCGTATTATAATTATCTTTATTCGTACCACACTGTAAAAAAACCCCTGCCACTTTCCTTGGAAAAACTGGGCAGTTGGGTTGCCCATTTTTCCAAGTAATGTTCCTGGAAAATAACAGGAACGTTACGGTAAAATCAATTTCAAATAAGGCAATCAAATAAGGCAATGTTCCTGTTATATACAGTGCATTATCATCATCCATATTATCATAATTCGTATTATCATTATCATCTTTCGTATCCTCATTATCATTATTGTATCATCATTATCATTATTAGTATCCTCATTATCATCATTCGTTTCAACCTTTAAATAAAATTGGGTGGTTTTGCTATGTCCTGATGGTGATTTCTTTATAGATGTTCCAAATTTGTATGGTAGTCCGATGTCAAATTTACAATCTGTGTATTATGTAATGGTTGCAGAATGGCCACTTTTCTCTTTGCTTGATCTTGGTTACTTAGCTAAGTTTTAGCTTTCTCAAATCTAATGTAGGAGAAACACTTTTTTGGAATTACTGAAAAGGTTTAAAAAAAATTAAGAGAAGAAATAAATTCGTGAAATGTATACCTTTCAAAGAGGGATTTTCAGTCTGGTAAAAATTGCTTCACATTGAACAATTTTAAATTAACTAAATTTATTTTAAAAGTAGAGAAACAGAAGCTAGATTTCCAATTAAATTTTGCCAATTAAAATTTTAAAGGTATTTTTTCTAATTAATTAATTTCTCATCACTTGTTTTTAATTAGTTTGCTTTCAATTTAGTTAAATTTCCTCAGAGCCATTTAAGAAATGTTAATTCACTTTACAAGTTCTTTTTAGGTAAATTCAAAATTATTATTTATTATAATTGAAAAGATGAAATCAGAAAAAATATATGTATTTTCAGAAATCTTAATAATTATTTCGGAACAGAGTTATGGAGGTCTCTTTTCCAAAATCTTGCCATACTAAGTCTAAAAATTAAAAAAAATTATATTTTGATTAAAAAAAAACCTTAAAAACTCCCTGAATTCCTAAACAAAGATAATTTCTCTAAACCTTACTCTTTTCTCTTTAACTAATAAATGTAACAAACTTTTCAGTCTTTTTACAATGTCAAAACTATAATTTAATTTCTTTAAAAAAATGGACACCAGTTTTTCTAATTTGCCATCCATAATAGGATAAGATATAAGATTCCTTACCGGGTTTCTTCATTAGAATTAATACGCAGCATTTGAAATCTAATCCTCTTTCCTCCCTAATTCATCTCTATCCCCACCTCTCCTGGATGAGGATAAGGATGAGATTTATTGCACGCCCGTCCCCCTTATTTATTAATGCCCCTCAGATAAAGACGTATCCGTCCCCGTGCCTTACTTTCCTACGATAAACGTTTACCCACAATGGCTATATTATGCTGTCCTTACCTATTCTAAAACTTATTTCCATAGGGTTTGACGAGCCCAGGGCCCACGCAGGGCTAGAATAATTGATTAATTAAGTGTAGCGTTTATCGCATCTATCATCTGCATGTCCGTGGCGCAATATATAACCAACATAAATTGCTCTGACAATAGCAGGGGAGTCAATTACTTGGGATCTCCGGTTTCCACTGGATGGAAGTTTGTTGGAGGAGGTAAAAATTTTTCCAACCTGTTTTGTCCGTGGGGAGGGACTCTTTTGGAAGATGGGGGTGTGATGTATGGGGGGTGGGTGTCTGTTGAGGGTGTATTAATTGTTCGTATGAACGCGCTGGGGAAAAGGAAGGCGTGAAGGGGTTTGGTGGGGGTGTGAAGCCTTTTGGAGGGTGGGAGTGTTTGGTATTGTTCTGGATTTTTCCGCTGTGAAATAGCGTGTCCGGTTTGGAAATCGATTACTTCGATGTGAATTGCTTCAGTTTACATTTTTGATATTCTGTAGTGTATGGTTAACCCTTAACTACTCGGTCTGGTGAATTTTGTTCAACATTTGGGCATTTAAAGACCTATTGTTATTTCTGCTTCGCCTGTAAATTTTTTCTTAAATAAAGTTTACAAGTGACTCATGCTGAATAATCAATGAAATTAAAACTCGATGAAAGTTTTTGTATTGTTAAGTTTCTTTTGTGAATGGAATGCGCAATGCGGGTTATGCGGAAGAGTTGAAAAAAAAATTATGTGAAGTTAGGAGTGATTTTAGCGTGGCAAAGGTAACTGTAAATTAGATTTCTGTAAAAAATATTGAATTTATTGCTTCTAAAACACTGGTGAAAACTGATACTTCCAGGCAGTGACAAATATTTTTTTATTGTTCTACAATGAATTTTCTCCTATTAAAACTTGCCTTACATATTAAATAATAAAAATAAAACAGTTAATTCATAATAGAGATGCGTTTTTATTTTTAACTATAAAGAATTTTCTGCACTTTGTGGTTTTTATCGAAAAATGTAAGGCTTTTGGAAAATTGTCTGTGAAAATTTGTATTTTATCATAAAGTTAAACAAATATTTTTCTATGAAGAGATGAATGTTCCAAAAACAATGTACTGAAACATCAGAATCATATCTTAATTAGAAGATTTAAAAAAATATATAATGTTGCGTGGTCTCTGAGACCGCACGTCTCCTGGTGTGTTCCATTTTTTCACCTCCCCTGTTACGGGTTAAGAAAAAAAAATGTTTGGTGAAGATTGTTTAGATTGTTCCCTGAGAGAAATGAAAGTTTCAAAATTGAGTAAATCAATGTTTTCATCTTGGCATGAAACTTTTCGTTTCAAATATGATTACCCAATGCTTTCAATTTTGAAACAGCAGACATAGTCAGTTACAAACAACTCAATACAATAGGAATTCCTCAATTTTTGGTGTGGTAGTGCGAAGCACAACGCTACGACGTTTCACCCAATAAAGAAATTGACTTGCCATGTCATGTGATGTTGCATTATAGTAATAGTGATATTCGTCGCACTCGGATTTATGAGAATGCTATGCACTTGTCTCATTTTTGAGTATCTGCACATTTTCAGAAATGGGAATATGCTTATGAAATTGGAAGTCAGAGGATAAGTGGAATGTTTCATTTTTGCGTTTGGTTGGTGTACGGCAATCTTGATTTACCAAATGCAGAATCCAAGACGAAAAAAAAAATGACGTTATTTCATTCTGTCAAGAATCAAAACCAAATGCAAATGTAGGCGTGCATGTATTACGCCCCGCCTTAGGTTATTTTGGGCCCTCCCAGGATTGTAGTATAACGCAACCAAACGCATTGGTGGAAACGCTCCCTTATACAGTACAAGTAGAATACTTCCCTATTGGAAAAATTTTCCCAGTGTTCCATAAACCAGTATCAAATCATACTGGATCCAGTATCACTTATACTGGTTCCAGTATCACTTATACTGGTTCCAGTATCACTTATACTGGATCCAGTATAATTTGATACTGGTTTATGGAACACTGGGAAAATTTTTCCGATAGGGTTGGAAAGGAGGAATCAAAATATCGCATTCAGATTTCACTGTACCTACTATAACAAACACAAAGTATTATTTTATCATGCATAAAATTTATATTAACATTAATATGAGTTAAAATATATAAATTTTCTATTTTATTTATCTTTTATGAAATTTTTCAAAAGGTATTAAATAATTAAATTACATATTTTTTTCCATTTCAAAGTCAGTTTTCACGATTCTATATCGTAAGGGATTTGTAATGATTATAAATGATTGAAATGATTATTTATGATGAAATTAAATGACGATTTGTAAAGGATTATATTTTCTTATAGTGTTGAAATATATAAAAAATTATGATTTTTCAGAGTTTCTATGTTTTACAACAACATCTATAACTACCTTTCCCATCTCGGATGTTTAACACAAATTGTAAAGCTTTTCTTATTGTGTCATACCTAATTTAAATTATGACTCCAAAAGCTCTATGGTAGATAGATACACTTGATACAAGTACTATATTTAAGAGGGTTCATTTTAGATCATAAATAAAATGAGAGGAACGATAAAAATGACACATAAACACATAAAATTCTATAAAAAATTCCCTTTTTTGTAATAAAAGATAAAAGTTAAGAAATATTAAGATTAAAGGAAGTAATTTGTTCATGAATTTAAGTTTAGTTCTTTTGTTTAGTGATTCTAACACAGTAAACAAAAAAACCCTGTCTTTAGTGAGCTTCTCATATTAGATTTATAATTTAATATTAAGAAATTTATTCTAAAGAGCAAAACTTATTGATTCATCAATTTCTCTGAGATGTGTGAAAGAAATGATGAAGTGAAGTAATTGTGATATATTAAGAGGATAATAAATGGAATAAATTTTACTAAATGGTTGGTGTCACTTTCAGAACAAAACCATTGACGATAAATTGAGGCGGAATGACGATACTTCCAGATTTTATAAAGCAACAATTTTATATTTTAAGTTATTTCATTATCAAGAACTTAAAAGTTTAAAATTTTGTTGACTGTATTGAACAATAATTAAGTTTCCTAATTATCTTTTTTAACAAATAATTTTATGATATGAAAGCTATGGTTTACTGCACTAAAATGTGAATGGTTTAAAAGTAATAGTTTATTGTAGTTTTAAAAGGGAAGTTATTTTTGGATTGAATTATAATTATCTTATTATACCAATGCTAATGGTTTAAAATGAATAAGTAACTTAAATTTACTTCCCTTTGGACACAGAATATAAAAATGTATATCATTTTTACCAGAAAAAAAAACCCTACTTCACGACGAAAAAAAAGTATTAAAATACAAATATTCCCATAAAACGAGTAGGATCGGAAAAAATATCTGCATTTACATTATTCTCCTTGAGTTATTGTTTAAATGGATTCTTTATTATTTCTACTTAAAAATGATACTTGTTCTAAAATATTTTAAAATTATATTTATCTTGTTTGGGATTTATCTGTTGAAAGGATTAATACCATAACTGTAGATATTACAGCACAAGTGCACATTATACTGCGATTCTAAAAAGACAGAATTTACTACAAAATAATTGAATGGAGTTAATTATTTTCAATTTACCATTATTTATATTAGAACAAGCTCTTCGTTCTATTTTACAATTAAAATTTGATTGCGAAAAAAAGACCCTCCTGAGAAATTTTAATTTTCTCCTTTGAGATTAATTGAAACAGGTATCAATTCAACTTAAGAATTGATTAATAAAAATTTGTCACCCTATAGTTTAGCTTAAATTTCGGTCACTATTTTATTAAACTCATTTAACTTCAGTAGCATTAACTTAGTTCATTTAGTAACTGAGCATTAAATGATGATTTAAGTTTTAAAATGATTAATAATTTTCCTCTAAAAATATGTTGAATTATCTGTATTATAAAATAAAAGTTCATTCTATGAATTATTATTGGAAATTAAGTAAGAAAATACATTTTCGTTAAAGAATTTAAAATCTCAATTAAAATCAATACAATAATTTTAAGATTTGTCAGAACTATAAAATTAATTACTTAATTTTATAAAACTGACGAATTTTTCGATTCTGAATTAAAAGATTTATGCGATTCATGTGAATCTTATTGATTCAAAGCATTCTTCTCATTCCACATTAATCAAAAAAGACACCTGATACGTCTACACCAATTCTTCAATTTTGATAAACGAGCTCCATGCACCCATTCGTGAGCACAGAAACACCGGTATTTCCCCAGTTCATCCGATAACGCTTATAAGCTATAATTAGCTCCCATAGACATTTCAATAAATTGGCCCTTTTCCGCCAATACATCCCTCAAACCGGAGAAGCGCTTGGCGATCCGTTGGCGACGGGGAGTCTCTTCCCTGGCGGTAACCCTGTGACTACCGGCAAAAGCTCGCAAAATGGACCACGGAGTAATTCCGAAGCAGTTCAGCTCTCAATAGCATTGCGTAAACCGTCTTCGATAGGTTCCCTCACAAAAGGACAGTGCTGCAGGATCGGACAAAATGATCTATTGGTGCAACCGGCTTCTTCTATTGCGGATTGGCCGTTTAGCGGAGTTTTAAATACACGTTTTTTTTCTCGTACTGTTGACAAGGAAATGTTTTGCTTGCTCTTCTCGGAACTGGAGTTATTTTGAACTATCGAAAGGGGATTTTTTTTTCTGTGGGGGGAGTTGGTTTGGAGTACTCTCTCTACTCGGAAAGTGTGATTTTGTTTTTTTGGGTACTCTCCTATAGCTGCGATGTGGTGGTTTTTTGTCAGAACTTTATTGCTCTTTAGCTGTGGATGGATTCATGCCGTCACTGCAGTAACAGGTTTGTGCATGACTCTTTAGTTAATTTTAATAGATGTACAATAGTGAATGAAGAGTTTTTTTTATTTGGAAGACTACTAGACCCGCATATCTTGCATATCTTTTGCAAAGGAATAATAAAATTCATCGCAGTTATTAAAAGTTCGCCCCGCAAAATCGATTTTATAAGTTTTGGTGGAATTGCATTAAGGTAGTAGTAGGATTTGTTGCATAGGCAGAAATGAATGAAAATGTTACGAAAAAGTAAAACATGCACAAACAAGATTTTGAATTAAAAACGAATAAGTTATAAATAAAAATACTACGCTAATTCACTGTTTTTTTATAAAAAACATAACATAGTACCTAAACATTAAATATTTTGCAAGCATAAAACAAAAGGAAGCAAAAGTATGCATCAACAAAACCATACTAAAGTAAACAAAATATTTTTGATAAAAGTTAATGAAATGTGCACAAATATACTTAAAACATATACAAATTAAATTTTTAATTACCTTAAGTTTACGATACACTAAAAAGTATGTTTCATAAAGAACACACTTGTTTTAAGACACACTTGTTTTTCTACTCATTTATACTTATCTATGAAGTTCGGAAGAAAAAGCAATATAAAGATCCTGCACATATAGAAAGAAAACTACTTATTTAAAAAGCTTATTTTTAATCGTTTATACAGAGAAGCACTATTCACTAGGTTGTCCAAAGCACCTGATATATATCTATATTTCTGGAGAAAAAAGGAGTTCGATAAAAAGGTATTCGATCCAGGGTATTATTGAAGTTGAAACTTATTTGAATATTTCACTTTTACTATAGGATGAAGATATATCAATAAAAGAATTCTTTTCGCTAATAAAAAATAAGTAGGTGATACAATAAGAAACAAATAAATTATATTAATGATTCAAGAAAATTAATCATCCATAAAACAAAACCACCCTGCTAGATCCTACTGTAAAACTACAACAGGATAAATGATTAATTGAATCATACTATTTCTTTTAAATCATTATATGCCTTGCGTTTTAGGGATATTAAAAGGTATTAAATATTAGAAACTTTTTTATGTGTCTCTTGTCAAACAGCTGCATCAGAAATATAAAACGGAGAGGTACCATCATATTATGTGATTATTAAATCCTTCGTATTAAAATATTGATTAAGTAAATTATTATTATACGAGCTTTACTTTTTTATTATTTCTTTTGCCATATTACATATAATAAGTACTTAACTTGTCAAAAAGTGGATACTTTAAAATAACATTTAAAAAAAATACTATCCCTCTTGAATTCATTATTAAGTTAAAGTAATTAAAACTTTACCTAAGTCTAGTAATTTCCTTGTTAAATGAACCAGCTTATGTTTTAACTACATTCTTCATGCATTTAACTGAATGCATTAGTTCGAAATGTATTGCGTAAAAGGGCATCATTAAACCAAGGTTTTAAGCTTCACGGTTGGTACACAGTACTTAATGTTCTAGTTTTAACAGACTTGGAGTCTAACTAATGATGCGTATAAATGTTTAATAAAGTTATAGAGATTTTAACCAATTAATTTGTACTCATTTTTGTATTTATTTGAAGGTTAACCCTGTTAAACAATTTGACCGAACGACAGAATTAAAGGAATAAATTAAAATGGTAAAACCAGACAAAATAGTTTCAATATATTTCTTCTAGTTTTAGATGATGGTAAAACAATTTGATGAAGATGTTTATTCATTTTGCACAGGAATGAAGTAACAAGTTAAAACATTTTAACCAACCATATGTTTTAAATAATCCCCCGGCCCAAACTGACCAGACGTCAAACTTTATCTGCACGAAATATACGTGTTTTCACTATTATACTATTCAAGTTTTAAAATAAAAATTATGAAAGTAGATATTTATAGAAATGTAATGGTGTACTTTCCTTAGCTTTATATTTATTAAAAAATACGGATGAATTTGAAGAATGAAACGAAAAATTTGATCACTCTCTTATTGAAAAGTTTTTTTTGCATAAATTTTTAATTATTAATTGGTGTACTGAAATTATTAGAGTAAATTGCATGCTTCATAGTGCATTACATAAGTCTTTACCGAAGAAAAATATAAAATGTATTAAAACAAACCTCTGACTTCTTACTAAAATTTTTTTTAAATATTTCGGAAATTGGGGATTATTAATAGGACCTATCAAATAGAATAAAATGAATTGACTCTTAAAGTTTTCTTAGGAGGACCAAATGATCGAAATAATAAAAAAAACATTCATGGACAAACCACACTTCAATTTCTAAAGTTGAATAATTTTCATCACAATAGCTCTTTTTATTAACGAGAACTTTTGACAACATATATTTTTTCTTTCATTATTTTACCTTTGTTTACGAACATCAATAGTTGTTTCTCAATTTGCTTTTCTATGATGCATTGATTTGACTTCCTTCTCCTTTCAAGATATTGATTAAAGATTTGTAAAGGAAGTTATTTTGTTTTGGGTACTTTCCATAATGTCTTTTCAATACGTTGACATTCATTTGTATTAATGAATTTATGTCTTTATAAAAGTGCGTTCATTTAATATAAAATAATGGGAAACAATGCACTGTAGCTGATTTTCCGGTAAATGATTTGAAACGTTTTGTATTTCCATATAATAATTGGAATCAAAATGTAATCTAGAATGAGTTTCCTCTTTGGAAAATTGAGTCACTGATAAAAAGGTTTTATACATATGGAAGAAATCAAACTTAATCTGTTGTCAATAATTTGAGACCCCAACACAAAAAACATAAAAACCTTAAATGATATTAATTTTATATAATTATAAATTCATGATGATATAATATTTAATTTTAAATGGGAAGGTGAATTAAATGAAATAAGTAAATAATAAATTATATCCACGAGTATTTATGTGTAGCAAAAACTTTAATTAACAAAATTAACAAAAAAAAAATTAAAAAGTTAAAACGAACAAAAGCATTTTAGGTTTATTGAGATAGTTAAAAACGAAATGAACTAATAACATTAATATTGCTTTGAATAGTATTGTTTTTAGTTTATATTAATTAAAAAACTTCTCACTTTCGACTCCTTTTGACCAATTTATACATTACTACCAAGTTCTACACTTTAACTAAAATTAATGACATAGACATACATAGACAAGACTTTATTGTAATGGGCTCGTGCCCGTTTAGAAAAAATTACATAAAATTAACCCACAATTATAGACATTAAAACAATGAAAAAGAATATGCATATACAATATAGTACATACACACATTATACACAAGTGTTGTTGGAAACCTAGGCTAACTAGATACTTCCAATAGATTTTTACGGACTTTTAAAATGAAAATTGTAAAATAAAAAAATATTTTGTATTGGCTTTGAGTTGAAATAAACGGAAAGGGTTTTTAATTAAAATGAATGATGCATAGTACTTTTGCAGATCCTCCACCTAAATTGTCACAGTCATTTAAAAACACTAAGAAACACCCACTGCGTCGCATTACTTACTTAACATAACCATTCCGCTTAATTTAATACCATTCTACTTTTTATTTACTTACTACCACTCCGTATACTTCTTCTAATGAATCTAGTGATACTTTTGAAAATCCCAAACTGCCGCAGCCATTTTGAAAAACTTTGAAAAGCCCACCACTGAGCCGCATCACTTACTTAATGCGGCCACTTAGAAGCCCCACCACCGGCGGTAACGGATCACGGGAGAAAGTCTCAAGCGAAAACATTTTCCGCAAATTGATAGAATGATTGAAATTGCGTCCTTTCTTTCCACAGTTGTTATTGTTCCGCTACAAGTCTCGGGAGATTAATGGCGGGATCCGGCGTGTTCATTTATTAGGGCATATGTTGAGATGGCAAGAGTATGGAGTGCGAGATGTCGGAGGATCATAAGTCTGCCTTATGTATGGTTTTTATTCAATTTGGGTAAGGGAGGGCTTTTTTTGTCGGCTGAGATGGATGAGAAAATGCAATGTTTCAGTGAATTAAGAGTATCTTTTTTTTTTTCGTTTCGGTGAGCAACGTTTCGTTTATCGTTTTTTAAGGATTATTATTATACGGAAGTCATTTTGCTCAAAAAACTGGGTCAGCACAATACAAAGGTATTAATAAATGGATAGTTTGTGTTGGGAGGAAAGGGGAGATGAACGAAGCGAATTTGATGAAGTATTCGTCATGATGTCTGAAAAAGTGTGTTACATTTTTGAAATTAGTGTTTGGTACTTTTCCGTTATTTATCTTGTTAAAAAACACTAAGCTGTCTCGTATGCCTAAGATTTGAAATATCTTCAAAAATTGCAAACTAATCGATTCAAATATTGTTATAATGGTAATAACTATAAAAACTCGGAGATATGTGACTATTAGGCGTCGAAAAATATTTTAACGATTTTTAGTGTGATAAGCAACAGAATAGAACAACTGGTTTTACAAAAAAAAAGAGCATGATTCATTTTATTCTGTATTTATATATTTATTTTAGAAAACAAATATTCAAAGGTGGAAACAAGTAAGACAAATACCTTCTAAGCTTCTTAAGATAAAACTATTGATTTCGTATATTTATGATAATGAGATTCAATTTACAACGAAAATGAATTTCGAATGAAAAAAAAAAGTTCTAAGTCTAAATAGTAGTATGTTAAGGTGAATTGATTATGCGTAAAAATTTCCTGAAATTTATTTTATGTTAGGTATTAACAATTATCTAATTAAAGTTTGAACAAAATTGCTGAGGGAGTGTAATTTATTCAAATGGAAATAGGAAATTATTATTAGAGCAAAATCCGCATCTTTATTTGATCTGATAATCTAATTATTAGGGCTAAGAACGTATTCTATTTAATTGCAACTGATTTAATAATGAATCTAATTTGCAATTTCATTTCACAGGGATTGTTTCAAAAATGAAAAATACATTGACTAAATTAGTTTTTGAAGGAAATTTAAATAAATATCTTCCACTTCATTGTATAAAAAGTCAAAAGCATTCCTTTCATACTTAAACCAAAATTCAAAAGTACAGATACTTTTTTTGTTCATTTTCTGGCATTAATGGAAGCAATTGTTACCCTCTCACCCATAATCCCTTTCCCTAACTCTGTAATTATGTGGCGATAAAATATGAGCTTAGTGCGCTCTTCAATTTCAATCAATTACTTAGAGGACATCTCCAGAGTCTTAAGCAGTCTAGACCGGAGGCCTTTAAGCGTCGTAAAAAACAGGGGCCTTTGCCAAAATCTTGAAAATTATGAAAACATTTAATCTTGGATAGCCAAATACGGCCTAAGGAGAAAAAAAATCAATGATAGTGAAATTTATATCGAGATGAGAGATATCGAAGAGATATTAAGATAGGATGATGTACTCATTGGTTGATAAAAAATGATTTAGATGAGCAATCTCTGTTTCATCTTCTTTTGATAGTTATTTGTGTTTGTATAAAAACTCATGATACCATTTGATTAATTAAGTTTCTGTTATAAGAGATTTACGATTTTATTTCTTTATAGAATTTATAGGAGTCGTAAGGTTTATGTCTTTTGTATGTCTGAATGTTAATATCACTTTTGCTTCAGGTGTTTCTTTTTCTTATCAGGTAGAAAATAAAATAAATGCATAAACGTTTCGGGATAGAATATTATCTTTTAATTTCTTTTAATAAGTAATCAACTTTAGAAGATTCTTGTAACTTTTATAATGAATTTATTTTTTAAAAAAGGATGATGAATTTTACTAGATGTGTTTACTATGAAGTGATTAAAAATGCTTGAACTATAATGGAATAGAAATAAACTTTCTATTTACGTTTAAGACGAATGACCAGTTAGGTTAAATTTAATCTTACAATTTTACGTTGAATTGCCATTACCATAAAAATTCATCATTTTTAGACTTTTCAATTACCTAAAACTAATATTAGGATTCTCCCAATACATTGACATTTATTTTATATGCATCACATAAGAAAATTTCAAATTTGTTGGGTTTTGCTGAAACCTTCAAATGCATAAACTTAAAAAATATAAATGCAACACTATTAGAAGATACTTTTATCCCATTAATTATGGTTACTATGTGTACATTTTAACAGTTATATTATGAAAATTTCAATAAAATCAGTATCCAATGGATAAATTAATTAAGTAAACAAAAAGAAAAAGTTGCATGAAAATGTCTTAAATATTCAAAGAGAGAGAGAGAGAATATGCAAGAAAATCTCGCCAATTTGAAAGTGTTTATAATTTTCCTTTAAAATTTCTCTTTATTTAACTATAGAAGCAAGCTAAACTAATTATTTAATAAAACTGAAAAAACTTGGAAAATTTTAAGCCTGAAGCATTTGTTTGATCTCCCTTAGCTTCTTAATTAAATTTTAACTTCCTTATTTCCCCACTAGGAGCGCTGTAAGCCGTCAGAATATATTCAGCATGATAAACCTCACTTCCATAACCCTAAGAGACGTGGTTTCCTAATAAAACCCGTAAAAAGGACTTTTGAAACTCCCTGTATGTGTATAATTCAAAGATTTAAAAAATAAATTTAAAAACGATCTTGGTTATTTGTTTTCTAAATATGTTGTTAAAGTTTTCTTAGAACAAAAATTTTACATTAATGTAATTATTTATAATATATAATTAAAACTGTAAGTTTAGAAACATATAGCTTTTACAACAGGGATTTACTCCTGGTTATCTTGTAATGCGTTTCCAAATACTAATTCATTATTAGAAGAGAGGAAATATCTTAAATCTCCCAAGACAAGAGGTAACAAAAATAAAGATACTAATTTACGGAATTCCTAGATAATTTAAAATGTTAATGCGCTTCCGTGCTGAGAAATCAAGTAATTATGCTTAAATTTTAACCCGAAAATGTTTGCAACACATCCTTGCACTTAATTATAGTTTAAGTGGTTTAGAAAAAAAGAGCCATTTTGAGAACTTTTAATCAGAAATAAAAAAAATAAACTTCTTTGCTGCTTTTTGTGGTTTTGGTTTCAGATCATAAAAATCAAAATCTTTATTAGTTTATTTACTTTGAAAAGCAAAGCTGACAATTTTTTTTTTCGAAATTAGATGCGGATTAATTTAAAGGAAAGTTTCAAGTCAAGGGCGGCCTTTTTTTTTTTGGCTCTGTTCACTAAATTGAAAACTTTGAAGTGTATAATTCGTGGAGTTATGTAACATAATTCTTACTTTTATAAAATTAATTTTTAAGACATTCTTGAAAATATGTTAAATGATAGGCTTGCAGTTTTATAAAAAGAAATACTACAGAATTTTTTCAGAATTTCAGTTATTGATCAATTCTAAATATAAAGTTCAGTTGCAAAGATAGGTAGATGAGTTGGTATTTTTATGATTATTTAAGAAGTTTTAATGAAAACAATTCGAGGTAGAAAAAAGGCATTGCAAAGTATCAAAACACCATAGAGCATTCGCCCATGACGTCACACTTGACGACGTGGAGGACATAAGCAACGTTGCTAAACCTGCCGTTAGGGTAGGGAAATAGAAGCATCCAATAGAAGCATTCGCACTTGACGTCACACTTGACGACGTGGAGGATAAGAACAACGTTGCTAAGGTCCGAGTCATGTGATTGAAAATGCTCTATAGTATTAGATTCTCTAATTTCAATACGCTGGTTTAAAAGTTACTCAACTAAATTAAAAATAGTGAGGTAGTTTTTAGGTATTGCGAAGTAGTTTTCAAACTCATCTAATAAGGCGTATTTGCAATTCAATAAACACAAATTGATATATTTTCATTTTGATTCGGGAAAAAATTCCAAACTATACTTTACATTGAACTAAGTTTTTTTTATCATAACTCTTTGTACCAAAACACAATAACATGATTTACAACTCAAACGAAATCCACTCGATATTCATAAATAAATAATGAAATCCCAAAGAGTGGGACAATATGACCAGGAGGAAACATCTCTTCACCAACACCTACTCCCGAAAAAAGAACAACTACTTCAAGCAACAAAAACATTCTTCTTCAATAAAAACCGCCTTCAGCACTCACACTGATGAAAGAGAAAAGGAATTCGCACGATAGAAAAGGAATTCTGAATTCTGAAGAAGAAGAAGAGCGGGAAAACATTCACTTAAAAATTTGTCGCTTACTCAAGCAGTCGTATTTTCCCGGGTAAATTTGACAAGCGTCTCGCGCCATGATCCGGCTTCATAAGAACATTTTATATTTATCGTTTGGCATGTGAATCTTTCTCCGACAACTTTGCCAAGGGTATATGGCCGGGTGTAGAGTTTATTTCTAATAAAAAAAATAAAAAAAATTGCGGGTCTTTGACGAGTCGTTATCTTTCACGTCTTTCCGAGCAACCTAACCCTGGTTCGAAATTCCATCGCTAAGTTCAAGCGGATTTATTATTCGATGGGTTTCTGTTATTTATGTGAGATGGTAAAAAATGGCGTGGACTTAGTGGAACGGAATTTCGACAATAGAATAGAAAGGATTTTTTTTTGTCCGAAGAGGGTGTTTAAAAATGAAACAGGGATACGGCTGCATGGTTGTTAAATTTTTGAAGGAATCCTTATCAGGTTGGAGGGATATTTATAACCTGCAAAAAGGGTTGTTGAACATTTTCGATCTGAAGGCTCCATTTTTTTTTTTGAAGGTTTTGATTTGGCAGATGGAAAATATTCTTTTATGATGGATGTGAAACATTGGAATTACTTTCCCTTTTCCCCTACTCAAAGAAATTTCAAGATATCTTTTCAAATGATTTTACTTAAATTTTGTTGTATTTTCTTTTTTACAAGTTTATTCAAAGTAATCTAAAAATTAGAATACCGAAACCCAATTCAACTAAAATAATAAGAACTTTTATAATTTCACGAAATAAGTAACGTGATTACTACTATCATCCTACCAAAAAATATTTCTACCAGTGAAAGAATTGATTTTTTAGCATTGGTATATGTGCGCTAAACATTGACTTACATATGCAAATTGCCATTATCTAATCCTCTTCATTATTACATAACGAATTTGAATGAATATTTAGAAATTAACACGTAATGTATCTTTTTATATCATCTAGTAATAAATTCTTGGTCGTTCCCTTTTAATCTTCTTAAAAGAAATAACTTGTTTTATAATTCTACATTTTGGTTTTATGAATTAAAAAAAAATCTCAATTACAGCTTGATTCACTACTTAACGAGAACTCGCTCACAAAAGGATAAAAATTATTCTAAAAAGTCTCAATTACAGCTTGATTCAGTACTTAACGAGAACTCGCTCACAAAAGGATAAAAATTATTCTTTTATTTTTAAGAAAATAAGTGAACAGAGCATTTTCAATCACGACTTGGACTTAACAACGGCCTTAGCAACGTTGTTTTTGTCCTCCAGTGACGTCATGTGCGAATGCTCTATAGCTTCTTAATAATATAGACATTCATTGTCATTTTTGTCAATAGTTCGAACAAACACAGAGGTATTATTTTGTGTTTTTAAAACACCTTCGGCTTTATTTATCTACTTTTGTTCGCTTTATTATCAAACGAATTAACTTCTTTAAGTATAGCTTTTGCGAATTTCCGAAAACTAATCTAGTTAAACAGTTCGAGTGGAAAGTTTTATGTTTTGAACAATAGCAAATGTGGGGAGAAATTAAATTTATAAAAGAAATAAAAGGATGAATCTATGCGATTGTTTAAACTATTTTTTATAAGCCACAATGGTTACATAAAATATTTTTAATATTACGTAATTCTGAAAAATATTATGAATTTTTAACTTGTATTAAAATAGCTTTTATAAAAGTAGCAGTATCGTTTTCCATGAGATAAAGGAAGCTATTCACTTATTCCAGGCTCTTCTTTTCTATTCCTATATTTTCGTACCTAGATTTTTATTCCTAGATTTGGTTTTTGTACCTTTAAGAATACTTTCTTCCAAATTTGTTACATAAGTATTAATTGTAATTATTGGGGCTATGATTTATACATCATGTATTTACATGTTTTCAGGAACCTACTGTTACCAAGTGCATATACTCAAATACTATACATCTTAAGTGTATTTGGATTAATTTAGGCATTTTTTTTTACTTTACACATTCAAGTAGTAATAAAAAATACTTTGTTAAGCATTTTGTAATTATACCTGCCACAAAGATCACGCTCCGTTGAAAAATGAGTAAAAAGAAAAAAAAATCATATAACGGGAAAAGGAAAGTTAATGTTTAAAAATTATTCAGCCAGTAAAAAGCAGTATTTAGGCCAAATCAATAAAGTTTCTTGTTCTATAATTGGATAAAAATTGGTTTTTGATTAGCTTTTCAAAATTATTATAAAAAATTTAGAATTTATATATTTTCATTGAATTTTTTTAATGAACGCTTTTTGACAAAAATACTTACTACATTATAAACACACACATTATAAATATATTATTTTACGTTACTGATTTCAAGGAAATTACAGTTTTAGTACACATATATTTTAACGCAATAATAGAATCTCTAACTAGTACCATTTGGTTGTAAACATGGCTAAACTAAAACAGTAATTCCTAAGTTATTAAGCAAAATATTTGAACCAGAAAATGATGGCAGGGCAGATGTTTTCCAACAGTTTAAAGAATCACTTACAAAAGAGCAATTATGAAACAATTAATGGCTCAGTCGCAAAGATGTCATCAGAAATATGCCATTTCCAACAACTTAGAAATCTTTGCATCTAATAAGTAAAACCCAGAATTCTGTACAAGCTTCATTTACTTTCAATAATGCGGTTTAATAACCTTTTAATAAAATCCAACAGACCAGTAATCTCCAGGAGAAAATTGGATTTTTTAATAGCATTCAAAATGGAAATTATTTCATCGCATTTGCTTATGCTTACTGAACTTCTTTAGCTGAATAATTTCATTCTTTTCATTAATTTAGTTTCATCCCAGACGGAAAACTGATTCATTTGACATGCCAGACTCTTCCCTTTAGAAAATCCGAGACGAATAGAATAAGACAGAGAAATACTATTGCATGGGTTTAAAGTAAACTGAGCATAGCATTTTCATACAAATAGTCTCCGAAGGGACAATAGATGGTTTATTAGAATGTAGTGTTTACAAGCTGTTAATTTACGGAATTTAAATAAATGTTGGGAATTTAACACAGAATGAATGGAAATTGAAAACATAGAGTAATTAAGCTAGTTTACCGAGTTTATACTGAATGAATTATTAGTTTGTATCACAGCAAAACTAAGTTAACTAAGGGTAAGTGCAACAATATGCCCCTACCACTTGCCACCAGCTTCACACTACTTCAATTTACCATGTATTGCATAAACTATCGAAAAGATAAAGGTATACAGATAATAAATTCGTATAGTAAAAATAAGTAATTACATAAAAAGAATTATAAACATATACATTTCATGCTTATAAATTATAGGAGTCAGGCACTGGTGCACTTATGCTCACAAAACGAAAATTTTTATTATGATTAAAATTAGTTTCCATTTTTAAATTTTCTACATGTTTATTTAGTTATGCAAAAAATTATTTTTTATGTATTAGAAAGAAAAATGAAGTTGCAATTACGTATACAAACTATATTTCTTTAGTATTATTACATACATTTAGCGATAGAGTTTTACTAAACATTTTAAATAATCGATCATCGACACACAACTAAAAATGTTTTGTTTGATGAAAGTTCTATTTAATTATATTAGTGATTTATAAGTTGTAATTTATTTTCTAAAAGAAATAAAAAAGAACACACTAACATTTTACATCTTATTACTTTTTATTTAAAGATAAATCAACAATCATTTATAGACAAATGCTGGTATCAATAACTTGTGAAAATTCAGAGTGTAGGAAATGGATTTCTAAATTCTATTTTACCTCAGATTTCATTAGATTTAACATGGAGATCACTCTTTCCTCAAGTGTAAACTGAAAATCTGAATTACGTTGCATATACACATATATTCGGGAAAATCCTATTTATCTTCCATGTACCAAGTTTCCGTATGTATACTACAGAGTCAATAAGATTCGGAAAACATATAAATGGGATTTTTTGCCCTTTTTTTATGGAGCCATTTTCTTTGAAATGGCTCTAATATAGCTGTAAAATATGTTAAACTGTATTATAAAAGTCGTGATTAGAAGGACTATTTCGTAAAATGAAAATATAATGCTTTCGGATTTTGATATTGTGTTTCTTTATTCTTCTTCTTTAAACAATCCATTGTTCTAAAAATTATTTTTTAAGATATATGAAGAAACTTGTATAAGAAATTATTTACGCTTATTCTCATAAAAGATAGCTGTAGCTTAAGATATAAATAAAGTATTCATATGAAATCTGTGAGGCGAGCGGGAATAGGAGGTTTCGAAAAGAGCGTCTCAGAAGTCAGCTCTTCAAGATTTCGACTTCATTTTGTGCAAATTTAGTCCTACAGTGCTCTTCTTGGTGTCTAAAGATTGCTCGTGTGACGACCTACAATTGGAGTCCACTCTGAAGTTTCTGCCCCCCTTGGGTCTCTCGCCATGAGGGATTAAACCCCAACGGCCGGCTCGGGCGCTGGCACTTCGCCCGAAACACAGCTTCCGGGGGACCCTGGGCCCCCTAGAATGAAGGTGAGTGCTTGATGTCCGCGGGGGAATTACCCCCAGGGGGAAGACCAACATTTAGATACTAAATTTAAGATTCTAGCATGTTTGGTTTAAAAATTGTGGCATAAAATACATTTGTTTTGGTCGTTTTCCCCCAACGGACTTTTCGGCGATGCAGTGTTTTTAATTGTATAAATATGTAAATAAAAGCCTATTTGTGTCATTTCACAGTTTCTGTCATCACCCTCTTCCTAATATTCATTTGTACCGTGTTTTCTCAGAAATCCTAATTGTATAATTGTGTTTTTTTGGGCTTTCTACTGTTTTCGACTTTGTTTATGGGTGTTTTGTGGTGGCTTTTGGTTGGTAATTAATGTACTAATAATCCTTTCAACTGGAAAATAGTGTGTAAGACTGTGATCATTTAGGTATAACTCATTAAGATATCGGCCTTCTGGATGGGCCTTGGGGTCCGTTCTAATTATTGTTTAATTGCTGTATCCTGTGTAGTTTTTGAGTTGCCCCCTTTCTTGTCCGTGTTTTCATCAGTGTTTGCCCCCTTTCTGGTGGCGTCCCTTCAAGGGCCCCCGCCTATTCAAATTTCGATGTTGTAGTGCCTGTTCAAATTACTCTGTTTATGTCTTTTGAGTTAATTATTCGTATGCTGTTTGCGGATTTGGTTTTGGGGACAGGCTGACCTTGTTATTTAACTTTAACCGCTAACTTATTGGGTTTTGTTTTAAAGCGAAACTGTCCTCTGCTTGCGCTTGTTTCTTGTTGTGGTAGTACTTGTCTGGTTTCTTAACGGGTTTTGTTGAGGGGGCTGCATTTAGGTCTGACTGGACCCGGGTTTACTAACTTTTACCGTGTTCTTGGTTAGTTTTGTTTTTAGCGAAACTAGCTCCAATTTAATTCAGTATCAAAGTAGTAGTGCCTGATTAAATAATAACGACTTTGCAGAGGTTGTGTTTGGTGTAGTGTTTGTGTAGTTTTATACTCCTACGTGGTTTATTGAGCTTTTGAAAATGGCTTCGATAAGTAAATATTGTAAATGTCCCTCACATTGTTTTTCAAAGTGTACTCCTGTTGACAAAGTGTTTTTCCTTTTTGGTCAGGGTTATTTTTCTTGGAAGGGTAAGTTATGTTAATAAACCAGTTTGTAACTCAATGTGTATTATTGTTAGCAATGTGTAGTAATAATCCACCTACGTAGATCAATAAGCTAATAAAGAAGACATAGATCTGTAAATACTGTAAATATATCCCTTCCACTGTAAATTCAAAGTGCAATTTGCAGGCAAAGTGTTTTTCCTCTTTTGTCGAGGTTCTTTTTCTTGTAAAGGGCAATTTGTAAATATTCCATTCTGTTATTTAATGTGTATTAATGTTAGCAACGTGTAGTAATATTCCTCCTACGTTGATCAATGAGTTTCAAAGAAAGCACAGTTCTGTAAATATGTAAATGTCCCTTTCTTTGTTTTTCTAAGTGTACTCCTGTTGGCAAAGTGTTTTTCCTGTTGGTCAGGGTTTTTCTTCTCGAATGGGTAGGTAATGTAAATAAACCAATTTGTTACTCAATGTGTATTAATGTTCGCAATGTGTAGTAATAATCCATAATCCTCCTACATAGATCAAAGAGCTAATAAAGAAGACAGATCTGTAAATATCCCATTCACTGTTTTCTCAATGTGCATTTTGCAGGCAAAGTGTTTTACTCTTAGGTCGAGGCTCTTCTTCTTGTTAAGGGTAAATTTGTAAATTTTCCATTCTGTTTTTCAATGTGTATTTTGTTAGCAACGTGTAGTATTATTGCTCCTACATTGATTAATGAGTTATAAAGACAGCATAGTTCTGTAAATATGGTTATCTCCCTTTCTTCGTCTTTCATAGTGTACTGCTGTTGGCAAAGTGTTTTTCCTGAGGTCAGTGTTTTTCTTCTTGAAAGGGTAGGTAATGTAAATAAATCAATTTGTTATTCAATGTGTATAAATGTTCGCAATGTGTAGTAATAATCCTTCTTATGTGCATTTTGTAAGCAGTGTTTTTTCCTTTTCGGTCAAGGTTCTTTATCTTTTAAGGGCACGTTTGTAAATATTCCATTCAGTTATTTAATGTGTATTAATGTTAGCAACGTGTAGTAATAATCCTACAACGTAGATCAATGAGACAATAAAGAAGGCATAGATTTGTCCCATTCACTGTTTTTCAAGGTGCTATTTTGTAGGCAATGTATTTTACTTTTAGGTCTAGGTTTTTTTCTTGAAAGGGGCACGGTTGTAAATACTCCATTCTGTAATTCAATGTGTTTAAATGTCAGCAACGTGTAGTAATAATATTCCTCCGTGGATCAATGAGCGAATATGGAAGGTAGAGAACTGTAATTATTGTAAAAGCCCCTTTCTTGGTTTATCTAGGTGCTCTTGGTAAGCATGTGTTACACTTCCTATTGACCACGGCTCTTCTTCCTGATATTGGCAGGACTTGTAAATATCCCAGATATTGTAATTCAGTGTGTATTATTTTAGGTTTTGAGTAGGAAATACTCCTACATGGTCCATCGTGCTTTTTAATAAAGACAAAAATCAGTGTAAATATAGTAAATATCTCCCTCTTTAATGGTTACTCAATGGGTAAAACAGCTATGTATTGTTCTCCACTAGCTAGCTATTGCTTAGACTTTTTGCACTTACTTCCTCCTGTTCTTACCTCTTTGGAGTTTGGATATACTTGTAGATATCTTTTTAACTTTGACTTTTAACTTTTGCACTGCATCGTCAAACAAGCATCACTAATTAAAATTCAAAATTTGCCACACCATATTTGAAACCAACAATAAAATATCTCTGGGGTGCCCTGGGTCTATGTGCTAGCGCCGGTTTCGGCCTCACATTCTCTGCCCTTCTTTGGCTCCTGTGTCAGCTTTCTGACAACCTTTCATTACAAACTACTAAAGAAACTTTTGTGTCGGAGCCTTTTGATCTGACTCTGCTTTTCCCACAGCATTTGCTTTGCCTTAGCGCTCTTACAAGGAAAGACCATGAAAAAATCAAAAAGTGCACTAGTCCCCTCGACAAGAAAATCGACCTTGCGAAGTAAAACAATGGCTAGTCAAAACTCTAGACAATCTGAAGAACACCCACCTACAATGACTTCCACGACTTCGACATCAACCGAAGACAAAGACACTCAGCCCAACCAATTCCCAGATGACATCGACACGGACCACGACCTGGCCGACAACGCAGAAACGGAGGAGGAATGCGAACAATTCTTCCAACAGGTCCTTAATACCCAGCAGGCACTCATCAGGTGTGCCAATTTTTTCGATAAAGACTGCATCAAAACAGGCATGAAGACAAAGTTTAAGAAAAATATACAAAAACTGACGGCACTGATCCTTACACAAAAACAAAGGATAATAGAGTTGGAAACGGAGGTTAAGGTGGTTAGGGAATTGAAGCAGCAATCCCCACAGACGAGGGAAAGACCCTCCTACGCCCAAGTTGCCAGGAATACGAGTCTTGAGTCCGACGGCAAGGCGTCTTCCCAGAATGGAGCCCCTAACGCGGTAAGAGTGACAAAACAACAAGATAGACACACAGCATTTATAAGCTCCACAAAGAAAAATAAACTAAAGATACAGGATCTATATAACATAGAAGTAACAGCCAAACCATTAAAAACAAAAGAGCTTAAAAACGGCACAATATGCTTTGAGATGGACTCCAGCGCCAAGCTGCAAACGATCATTGAAGAAATAAAGATACACGACAAGGATAATGAAGAATTTAACATAGTGATTCCTGAGAAAAAGCGACCAATTATCAAGATCTTCAACCATGTAGCCAACCTAGAAGACGAGGAAATAGTAAAGAGCTTAAGAAAAAACCTCGAAGAAGACCCAAAAGAAGATATAAAAATCAAATATAAAGCAGCAAATAAACTCGGCTCCACAGACCTCCTGGTAGAAGTGGGCCCCAGAACACTGTTGGAGTTGAAGAAGAGGAAAAAGCTCTACATAGGCTGGGAAGTTCTTGGCTATAGACAAGAGATAAAAGTGCAGCAGTGTTTCCGATGTGGACGATACGGACATGTAGCCAAGTACTGTGACAACGACGAAGTATGTACATCCTGCTTCCTCCCAGGCCACAATTTCAAGCAATGTAAAAGAGCGCCCATTTGTGGAAATTGTAAGCATCACAACAAAACTTACAATACAAGTTATGACATCAGGCACGGGGCAATCCTGAACCCAGCGTGCAGAATTTATCAATTAGAAAGAGAAAGGACCCTAGCAAGAACACAACAACATGAAGAATAAAACCTCAAAAGAAACACTTATCAGACATCTCAATTTAGGTCATACCAGGGCGGCGGCCCTTCTTCTGCAACAGGATGCAGCGAAGGACTCCCCCGACATCATCACCGTCAATGAGCCCTATCTTAACGAACAGATCATCAAAATTGCCCCCAAAAATTACGAAACGATCAGCACAATTAACCCCAGAGCAGCTATTCTTCTTAGAAGGGGAATAGAGAGGAAAATTATATGTACCCACAGAGACATCGTGTGCATCACCATAAATGGTAACAACACGCTTATCATCACAGCGTACGCCTCGCCAAATGAGCCACTCACCCCCATTATAGTTGCAATTGAGGACCTGCTGGACACACAAAACAAACGTCAAGTACTCATCGCGGGTGATTTCAATGCGAAATCGGAATTGTGGGGCAACCAGCTGCCAGACAGCAGAGGTGAAGAAATTTTGGAACTCTGCGCCCTCCAGGGTCTCGTTATAAACAACAGCCCTAACTCTGTTCCTACTTTCCAATGTTCAAGAGGCATCAGTTGGATAGACTTGGTCCTGTCGAAAAATATAAAGCTTGAAATGGAAGTTCTTGACGAAACAACCTGTAGCGACCATAATGCCATTCACATCAAGGCCAAAATCCAACACACCTCTTACCACCAAAATAGAGATCGAATCCAGATGAGAAGACTTGACGTGGGTTTGTTTAAGGAGGATATCGAAAGCTGGGATCTACAAGATGACCTGAAAACAAGAGAGGAGCTGGAAGAATACGTGCGGGATGTTCAAGAAAAAATCAAAAAAGCAGCAAAAGATAGTTACAAACAAGCCCGTCGGACCCAAAAGCAAACACCTTGGTGGACGCCAGAATTACAATCGAAGAGGTCACTTGTTAAAGCTTTGAGAAGGCGGTTCCAGAAATTGACGGGTTTCGATCGAACACAGGCTAAAATGAAGTTCAAGAAAGAGGATGCTAACTACAAGAAGCTAATTGCAAAAACCAAAATATCAAGTTTTAAAAATTACATTAATCAACTAACAACTAAGAATATAAATAAAAAGAATTACAAACTTGTCTCTGGCAGGAAATACGAAGCCTTTCAGATTGATAAAATCAAGAAAGAGGATGGCACGGTCCTGGAGGACAGAAGATTAATCAATGAGGTAATTTTAAGTCATCACTTTCCGGCGGTACCCAACACCTTGGTCCCTCGGACTGTCCTCCCCTCTAACGCACTCGAGATCTCAGATCATGAGGTGACTTACAACCTCTCACAGATGAAGTCTAATAAAGCCCCTGGTATCGACGGTATTCCGGTCGAGCTCCTCAAGCTTGTTCATTCGGTCCGGAAGGATATAATCTGCCGCCCCATCATAGCAGCTGTCAAGTTGGGTCACTTCCCTTCAATCTGGAAAGTAGCAGATGTGGTCCTCTTCCCCAAAGTTGGTAAGCCTCCAGATGAGCCGGGCTCGTTCAGGCCCATTTGCCTCCTGCCGGCCTGGGGCAAACTCCTCGATAAGCTCCTAATGAATAGGTTGAGCTTCCATCTAGAGACAAACCATCTTCTTAGCGACCGACAATTTGGTTTTCGGAAGCAACGCGGTACTTCTGAAGCTTTGGCCAGCATAATGGAAAAGGTTAGGGAAACTAAAGCAGCAGGCGAAATCAGCACTCTCATTTCAATTGACCTCAAAAACGCTTTCAACAGCGTCAACTGGACACTGCTCCAAAGTAAACTCGCTGCTCTCGAGCTTGACGTGAACCTTCATGCTTCCATCTTGAGCTTCCTGGATGATCGGTCAGCAGCCATCCAAGGTTTTAGTAAAAGTTACAACGTCGGAGTCCCTCAAGGCTCCAGTTTGGGCCCTGTTTTATGGAACATTATGGTTAATGATCTCCTCGACTTTGATTTCGGCCCCAACATCCACATTCAAGCATTCGCGGACGACCTTTTACTGCACATCAAAGCTCCTAAAATCTACCTCACCACTAATATAGCCAAGCCTGCCCTAAACAAAATCAGTGATTGGATCAAAGAAAACAAGCTCGAAATTAATCTACAAAAAACGCAATTTACTATTATCCACAGAAAAAAGACCACAGAACCCTCACTAAGAATAAATAACTATCGGATCAAGTACTGCAATAATTTTAAATACCTTGGCTTAGTCATCGACCCCAACCTCACCTGGATACCTCACATCAACTATATAGAAGAAAAAGTTGCGAAATTGCAATACCAACTCGCCAATCGAGCCAGAGTAGAGTGGGGGTTGTCACCTGCAGTTAGGAAGTTCATCTACCTTTTTGCCACTGAGAAGATGATCGCTTACGCCTCGGAGATCTGGTTTGATCAAAGGGTCAAGCTGAAACAAAAACTCCTTAAGACACAAAGAATTGCCCTGAGGAACATTACCAGCGCTTATAGAACAGCTCCTACGTCAGCACTCAATGTGCTCGCCGGCATCCCGCCTATCCACCATAAACTCAACGAGATAAAAAGATTTTATGAAATAAAACAAGGTATACAGCACATAACGATAGAAAACAAGGTCATCACAAGCAACGATATTCAGGCAAAGGTAAAACTGTCCGACCCACCTTGGGACAAGAAAATTCGTAGCTGGCGTCCTTACGACAGTGCTGAAAGAGCGCACGAGATCAGCGTATACACAGACGGCTCCAAAATGGCCAACAAGACAGGAATGGGTATAGCAATATACAAACATCAAGAACTGGTACAAGAACACAGCTTCAGAATCTCAGATCTGGCCACAGTGGCTAATGCCGAAGCTCTTGCGGTCTTGGAAGCGGCCCGTATCATATCAGGCAGAAACGAAAAGACCTCCAGAATTTTAACCGACTCACTAACAACACTCAAGAAAGTTACAGGATATCACGAAGACATAACGACAAGAGAAACGCGACAACTAATTGACCAAATCGAACACCAAGGAAGAAGAATCGACCTCTATTGGGTGAAAGCCCATGTCGGTTTCATTGGAAACGAAAAAGCAGATGTCCTGGCCAAGAATGGCACGGTAAAAGAAGATATTGATTTTCACATTAAAATCCCACAATCAGTTATAAAAAGAATGGTGAAAATTGAAACCTCACAAAGATGGCAAGAAGACTGGGATGCGGACTCCACTGGCAGAAGGACCTTCTCCTTCTTCCCCCTTGTGTCGAGTAAGCGTATCCAAGGTGACCACCACCTAAACCAAATTCTCACTGGCCACGGGGTCGAAGGCCCCTACCAGGCGAGATTTCATCAGAAGGACCCTCTGTGCTCCACTTGCCACGTAATTCACAACTATGAGCACATAATCTTCGACTGTCCCGACATGGACTCGCTCCGGGCGAAACTTGTCCCGAACCGTTCTCGGTCTCTTAAAGTACTGCTGGCACATCCAGACAATAGGACAACGATCAAGAATATGATCAAGGAAGTACAAACAGTCCAACTTAGGAACTCCCTGCTCTTGAGCTAGTGAAATTCTGTCAATTCTGTAAATAATGTATATATTGTAAATAGATTGTCTCTAGATCTCTAACTTAGAGACGGTTTCACGGTTCTGTAAAGAAGAACTTCACAACATTTACTACAAGCTTGATGGGAACATTTTCCAAAGTTTTTTAAACTGTCCACCTTGAGACCTTGTTCTCTTGGGCTTTGGCCCCTTGTGTTGTTCTCCAACATTGTCCTTTACCAATAACTATTGTTATGGAACAATCTAGTAATGCGATGTTAACCGCAGAATTGTAATTATTGTTGTATAATAGATAGTACTATGTATCAAATGTAACAGTTTGAAACAATCGTGATAAACCTCCTGCGGGTCTTCCGGTGGGAGGTTGGGTCTCAGATCCATAATCAAAGGTACAACACTCAGACCCAAGCCGTGCGGTGGCGTACGGAACTAGATACCGGGTTCCTCCCGGGGGCGGGTTCGCTACCACAGCGTCCCCCTGAATGTCGCCTATCGGCGACGGGTCAGGTAGCCCAGAAGTTATTATTATATGAAATCTGTGAATTATATAGAGTCGAAAGTATGACCGGTTTTTTTTGTCAGTTAGTAATTAATTAAGAGAAAGGGCATTTTGACTATCTTTTATTGTATTAACATATCCACTCTGCATTATTTGCCAGGCAGATTTACTGAACTTTTATTTTCTCCCTTGTCAACACTGTAGAAATATCAGATATATTTAGATATAATATGTTTGTGAATTGAAATCACAATTAAGTGTTATCCTAAAGAGATAATCGTCTAGGTTATGCGGGGACAATAGCACTTAGATGCATTACATACAAGTACCAAGTTTAAGTGTTAATAATATAGGTATAATAGTTCATGATCACATCCCACATGAAATTTCCCCCTATCTCAATTTCAAAAAGGAAGTAAGTTTTAGAGAAGATGAGATTTAATATTTCCCTAACTTTGACTCGACATAAGTGATGAAGGAGATAAATGCGTATGAATTTAACCCTTTCAAAAATTGGTAATAATTTTCTAAACTTTAAATTTCATGCAAAAAAAATTCCTCCAGTTTCCTGTCTTATATTAGAAGAAAATGACATTTTGACGCAAACGCTTAAATTGCCTTTGGGATAAAAATACGTGTTTCAGAGGCAAGTATATTTGCCAAAAAAATGTTTTGAAGTATCAAAAAAATTGTTTTAAGTAATTCAACTATAAGGCAAAATTTTTTTTTGAAGATTTCAAATCATGTATATTGAATCTTTTTTTTCTTTTTTTTGCATTCGTGATTTTTAATATTATTGCCTAGATTCAAGAATATTTTCTAACTTTTCTTTTTTTCTATTTTTTATGATTGAATCCCTCGCCTCTTATTCATTCATAGGAAAACATTTGATAAAATCTTTTTTAGATTTTATTTAGAGCCCTTTCATCGCGTTTTGAACTGTTGCCACACGACGTGGGGCAAAAGATGTTAAATAATTATCCTTAAATATTTATTACTATTCCTCTTAGAATATTATTCCAATCGCAGTTTTTATTAAAGAAATATTAACCAACTATTCAAGCTATAAATGACGCACAAATTTAATAAATAACAAAATCCCGTCTATTTGAAACTTTGAAAAAATCTTGTAAGGGTGACTTTTTGCCCCCATCTACCCTATGTGTTTTAATTGGGTATCCTGATGCAATATCACAATACTGCTGAAATCCACCCAAATGATTGCTCTGTCATGCATGGAGACATTGCTGGTATAGCTGAACCAAGAGAATGTTTGCAAATGACTCTCTAGGGAAATCGGCAAAAAACATCAAGATTACTTATGCCATTTCCTGATACTATTTATTGCAACTCAAGTAGAATCAATACTTGAAAGATCGATATATTGAAAGAGATTATATTAAGTAGTAAAAAGTAATTTCTTTACCTTACTTGTTAGGTTTACTTGATGCTACCTTACTTGTTAGGTTTACTTGATGCTACCTTACTTGTTAGGTTTACTTGATGCTACCTTACTTGTTAGGTTTACTTGATGCTACCTTACTTGTTAGGTTTTAATTGGGGATAATATAGCGACAACTAATTCTAAATAGCTGAAATTTGATGGGACAAGATAAATATGCAGATAACGAGTTCCTTCGAAAGTCAAGAAACTAATCAGAAAAAAAGCGTAAACTTCAAGAAATGAGGATGAAGTTTATTCAAGAATGAATAAACTTGAATGAATAAAATGTCTGAACACTAGGTATAACTGGGCTGAACCCAAGATCCATCAAACCCAAAAGTCACGACATTCAATCCCAATAACCATATCAGTTTCAGTTGTCCTTTTAACTTACTATACTCGTACATTCGAGTGAAAATACTGGGTCGCCACTGACTATAACAAAGAAAAAGACAACCATGAGAAGGCTTTTCTTACAAACCTTAACTTGGTGTAGAACATCATATATTACGGGCAGTGTGATAAATCAGGGAATTATTAATAATGCCCGTGTTATTCGAACAAAATGATAAATACTCATTGATAAATGCCGTTGAATTTATCACATTGCCCACTTCAGTGTTTATTACTTTGTCCGTAAAATATACACTACCCTACAATAAAGGACCTGCATATAATCCAATTATGAGTCTTTTTTTACATTCTAATGCTTACACGTGATCTGGTAAGGTTTCGTCGTTAGTTCTTTGTGAAATCGTGTCAATATTTCGAAATTAAATAAACTTAAGGGCATTGAAAGAAGTGATGTAGCAAGTGGTCCCATTAGTGACGAATCTATTCGCGCTACTTCAGGAAAATTATCAAAGGCACAGTCAATTGTAAGGCTATGGGAGCTAGGACACGAACTGCACTATGAAGACACGAACTGCACGAAGAAGGCAATGCTTCCTACCATGTTGTAGCCTCTGTCAAGTAGGGGTATTAATATTTGGATGTGACATTTTTTCTCTGGCCTGTTCAGAGTTCCAAACCAAACCATAGAAAACATTTTTGGGACAAATTTAGTGTGCCATTTATAAAGACTTGGGGACTGAGCTCAAAATCATCTACAGCTGAGAAAGCAGTATTCTTGCAAGGGAAGTGAACATAAATTTGCATAACCGAGTATTTTCATTTCAATATTTTTCATTTGAAGCATAGCACCTTGGTATCCGGTCCATTATTGTAAGGTAGTGTTTGAATTTTGACGACGATTCCTGGCATAGATCGATTCCATCACCGCAAGCACGTCATCCCGTCCCAAATGGGGTAAACACATTAAAACTGATGACTCCTCCGCGATGAGATTCACAACGTCGCCCCCGAACGTTACCTCCTTAATATTCACGCACCCTGCAATCTCTTTCACTTAATGGTCAAATATCCGGCGCAATATCCTGCAATCGTTGATTGAAGAGAACAAACCAATTACGCATGTCTGCAGCAGTAGCATCCAGCGAAAGGCCCTCATTACGGCGTTAATGATCGGCAGATGCGCGACGTACGGCCCAGTAGTCACAAGGATTCATTATAGGGGAACAAAGCAGATTGCTGCTGGACGAAAGGTCACGTAATGAAGTTTCGCTTCGATGAGACGTTGGACACGTGTCCTATTGATTGGGGTCTATATGATTGTTTTTGTCTCTTCTTCGGAACGATGAGTGCTCCGTTGAAAAGGTATCGGATTTCTGTATACTAGAAGACCTGAGTTCTGGGTTGTGGTTACATATATTTTCCGGTATGTGTGCTTGATCTCAAGACGATCCGCTTATACACCTTCGTCAAGTAAGACAGACGCAACAGAATTTTTACTGACACAAAGAAGGAAATTACACCCAGGGGCGAGGTCAGAATCGAACTGACGACGGAGCAGTGCGCAGACTGCTGGCGTGAAGGGCAGTGAGCAGACCCAACCGGCCATCCGTCCCCCACTAGAAGACCTGAAAGGATAAAGGAAACATTGTTAAGCACCAATTTACACGATGCCAGTAGCTAACATGCAAGTGGTCACGTGGGCCATTATATTCTAGTGACTCGCTCCATAAGCAAACACTGGACCGAAGAGCGTTCCAGCTACTTGATGGTCAATCAAATACGAAGACTGCTTTTTACTGGAACGATCTACGTGTCAGAAGAAACTGAGGCTCGAAGATAATATTATTAATCATTCGATTTAGTGTTTATGTGACTTTTTCTTCCATTTCTGTTAGTTGTAAAGCATTTAAACTTGTTTTAAAGGTCTTAACAGTGATGTGCGAGATGCGATTAGGTTGAGAAATTATGCTAGCAAGCAAGTAACCACGTGATCACTGGAAGGCTAGCTACTGGTATCGTGTAAAAAGGAACTGGAGCGAGATTTTTATTCGTCTGGTTCTTGGAATAAGCCCATTTATCCATGCAGCTGCCGAAGTTGATACCAATTTTTCCTTACCTAGCGGGCACCTGTGGATCGAAGCAACGGAGGCGAGTACTGTTACTCGGGCCACATACACATTCTCCCCTGGAAGCACAGCTCATGCCAAATATGACAAGTTATAAGCAAAATGCGACCATACATGACAAAAATTGGACGAATGAACGTTTGTACTGCTTGAGACTCCACAACTCCTATAGTTACAGATGACCACATTCATTCATCTCCCACAAGAACAGTGACAAACATATATTTCTAACCATTAGTTTTACCTCTTACAACATTAAGCAGCTTTTTCCATAAGTTTCTATTTTGATGTAAAGAACAACTGCGTTTTTAGATCTCTCAATTCAGCATCTTGCAATGGATTTTCATGAAATTAAGAAAGAACTGATGAAATTAGGGAAGTTATGTAGTCTACTTCAATCTATACACCAAACCCCATATCGATAGCATTCCTTGGACCAAGGAACATAATTAAATTACGAAATTAAATTTAACAAATAACTCTCTTTAAGATTCGTGCACGAAAACTTTCCAAAATATAAAACTATTAATTGAAATATATTTTTCGCTGATCATAAGAAATTTTGGGTCAGATAAAAAATCATAACAAAAATTGAAGCATTTAAAATGCACATCTAAAAAGTTTTTACATTCAAATTCTGATATTTAAATTAAAAACTAATCAATAGAATTCTGAGACTATTTTGAAGAGAAACGGGTTAAATAAATACTTGGAAGCGTAATTGAAGAAGCTATTGATGAATGACGAATAATTAAAAAAAACCCTCTAAATTATGGCTTGTTTTAATCATTCTTAGAATATTTAACAAGAAAAAGATATTTATTTTCGTATAAAATCTCATTAAGATCTTTCGAGTGTTTTTTATACTTTTAATTTGAATAGAACGAGGCTTCTTTTTCAATGCATATGTTATTTGTATACATGAATAAGTAATCAGGAGCCTGTGCATTTTAATCTCAGAAAGAAGGTGGATGCAACAGGATCCGAGGAACCATTATGTTGTTAAGGTAAACTGAATCAATATTTTTTAAAGGAAATAATGGGACTTTTTCAACATTGATTTGAAAGTAATTATGAAGATTTCAGTTGTGCATAACTTTCATTGAAAATTTGTTATGATTTCATTTATACTGATAATATAAGGATAAAGTTCGTAAAATTATTTGATGAAAATAGGGTCAATAATTAAGCATGGGGTAAAAGTTTATTTGATCTAAATAATATATATTCTAGGACGAACTTCATTCATTTCAAAAACCCTTTTAGACTTTAATATTCCAAATAGGTATACTTCAGGTAATGTTTTCTTTGATTACAGTAGGGGTTTTTTTTAGTTGAAAACCTTTCCAAATTACGTTATTTTGTTCCCCAAATATGTTGAAAAGATATACAAATATATTTCATGTGTATTATCACTCAATATAATTAAGCATTCTGAGTTGCTGGCGGCATGGTAGGTAGGCAGAAATAGTGATACATTTCTTAACAGGTAAAACATGTTAATTAATAAAAAAATGTAACACAAAAAATCATTTGAAAAATTGAAGGCTTAGCTATTGATATCTGAGTTCAAAAGATTTCTCTTACAATAGGTAAAGATATTTAAAAAGAACCAATCATAATAAAGTTAAGTGCAAATATGAATAAAATAATACGGTTCTCAATAACTTTGTTGTGAAGTAAACTCAATATATTTACTTTTGAGTAAAGTTTATTATTCTCACCAGCGCGAAGTATATCTTTTTTACCTCCAAAGTCACCGGATTGATTTTATAGGGCAGTGATTCGGTCTCCGAAAAAAGTCATAAATCTTACATTATTTCATTTTAAAGGAGTCCCCTCCCGGTGTAAGCTTCTTTGAATAACAAGGGACAAAGTTATTGCGTGCTTTAGCTTTCTCGATACCACCCCCGTGTAATATCTCACGATCAACCCTCTACAAAGATTGATGCACGATAGATAAATCCAGGCCGAGGAGCCTTTGAAGCAGAAGAGAATGTTGAAAATCCGAAGAAAAAGCAGCAATCAATATTTTTTCTTCCAAATATTTCCAGCAGTGTATCATTTTTACCTAAGGATATATTATTTTTTTTATGCTCCCGAGTTTTTACTTTGGGAAATAGATATTTTATGAGCTATTGGGTTTGTCTTAAAATTTAAAAGAGTAAAGGTCTCTCGCTCGATATTCATTTAATAAGTTGCCTAAATATTTGATGAGAGGGATGAAAAAAAAATGTTTCTCAAGAGTTGGGGTTTCCAATAACACCGCATCAAAGTACTGGAATACGTAAAACGGAATATTTAGATGAGAGTTTTTTTTATGTATCGAAGCTTTTCATCCTCAGGCATTGCCTAATGAGCTTTCTATTAGAGTTTAATTACCTTATACTCTCAATTATTTTGCTGGGGTTTGAGGCTTTTAAGTAATTTGCTTTTGTTGTTTGTTGAGAACAAACGAGTTTGCTATTAGATCTTTAGTTTTTTTTCCCCAACTCACAGTCTAAACTTATTCTATTTATAACTTTACCATTACTTTATTTGATAAAAGCAAGTGGCTTGTTTTGTTTTAACGAAGAATATAATTTCTTTTCTTAGAAAAATGTGGATATTTTAAGACAAATCATTAAATTTTTTAAATTAGCATCCATTAAAAGTTATGCCATTACTCTGTATTTAAGTTAATTGGGAAAATATTTGGTTTGGAATAATGTTGAGATAAAAACTAAATTACCCTGAAAGTAGGTTCTGAAGAGTTATGTATAACATTAACATAACAACTATGGTAATAAAATTTTACAGTAAGAGTTATGTAAGTCTCATTTTTAAATGCTATAAAACTTGAAATTTAAAAGCTAACTTTTTTAGGATTTGGGAACACAACAGTATAATTCCAAATTGTAACAAATATAAAATAAATTAGATACTTTTTATTCCTCTTGTTTAAATTATTTTTAAATTATGTTTAAAAGATGCTAATTATATGATAAAGATAATCTGTATGAAAAATTTTAGCTCATGTTTCAAAAATGTGTTGAAATTATAACGAAAAAACTCGAGCATGTAGCCCCACCTCTTTTAAATAAGCTTTAAATATTGTAAGAAGATAATATTACATAAATAATCCCTGGTGGTTAACATATAGTCTCAGTCTGAAATTTCAAAGTAATATGTTGAAAATATGGAGGGAAATAACACAACTGTACACAAAGGAAGTTATATACAACTTATTTGTCCCAAAAATCCTACTAGTTTCATAAATTTTTCGGACAAATACTCTTTGCGAAAAAGTACATTTTCCGAATATAATATTTACCAGTAGCAGTAGATTGATATATGGAAGGAATTTGTAGCAGAATTTTTTTTCCCAATGTTTGAAGTCTGGTACAATGTGTTATTCCACGGTTGACTAAAATATATACAGGTTAGCCGAGATACGGAAATCAGAAAAGCGATAGATGGCACTAGCTAACTTCTGGCAAACCAATTCCACAGAGTTGGAGGTGGGGATTTATGGCTCGAAAATACGTCTTTGGCAAGAAAATCGAAAGAGAGATCTTCTAAAAAAGTATTTATTGTTACCCAGATGTAATAGGCTGTCATAGTAACAATGTTTGTCAAGATAGCCTCACAATCGCCAACATTTAGTAGTTACGTCATGAAAACAAGACTTTATTTTTCTAATGTGGGTATGTGGCGATCCTAGCGGGAAAAATTGTCATTTTTTTCATAATTCTAGCTAGCCTGTAATAGTAAACCGTGGTTATTCTTACCAATTACCATGGATAGTGAATTTCCAATTATCTTAGTTCTAAATAATATATTTGGGCTCCTTCTGTCCAATGTACTGTTCGAGGTGTGGGACATAATTGCGATAACCTGGGTTCGCCATAAAAAAAAAAATTCAGTTATTTTTTGTGCTTCCCTAGAAAAAAAAACCTTACCGAAACCCAGGATCGTATTTAGGGTTTTTGGTGCCCTTTGCAAATAATTTTCTTGTACCAATTACTTTGACTTCATTTTCCTTTTAGAACGTTTTAGAAGTCAATGTTTTTGACTGTACCGATTTTAGATTAAAAGTTTTCTACAAAAGAGAGAGGCATAAATTCAGGCTATGTTATTTTTAGATTCCAAATATTTATTTTCTCTCATAATGCAAATTAAAACTGAACATACACATGAGCTAAATAAAGACACGCCTACTTGTCTACGTATAAAGAAAAAAGAAACAGTCTTCCCCTTAGATGATTATGCAAAAGAAAATTCCTAAATGAAGATAGTTAAATGGATTATCATTGCGAATTTTCTACATAGATTAGTTCGCCTTTTACAATGGCACGTGTTGAAAACATAATTTTACCATAAAGAAAAATAATTGTTTGAAATTGTACAAAGAATTGTATGTTAATTCACTTTTGCTATCATGATAATTTCGGCTACATGTATAACATCAAAGTTTAACTTTAGGGACCCCCTTTGTAGTATCCGTATGAAGAGATTTACAATCATAGAACACATTTAAAAAAAATAATTAAGAATGTTATTATCATGTCTGAAGAAGAGTGAGTTTGCTGGTCTATAGGACATTTTTAAAGCAAAAGATATGATAAACAAAATTTGAATAATCAAAAAGCTGTTTATGAAACTTGAATAATTAAGTTCAGAGTACTGAGAAAAAAAAATCTCAAAAAAGAGTGGAAAGCATTATAATCAATGCTCAGGTGTTTTTGAAAATATTAATTAAGGTTGTCCATATCCTCCCTCGTAAAAACAAGCAATTTTATTTTAATTCTCTAAAAACTTCTTTTTAATTCTTATCCTGTCCTTAAAAGAATTCCAGATGTTTGTCGTTTTTCAGCACAGAATAGCTAATTAGTTCAGAAGAAGTTTTCCCATCAATATCTTCAAAAATATTCATCTCCATACCGTTTTTAAGATGAAAAAAAAAAAGCTTTGTTTTTTAACATCAGAAACTTTGATATTTATCATACACACCGTAATTCAACACCTTTGTAATTCAGTAAGAACTAAAAAACCATAGTTTTTACGCATTAATTTGATTCTCACTTTTTTCCCTTAACTTCGAATTGCGATTAGTTTTTTCTCTACGATTTTATTAAATGCATTAAAAAACGGTTAAACAAAAGCCCACACAGAAAGCTACTTTAAGACGTATTTAAGAAAAAAAAAGTCTTACGAAGCTTCGGATTTCAAATTAAAAAAGAAATTACTTCTAGGATTTCGAATGAAACAGCCGAAATATAAAAAGTTTGCCCTAAAAGTAATCATACCGCTATTAATGAACTACTCAGGAACTCGTTTAATACTTAGTGAAATATGAAAAATATTCAGCATCAACGCCGTAAGGCAGAAAATAAAACATTTCTTTGGAGCAATAAAAAAGTATGGTTTGAAAAACTAATAAAAGAAATATAATTATAAAAGTAAGACACCGCCATCGTTTTTTGAAATTTAATGACCTGTGTAAGCTAATTTTTACAAACCACCTGAACTGTTGTTTTGAGACTGCATGAGTAAAATATAGCTGTCTCATAAAAATAAATAAAAATGTGTCTTTCTGTTCCTCCCATTTCTTTTTTCTAAATGCTTTTTATTCCTGAAGTTGTTTCGGAATTGAGGGAAAAAACACTGATTAGACTATAATAAGAGAAACTAACATACTAGTTAACAATATTTTTCTCAAGATCTTTTTTGATAAATCATGCATTGTAAGTAATTGAAGAGATAAACATGTTTAGTTACTTTTCAAAATTTAGCTTAATGTATAGTATAAAGATATAACATGAAAGGGGGGGGGTTAGTTAAATTAAGACTGTTTTGAGCTTTAAAAGGCACCAACTGAGCATAGAGAAGTTGTTTTGGGATTGAGGAAAAACACAGTAATTATACTAAAATTAAAGAAACTAACATGCCAGTTAACAATTTGTTTTACAAGATCTTTTCTGATAAATCATGCATAGATGAAATTATATAGATGAACATGGTTACTTATTTTTCCAACATTTAGCATAATGTATGGTACTAAGATATAACATGAAAAAGAGTTATACTCGACAGTAACGTTTCTTGAACCCAGTACGTCACAAATGCGGAAGGAGAAATCGGTAAACACAAAGCCTGTTAGGTTGCTAGAAGGAGTTTCAGTACGCAGATCGTGATTGAAAAGCTCTGTTTATATACATGGATTTAACAAAATAATCATATTTTTAAATTGACGTTCTTCATTTCACTCAAAATTCAGACACCGCGATGGGAACTACACTTTGTTTGGTAGTGACTTCGTAGGGTGAACTTAAGTTGCTGTCTAGCATAGTTAAATGTTTATCAATGAGATTCAAAAAATATCATCAATATTTTTTGAGTTTTAAAAGGGCATGCACCGACTGAATTACATAGTGCAACTTTTTTACGTTGATAGATATTTATTTGGTCGGGAATTAAAATCCACAAAAGCATGTTAACTGATTATAGTACCATTTACGTTAAATAAACTAGTTTCAATCTTATCCTTCCGCTGTCTACTAAAATCCAATCATAATAGATTGTAGAGAACCCTCTATAAACGTGTATAGCTACGTTGTTTGTTTGAGGGAGGTCTAGGCAAACTCGGAGTAGGAACACACAGACGTTTTAGCACAGGGATGCCAATGCCAGATGTCTGGACAATCGTAAATTCCGTTTTCGAATGGGTCAAAAGGGATTCAGAAGACAGAAAGGTTTTTTGGAAACATTATTGTTTGCAGGAAAGGAGTGCTCCTTTTATACCGGAGAGAATATGGTAGGGGGTTTTCTACTTTTGATTTATGCTGTGTTAGAACCTAAAGTACGATAAGTTTGATATTTTTTTTTATTTAGCCACCAAAACAGCGGCATTTTATTACACGAAATTATACTATTGTTGCTGCTTTAGCTTTGGTTACAAATAATGCACAACTTAAGACAAAAAAAAATAATGTTTAAAATGGGAAAATTGCAAGACATCTTGAATTGAAGTATACATGAGAGTGAAATACCTGATAATCCAAACATAAAATGAACCATCCCATGGTATCTAAAAAATTCTCAATAAATCTTTACGATTAAAATGAAATGCTATAAATAATGGAATATAAGATATCTTAAAACATGTTAAAAGCATTAAAAAATTAAACATTGTCTAAAAGCAGAAAATAAAATAAGTATATTATATTAATCACTCTTTAATATATTTTCTTTATTTTTTGGTGAAAATAATTGATCCTATGACTTCAAACTCAAAATTAATCTCATGAATGGTCTAGTCAGTGAATAGCTAATTCTACAACATTCCGTATGTACAGTTGGGGAAATAAAAAACGACTCAGTTGAGATTTCTGACGAACCACTTGGGTTAGGAAGACAAATAAGGTGTCATTTTTCATGTCATGAAGTATTCTTTAAATGAAAAAAATTTCGAGTCCTTAGGGGGTCGTCTTCATATTAAACGGAACACTAACTTTATTTTTTCCTATGGGGACCCCCAATTATTATGCGTTTTTCTGAAAGAGCATCCCCATAAACCCCCAAATACCAAGTTTCATCCATGAAAGTATCCAAATAAAAGCATAATATATTTTTACAATGTCAACCATTCAATGTGAAATTTGTCAAAATGTTTTCGGCGTAAAAATATGAAACTTTGAATTTAGATCAAATTTGTGTCCCCAAACAAAATAATTATGCTTTTATAGCGATATTTAATGGTTAATAGATAGATAATTAACATCTAATTTTGACCCAAAAATTAAATTTTAAAATCTTTTAATATTTTTATGGTAATCGATTCTGGTAGTAATTTTATGTGGAAAACCAAAATTTCAGTCGATTTCATTTAATAGTTTTGGAAAAAACCGAATTAAACTAAATTCCCACTCTTTAAGGGACCGTATACCGCTGCCAAATGTATACTGGCGAATGGTTTTTTTGGAAACAGTCGCCTTATTTTAATCACCATAACTTAAATTAAATCTTAAATTTGATATAAAATTTCAATAAATTACTTATAAACTTTTCAATAAACATTAAAGTGGTGAGTAAAAGTCTTACTATCCCACCGTTTTTAAGAAATAGTGTTTACAGAAAATTAACCCTTCTCACTCTGGAGACGACCCCCAAAACGTAAAAGCTTTATTTACTGCACGATTTGAATGAAACTTGGTATTTGGGGGTTTATGAGGATGCTCTTTCAGAAAATTGCATAATAATTGGGGGTCCCCATAGGAAAAACAAAAGTTGGTGTTTCGTTTAATATGAAGACGACCCCCTAAGGACTCGAAATTTTTATCATTTAAAGAATACTTCATGACATGAAAAATGACACCTTGTTTGTCTTCCTAACCCAAGTGGTTCGTCAGAAATCTCAACTGAGTCGTTTTTTATTTCCCCAACTGTACATAGGTGTTCAAATTTTAGAAGTTTTATCAATTTGGTTGATATTTCCAGAACTATATTCATTCAACAGTTATTATACACGCACGTGATTATGCGTAGATAAACCCAGTATGAGAAAGAGTGGTTCCATAATCAATCGAGGAAAAGACAACACAGGTTTTTAAAAATATTTTCCATTGCCCTCTTCAAAAATTTGAAAACTTTCCATCCAAAAGCAGACCTCGTCCTGAAGAAATTCGGGTGCTTCTCGCTTATTATATTCACGCTGAAGTGTTTTATTAGAAGAGAGTATACTTAGTAAGGAGTAATTTTAATCTTCCGTATTGTACTCCATCTCACAGATATACCATTAGTTATCCAAACTTCAATTAGTATTCCAGAATCGCAACCCCCAAGTTAATTATCAAAGTGAAAGTTTATGATAATGGTTACCCTGCCCTGGGCGCCCCGCTCTTCAAAAACTTTAAATCCTTTGTTTCACCTACAAAAGTGATTAATCTCAGCAACAATATGTTTCTGCTAACCATTAAGTGTGGGTTATGCTCTTATTTTGAGCAATATATATCCCAGACACTGTTGTCTGATGATATAAGGAGACTGGTTTAATGTGATTGAGTCTGGTATGGTAGAAAATTTTCGAGGATTATAGAAAGTATTTGCATCAAAAGTTAGGCAAAATTGGATGCAATCTGCGTTTTAGCATACTTTTAAGGACAATGGAAAGTTTTAGAAAATTACAGGTATATGAGAGTTTTAACCCAAACTGTTATGTTATTTTTTTCGTATTGTTTACATCAAAGCTAATGATATTAAGTGTGATATTGATTTAGTTATGCATGAAAATAACTAAAATATACTTAAAAAATTCAAATATAAGATACAAACTTGTGTCCAAAAATCAAGGTTAATTAGACTTTTTGTGAATAATGACACAAATCATATTTTCTCTTATTAATGAAATTCATACCATAGGATCTTCTAAGAGTGAGAATATGAGGTCCGGGATCCAATTACCCCACCCATACAGAGATCCTCCATTAATAATAAGTTCCATACAATTCAGAAAAGTAACAGAAACGTACATGTGAGAGTCATTTAGCAAAAATATCAAACATTATCAAAATGGAGGGCCTCTGTACTCCCCGTTATACTATTGTTAGGGTAATTTGATCGCAAATCACATTCCTATTCATCAATGATCCTATAGAATGAATTTTCATTAACAAGATACTAAGATTTGTGTGATTATTGTGCCCCCTCAAAAAAAAAAAATTACCTTTAATTTTTGGACACAAGTGTAAATACGAAAGCTAACGCTAACACTAGCAGCTAGCACTTATGATAAGTCTTGGAATTTTATTAAGGGGTTTTCTAATTCTTTTTGCCAAAGTTGGGTATAAATCTCTTTTCGTTTATTCTACTTAAAAATTCCCATTTAGGAAAACTACAATTTAATTTTTCTCTAAACAATTAAATTGAAATATCATTACTATGGTTATTTATCTTCATGAAAAATAATGAGCGTCTTACAGAATATATTAACTAATTTTAGGTTAGTTTTTGAAAATGTGATAAAAGATTGTTGATTGTTGAAAAGACATTGGAGATTAATAATTTTACTATTTTTAACTATATATTTTTAGAATACATGGATTTTATTTTGAAACTTTTGAAACATTATTTTATTCTTTTGTGCTTATATTTTTTATTCGTATGAGTCTTCTTATGAGACCAACAAAATATGCTAGCATTTAAAACTAAATTTGTGTGACTTTTATAACAAAAACCCGGTTTGCTGCTCTCTTTGTCTGGACTCATATTATGCCCGTCGCTGCCGTAAGAATTTTTTACCCTCTTTCTATGCGGTTACCTTTTAGTTTTAAAAATAATGCTAAATGACTTAACGTTCAGCAAAATAAACTTATTTTTAAAAGGATTTCCTTTGTGGTTTAAGTTTTATTCATTAACCCAAACCGTTGTCTAGAAGTTTTTAAAACAGAAGAACTATAAATGCTTAAAAGCTTTTTTTAGCTTTGGGTTTTTAGGTTTTAATCTTGTGGAGGGTAATTGAAGATAAATTTCCTTTACCCCACAAAACTGCTTTCAAACAGAAAAACCGTAAATGATTTATCCTATTAAAAAAAAGGCCATATGATGTTCCTTAAACAAATCTGAAAGAGTATGAATGTAAACTTACAGAAGAGTTTTTTTATGACCATATACGATAAACCGTAATAAATTTGGCCAAAAAAATAATTCTAGAATACTCCCAAAGGGTTCAGCGTTGATGCCTAGTAGCTGAATTTTTAAAATATAATGGGTCATTTTCCTGGACCAGAAAGGGAGGGAATTTTAAATAATGCAGTCGTCCGAAGATTCAAAAGAGTCATCACAAAAAAACCCGCCTCAATCACGAAAAAAAAAAAAAGCGCCACCCCGAATCCAGAACACAAGTGCCGTATATTTCCCCTCCTAATTCTCATGGGCCCGAAAAAATTCCATCTTCGGGAAAATCATCGCTGCGCTTATTTTTTATCTGGGCGTTCCTGCTCATAAATAAATGCAAGCGTCTCTAAAAATAGAAGCCATTTTAAAAGAACGCCGCCATCTTCAGACCGAAAAGAACATCGGGCTCCGCCATGAATCACTTTCTTTCGCCTTTCTTGCATGGGACTGGACGGTAATTACAAGGGCGCAGAGGTATCCGAAAAATGCGTCTGCCGAAAATCGCAATTATCGCGCAGCAGCCAGTCCTTCGCCGTTTAACGCTGTTTGAAAGGTCGAAACTCGCGGGTTTAATTACACGGGAGTAGGGGTTATCGTGCGAAGCCGGAATACGTCTTTTTTGATAGCGACGATTACGGGATCCGCGGAAAAGCTGTTAAATCAAAGCCCCGGTAATTTTACGATCTGCTCTTTGCCTGCGATGTGTGCGGATGATTTTAATTATGAACGAAATTTCTGGGTGGGGTGGGGTGTTTGTTGGATTTATATATCGGTCAGGGAGAAGGGGGGTGATATGCTGTGTTCCGTGATTGCTTTCGGTGGGTGTAGTAATTTGGATGTAAAATACTGCATCCCGTTTCTTTGCTTTTGTTTCGTGGCGAAAGTAATTAACTAGAGTTTAGTTATCCTTTCAATAAAGCTTGGGAGCAAGAATTCTATTAATTTTGGTAGTGATACGTCTACTCTGGTAGATGTGTTACTTAGTAATTTTTTCTGGGTTCAAGGCGGATAAATTAGGGGAAACATTGTCTCAGGCACACCAAAAAAGTTGGCTAAAATGGAAATGATGAGACATTTTCCCCTTAAAAAAGGAGTGGCAATTATAAAGAAATAATAATTTTTCCCACAAAGTACCGCTGGGGGACGGGATGGCCTGTTCGGTTTGCTCCTCTGCCTTTCACGCCAGCAGTCTGCGCACTGCTCCGTCGTGAGTTCGATTCTCACCTCGCCCCTGGGTGTATTTTCCTTCTTTGTGCCAGTAAAAATTCTGTTGTGTCTGTCTTACTTGACGAAGGTGTATAAGCGGATCCTTGAGATCAAGCACACATACCGGAAAATATATGTAACCAAAAACCAAACCAAAACCAAGTACCGCTAACATGGGATCCTCATATTATTGACGTGTTTAAAGTAATCAAGTAATTATGCATAGTGACTTTTAAAGAAAGTATTAAAGTATACTATACTCGACTACAACGTTTTTTGAACCCAGTACGTCACAAAAAGGAAGGAGAAATCGGTAAACACGAAGCCTGTTGTGTTGATAGGAGGAGTTTCGGTATGCAAAATGTGATTGAAAAGCACTATATATACATAAGTTTAACAAAATAATCATAGTTTTAAATTGAGGTTCTTCATTTCACTCAAAATTCAGACACCGCGATGGGAACTACTTTGTTTGTGAGTGACGTCATAGCGTCGAGCAACTAAACAGGCTTTGCGTTAACCCATTTTCTCCTTCCGCGTAGTGACGTACTGGGTTCAGGAAACGTTGCTATCGAGTATAGCGTAAAATCAGTCAAACAAATCAACAATCATCAATCCAATCCAAGTAATTTTAGAGATGACGTATTTTTCTAGGCAATACAAATCAAGGGTTATGTACTAATACTACTGATAAGACAAGGGCTTTGTGTTTATTCAATAAAAGGTAGAAGTTAATAAACAAAATCACTGTACTATAAACATATATTATATTTTATTAAGTATTAGAAAGGAAAATTAAAGAGTCCTTCATATCATACTACTATATTTTTTGCATGAGCAAATCCTATTTATCTGAAACTGACCCTTTGATTTGTTTTTATACGTTACAACGTTTCCTTATCGTAATACCTCAAAATTGAAATAGCCACCACTTCACGAAAAAATACCCAGACTTTCGACTCAGAGCAAGGTTAGACTCCCTAATGTTTTTTTAATTTCTTTCTTTCTTTCTTTGGCTGTGATTGAACCCTATTTTTTTGAGTAAATTACTATAGTTCGTTCCCAAATTTGTTACATGTGAGCATTTTTACAGAAAGTTCATATAGTACATGAGGTTTGGTGCATATCCATAATCAGGTTAGATTTTTGGTTTCTAAATAATTATAATTTAGAATGTATATTTAGTTTTTAGTTTTGAATGCATATTATTATTATGGAGGTAACAAAAAATAGTTTGTTAGACGTCAAATAAATAATATTGGTTTTATACATGCGAATCTTTGTGTTTAAAACACCCAATTTTATTGATCTTGAAATTTTAGATTTGTATTGGTTTTTATTTCAACTGCGTAATTTCTGAGTTGTGTTTATTTTAAGATTAATTTCGGTGTTTACTACACTCAATTTTCGATCACGTGTTTTTCTCTCTTTTTTTCTATACTTAAATAAAATCTATTGTTTCTGTTCACTAACCAAGAAATTCATTCAAAAACATAAATTTCTTTAGAAATTTTAAGATTTGATTAGTTTGATTTAGCATGATCTAATAAGGGTTTTAATAGTAGATTAGACAGTAATGTAAGTTAAAAGTACATTTTTTAGTAAAAAAAAATCAAATTTTTAAAACGTATATTTTATGAGAAAGTTGGAAAGTAAATTTTTAGATGGTAACAGATAATCAAAAGCAAAGTGACTAAAAATGTTTTTAAGCGTAACTTGCAGATGTTAATTTATATTTTTTAATGATCATTCAAGTCCTGGATCGGTTTGCACACGCACAGAAACATTACGTTGAACCCAAGATACCCATATTTATGTTAATCTCCAACAGTTAATTAATATTCCAATATGTAGTGCTGTAGCCTACAGATATCGGTGGTTATATTTAGGAGTTCCAACACTGAATCGAAGCAATGTCTCAGGTTGTAGGGCAAATATATTTAGTTACACCATGCATTAGAACTAGTTTAAATACATATGATTCTATTTAAACGTAAGCTAGAGACCTGGTATTTAGATGAGTTTTCTTGATCATTCTTCAATATTAAAACATTGAAATTTTACTTTCTGTTGCACGAATTTATTCTGATAAGAATATATCTCTATTCTATCGCTCTGTGAACTGAACTAGAAGTGGTGCTACTAAAAAAAACGTTTTGTTATAATCGGGTTAGGTCTTCATTGCTTTTAATAGGTTGTAAGACATGTTATGAGATGCATCAGAATTGAATTATGGGAATTTCCAAACCTATAAATTTGAGTTTTTCTTTCGTACTGAAGTAATATCAATTAAAATAATTGATACAATACGCTATCTGCGATCAAATCGCAATGATATAAAACAATTAAAAAAACTCAGTTTAGGACCATTTTTTAGGATCAATTATCTGATACCAAACAAAAGTTACTTCTCCTTATTAGCTTTTAATATTTTTTTCCTCACAATCACGTAATTCTAAAGATTTTTCCAAATAGTCGTAACATAAAATGCTAATTTAATGAATGGTATTAAGAAGTTTTTGAATTATGATGAATGAGGAAAGATATTTAGATGGTAGAAAGCTTTTATTTCTTCACCAAAAATTATCAACTACTGTGTTTTATAATGAGATAACTTTAAGAACGAGGTAGATGTCTCCTATTACCCATTACTTTAACATTAAAATTCGTTTGATGTATGAGGCATCCCCATAATCCATTTAAAACGGTATTTTAATTACTCTCGGATCAGACGATGTCAAGGTTATTTGCATATTTATGAAGATATAGCATTCTAAATTAGATATAGTCTTGGTTAATTATGTCAAGTTTTCGGGACTTTAAGGAGCACCTAATCACAAAGCTACTGAGTTTTTAAGCAAAACCTTTTATGAGCAGCAATGTTACTCAGCCAAATGCGTTTTTGTGTTAATCAGTTTATCTTCTGTTTGAGAGCTTTTATTGAAGATTGCAATAATGCAAACAAGTATCGTTTTTTAAGTAGTAATAATTTGGAATAATGGAGAAAGGGATTATAAATTTGACATCAAGAGAAAGCAAATGATGCATAAATTAATGAAATCATAGCGAGACGAAATTGAGCTTTAATCATAAATATATAAAGAGGTACAGAGAGCTTTTAAAGGAAGTTTTTTTTTCATTAATTCTACTAAATCTACTACTTTTGAATTTGTGATAGCCTAATTTAGGTTGGTGGTTGTGCTTAGGACCCCAAAACACTCAATTGGCTAATTTAAGTCAAAAGTTATAGCGTTTTTATAAAAATGTTTTGTCTGAATAAATGTTCCTTAAAAACATTTTTTAAGATATATTTTAACAAACATGTATAGATGGATTGTTTAAGATTCATTTGAAGAAACTGTGGTAGTATACTTTAAATTGTTACTTATTTTCTAGAATTAGTTCCTAAATTTTTTTTGTACATCTTATGTACTTTTAGTGATCTGAATTTATAGTGTAAAGAAACTTTAGTACGTTCTTCAATATCTGGATACAATAATTTAAAAGTTATTTCTTTAACAAAAAATATCTTATGTATATGTCATTTTTATAGTTGTATACATTTCCTACTTTGAGGCAGTTATATTGAATATACATAATTATTTTAGATCCCTATAATCTAGATACTTTGAGAATATGGATGCATAATTTCCTGATAATTCTGTATACTTGTTTGTTAATAAGCTTTAGGCATAGAGAGATTTTGTGCGGAACCCCTAGAGAACAGACTGTGACTATGAACTCCTTATTAGAACAAAATAATAACATTCGATATTAGTAATGTGTCCTCTATAACAACCCATGGTCTTTATTAAACATGATTTCTTTACTTTCATTGGTATACGTTCTCTAAACTGTTAAAAAATTGCCAAGATGTTCTATACTCGACAGCAACGTTTTTTGAACCCAGTACGTCACAAACGCGGAAGGAGAAATCGGTAAACACAAAGCCTGTTGGGTTGCTAGGAGAAGTTTCTGTACGCAAATCGTGATGAAAAAGTACCATATATACATAGGTTTAACAAAATAATCATATTTTTAAATTCATTTCACTCAAAATGCAGACATACCGGGATGGTAACTACTTTGTTTATTAGTGACATCATAGGGTCAACTTAAGTTGCTGTCTAGTATAGACGCCAAGCTTTCAAATATTGTCTCATTTTTCTTTTTATCAATTTAACTGCATATTTTAATCAGTTGACTTGCAAGTTTTGGCGATATTTGGCGTTTAAAACTACTTGGCGATTTTCAGCGTGATACATCACGTAAGAGTTACTCCTTCTGAGTCTACGTCTCTTTATCTACAGACTCAAATTTTATCTCTCTCCATCTATTGCTTTGCATCGGACGAAAACACTAGATGATTCCTCCTGAAAATCTATACCTAATTGATGATGGATGACCTTGATGCGATTTCCCGTCCCACAAGGGTCTCTGTCCCCCATCCCGACGGCTCACGGGGGCATGAAAGCAGCGGCTTTATCGGTAAACGATACGGAGCTGTCACAAGTCCGCCCAGCCAGGCCTACACCTGATCACCCGGAGCTAAAAGCCCGGGTATGATGGAGGAGAGTTTTATAGCTCTCTGTTACGAGCACTTAAAGTTGAAAATTTTGTCCAGGTGGTTTACTGCGTTGTTTTATGAGGCTATTCTCAGGGAGAATGGGAAGGCTTACCCGCCGTTTAATCTGCGAGTTAAGGTTGTAATTTTATCTGGCGGTTCTTGGGTTTGGGCGTGCGTATTCTGGATGTTTGGGGTTATGTTGCAGAGTGGACCGGGAGTACTGAACTACATAGTTGAGTATCGGAAGCTTTTATAGGTGTTATTTGTATGTGTATAGTTTTACGTGTTGCCTAAACGCCCTTCCTGAGTGAGTTAAATGTTAGAGAGGATACCACATCGGTGAATCGTGAGCAATACTATGGTCTCTGATTCCAATGTATTAGTTGAAGATATTGAACAATATTAAAGTTGAATGAGAGGACATGGCTAGAAATCTTCTAATAGGTTTAGTGCCTGCTGTTAGTTTTGATAGGAGGAAAAACCACTATGGGTTTAATTCTCAGTTGAATGCGGTGACTCGTAGCATATTTAAGGAGGAATGCTACTCCAGAAAGCTTTTAACGTTTGTTTTAGCCCACCCTTCTTCGTGCTATAACGTTTTGAAACGCGAGGCATCCTGCTGGTAATTTTGACCATACATTTTTTTTTGTATTCATGCAAAATTCTCTAACGTTTTAATGGGACTTTCTTAAAGAACACTAAATATGATGCTTTATCATAAATATCTCGTTTCGAAAAAAAAATGTATGACCCTTTTTTTTTTCAACATACCTGAGTAAGATTTTCGTTAGTTCGAGTCTTAGACAGCAACGTATGAATTGAAAATACATAAACATGTTGTAAAAATTATTTTTTATTCCATCCAGGCTTTTATAATCAGGGAAATAAACTATAAAACATACTGCTTATAGAGAAAAAGAAAATGTGAAGGGTTTAAGAACCCCGCTGGAGGTTTTGAAGGTAAATATCATATTTGTTATCATCTAATAAAGCTCAAAAATTATAAGTTAGTCATTAACAATTTCAGTTTTAATAACAAAAGAGTTTATTTGCAGGGAAATGATGAAGTATAATAAAAATGGAAACAAATAGCTTAAGGCCAAAGCACTAATCAAACACTGCTTTTTACGGTAGATTTAAAAATCTCGCTATCTGAATGGCTGACATTTTGCTGGCGACATTGCCTGAGGATTAAAAAAAGGAAAGTTGTAGGCTTGCTTCTCCTACATACATTAATTAAACTGCTTAAAGTGGTTTCTAAGCGATACTCGACCTCGTTGGTCATATTAATCACATAAATATCTGCTTTTGTGTAAAACGGGAAAAAATTGGGTATCAATATGGTATGAAATTCTTAAATGAAAATAAGAAATAACTTGTATAGTTTGTGTTAACACATTTCGATTATTTCGAACAATTAGAAGCGTATTTTTTTACATTAACTCTTTTGTAAACATTTTAAGGATAAAAATATTTTGTTCAAAAGGATAAAAATTTTGTAGAAATGTTTATTTTAGAAGTTAAAAGCTTTGAATTCTTTTTGTAAAAACGTTTTTCATTCTTTTTTAATTTCTTATGTTTTGAAATGTTTTTTGAAGAAATGTGATTGTGAAACTTACTAATAAAAGAGAATAGCGAACAAAATAAGCTCAACTTCATATTTTAAATTTTTTATAGTTCTATATAGTTATAACTATATCCAAATGCAGGAAAAACAACTTTACAAAATTTCTTTGACATTAAAAAATTATTACTACAAAAAGAGGGGTAATAAAAACACATAACCTGGAACATTAATATCTATAAAATAGTAATTCCTCATAAAAAATATGCACAAAATGTGAGGGTTTTTTGGTTGTTTGTAGGATAAAAATACGTTTCTCCTTTCGAATATGCTAGACTAGATAGTTTGGAAATTTTATTTACTACAGGTAAATTTTTCATGTAGAGTTTACCCTTCTTTCCTTCTAAAAAAACTCAGAGAATTACATACCAAGCTATTAAATTTGTGGAGCCTATGAAATATTTTTTTTTTAAACTATTTATTTTCAGTAAAGTGGCAACACCACAATTTTCTAATTTCTAAAAAATTCGTAAACACAAATGTAGTTCTTTCGTTTTTGTTTAAACTGTCAAAAGCTAGTTGAAGGAAAAGAAAAAAAATCATTATCAGCTTCTAACATCACCTGTTGCAGTTAAATAAGTTTTATATACCATGTTCAATCATGTGGTAATTAACTTTCATTCTTAATTTTTATCGTATTTGTATTTTAACCACCATTAAATGTACAAAATATTTTAATTTCTCTTTAAATTATGCTCAATAGGTACTTTATGATATAATTGAAATATACAAATAAATAAAAGATTACGATATAATATCTGCAGGATGGATTGTTTACCAAAACCGTTATAAATACATAATTTCCAACCTATTCACAAATATTTAGAACATATTTGAACACAAATATACGTTCGTATTTATAAAGATATAAAGGATGTCATACAATTTAATTTATACATCATGAGTTTGTAACATAAGTAAATATGCATGGAATATATTGTTACACTACAATTATGCTAAGGCTTATTACGGTTATTTATCATTAACATTATCAGGTGCCAGGATATAACATTATCTGAATTCATTAGGAAAACAAATCATTTTTAAAAGGCTAATAGTTTCCTAAATGACACTTGAAACAAGCTTAAGTTATGAGTTCTTAATTTCGCTTTTAGTGTCACATCAATAAATCTTTATTTACACTCTTTGGGTAGATATAAGATTTCAATAATTCTAATAATAAATGGCTCATAATGTCGGTGGTGTTTGAGCGGTATTTTAAACACTATTTCCCCTCATTTTGAGAATATAAGATTACAATTTCTATTTTGAGGAATTTCATGCTTAAATTATCTAAGTACATCTTTATTTAGCTATTTAATTATTATTTATTAAATATTTAAACAAATATTAATCATCGATAAACTTTTAAAATCTACTGTAAAATCATTAATGATTTTATGGCTGGATGACAGTTAAATATTTATTTGCTTTAGTTAATCTAATCACATTGATATGCAAGTGTTTAAGGATTATGCATGTAACCGATTAAATCAAGGGTTTCATTATATTTTAATAGTTTATCATATGTGGAATGTTTTATGCATGAAACTGGTACAAATCAAGGTACATTTTATTAAAATCGTTTGCTTTTTTTTTGGATATAAATTTTATAGTCAATAGATTTGTAAGATTTAATAAAGAAAAAATGCATAATAAATATCCTTAATCTTAAAATCTTATATCCGAAAATATATATAACTGGTATCAGAAATGAAAGAATCAACAACACAACATACCAAGAGTATCCCTCACTGGGGCTGACAAATGATAAACTATTTTCTTTTCTTTCATTTACTAGTAGTTCTTACTTCGAAGAAATAAAACCAATGCCTCGGTGTTTGGACATTATTCCAGGCTTTATCCCCGCTACTTGATTTTCTTCTCTTCAAACTCCCTGTCATTTGATTGCTTTCAAAACAGTCCTCCGTCGAAATTCAAATAAAACACTCGAGGGCCCCAGTCTCCAGAGCCTCGGTAAAGAATTGAAACTGTCCATCGTTGACAGGATTGAGAGGACACAGATTACTTTTACTTTCCCGAGGAGGCTGCTGGTGTGATGCTAATTTGGGGAACATTTTTACTTCTTCCGAATTTAATACATCACACTGTCCCAACTTGTTTCCGAAGCCGTTGTTTATGTGGGGGATATTATGTTACAGGGTGGCTGTGTGTTGAAGTATTACACAGTTTGCGCTTGAGACAAAATATTATTTTATCAGTTCCCGGAGTAATCTTCACTGTGAAAGTAATAACTCCCAAACCGTGTCACTAAATGTCAATCTGTCACGTATTATGGGAATTTTGTCACTTATTAGGGGTAAATGTAAAGTTCTATGTTTGTTGTTCAATAACCTGAAAACGTTTCTTAATCAGATCATAAAGAATTTAAAGAATTTTTGAAAGAAATATAAGACAAACAGTATATTGAGTATTGAGACTTTAGAAGATTCATGTTTCATGTTTAAAACATATTTAAATGGCACAATCAAAATATACCTGTATTAAAATAGCTAAATAGTATTTTATTTAATTTCTTTTGCGTTCAGTAAATAATGAGACATAAAAAAATCCTAAATTTTGGTTTTAAAAATATAAAAAATATTTGTAAAATTTTCTTTTCTGTTCCTAAATTCAATTCATTTTCTTACACCCTAATCTCCATTGCTTTGTAAAGATCAGCTATTTTTTGTTTACTTAACGACCTAGGAATATCTTATTTAATTGTGAGTATATTGAGGTTGGTTAGCTAAAACGCATATAGGCTCGTAAAGATATATCGTATTTTTTGTTTAGTAAGAATTAGTTTACTGTCTTTAGTATCAATCTTAAAAATTTAGACCCATAAGGAATAAAATCGAACTATTATATCGTTACCACCAGGCCAAAAAAATTAATCTGCTATTCTTATACCACGGCTTACTAGATACTTATACAGGCTAGTCGAGTACGTAAATCATTAAAAATCCAGATGGCAATAGTGGACAAACTGGCAAAGCATATCCATAGTGTTGAAGGCGTTGGGTGATATAGGTAGGACTTGTGGCGATCCAAGCGGGAAAAGTTGTCAATTGGTTTTCATTGTTCAAAACTCGGCTAGCCTGTATAGTATCTAGTAAGCCGTGCTTATACATAAGAGATTCGTGTTTTCGGCGTGGTGGTGACGATACTATCTTTTAGAGACTAACTAGAATTTCCTTGATATTCCTTCTGAAAGAGCGACAAAAATTTTAAATTCCAAAAATATCATTATTTTAGGAATTTTCCTTTTTTTTCATAATTTCTTCTTACATCAGATGATTTTACTTTATTAATCTTTAAAAACTTGTAAAAAAAACCTCATCTCTAAAAAATTCAATGACTTTAATACAAAATAAAAAAAAAAACTAAATGAAGTGTACGTGTCGGTCATAGTTTTATTTAGATACTAGGTTTAGGTTTCTTTAATAAAACAAAATCGGATCAAAATCACCGGTTTTTTAGACTTTAAACTAATAAATTAGTTTATTCTATGAAAGCCCAAAAAGTACATATGAACTTCTATTCTTTCTATTTCTATTCAAGAACACCAAACGCTCTTTACAAAGTCTCCATAAAAACCAATCACTTCTATCCGTGTTAACTCCCAATTATCTCGACCCTATTCCAGCATCACTACCAGTTAGGAGCGCCCCCATTTTGATTACTTAGTAAAGTTCTTCTGCAGTCCATCCTAGGAATTTAATCGCGTAATTCGCTCCGGCCCACCCCGAAGATTTAATTCGCTCCAAAACAGCTCCACCGGTCCGCGAGTCGGTCCACCAGACGAGGAATCTGGAATCTGGAGTGTTCTGGGTGGGAAATCCGTAGAGGCAGAATCATCTAGAGCGTGCGTGCTCTGAAACCAGGCGTGGTCTATGATTGGGAGTGGCGAGCGAAACTTGTAACATTAGGAATCCCATAAACTGAAGGATTTCAGGGTGAAAACCCCCCTTTTTTTAGACAAATAGTCGAATAAAAGGAGGTGGGATTCATTTCTGGGGAGCGAATGTTTTATTTTACTGCAAGTTGTGTTTTGTTTGCGATGATTTAAATATCTAAAAGCACTGCCTATCTATAAAAGACGTGCGGTGTTTTGAAGAGGTATTTGTGGTATTTTTGATGTTTTTCATCAAACAAAGCCAACTTCCGCCAAAATCCCTTCAAGTGATAAATGGAGTTATTCCAATGTCAATTCTAAAAAAAAAAGAAAGCTTTTTGGATGATTGGAAATATTATGTAAACTCTTGTAATAGAACGCCATAAATCTTAAACTTTACTTTTGTTCAAACTTAACATTTTAAACCCTTAACGTCCCGCTTTAGCTCTCCATTTATGTGCCTATATCAGTGCTTTAGAAGGCACTGTTTAGCCCACGCATGCGCTATAACTTTGAATGCCTCTCTCACTATGAACTGAAAATTTCACGTAGAGCAATGAGGTATTTTCAAGTTTCGAGATTAAATTGTATTAAAATAGTAGATAAAAAACCATGAAGAAGGACGTTTAAATGAAGTGTTTTCGTAGACTAGTTTCTGAGACATAAATTTTTGAAATTTCAGAATGAAACAGAAACACTGTTGTTTACATGCGATGTGACGTCACATCCAATAGAATCCAGTTTTCCTATTATTGAAACTATAGTTTCGAGTGCGCGGTGACGTCAAATCCCGTGTTTACTAGTGTTTTGGCAAAAATAAAATTGAATTTTAAATTATTTAAAACATATTTTTGAACTTAAAAATATGATATTTGAGAGTTTTAAACTATAACGTATCAAACAAGTGTAAAATTAAGCAAATCCTTCACTTATTCAAATACCTCATTCTTTTATGGTGTTGCAATTTCAATTAACATGATTTTATTTTGCTTACATTGAAATGGAACCCTGAACTAACTACTCGAAAGTTAAGAAAACTCATCTGATGCCAACGGAAACTAATATATAGATGCAATGCATATTATGACTTTCGGTTCGGTCTTGCTGTTCTCTCTATACATTGTAACTCTGCAGTGAAATCCGAATCTTGGGAACGAATCTGAAATTCCACAAATAACCCAATAAAATGCCTTTATCAACGATGGACCAAAAGCGTTTCAAATACCATCCGATTTAATTTGGTAGCATGCGAGAGTTCAAAGAGAATTCTTTCCAAACTTTTTACAGGCGAAACAAGTTAAACTTTGGTATTTACCTGGGAACAAAAGATGCTCCCCACAAAAAAAATTCCAGATTGAGTCCAGAGTTGTAATGACGAAGTACTGCTTCGGGGTTGTTCGATTTTGTTTTAATTTTTGTGGAATTTCTATCGGTTTAGTTGGGGAAAATACCGAAACATGTCATTAGGCCTGAAGAACGGGATTTGTGTTATGCAAATGATTTTCTGTTTTCCTTCTTCTGTTTAGGATCCTTAAGCATAGCGTAGTACTGCAAATTCATTATTTTAAGATGTTTAAAAGAATCATTAAACAGTCCTTTCCCTATATTTCTTACTAGAGTGAAAACTTAAGTAAATCAATGTTTCCATTTGATTCAAAATATTTGTGTTTCTCGAAAAATTATTTTTAACAATCTGAGAAACAGTTTTTATAGCTTTAATAGATTTAAGAGGTTTTGAAATTTTCTAATATTTTCTTATGAATTTTTAAAAATATTGTATTTATGAAGTCCCTCTTTGGTAATGGTTTCTTTGTAACAAAAAAAAATATAATACACTTTTCATGTCAAATCTAGAATGAAATTAATTAAAAATTAAGATTAAATGAAAATAAATTAAGGAAAATGTGATGATGCAAAATATTTATAATATTTTCCTTAAATTCAATGTATATGATGTGTTCAATTATAACATTATTGTTCAACTATCATAGAAAATTTTAGTAGCTCCCCTTTATGATGCATTAGATAAGATCTCAACAAATACAGGTATTCTTAAAAAAAAAAACCTTATAAGTACAAAGTGGTATAAAAAATATCAATTCATAGGTCTTCACTTAAAAAAATGTTGAGTTACTTAGGGGATAGAATTGAACATTTAGAAAACGTCATTTTGTAGGTAAACATAAACTTTCACGAAATGTATAACAAATTTTGAGTTTAAACGATGCATGTAATGACATAAATATTTAAAAAAAAATACTCTTTTTATAGGAGAATGAACTAAAATCTCCCAACTTTCTGATGTTTTAACCCAAATGTTCTTAACTTCAGAAGGAGGTTTCCTCTATCTATATCTTTACCAGAAGTTACGTGGCTCTTTCAAATTGCATCCTAAAATATATTTTGATTGAAGGGGAACTGACCGTAAAACAACTTGGCATGGATCCCGCTTAGAACGATTCAAGTCTTGTTTACAGAAAACCAATACATCAGTTCAGTGGATAAGTTCATCAAACTACGGGATGTCTACTTTTGAAATGAAGCTTATACCACAATGATTGCTTTTTCCGAGATATGTTTTCATTTCATTTTTATATTTTGGAGATAAATGCATAAACCTTTAGTTTTTTAAACGAAGCCGTAGAATTCCAAACTGTATTTATGAGTATTTTGTTACTTAAATCGTTCGTTCATCTGAACTCCCATATGAGGTTGTTGACCAAATAACGCTGTTGTGTTATCTTTGGAATTACGCATTACGTGGTATTCAATTAAGGGAGTGAGCATTAAATTACTCTTAGTGAAAGCCTACTGTCATCGTCGACCTAATGATGATATATTATGCAGGAAAAGTAGCATGGAACCTGGGTTAAATTTACGTTGTAGTTTAGGATAACTAATTACCACCTTGTTAAATAAATTTTATATGATTTTATATGCAGGATTGAAGTTCACAAACCAATTACACTAATCATACTTTCTTTACCTTTCCGTGTACATTTTTTCAGAATGTTTTAGATATAAACTTACAGGAAGAAACCTTTCATTCATTGATTGATCAATTTAACTTTTAATCATTTATAACGATTTTTACGTGTACCTATTTAGTTCAAGACAACCTTGTCTTTTCCAATTCCGACAATATTTCTTTTATGAAAACTTGAAAGGAAAGTAGTGATGGGAAATTGGTTTCTACCTTCGTATCAATGTTGCTTTTTAAAAATAGTTTTTGCATAGGTTTCTTATAAAAAAAAAGAATATATTCTGAACTACTACTATATTTACATGGGATGAAAATGAGACAAGTGATTGGATAGCTTCAAGTGTTACCACGTGTATGTTGTTTGTTCTTCTTCACCACATATCAGATATTTCATTTGATTTTCTTAGATTTTTCTTCTTGATTTTCTTTCTTTCTTCTTCTCTTTAATTCATAAGCAAACCTTGCATTACTTTTTATATTTTTCAGCAATGAAGAGATTTTCTTGGTGTATTTTTATTTCTAAAAATTACTTATAAAAAGTAAATTAGTTTTTGTAAAACTTATTACTTATGAAGTTGTACGTATTTTCTTTTACATTTTCTGTTAAAATATACGAGTAACATTATCTTTTCCCTGGTCAAAAATATTTTTTACAGGGGGACACTTATTAAATTAGTTCTTTTTTTATTATTTTAGGTTTTCTCAATTTTCTTACGTCAAATTTCGGTAATTGGATCCTTTATTATATCAAAATCCCCCTCATGAACTAGAGTCATCATGTTATCGTTTAATCCCAAATTATCTCTTTGATATTTTCTTGTTAAAGAGATATTAAATTTCACCTTACTCTTAAATTTAAAAAACACCCTCAGACTAAAATTTAAAAGCCTAAAATATAAAATTTATCAAAAAAATTAAGTTTCTATTTAAACAGTTGAGTTTTGAAGAATTAAGATAATTTAGTTTTACTTCACTTCATCTTTAAAAGGAAGTTTTTATAGAGCATTTTCAATCACATGACTCGGACCTAACATCGGCCTTAGCAACAGAAAGTGTTACAGTTTTTTGCCCAACAGAGGTTAACAGTTACAAAAAATGACTAGCCCCTGGAATTCTTCTATTGAAGCATTTGCAATCACGTGATCCCATAATTAAAATCCGCCTTAGCAACAGATAAACAACGGCCTTACCAACAGTTAAAAGCCATACAGAAGGTACACAGTTAAAAGAAAATAACCGGCTGTGTCGTCACCTGAAAACACTCTCTTTAGAGCATGTATAATTTGAATTTTCATATTTCATTACAATTTTATCTTTAAAATACTAATCTTCTGTGAAATATAACAATAATAACAACTCTATAAAGATTAAAGTGGGAAGATTAATATTTATATTGAGAAAATAATTTCTCTAATTGTAAGTTAATCGTATCATAAAATAACTCTGTTTTTCTCACGTTTATCAAGCATGATATTATTTCTAAAACATTTTTGCGAGAGAAAGTATTGAAAGCATTTTTGAAGTGGATTGAAATTAAGTTAGTGTAAAATAAATTCCATTTTTGAATATGATTTAGAAGGCGTTTAACACATAATTTTATTTATTCTTTTATGATGGGTATGATAAATATCTCAAGTTCTTCAATCAAGTATAACATGTTATGAATATTCTCAAATAAAATATATATATATGAAAATCAAAAATACTTTTTTTCAGAGCGTTTTGTTCTTTTATGTAACCACATGCAAGTAAACTTCTTGATGTTACTATATGGATACTTTATCGTTGCCTTTGGCTCTGAAATTCAAAGTAAAAATATAAATGAGGATTTTAAAATATTTCATATTTTTAAAGAACAAGTGGGAAAAATGGCCCTTAACATTTTAAGTTTCAATTTTACATTTTAAATATAGAATAATTTTACATGTTAAATATAGTATAATTTTACATGTTAAATATAGTATAATTTTACTTGTTAAATATAGTATAATTTTACATGTTAAATATAGTATAATTTTACATGTTAAATATAGTATAATTTTACATGTTAAATATAGCATAATTTTACATGTTAAATATAATTTTTAAAGGCTAAATATAGTCTATTTTTTTGACATTCTAAGTAACATTTTAAATATATAAATCTGCCAAAATATTTAAAGTGTAACTATGATTTATTCAACCAGGTTTTTCCAAATATTTGCAACATCAAGTGCTACTAAATTAAAGAACACACTCTATAAAGCTAATTAATAATTATTAAATTTCATTTTCTGTATTAAATTATAATCTTGCGCACACAAATTCATTAACAGTTTCCCCATGATTATACTTAATGAGATTAGCATGGAACTTTCCTTAATTGTGTCAACTCACTTTCAAAAATGATTTATTGTGGTAATTAACATTCAAGATATTCTAATAGTTGGAATGCATTTCCGTGACTTCTAATTGAGTGAGAAAAGATAGGAGTTAAAATAGTTTGGATTGTTCATTAGCAGCTGGTGTTTCATAAGTTGCTCATTTAAAATGATGTGTCAAATCAATGCTAGATTTTTGTTATCATTTCGAGATTAAATTTGTAACTTTCGTTTGAAACAAAAAGATTCTATGTATTGCGTAGTTGGAGTGAATAATTCTTTTGAAATGTGCAAAGTTTGAATTTTTACATTATCAGCAATATGTTTCATTGAAAAAAATATAGTGAAATATACCCCGTCTTCCTAGGTTTTACTTATCTGAAGATAATACTTATAACTTACGTTGTAATATGTAATAACTTCATATCAGTTTCCCTTTGAACAAACAATTGATCACTGTCAATTATTTTTGAATTTATTTTACGGCTTTTCAAAGTGCATATTGAAATTTTACTACATAAGCATATTATGCTTCTAAAGCTCTTAATTTTAAATTAAGAACCAATATAACTAATTCATTGAAGCATGGATTAATATAAACCATGATTGTAAATTCGCGTACTCCTTACATATTAATTCTTTTCATGAAATTTCAATTTAATTCTGGACTCGGTTCGAGCTTGATTAAATGACAATTTGAAACCGGTGCCCCAATGGGATACTATAGCATTCCCAAATTAACGGATCAAATAATTGCATGCTATACCGATGATTACGAGTATATTAATATCGAACTAGAATCGAGAGAAAATTCATTTAGGTTATCATTTTAAAACTGACAGAGAAGACGGGAAATGAATTGAATTTTCAGAATCCAAGGGCCAGTAATATGCTTCTAACAACGCCCAATAAAGGGAAACTAATGAGTATGCTCCGATAGTTTTCAGCATTTCGAAATGAAATTCCCAATTTCAGAGTTCCCCCAAACTCCACAGAATAATTCACCATCCAAACGATAACAAATAAACCCCCATTCATATTACATCACATTGTTCCCCAAGTGTGAACTGCACTTCTCACAATGCCGAAACTCATTGGCGTAATTAACCAAGTTCTCCTTTGAACAAGTTGATGCACCAAGATCAAACAGTTATCAGTGTTCAATAACTACCATCAGTGTTCCGATTGTTAATTAATAGATGGCCGTAAAGTTCCCGACCTTTAAGATCATCAGGGCACTTCAAGTGGATGGTCCGGCGAAGAGTGAGGCGTCTAGAGGGCACTAAATTCCCCCTAACGATGAAAAGAAGGTAATGGAATGTGGAATTGAAATGCCATTTGCCTTCTTTTATGGTAAAAGGAATGGCCCACATAATCGTAAATGTTCTGTGATGACTAAAGAAGTCTTGGGTGGTAAAATTTGCCGGGACGTTTCTTTTAATTTCGGGTCAGTGAGAGGGAACACTGGTTGCGTTTTTATTAACTTGTATGCTGTAGAATGTTTTTTTAGAGGAATTAAAGTATGTGATAAGTTTGTTTAATGGTGGATTACATTGACATTTATGGCTGTAAGACACTTTTTTCTTACGCTTGATTGAAGTGATTTCTTAAAGTAAAACTAGTTGAATAAGGTATGATTGATTTGTTGGGTATAAGGGATTGTTTATTTATTTTCATGCTTGTTGTTTGAATATTTCATTTTTAAAATATTGGTTTTATTTTATGACAAAATTAAGTTGCAGAATATTCATCCATTTTAAAACCATAGAAATAGAACAAAAATTAGTCTACTGTAATTTTTAAAGTCTAATAAGCATTCAAAGAATTTCATATGCTCCTCTTAAAGTAGTTAAATAGAAGTTTTTTCATGCTCAAAACACGTTTACACCCATTTGTTAAATTTCTTTTTTTTCTCTATTTTTATATCCTTCTTTACATTTGTAATGCATAGTTTTGAACTCGTTATAAATTTAAATACTACGGGGTTATTATAATTTACAAACTTAAATAGTTTAATTTCACTAGAATGGTAATTGAATTTCATTACTATTAAAACTTTGTGATTTAATGTTCTAAAAAGAGTGTGCATGTGCACATATATTGAATTTAGTCTTTATGCCATTGAATTTCATAAATAAGAAGCCAACTGGGGAGAACGAATCCTGGATAGCCCTAGTAATGATTTTTTTATTCAATTGGTTCTAATACAAAGTCGTAAAAGTTCTTCTACACTGGGGGGTAAACATTTTTTAACGCTTTTATTAAGCAAGCTTGCAGTATTAATAAAGTAATAAAAATTTAAAAATCATACTATCATTGAAAAATCTTTTATTGAGATAAGCTGAAAAAAATCTCGCTTGCTTCCTGCTTTTGTGGATTTACATTTCGGAAATTACTTCACAAAAGCAATCCTCTAAAATATAATAGTCCTTTCAGCATACAGCATTGGCATATCCATTTGGAAACCTAAGACATTAGGGTGGTCCTTATTTTCTGAAGTTTTGAAATTTATTGGTCTCACCCCCTAAATTTGTTCCATTATATCTAAAAATAATTCTGGTAAAATTTTATCAATGTCAAATGATATTTACTGGTAGCTCAAGGAAGTTAAAGTTTGAAAAACGTGGAAAAAATGACCAATTTTCAGAATTTTTAAAAAAATATATTTCAAGATTTATATTGTGATAAAACTGGTTCAAATGTGTTATTTAGGACTTATTTAGAGATGGCTTATATTTTTTATGCATATTACTACTCTATAGACCGTATAAATTATGAGTAAAAATTACTAATTGATGGAGACGTCCACTCACCAAAACTTATAATGCACTACGGGTGGACGAAAGGAATTAAATTGTGAATTTCTTCGAAGGAACTCCCTCGAATGATGCCATTTGGTGTTAAATTGATATTTTAAATTATAAAAGCCAGGGTGAAATAACAATAATGAGGCCTTTCACTGAACTTTTAATGTAAAAAGTGATTTACTACAAAAATACTCATTTCTAACTGATCAAACCCAAAATTTGTCTTAAAAAAAAAGGAATTGTTGTTGTACCTTTTTAGATCAAAAACTTTGAAATACCTTTGAAACTTTTATAGGTTTCATTTTTTTATGTGTAGAACTTAATTTTAAACCGTGCAGATCGGAAATGACATGGATTATTCCTATACCAGAAGTGAAAATCGATTTTCTTTTTTACATTTATGAAAATTCCCTCTTTTTAACATATTAGAAAGAAAGTTTAACTAAAAACTTCTTCCTTCAAAATTTTAACAAAAATTCACATATTATTCAATTTTTATAACTTTAAAAAAATAAATTAGATTTTTTTTCTTCTGGTGGAGGAATAATGCCTGTAATTTCCTATCTGTACGGTTTAAAATTAAGTTCTACATATAAAAAATGAAACCTAGAAAAGTTTCAAAGGTATTTCAAAGTTTTTGATCGAAACAAGTATAACAATTCCGTTTTTTTAGACAAATTTTGGGTTTGATCTGTTAGAAATGAGTATTTATGTAGTAAAGCACTCAGTTCAGTCAAAGGCCTCCTTATTGTTATTTCAGTGGCTTTCATCATTTGAAATATCAATTTAACACCAAATGGCATCACTTGAGGGAGTTCCTTTGAAGAAATTCGGAATTTAATTTCTTTCGTCCACCCGTAGTGCATTATAACCTTTGGTGAGTGGACGTCTCCAAATAGAACTTTTTGCTTATAATTTATAGAGTCTATAGAGTAGTTAATACATACATAAAAATATAAGCCATCTAAATATGTCCTAAATAAAACATTTGAACCAGTTTTATCACAATATAAATCTTGAAGATATTTTTTTAAAAATTCTGAAAATTGGTCATTTTTCTCACATTTTTCAAATTTTAACTTCCTTGAGCTACCAGTAAATATCATTTGAAATTGATAAAATTATACCAGAATTATTTTTAGATATAATGGAACAAATTTAGGGGGTGAGACCAATAAATTTCAAAACTTCAGACAATAAGGACCACCCTACTAAGACATGCATATTTCGCTATCCAATAATACAAATATGACGTTTTCTAACGAATATTTACGATGCTTCGAAAGATATAAACAGCATGGACTCTCTAGAGTCTTGAATATAAGCTTTCGAATTTTAAATAGAATCATCGAATCCCATGAAACTGGTTCTGCATTTATTTTCTTCTCCCAATCGACCTCTTGTCCTCTCCGTTTCCAATCATCCTAAATCAATGAAAAAGTTTATTTTTATCTCCAAGAATACCCATCAATTTTCCGCTTGCCCTCGTTCACTTGCCTTATTCCTAAGAATCAATGGCGGCATGCAACCATCTCTCTTGATTATCAAATTCACATGCATATATTTGATACGGGGAATTGTTTGATGATGAAAAAATAAGGCTGGTCTTCCCTTTTCCAAGAAAGCAACAATATGTTCGGAATCCAATCAAAATTTGAACAGAAACTGCCGAGACAAACACAAAAAGCATTCCAGTTCCAGAATGTTCTAGAAATAAATCGCACCGGAAAGATAAACAGAGCTTCATCTTCTGCAGCCAACGGTTTGGAATAAAGGGACAGAGGATTTGCTTTTGTTCTGTTCTCTCGTGTTGGGCATAAGGTCGAGTTGGCGATTTTAGAATAAGAATAAATTTAGTATTCCCCTCCGAAATTCCCCTTCTTTCTTTTGTTTCAAAAAGTTTTTTTTTTTCGTTTCTGCAGAAAGAAACATTTAATTTTCTTTCAACGTGGTTATTTTCCCTCTGCTACACTTTGGGAATACTAAGTGGTGTTTTAATTCTCGTTCACCTTGCGGTATCACCAGGAGTGTCGAGTGTGTTTGTTTTGGAATGGTTAGAGAAGGTTTAAAATGCATATGAGGTGTGGTAATTATTCCGGAATGGTGTAAAAGAATCTTGGAGAGTTTCGTTGCAATTGAATACACTCTTGCGGTTAAAATGTGTGGAAAATTTTAGCTGAATAAGTAGCGTGAAATGCATGTAGTTTTATATGGTGAATATTCTTATTAACAACCGTGAGTGGGTTGGAAAGATAAGAAGAATGTAGGTTGTATGTGAGTAGGAGTAATTTAAACTTGAAGTAAAGAATTATATGCCGTAAAATACATAGCTAGTCAAACAAACCTTTTTTTGTGAAAATTTACAAAGTTAAAGGTTTGACAAAATTTCCACTTATTCATTGATAATAAATTTGTGTATAGAGGAAGGAAAGATGAAAGTGAGTTTGTAAGTAATCTTTTCTCATAATTATAAATTTCAATTCAGTTTTAAGGAAAGTGTTTATCTACGAGAACTAAAATTTGTGACTCTTTTTAATAATTATCAACAGAAATAATTTAAAAAATCATCTAATAGTTTTATAAATTGTGACTCATTCTTAATTTTACTGTTCAGTGTAATGACGAGTTTCTTTGATCTGATAAATGATTCCTCAGAAGGAGGAAAATTCAGCTAAAAAGACACCATTCCCAAAAGAAAAACAAAGAATACGTTTAATAATATTTTCCAAATACGTTGAATATTATTATTAACTAGCTGATATGCCCGCCGTTGCTCGGGGGATAAGAGGCTTATCAAACTGTGTGTTAAAATAAATAAGAATTATCGTTTAGATGCAATAGAGTCAACAGTCTTCCCGCTAGGATTCTTTTTTGATGCCATACCACTTCGTTAAGATGTAAAAAAAAACAAAAAAACCTTTAAAAATACGACCTGTTTAGATTTAATGTGTGAAATCCCCATCCCCGTTTTTAAAGAGTAATTTTTCAAAATAGAAAAAAAGTCAGGGGACCATCTGAATCCCATTATTTTTTTCTCTCTTTTCGATTTTTGTTAAACAAAATCTTAAAAAACCGGTTTAGAATTCGTGTTTATAACCATTTTTAATAATGATAATTTTTTTTAAAAATCAGGGGGAGACCCCCTGAACCCCCCTTTGCTGATTTATCACCAACTCATTCATTGAAAGAAATTTCAAACATGAAATAAAAGTAAACATCATTTGAATCGACACTGAAAATGCCTGTGATAAAATATTGTTTAATTTGAACTTTGCTGGAAATACTTAAATTTGATTAAATAGAAAAAAGAATAAAATTTTTCAGTGGAACGGTTTATGGTTATCATAAAAAAAATTATTTAATCATTAAAAATTGTTTCTTTATCATATTTTAAAATTCACCTGCTATCAAACATTTCAAAATAAATATTTCCAACAATAGAGGTTTTGCGTGTCATGGAAAGAGCAATATCCGCAATAAAGTTAACATTGAAGGCTAAGCATAAGAATTTAGAAAAGGGACAAAAAAGGCTCCTTGGAATGCTTTAATTCAGAAAATTCTTTTTCGCAAACCTTCCTGGTTGTGTGAGGAACAAAAACCCAAAGAAAAACAAAGAATACGTTTAATAATATTTTCCAAATACGTTGAATATTATTATTAACTAGCTGATATGCCCGCCGTTGCTCGGGGGACAAAAGGCTTATCAAACTGTGTGTTAAAATAAATAAGAATTATCGTTTAGATGCAATAGAGTCAGCAGTCTTCCCGCTAGGATTCTTTTTTGATGCCATACCACTTCGTTAAGATGTAAAAAAAAAACTTTAAAAATACCACCTGTTTAGATTTAATGTGTGAAATCCCCATCCCCGTTTTTAAAGAGTAATTTTTCAAAATAGAAAAAAAAGTCAGGGGACCTTCTGAACCCCATTATTTTTTTCTCTTTTGTCCTTTTCTCCCTCCATCCATTTCTGCAATTTGTATAAATGTATATTTGAGGCAAATTTCTCCACCTTCGCTTCACAATAAAGATATATTATTGAACAGCAATGTCTATAGATAAAACTTATTTCCCCCTCATCCCGATAAATTTTTATAAAATACAAAACAATTAAATATACTACATACTTTTATACTTTTTTAAGATGCTAAACAAAATCTTAAAAAAAAACGGTTTATAATTAGTGTTAATAACCATTTTTTAATAATGATAATTTTTTATAAATCAGGGGGAGACCCCCTGAACCCCCCTTTGCTGATTTATCACCAACTCATTCATTGAAAGAAATTTCAAACATGAAATAAAAGTAAACATCATTTGAAGCGATACCAACTACTGAGAATGCCTCTGTTTGATTTGAATTTTGCTGGAAATACTTAAATTTGATTAAATAGAAAAAAGAATGAAATTTTTCAGTGGAACGGTTTTTGGTTATCATAAAAAAAATTATTTAATCATCAAAAATTATTTCTTCATCAGAGCTTTACAAAATTCACCTGTTATAAAACATTTTTAGATAAATATTTCTAACAATAGAGGTATTGCGTCACCTGAAAGGAGCAATAACCGTTATCAATTTAAAATTGAAGGATGCGCATAAGGATTTAGAAAGGGGGCAAAAAAGGCTCCTTGGAATGCTTTGATTTTAAAAATTCTTTTTCGCAAACCTTCTTGGTTGTGTGAGGAACAATATGCTAAAATTTCATAACAATCACATTAATAATGTGGATGCTAGAAATGCAAGAACTAAAAACGGGAGTAAATATTCAAACCCCCGTGCACACCCTCCAAAATCGAATATCGAAAAATCCAGAAATTACTTTCTTTGAAATACTCTCAAGAAGGTATTACCAACAGTTAACTTCGTAATATCGATTTCTCGGTACTGTTTTCTTCGAAAATGTAAAACTTGGTTTATGCTCAGCAAAAACGGGTTTTTGGAATATTCAGACCCCTTAAAATTCGAATATTCAAAATCTGAAAAATGACTTTCTAGGTATTGTTGCTAGGTACCTTCCTGCGAAATAACAAAGATCTGGGGTCATTTGGGACGCTGCTGGGCTCAAAAACGTCGAAAACGCTCCAAACCCCCCTGTGGGTCAGAAAAAAAATATTTCGAAAAATCCCTTCTTAGTGCGCGTATACACCGTAAGGTCTTCGACCCTACCAAGTTTCGAGTCTTTAGCCCCGGTAGATTTTGCTGTGCGTTGCTGAGTGAGTGAGTGAGTGGTAAAGCTCTTTTATTATTATAGATAAATTAAATACTAAATTAAATGGAATTTAACTCAATAAATTTAAAAAATAGTATTGTAAATGTCAAATTCTTTGTGTATATAATAAATTATATGAAGTATTGGAATACATTTTTCAAATTAACCAAATGCAAAATTTACTACAGAAATAGATTAAAAACATTGTTTGACATTCATGTCAGTATTTATGAACGGAATAGACTAATATGAATAGTATTCCTGACATGTGCTTTTTTAAGGTCATAAATTATTAAAGCTAAACCCATAAACGATTATTTCACAGTAAAATAATATAATGAACAAGCAATTGTTTCTTGTATCATTGGTTCCTATCTCTGGTACAAAGAGGTGTCAACATATTTACTGATAATAAATAAAGAGAATATGTGAAAATCCAAAATAAACGTTAAGAAGCTACGGTAAAGTTGTAAGCTGGGCAATACAGAAATATTTATAAGTAAAATTATGAACACATGAAATAAATTCAAAATAATGTGTAAAACTAATAGTTTCTACACATGCAGCAAGCCCTATTGATACCCTATTTGATATTTATAATTTTTATTTTCATACAATTGTTTGTAATTCGTATTATTTCATTGTGCAAACGTCGACAATTTTACCTTTTTGATTTATAAAGGCACTAGCGTCTCTCAGCAATCATTCTCAATTGTCGTCAAATAAATAAAAGGATTTCTAAAGCAATTGCATCTTAAATCACATTTATTGTTCCATTAATTATCTCTATAGCTGTCAAAAGTGTCCACACTATTCCTAACTCCTAAAAACCAATAGAATTTCATCTGTTTGCCCAACATATTCCACGGAAACAGCTCGATAGCTCCTCAACTCGCCCCTCACGTTTCCGCCAATCGCAGTGTAGAGAAGGGCCGGATTTTTCCATATTCTGTCTTCGTCGAGGGCGATTTAGCTGCAGCATTAATGTACTCGTGTTGGGCTATTCTGGACGGATCTGCTTTTACGACTGAAATAAATTGACGCCGTTGTAGCACAGCCCGCAGACAATGCGGCGCGGCTTTTCTTAAATTTTGATGGCAACGTGACCGAATGGCGGGAATAAAGTTGGCATAGTTGGGTTTATGAAGGGAAAGGGTTGCCAAAACAGCGATTGTTTGCGAATACCGTGACTCTAGGTGTTGCGGTATTGAGGAATTCAGAGATATAAAATTTTTATCCTCACCTAAGCAAGCCGCTGGCATACGATTTTTATCACGTTATAAATGTATTGTTTTCTCTCTTAAGTAAGTAATAAAGTAGAAATTAAGTAAGTACAAATTTTACAAAATTTTTAACATTATATCTGATAATGTGGATATTTTTAATATGTCATTAGGAGAATTTAAAAGACAATGTTCTCTTTTAATTAATTAAGTGTTTTTATTTTACTTCCCTAAGTGTTCCTTATATGTTTTTTACTTCCTTTAAGTGTTTGTATTTTACCTCTTTTTGATGTAACATTATAATTGGATGTTTTTCTGTTGTGTGCATCTAAAATAAAATAAAATAAATAAATAAATACTTTGAGCATTATCAGTAAATATTACTTTTAATTGTAATTAAAATGAGTGTGAACATTATAAATAAATTTTTATCTTTAACTTATAAAATTCACTACTTTTACGAAATGTTTGTATTGCGTCGTCCTTTAAAAACAACAATTTTTTAAATTTTTATCCATAAAGAACTAAATAAAAATGATAAATAAATAAATCTGAGAAAATAGTGTTCTTACTGCTCATCCTCCCTTTTATTAAACACACAGTTTTTTTTGTCCTAACTGTAATTTGGTAATAAAGTTTTAACAGTAAAACCTTAGGCTATTTTAAAATGTATATTTATTCAAGAGGAGTATAAGGCTTTGAAAATTTTATATGCTTTTGAATATGTATTTTTAATTAATTGTATATGAGGTATATCTACATGCTATATCTGCGTATGCGTTTGAATTTCCTAAATGAGGAAGCTAAAATATTTACAATTATTCCTAAAGAGATACACTGTATAAAACAATCATCAAAATCAATTTAAAGTAGGAATATATTCAACGTTGAGCGAAAGTAATTAAGCATTCACTCGTTCGATTTTAATTGCTGTAACTGATTCTAACATACAAGTTCATTAAGACGTCAAAACCCTTTTCTTTTCTTTCAAATGAGAAATACCTGTTCAGTGCTTTGAATAAAAAAAAACCGTATCGTAACTCTTTCTATGTCTCTTTTCGATTTCCTTTCCCCTAAACGAAAAGTAGTGGAAAGTAAGAACAAGAATTCGAACGCCAAAAAGAACAAAAAAGGGGCCGAGGAATATCTGGCTCGCCTTTATTAAATGTCACGTTTGTGGCGAAAGGCGATGTAAGTATGCAAATTATTCTTGCACGCGACATTTTTGCTTCTAGTGTTATTGTTTTATTCCAAAGACTTAGAAACTGGAAGAAAAAAAAAAGTTCGATTTCCTTCAGCGAGCATTTATTGTACCGCTTTCTTCGCGGTTAGCTTTCGTTTGGAAACTCCCGTTGCCTTTTTCGAATCCGAAAAATATCACCTCACTTGTATTAGAAGGGGAAGAATTCTTCGGCAAAGAAAAAGACTACATAACTACCAATTTGCATATCTATCTATCCTACAAGGGGAGGACTGGCGTTTACATGCTTCTTTGTATTGGGATTGGAATGCGAAGAGCTAAGTTTTTGCGCTGGATGCCTCGAGCTCGCATGCGTGAAATCTAAGATTGAGTTTTGACGCACTCACGAGGAGGTGGGTCGAGAAGAAGTGGAAATTGTTTATAAAGCCTACCGTTGAATTTCGTCACTTTTTAAGTTATAAGCCTCCTTCGAATGGAATATTTATTCATGTTGAGAGAAAGTTGTGTTTATTGGGAGCTTTGAACATCAATTTGAATATCGAAGTAATATGAATGCCTTAAAGTATAAGTGGATATTTAAGAACAGGTGAATCGATAATGCAGCGCGTGCAGTTACAACAATGAGGTTATTCCAACAGTTTAGTAGTTACCAAGGGGGTGCATTGTTTTTGTAAGAACCTTAATTTAGTTCATGCACAAAAAACCTATAAAAACACTCCCCAACCTCAAGTTTACTTACACTTGCATTGAAAGGGATCAAATAGTTGACATAATTTTAAAGGATTGTTTTTTTCCCAAAAAAGTATACTAAAATCTGTAGCTATTTTTACCTTATTTTACCAGAGTAAAGAAAATAAACCTTTAAGTTTCTATACTTACACCGATTTAATAATTTTTAACCTTCAGGCCTAATTTACACGATACCAGTCATCTTTGCAGTCAAGGTCCTACTAGTAACTAGCATCGTGGACAGGACCGAGAATCGCTCAAGCTACTGTATGTTCGAGCAAATGTAAATATTTATATTTGCTGTAATAATCGTTAGTGCGGTAGTGTAAAAATCAAATAGGGCCATTAATCATTCGTTATTGTATCTATGTGACTTTTTCTTTCATATTTGTTAATATAGTATCATAAGATACTGTATTTTTTTAAGGTTTAACAGTTAAATAGATAGATTGATGCGCTATTGTTGTGAAATTACCGTATGAGCCAGCATCCACGTGACTAGCTACTGGCACAATGTAAAAAATAATAATAAAAATAAATAATTATAGTATAAAAATTAAAACCGTCGCGTCTACAACAGCTTTAAAACTTTTAAAATTGTTGTTACATAATTGCTTCAAATTACACGAGAAGTATATCTTGATATTCTTTTCAAATATTATGTTATACATAAAACATGAGTATAAACTAACATATTCAATATATTTTTCACCTTATAGTTATTAAGTTAAACACATTTTTCAACATGTGGATAGAGTTCAAACTTGGGAAAAAAACTCATTTTTTACACCCAGCACAACAACATTGTAATAAAGTGCTTTCTTCATCCATTTTTTCTACTTTAAAATAAAGTTTCGTGGATGAATTTACATTGTGGACAGCATACAATGTATCCTTTGAAAAAGATGAGTACGCTCACTGCATGAAAGAAAATTTTCTTAAGAAACCAACTTTTCTCTGGTGTCACGTTTTGTTAGGGCAGTGCCCTTCTTTTTAGAATGGAACTTTTTTTTTTCTTATCGTCACAGTTCACACTCTCATATGAATGACCGCGTATCCTTCAAAAGGGCTAACATTAAAACTGCACACATTGCTATCTTTTAAAAATTCCATGCCAAGTGCTGTATCATTAGTGATGGCAGGAATATGTCGAACATGTGTAAAACCGTGAGAGTAGTACTAGGCAATGTGCCAGTTCGGAATTTGGCAGTAAAACTGCTAGATATCATTAGTGTTAGGAAGTTTCTTTCGCTTATAAAGTGTTATGTATTCGGCGAGTTACCCATAAATTAGGATACAAATTGGTCCTTGTGCTAACTGTCACGGCTCAAAAAGGACGTTTTTCAGTGTAGGGGGCATATCTAATGATTTTGTAAATTCTTAATTAATCTTAGATTGGGGTCAGTGCTTAGGTTTAAAATGAGAGATGCAAGATGGAGTTTTTAGGAACAAATATACAGTTCTCTGTGGTTTGAAGTACGTATATCGTGTTCTGTGTTTAATTGTTTATATTTTATTCCTAATATAATTATTATGCCGTTGAAAATAAAAAAAATGTTAAGTATGATCTACAGTTTATAATTTTTTTAAAAACGAGTAGGAAAATTGTAGAGATTGAGTGACTTTGTAAAATTTTTTGATTTTCATTGATTTGTTTGTTGCAGCAGGAAACAATTCAACTTACTTTCTTTCACAATAAGTTCAAATTTAATTAAAAACCTATAATTGTTTCAGGGATCTTTGGATCCCCTTTGTCAATGCTAAAAGAGATCCCAAAAAATATCCAAAGATCCCCGAAATTAATAATTAAATTAAAATTTTACTTATTGCGCAAGAAAATATGTTTATTTGTTAAATCATTTGCACAAGAATAATCTTGCCAATTGTTTGTTGTTTTTATATACAGTCGTATTTTTCCATACCACACAATTACCCCGAATCTAATATTACTGGGATAATACCTCTATTTAACAAATATTTTAAAATATTTTAAGATATCCTTTTATCACAAATTGATATAAGGTATTATTTTAAGCTTTTTTTTAGCTTACGATAGTAAATAATGAAGGCTTTAAGACTTTGAAACACTTAAATTTTGAATCAATTAATCTAGTAGAGTAGTGGAGTACCTATTATTTCAAAATCATTTAGCTTTGTAACAGTAGATCATTAAACCCTGTTGCATAAATTACTTATGTGACTTAATAAATACATATACCTTGATGTACTAATTGAAACTGAAATTTACCAGGTTCCTAATTACTCATTGTATTATTCTCTTAAACCCAGTTGATTAAGTTACGAAAACACTGATAAGAAATCCGGGATGACTTTCATCATATTAAAATACGAGGAAATAATAATTGATCTTATTTTTCGGACAGTAGAAATAAAATTCCATCCTTATTTGAATCTTTCTTTTTAAAACCGATGTAAAAAAAAACTCACGGAAAATATCAAGTTTTCCTTTTCGTTCTTTCCACCATCTGCCAGTCTCTCTACTAGTCCTTACGAGGAACATAATCTAAAGCGAAAGTCTTGTTCTCCGTGCTTTGAATAATGGCAGATAATCTCGCTCGACAAAATATAAAAAGCATCGACGACTCAGTGTCACGATAGACAATGCGAGCAGCGTGCCATATATCTCCTCTAAGTGCTTTATTTAAGCTTCTGTTTTTATGTTCGGTTTTTCTTGGGTTCTGTTTCTGGAAATGTATTCCCCCCACAACAATGCTTGTAACAGTTCTCTTTTGACTTCTCGAGTGTGCATGGTAGTTGTGGGGCACCCATAATGGGGATGATGACTTTTAAATCAAGTGGAATAGTTCTTTTTTTGGGTGGGTTTGCTGATAGCAATGGGTTTTTTTATTATTATGAATATGATTTCTTATTGTCTGACAGATATGAGGATTCTAAGAGGGAACAACATGCAACTGTTTTGAATTAATCGCTGTCTAAATTATGCTACGTCATTTGTCATATTTATGTGCTTCTGTCTCCTTGATATATTATATGAATCATACTTGTCTGAGGTTATCTGGGGTTATGCGCCAAGTTGCTTTTGTGTGCTTTTGATATATTTCAGTAGATGTGTATTTCATGTAAAGTGCTGGTTTTATTTCATTTCACTTCTAGCTGATAAAATTCTTATTTATAGTGTTTATTTTTTGGTTCCGTCCTAGTTTGATTTATTCCATGTATATCAAACTTTAATATTTTTAAGAGCCATCCTTTTAGAAGTTTTTTCATGAAAGAAATAAGTTTGATTAATTTCTAGTCTATTCTTTTAGGTAGTAATTTTGTAGAAAATATAATTTTAAAAAATGTTTTCCTCTTACATGTATTTTTGATAAAAAATGCATATTTCTTTTTTTCCAGAAAAAAATATTTTTTTTTGCTTCAAGTGAAAAAACATTACTTTCATTCTTAACTAGTAATTTCAATTTTACGATCGATTTCATATAACCTCGTATCACATACTATGCTATCGCTATTTCCCAATATATACAGGGTGTCCCGTAAATGATGTGTCACACTTCTAGGGGGGATAGTAGACACCTAGACGAGTCAGAATCACATAGGATTTGGGGTCCCAGACCCAATCCCTGGGAGTTAAAAATGGAGCGACACCCCAAAACAAGTATTGAAAAATTCAATTTGTAGAAGAACTACTATTGGTAAAAATGTAATTATGGTCTCAAATTTTGTGGTTTAATATGATCCTCAAAATTACCTTGACAGTTTTCAATTTAAAATTTTTTTTATTACGAAAAAAGTTAAAAAACAGCAAAAAAACGTGAAAAATATGCCAAAACTTTATTTTGTTTTCCGAAATCCTTTCTTTCGATTTGATAATCTGAAAGAGCATAATTAATTAACCTTAAGTCCAAAGTTTCACGTAAATAGCATCAGTATTAAACGCTTGAGAGCCTGTTAAAGTTAGTTTTATGGGAACAAAAACGGCTTCGGAAAACGAACGTTTAGGGACAATCTACAAGTTACGGATAGATGCTCGCCAAATTTCCCAACATTATTTGCGATACGAGATTCCTCGCCAACCTACGCTTCTACAGATAGTTCAAACTTCCTTGGCGATGTGTGGCCTTAGTTTTCGGATCGTCACTAGAAGTCTAAAAGGTAAATGTATTCAAGTTATCAAATCAGACACTCAAGAAAAAATTGTTACTATACCTAAGAAAATAAGCAATGTTTGTTTAGCAAAAGGGATAGTTACAACTTATTTTTTCTTAAGTCTCTGTTTTGTTAAGTTCAATAAACATTTATCTTCTAGACTTCTGTGACGGTCTGAAATCGAAGGCAAAAATTTAAGTAAATTAATTAATTTACTAATTTTTTTCAAAATAATTCCCATCCCATAAAAAAGTGAACCACCATGCCAACTTTGAACACTTTTTGTAAACAGTTTTTGTCGTTATTTTTCATTATACCCCTGCTTTAGGATAGGTCAGTAGGCGGATCCTCGATCGCTGGGTTCGTGATTTCGAATTGCGATACAAGATTGGTTTCTATTAATCGAGAAATGTCAATGGGAATAAGCAAAGTGTATGGGGGCTATCCACTCACCGTCCGATAAGCAATATCTTATGTTTGTCATAACTTTCAATAACCTGCATTCTTTTATTTTGCAAATTTCTTATATCGGAAGTTGATGGGAGACCCTGCATACCCACTTGCTTATTATATCATTCTTTAATTAATAGGAACCACCCTTGTATCGCAACCCGAAATCAGGAACCTAGCGATTGAGGATCCACCGACTGACGTATCCCCACTATGTACAAAAGATATTTTACGAACCATGTTTGTAAATAATAGATTCTTCTGTTTTTTTTACCTAAGTTATCAAATGTACAGTTTTTCTCATTAAACGCAATAAGTAGTAATGCTGTTTGCATGATTGATACATTTGTAAAACTAACACAACTATCGATTGAATAAAAAACTATCGATACTATCAGATAATTTCTAACAATTCATACTATTGATTTTTAAGATCGATAGTTCCTAAAAATCAGTAGTAAAATCATGTTTGTTCTTTATGTTCAAAAAATTTTTTAATTAAATTAATTAATCTCTTGTTTTCTAAAAATAATAAGAATTAAGAATCAACATTTACGCTTTTGAAATTTTCATCCCGCCAAATTGTTCAATTGGCGCATTTCAGATATTTTCATACTCATCTCCTGTCTCGCCAAATCGGGCGAGGAATGAAAGTTGGCAGACATCTATCCGTAACTTGTAGATTGTCCCTAAACGTTCGTTTTCCGAAGCCGTTTTTGCTCCCATAAAACTAACTTTAACAGGCTCTCAAGCGTTTAATACTGATGCTATTTACGTGAAACTTTGGACTTAAGGTTAATTAATTATGTTCTTTCAGATTATCAAATCGAAAGAAAGGATTTCGGAAAACAAAATAAAGTTTTGGCATATTTTTCACATTTTTTTGCTGTTTTTTAACTTTTTTCGTAATAAAAAAAATTTTAAATTGAACACTGTTAAGATAATTTTGAAGATCATAATAAACCGCAAAATTTGAGACCATAATTACATTTTTACCAATAGCAGTTCTTCTACAAATTGAATTTTTCAATAATTGTTTTGGGGTGTCGCTCCATTTTTAACTCCCTGGGATTGGGTCTGGGACCCCTAAGTCCTATGTGATTCTGACTCGTCTAGGTGTCTACTATCCCCCCTAGAAGTGTGACACATCATTTACGGGACACCCTGTAGAGTCACAAAATATTATAAGTAGCATAACTATCCAATATTTTATAATATACATAAAAGAAAATTATAAGTACGACTCACTTTTTAAAAAAAGGATTCTTAAATTCTCTCATTCATGTTGTTTAAAAAAAATTTGAGAAAATTGTCATTTTAAGTTTTTCCATTTCTTTTGATCAGACTATTACTATTAGAAACAACCTCATAGACAAACCATTCAATGGTTTAAAATATTTCCTAGACCTAGAGTAAACACATATTTTCTGTTTAAAAACGCAACATCCATATAAACATTGGAAGAGGTTTTCCAATTTAAAATGTTCTTTGTAAAATGTTTAAAAGACTCTTTAAACACACAGGAAAGAAATGATTCAATGAAAATTATCTATCTAAAAATAAAATATTTGTTCTGTGGCTTAATAAAATGTCGAACTGAACAATAAAACATAAATCCTAATCAAAATAAATATTTCCGCCATTTTATCAAACAATTCAAAACTTTTGAGGCTTATGTGTATTTTTAAAACGGCAAAAGAAAACTTCAAGCTCTTTGTCCCCACTTCACTACCCAATATTTTTCAAATCTTTGAGAAAATCAAAAGAAAACAATATCCCTCGAAACAATTTTTTGATTCTCGAAAGATTTGTACCCCCTCGATCCAATTTGAACGACTTATTCACGCGAAAACATATTTTCTTCTTAAGAACACAACAGCCATCACCTGATTTCACATCTTCGGGCTCAGAGACGCGTTGAAGTAAGGAAACCACCTTGTTCAATTAATCTGAGCTAAGAAAAATAGTTTTAAACTTGTTCGTTGTCTATTGTCGAATCTTCGAGAATGTGGTGAGGGTAATTCTTCTGGTTGGGGGAAACTGTTTCACTATGCCGAAGGCGTCAAGAGAGTGCGACCATTAAGATGTTATTTCGTTTGAAAAAGTAAATTCCGTTGCTGCTTTCTCCTCTAAAAGATGGGATATATGAGGTTTTTTCAATGAAAATATTTATTGAAAGTAGGTTACTCAATACAATAAGTAATGCATCATAATATACTACGTATTTTCAATAAATCCGTACAACTCGTTTGGATTGATATGTTTTTTTTTCTGTATGTCAGGTTTAGTTCTTCGAAAAAACATTATGTTAATACACACCTTCGTAAGCGAGATTTAGAACAATATTAATTTACGAAAAAATTAATGTAGGAATAAAAGGCAACATATAATTACAAAAAGCCATGTTTTAAAGAAATTAAAAGTGCTTTTTAAGTTTAAAGTGTTTTAATAGATTCAACTAATTAAAATTGCAAAACAAATCTTGTCAACGGCATATTTCAAACACATGGTTTGAAAACAATCTAATCGTGATTCTGATTTTTTTGTAGTACGGGATATACTAGCACGAAAATCCTTTGATAATGAATACATATTTTCCTAACGCATTGACTAAAGTTATATTATTTTGTAATTTTCAAAATAAAATAGAATCGCGATGATTAACTTTGGGATAATTATAACAATAAAATTAAAGTTAAAACTTTTCGTATTGAAATGGAGTTTAAGTTCAAACATACTCGTATGTATGAGTTATGGCTTATTGAATTACTTTAACTATTTGAATCAACCTATAATTAAATTAAATCAACCTATTTGATTCATACACCTTAATTTTGTTAGACAATAAAAATAACCTTGTAGGTTATATTTCTCTTTTTTTGTTAATTGTATTTTGGTTCTATTTATTCTATTTATATGCTTTGTTTTTGTCTTGCATTTATTTGTATGCTCTGATATTTTTGTATTTTGGTGTATGGGCCAGCTGGCCTTTTTTGCCAATAAACTATTATTATTATTATTATTATTATTATTATTATTATATTTTATTTACATAAAAGTCTAAACTTACCAGTGGAATTCATTGTAAAACAATCATGGTCTTGTAAAGTAACCAAACCATAAACACTTTGTGCATGCAATGGTGGTTAAGCGCTTTATCCTGAAACTTCATGCCTATTCTACTACAAAAACTCCTTCATAATCTGATCCCAATCATCCCCACAAGTAACCTTTATACTATATCCTATCCATTCCTTGTCTATCACAATCCTCTAACAGCCCCATGCATCCAACCACATTGCCCAAGGGACGGGCCTCTTCTTTTCCAGTAGGTAGGACGAAGGGCATACATTAAGGACTTATTATTCCAGTAGGGAAATAAATTCCAGCGTGACGTCCAAAGGAAGTGCCAGTGAAAGTAACGGAAGGGGGGGAGGCAGTGTCTGAAGGAAGGGACGTTTAAGGGGAAGGAGCGGATGAGGAATGATGGAGTTACATTATTCAATAAGGGGTCTGCTGATGGAGAGCTACGTCACGGCCACAGTTAATAGTTTGGTTTGTTTCGCAAATTATGCGTTTGTTGGGAGGTTGGGCATGTGGCGTAAGTCGTGATGAATGCTCTTGGTCTGGTTTCTATTGCTCCTAATTTAATTATCGTGGTTGATAGTTAGTGTTGTATTTTTTTTGGGGGTGGTTTTTGTGGGGGTTTAATTCCGGGGAGTGGTGTCTTTTGTGGGAGTTATGGTGGGGATGATGCATTGTTGATGGGGTTTTATTGTGTTTAAATTTTACTCTGCTTTTAAAATCGAATATCATTTATATAGCTTTTCAAACTAGTATATAGGAGATATGGACTGAAATTTAAGTTAATTTGTCGATAGTTGAGTAAGCTAACTTTTAAGTATGGTTTTGTTAAGTAATTTATTTTGATGTATATGAATGGAGATTTATGTATTAAGAATAATGCTTTTCATGTAAGGAAATAATATGGAAATTGAGAAGAAAATATTTCATTAAAATTTATGTTTGAAAACTTTATAAAAATGAGACTATCATTTAGAATAATTTTAGGAATTATATATTTTCCCAAATATAAAAATACATAACATACTTCTCATAAGAATTATATTCAATAAGTTAAATAGTGATACTCGCTCCATAGTAATACTCAATTCCATATAATGATGCTGAATTCAATTAAGGGTATTTATTTACTTACTTTGATAACGCTGATTAATTTACTTTACGCAATACTTATACTTTTAAGCAATTATCATTACATTAAAAATCTATTTTAAAAACTAAAAGAGCGACATACTAAACTAAAAAATTTTACATTTCTAATTTAGAGGACTTAAAACTCAAATTCAATTCGGAAAAAAAGCAATACAGATCTTCCGCTGAGCTTTCAAATATCTAGTGGAGTCGCTTGTGTCAAAAACCAATGGTGTAAAAAAAACTTTTGGCAGAAGCTTAGTGAGTGGTATCATTCGATTCGTAATGACGTCTACATTAACGTGGTACCGGGTGTTTTTTCCGAATTCCGTGCAGGGGGTTTCTATGACGTCATGAATGCAAGATGGCCGCCGCAGGAAAAAAGCTGTAAATGGCGATCTAGCAATGTTATCAGAACTATTTTTGGACAAAAAGCTCAGAAATATATATTTTTATCGAATAGCTACAAAAATAAGCATCTAAATCGGTTAAAAATTGCGTTTATGACGTCATAACCAAAAAAAAGGGCTATTTTCACCAAAAATACAGTATTTTGTCATGTAATACTTTAAATAGATGCTATTTTCAACGTGAATGTAATGAAAATATGTTCATAATAAAAAAACCAACAATGAAAATTTCATTGGTGGTCACAAAAGGCGGATATGACGTCAGAAATCCAAAATGGCTGTCACATAGAATAAAATTTTTTATTTTTTTATTCAAAATTTTTTTAATTGGGAATTATTACACTTATATGAATGTAATATAGGTATTTTGAGGATAAAATTTAACAAAACATTTTAAAATTCCTGAAAATAGCATCGAAATATTAGGTGTGAGAGACAGGACTACAGTATTTTGTCATGTAATACCTTAAATAGATGCTATTTTCAACTTGAATATAAAGAAAATATGTTCATAATTAAAATGCCAGCAATGGAAATTTCATTCTTTGTCACACAAGGCGGATATGGCGTCAGAAATCCAAGATGGCTGGCATGTGAAATGAATTTCTTTAGTTTTTTACTCCAAAATTTTTTAATTGGGAATTATTATACTTTTATTAATGTTGTAATAAAGTCATTTTAAGGATAAAATAATTCCCAATTAAAAAATTTTGGAGTAATAAACTAAAGAAATTCATTTCACATGCCAGCCATCTTGGATTTCTGACGCCATATCCGCCTTGTGTGACAAAGAATGAAATTTCCATTGCTGGCATTTTAATTATGAACATATTTTCTTTATATTCAAGTTGAAAATAGCATCTATTTAAGGTATTACATGACAAAATACTGTAGTTCTGTCTCTCACACCTAATATTTCGATGCTATTTTCAGGAATTTTAAAATGTTTTGTTAAATTTTATCCTCAAAATACCTATATTACATTCATATAAGTGTAATAATTCCCAATTAAAAAAATTTTGAATAAAATAATAAAAAATTTTATTCTATGTGACAGCCATTTTGGATTTCTGACGTCATATCCGCCTTTTGTGACCACCAATGAAATTTTCATTGTTGGTTTTTTTATTATGAACATATTTTCATTACATTCACGTTGAAAATAGCACCTATTTAAAGTATTACATGACAAAAATACTGTATTTTTGGTGAAAATAGCCCCTTTTTTGGTTATGACGTCATAAACGCAATTTTTAACCGATTTAGATGCTTATTTTTGTAGCTATTCGATAAAAATATATATTTCTGAGCTTTTTGTCCAAAAATAGTTCCGATAACATTGCTAGATCGCCATTTACAGCTTTTTTCCTGCGGCGGCCATCTTGCATTCATGACGTCATAGAAACCCCCTGCACGGAATTCGGAAAAAACACCCGGTACCACGTTAATGTACACGTCATTACAAATCGAATGATACCACTCACTAAGCTTCTGCCAAAAATTTTTCGAAACATGACATAAGCGACCCCACTAATCCCTTTAAAGTAAGAGTATTCCAATGAGTGACATTTTCTGTAATCATTACTACGCTATTTCCCTTTTAAGAATTCAATTGGCTATTTAAAAACATCTAAAAGGAATTTTTAAGCACTAAAATAAATGGAAAATACTCGTAAGGTATATTTAACTACATTTATTAGTTTATAAAGATTTATTCTGCTAAGCATAGCAAGTTCTTGCTTAAAAGCATTTGGTAATTATTTAAATTTTACTAAGTAGTCATTTATTTACTTTATCATCACTATTATTGTGTGGGCTACAATACTGTGGAAGTTTGGAAGGTAAGAAAATTTTACCTCTAACATCTGTAATAATAGAATTAATATTAGTTTGATGCAAATTATTGGTGACCGAACACGTAAATTTATGTAACTTCGGAATATTTTTCAAAATTGTTATAAAAATGAAAAAAAATGGTTTTACTATGCTACACTGTAAAAACAAAAAAAAGCTCCACAAAATGAGTGGTTTTAAACTGGCAGCTGGGTTGGTTGTGGAAAACCGTAAAAATTACTAAGTGAATCCGTAAAAGCAGCGTTAGAATTTGGGAAAAAAAACAGTGGTCCTGCGGACCAGTACTTTGCCAATCTTACTGGTCCGTAAAAAAATCACTGGCCCGACAAATTAAAAAGGACAGGTTTGGTTTAAATATAAAAAGTAACTATTGTACTGAATGTGAGTACCAAATAGTAATGTTAAAAATCAATACATATTAATAATATTTTTTCTTTTTCGCCGGGGGCTACCCTATCCCATATCACCACAATTCGGGTTCTGTTAAAAATATGTACTTGCTTCACCAGATGCAATCATCAAATGAACTTAAAATACCGCTATCACTGAACAAATCGTCTAAATGGTTTTACACGTGCTCGGGAAATCACTGGTCCGGCGGACCAGTGAGTTTCTGATTCCACTGGTCCGAGCCGTTTTTTAGTTGTCCCGGACCAGCAAAACACCCCAATTTCGAGCCCTGCGTAAAAGTAATAGAGTTTTACCTTGTAGTAGACAAAAATATGGATTAAAATGGGAAAACGCCGTTGTTTTTACGGATTTACTTTGTAATTTTCACGGTTTTGCACAACCAACCCAGCGGCCAGTTTAAATTCGTTAATTTTACGGGATTTTTTTTACAGTGTAAGAATACGCACTCATACACGTATCCTGCTATGACTTACCCAACTAAAGAACCCAGCAATCGACCACAAGAACAAAGGAAAACAAAGAGAGCCGCCAATAAAAAAACCTCCCAACAAACACACCGAACAAAAAAGATCAAACATGAATAAGAACAGATTTTCACTTCCTCTCAAAATTACCCGGGCCCACTTTACTTCCGGAAGGTAGCGGCGGCAGAACAAACAGACCAAACCCTCCCCCCCAAAAAAAGAACACCATCCGCTAATTTAGAAAGTTCCCGACGGCCAAGGGAAGAAGCTTCGGTTTTATCACTGGCACAAATACCTGGGCGACATTTTTATGGTTTGGCGAAACTTTTCCCGGCCTTTTCCAGTTCATAATTCCCGGGAATCTCCGGTACACCGCTCCGGGACGGATCCTGGGAATGACACCCCCGTAATCACGCCTGATGGAACAGGATGGCCAATGGCGAACTCCGGGGTAATCCGTAGTGGATCGTGTCTGGGCTCGGCAATCTAATTCATTCTAAAAACTTCTTCGCTTTCCGTAATTGGGGTGCTAGCCCTTTCACTGAGGGGTGATAAATAGTCTGGGATTGGGGGAGGGGGGGCGTGTTGTGCGATTGGGGGAGGTCCAGGGTTCGGTCGTCGAGATTTTTGGTCGTAAAAGGAAGTGCGAAGTGTTGTTGCGATTGGGGTAAGGGCGGATAAAAATGTCGAGTGGGGAAGAAATTGTAGAGATGCGTTTGAGAAAGGTTTTTTAGTAGATTGAACGGTAGGGTGAAGAGGGTTTGGCAAAGATTTTTAAGGGGGTTTATCAAATTTGATTGATTTGTTAAAGTAATATTATTTATAATAATGAATATAAGATTTTTTTTTGAAATGAGAAACTTGTTTAATTTATATTTATTCAAAATAATTGACTGATCTTGTTCCAACGCTTAAGCAGCTTGGAAAATAGATAATCAAATTTAAGCCAAACATGATGAGAGTTCAGCATCTCAAACCAACTTACCACATCCTCGCGTGCTTGGGGCTCTCCAAACAGGATTTAGCTGACGATCCTTTGACGGTGTTGGATTTTTTGAGGGTATATGACGTCATGGACCTGGTCTAGCACTGCTGGCCAATGGGGCGTGCAACAACAACAACAACATTTCCAATTTTAGTTAAATGTTTGGATTATATATTGTAAGTGATTCTTTGATTTTTTTTATTTATCTGGGAATTCAGTACCATTAATTTCAAATCTCAAAATTGAATAATATTGTGAATTTAAAATTCAGTAATTTGAATTTAATTAATTAATTTAACAATTAATTAAGGCAATTAAACAATACATTCTCTTTGTATAAGAGTACTTAATGTTTTAACCCTTTACATCAGGGCACTTTATGACATTCCAAATATTTTCTTCTGAAAGACTATGAATGATTTACAATTGAAAAAGATACTGAAGAACCAGTCCCAAATACATGCAAAGCATCGTCAATTTAGGATAGAAATATCGTAAAGAATTTAAGTTAATAAAGAAACTTCACAGCTGACTAGAGTTTCTTTGAAATATTGAAAAAAAAAAACTTGAAAAGACAGTAAAAGAAATAAGTAAACCCTTGAAACTACTAACAAAAGCTAGACCCAAAGCGTTATTTAGTATCCTTGATAGTTTTGGCTAGACCTTTAAATTAATTTCCAATAATGCACCATCTTTTCAGAGAGAGAGTGAGCATTCATGAAGAAACATTTTCGAAAAGCCATATTATCTATTGTCAGTAGACTGACGATCGTTTTTTAAGTAAAAAACAAAACACCAAAGGAGTTATCTCATAAACAACGATTTAATGCCACTGCCACGGAGAAGTTTTAGCTTTGTAAAATACCTCTTGCGTTGAGAATTTGATCAAAAAATGCTTTGGAAGCCCTTTTTTCATAAACATATTTTTCCTAGCAAAAAAAAAATGTGGCATCGGCGGAACCGTGATAAAGAAAGCCTAAAGAAGAGAACCCAAACAAAAAAAATATCCTTGAAGACATCTCGCTTTAAAGGTCCGCGTCAGCAAAGAATTTCCTAGAGCCTTTCAAAAGACAAATTACTTTAACAACAATCTTGCGTTAAATAGCTCAGGGTGGTGTCACAAGTTACTGACGCGTATTTGCGTAGATTGGGAGGGCTATTCTAATATTTTTGTTTTTGCTTCGTTTTCGTTTTTTACGTTTATTAATTCCTTTGAGTTCTGGAAAATTAACTGAGGGGAGGTTTTGATGTCGAATCCCGAGGGTGAATAGCTTGAATTCATCGACGAGGAACGGTTTTATCGATTGAAAAATTTATAAAGATTGTTTTTGGTTGAAAGTACGTTGATTAAAAGGGAATAGTGATTATTTCTCATATATTTTAACCAAGCATTAGCCAAGTATTTGTAATTGAACTTATTTTGATTTTGTTATTTACTTGCGTGTATTTAAAAGCAATCCCCTTTCTAACTACATTGGTTATTGATGAAAACTTTTATATCTGTGGTGCAGAGTATTTAAAAAGAAGAGTATTTTCCCTCACTTCAAGGAAGGCTGTATTTTTAATCAATTAACATTGATACTAGGTATGTGTAATCACAGAAATAAATTTGGCTTTGATATCTCTTTTCCTTCTTGGTGTACCATTTTGGTTGGCCAGTAGTGTATTAAACGACAAATCAAACTTTTATCCTTATTTATTTTGTTAATCATTTAATGACTCTGTAGTGATATTTATTACTAAAATTCCTCGTATAAAAATTTGAATCGAGAAAGAAATATATAGCCCAGGGTAGCAGACACTCCAAATACGGACTGAGAGATATAGGGACACTATACCTTTTAAACCTCCAAGAGTTTAGTTTTACTACGGCAATACAAAACAGAAACAACCACCTATAAAACACCATACCCTTCAAACTAAACCCTTCATCTTTTACGTATATCTCACCTCTTACATGCTATCAATTCTAAAGATTCACCACAAGCACTAGTCTACCTTTCTCTTATCGGCTCTCCCTGGTTTCTCTTTCTCACAGTAAACCCTGCCCAGTGAGGCGTTTCATACGATTTTCCATACACATTTTTCCCCGACTTCATCGGCCGTTGGCGCTTCGTTTTGCCGGAGCGCCCCTAAACAAAATAATATAATCGTCCACGCGCCCAGTCTCGTGGAGAGGAGGCCTGTTTCTTGCGAGATAGTGCGAGTTGCTGCGGCCGGAAGATACGGAGGGAGAGTAGTGTGGGATGTTAATGGTAATAAAAAAGCCGAACGGTGCGTGTGTATATTGCTAGAATCGATTTCAGTCGGAAAAGTTTTGAGGGAGTAAGGGTGGATTTTTTTTTTAGTGTTTGGATGGGACAAAGTTTCTCGGTCGTAAGAATGAGAAGATAAAAAAAAAGAATGCTTCTTATAATAACAAATGTATCATTGTCGAGGAGTGGACTGATGGTTAAGGAGTGATTTAAACGTAATTTTTGTTCAGATATGTATTTTTTAAATGTTTATTTATCTGTCAAAATCTTATTTTGAAGTGATCTTGTAAGAATGATTATGTTGAGAAGGAATAACACAATGAACTATGGATATGTAATGAAAATGTTTTAGTAGATGAATGGTGAACACAACGTTTTTATTTCCACAATGAAATATAAAAACAGCGGAAAACAATTGTTTCGAGGATCAACAGAATCCCCTTCGTCAGTGCTAAAAGAACATTGTACTAAACATCAAATCGGTATATATGTTACGCGCAATGTAATAAATCGGGCATTATTAATAATGCCCGGGCAATGTGATAAATTCAGTGGAATTTATGAATGAAATTTATCACTTTGCCCGCCTCCACGTCGGGCATTATTAATAGTCCCTAATTAATCACTTTGCCCGTAACATATGTACAAAATGAAAGAAAAAAAGGTTACAGTTTAAGTGAAAAATCAAAAATTTAATGGTTAAATTACAAAGAGTCAATAATAGGTATCCAAATGGGTGAAAAATAAGGAATAGTACTTAAATAATTAACAAGAAAATCAGTAAATTTGTTTTAGTAGATATTTTTATGTTTATAAAGAGGTAATCTATGCATATATGTAATTGATTTATGCATAAAAGATAATATTAATGTAAATATTTATACAGTTCCAATAGAACCTAATTTATTAAGAGAGTAGGTAAAAATTTACTTAAATTTATAAAAATATAAAATCTCAAACATAACCATGGAAATGTAATAGGAATAAACACTGAGAAATTTTTTTTAAATTGGCTTTTATTTTTAACTTTTGCAAAAATATTTTTAAACTCCTAAATTCTTTTCATACATTACCTAAGAGCAAATATTTAAACTTACCAGCTTAAAATATTTTTCTATAGTTAAATATTTTAAGTAAACCAAAAAAATAATGTTTCATAATATAAAAAAAATGTGTTCCCTTCTTTCAATTATGTTAGAAAAATAGCGAAATTTTAAATGTTTCTGTAGTTGTTTTTAATGGAGATCATTCCCAGCTTTGTTGGAAAAATGCAAAATTTTTAGTGAATAAATACAATTTAAATAAAACATGTTGTTCTCTAGCCTTAAAGGCATTATGTCATTACAAAGCACCATTTCTGTGCAAAATTCTGCAATATTTTCTTATCCCAAAAAACCCGTCCATCGAGAAATATAAACACAACCTCACTTTTAAAATTCAGACCTTCAGTTCCACGTTCCCTTATTTAAAACCCAACAATTTCCTCAATTCAAAAAACACGAATCTCTCTCTCTCCCTATTCCTGCTCCAAACAGCATTCATAAAACATCCCATCCTAGTCACCCAATGACACGAACCCCCCTAAAGGCACCACTCCCAAATGTTCCATCGAGCCAGCCCCCACCGAAATGGCGAAAGGAAGCATACATTATTTATATTCGACTCCCCGCCGCGAATCTGCATGTAAACATTCCAAAACCAAATGTCCGATCGTCTTTCTTCGCATACGATCTCACCATGTCGTTTTTGCTGTGTGGGTGAAGATTCGCTTCTATTCTTCCCCCTTTTTTTTCAATCGAATGGCGGCCAAAAATTGGAGAGTTAAGAACTCTTCAGATCATTTACAGCCTTATCGAGGCAAACCCCGGTTCGCTGTGAGCATTGAATTATTGAACAGAGGAACGAGTAGTTTTCTTCGCTCCTCTCTACGAAGACGAAGAGCGTTGATTTTATTGCAGTACGTGCAATCTAGAAATTGAATGTTTTCCCCTGGTTGGAAAAATTCATTTCGAACTTCTTCTGCTTCTTCTCTCTCTCTCTCCCTTGGAATAGGATGTTCGGTGGTATGCCCATGGTACTACTTTCAGCTTTGCTTTAACGGGGCGATGTGATAAATCCTAATGTATTTTTCTTCGTGAGAGTCAAGTACTGGGTACTGAGCTGGCCTAGGAGGAAATATATGGGGAGGATGGTTGTGTTGGTTAATTTGATTTTCCTTTCTAGCTCCTCCAGAGATTCATTTTAAATGCACGTGAATGGACAATAGAGTGTTTTCAGGTGACGTCGCAACCGGTTATTTTCTTTTAACTGTGTTCTGTAGGGCTTTTAACTGTTGCTATAAGGCCGTTGTTTATCTGTTGCTAAGGCGGTTTTTAGGTAAGGAATCACGTGATTGCAGATGCTCCAGTAGAAGAATTCCACCGCTAGTCATTTTCTGTAACTGTTAACGTCTGTAGAACAAAAAACTGTAACACCTTCTGTTGCTAAGGCCGTTGTATATCTGTTGCTAAAGCGGTTTTTAGGTATGGAATCACGTGATTGCAGAATGCAGATGCTCCAGTAGAAGAATTCCACGTCTAGTCATTTTCTGTAACTGTTAACCTCTGTAGGGCAAAACACTGTAACCCTTCTGTTGCTAAGGCCGTTGTTAGGAAAAAATAACTTACTGCTTTAAAGTATTTCCTTCATTCATGGATTTTTATCTTTTCTGAAAGAGCAATACAATTATAAATAAGTATGAATGAAAAAAAAAATACTGCTTTAAAATATTTCCTTCCTTCAATGATTTTCATTTTCACATTTCTGAAGGAGAGATACAATATTATATCTTGTTTAATCAAGTAAGGCGTTCCCAGGGAGAAATATTAAAAAATAATTAAGTTGAAATGCTATGAAAATATTAGAAACGTGGTTATTTGTTTAAAAATTTTAATATTGGATTTTGCAGTATTTTGAATAATTGCAATACTGAACCAACACTTACACGTTAAATGTATTTTTTTAATAATTGTTCATTTTAAAAACTCATTTAAAAATTGATGTAGGTTTTTTAAAAACTGTATTCTGTCTTAAACTAGCACTTTTAATTGGGTTCTTATACATTTTTCAGTGAGAATTATTTTTATTTTAAAATATTTTCAATTAACAAACTTTTTTTTATACTTGACAGTAGTAAATTTGCAAGAAAAATAGTGACCAATTAATTTTTTGTTCTACAAAATTGCCATTTTAAAGAAGCTTTGGTTCTAAATAGAGATTTTGTTTAATTTTTCTACCAGCCACCGTAATGGTATCTGATAAAAAAAAAGTCATTTTAGGGTGAATTATATGATTAATCAATTTATAGCCTTGTAAGGGGCATCAGTTTTAAAATGATTAACATAATTCACCAAAACAAACTACTAAAAATTCACACAACCCCCCCCCTTGAATGTGTTTATTAAAACAAGTGGTGGTGGCTTAAACCATTCTACTTGATTACGTCCCTCGTATTAAAAAACCACACTTCACTTCGAGATTATTCCATTAAGAGACGAATCGGGTGTCAAAACAATTCTTTCCGACATGATAAACGACGAACAAAAAGCCGCGATACGCCGAAAAACACTTTAAAAACACCGCCGCTCTGAGCAGCATTGACCAAAATTAACAAAAATGCAGAAACAAAAACTGCCATTTGGCCTCTACTCAAACCGTAAACCAGACAGAGAAAAAAAAACGCCGCACGCATGGAAATACTCCGTATCTTTTCGTCATCAGTTTTTCGTGACACTTTTGGCCGAAATCCAAACTTTCCCTCTTTTGAGATTCTTTCATTTTTTTTATCATCGTCGTAACTTTCGTTATCCATATGACAGTCTTGTTTACGATACATTCGTGGTCTGTCGCTTGAATCCGATGCTATTATATCTGTCACTAATAATATTGACGCCGTATGTTTTCGCTTGTGATAGAAGAAGGCTTTTTTTATAGATATAGCTGAGGATGCGATGGGCTTACGGGTGTCTAACTACATAAGTTGTTGTAAGCCTCTTAATGCGTGAGTTATGTTTTGTGTTAGTGTCTCAGATAATTTTTAAACAAAGAACAAAAAAAAAACAGAAAGCAATAGAGAACAACAGCAATAGTAGCAAGTAGTAGTAGCATTTAATATTTTGTTAGAAAAAGTATTTATGTAACGGATTATTAGAATTTAAATATTACTTTACTTCTAGTTGAAAAAAAATAACAATTAATCCATATTTGAGTATTTTTTTAATAAACATAAATACAAAGTTCTGTTAAATGAGCTTAAACAGAGATTTAAACGTTTGATCTTGTTCCCAATTTCTATGATACCAGTAGCTAGCATACTGTTGTGCATGTGGTTCAGTGGTGTTTTTCACAAGTCAATCAAAAGGCGACTTAAAATAATCTCTGTTTATTTAAAACTTAAAATCATATTAATTAAATCAAAGTAATCAATTTTAACTAACTAGATCATAACAAGGCATCAAGCATCAATAATCTAATCATATCAAATCAATCATACTGAGACAATCATAAACAGGCACTTATATACTGTGGCGGAGTGTAGAACAGAGCGGAAGCGACGCGCCCCCTGGTGCTAAATAACGTACCGGAAGCGCAGCGCCCCCACAATATTCAACACATACTGCTTGAGAATCGACTAGAAAAAAGTCAACTGGATGCTGTATCACGTACAGTAATTTCTCAACCGTAACTGGAATCCAGAATTTTGTACAATATTTTCACTACTTTGAATGGTCAAAACTTGATTTTTAACTGTCTGACATGAACTGAATATTTTTTTGTGAAGATTTTTTCATTCAAATATTGGAAGGGGTGCTAACTAACATTTGAAAGGCGACATGTATGTACAGAATTTAATTAATGAATTAAAATGTCATATAAACTTTTGAACGCATATTCACAAATAAGGTAACAGTAAAAATTTGAGTGAGATGAGGTGATAATAGTTTATTTAACTATATTTTATAATTATGTCCCTCTGAAAGAATTTGGTGAAAATGTGTGATTGTTATTATATTTTGAATACTAATCTCCAGTCTTAATCAATGAATTCACTTTTGAATATAAAGAATTGTAATTATAAATTATTCAACTAAAACAGATTTATAATAATTTTTTTTATATAAGTTCTAAATAGTATTTTTAAATGAAGAAATGAAACACAATTTGATTTCATATCTTCAGGTGGAAAAAATTCAATTTAAGTTTATAGTGAACTCGTTTATTAGCAAATTTATAAAACATTCTAATTAAAATATTAAGTAAAAGGAATATTCAGTCAGCTTTTTTTATCAATTATAATTAATATTTTTTATTTTCAAATTTTCGTCCTTGAAGTACGTGGTTCGTAAACGAATATATACGTTTTTTTTTTTTCAAAAATGACTTGACAAAACATGACAAATTAAATGAGCGAAACTGAAAGTAATTCAAGAACTGATCATAATTTTGGAAAAACAATTTTATCGTTACAATTTCAACAGTTTTCAGCAAGAAATAAATTCCATTGTAGAAGAATTTCAGCTTTTTTTATAAATTAATTTCTTATCAGGTATCTTATTCTTTTTTATTGCATTCAATATTTTATTTTATATAAAAAATATTTTTAAAGTTGAAAGATCAAAGCATAAGTTTACGTTAAATTTTTTTTTGTTCGTCTTAGTCTTTTTCGAGCTGAATCAAAAATGAATAAAACTACCTCAACTATCTTATTTCCAGTATGGAATTATCTTTAATACTTTCAATCAGTTAATCTTTTGATTTCTGTATCTCTGTCTTATATCTTAAGCACCATTTTTTTTAATTTGCTTTGAATATTCAAGACAGGTCTTAAAAACTAATTAGTGCTCAGATTTTTGTCTTTTTTTAAATATATATTGAAAACTACTTATTTATTCATTCTTAAAAGGTTTTAAATAAAAATCTAATTCCGGATGTTTTCTCAGATGTTATTTGAAATTTTCCTATATGAATTTTTGAAATGAACGTACATTTATGCAAACTTCCATTTGGCACCTATTGACGTAACATCCTACTTTTTTTTTTCAAAAAGTAAAAAGTAATATTTATATTTATAGATATTCAAGTTTATGTCATAATATGTTTAACAAGAATAAGATACTAAGTTATAATGCTAAATATGTTCAAGGAAATTATTTTTTAAAAATTGGCATTGTCCTTCAATATATACTAACAGATGTAGCCATCTGTATTACTATTTTCATAATTAATTAATTAATTTAAGCAAGAATATTAAAAATTTATTTCCAGAATTGTTGTTAAATTCAAAAACTCAGAATCCTGATTGTTTAATAAAAATAACATTGTGGAATTAGTAATGATAATTTTACCCATTTAAATACAATTCTACTTAAATTACACTAAAGAAATTCATTAGCTAATTGCAACAAGATACGACTAGTTACAATTTGTTGCTCCGAAGTTTTAATAATTGGAAAGAAACATCACATATTTACAAAGAATTCCTTTGCAAAATTGGATGCTTAATAACTTATTACTTTTTCTTAAGAGCTATAGATGCTTTTCATTTCCTGCAAACTTTGAATCTACGAAAAAGAGCACTCATTTCGTGTCTGTAAAAACGACTCATCGGTGGAAAACAAATCTCGGAAAAATTAGAGAAGTTATTTCGCACCCGGCCCTTGACATACTAATCTAAAGAGCATTTTCTCATCATCGGCATAAAGATTGCTTAATTGGTTGCTGAAAATTAATTAACTGGAATCATTAATTTTCGCCGATTGAAAAAAAAAGCTCGGCGTAATAGCTATTTAAAATTTCACGGTGATAATTGACCATTAAAATGTTAATTAACGCGGCATTAAATTTTCTTAAGGACTTGTAAACTAAGAGAGCCCCTCTTCATAAAAATGTGCACAACCCTCACCCGGGCAGCAGGGTGTGCGAAAATTAATGAATACTAATCCTTCGCTGGCGATTTTGTTTGTTTATTCTTTCGAACAGGCCAGGATGTAATTAAACTTTTGAAATTTCTGGAAGGTAAGAATTAATTACTTGGTAACATAAAGTGACAATGGAGGCAACCCGTCGAATATGTGCCGGTGTCCTTTTAATATAATAATCATCATCCAAAGACCTCCAGTTCGTCTTGATTCCCAAGGAGCGACGACGGACCGGAGCCTTTTGCTGGTATTTGCATTTATTAATCTAAACTCGTTACTGTGGGGAAATGCATAAAATTAGGCTTAATGACCTGGAAAATTCCATTTTCTTGTTTGCTTTTATATATAATGAATCCCTTGGTTATTATTTGGAGGGATGGAAATTGGAGTTTTATGTTCTTCCGTGAGTTCTCTTCTTGTGGTTATAATTAGGGGTGGAAGGAGAGTTTTCTATGAGGGTCTTTAGGGGCACGATGATTCTGAATTGAACTTTTTCCATCAGTAGTACAAATGTGCTGACTAATCAAGCACAGTAACAATCATTCCATGGTTCTATATCAAACTGAATAATAGAATAATTTTTTACATCTGACAGATGGTTAATTCAAGAGGGTAAAAACAAAAGAAAAAAAAACATTTACTAATTAGTATTGTAAGTTTTAGCTTTACCGCTTAAACAATATTTATTACATGCGTTTTTTTTATTACTCAGCTTTTTAAGAATTGTGTTCTTTTCTGATGAAATAGGGGAAGCTTACAGAACCTAAATATGAAAAATTATCTACAACTTTGAATTCGTAACCTCCTATTTCCAAATGTTCATTATTGTAGCTTGTTTTCGTACTATGCATATACTTAGTATTAATTAGATTATTTCATTATTTTCAGGCTACCCTAAACACATCTTTCTCTAAAAAATAAAAGTTCGATCTAGTGCTCTGGGTGTTCCAGCAATAATGTTTAAATCATCAGCATACGCCAACATTTGTATTGATTTTTAAGGATGTTTCCTCATGCATTAGTACACTTTACACATTAGTACACTCGTGCATTAGTAATATCTTGAAGAGAATGCATGTCAAAAACTCCTAATGTATTCTGAAAATGGTATGAAAATTAAAACAAAACCCACATTAAAGTAGATAATTAATTTTTGATATCTAATACTATTTCTATCTACATTTAACTAAAATAAACACAATCGTGTGTTCACTTCAAATATCCAGCTAGAACTGCGGAGCCACTGGAGTCCTTCGTTTTAAAATGTTTCTTCTTTTATTTCAAAGGAAAACCTTTAGTTTCTGTCGTAACCCAACCTTTACTTTTCTAACTCCTTTTGTACTCTGATGACATACCGTGAATTCCTTGTCAAAAAAAAATATTGTCTAGGGCTTCAATCGATCTTTCCTTCTTCTTCTCTGACATGAAATATACGTGATGACAATTATGAAGCAGAGACAATGCCTACAAGGTATAATTTTATTTTACCACGCGTGTCTTGTGTTAAAACACCAAATATCTGTTTCTTTTAGTCACTTCGATGAACACTGGAAACAAAGAATTCCACGGTTTATTTTTTTTTTTAGTTTTCTATATTTTAAGCTGTCAAAGTTCTTGTGTTTTGAGTTTTCTTTGAAGGGTTTGAGTCATTATTCAAGTTAATGAAACTTTTCTGAAACTCTATTATCTTAATCACCGTCTTTACGAGGTAAAATTCTGAGTACGTGTGAATTATAAATAAATGATAAAATTAGCAACAGAATTTACAGGTTTATTTTTTAATGGCTGAGATAAAACCAACTTTTTTTTTCATTAAAGAACGTAAGTTTTATAGCCGTAAGATATTACCAAATTAAATGAGTAAAATAAGAAATAAGTTTTCCTGGAATTCCTTAAAAACTACAAGTGACTTCAGTTAAGTCTTAATTTTTGAGCAGATCATAAATTATAATTGGTTAAAAAGAAAAACAAAATAGTGATACTTTGATATTTAAAGATTTTCAAGCATAAAAATGTATTGAAAGGGAAATGAGGATATTTATATTTATTTGTTCTCTTCAAGGTTCAAGGTTTAGGTTTATAGTACAAAAATGTGTTACGCACTACATATGTAATACCAAGAATTTTTAAATTTTCTTTTCCATCCTTGATAACTTCGAGCTCATTTTAAAATAATTATTATGATAACTGACCTTAAAATATGTTAACTTATAAATCAAACCTCTTAATATCTTACAATCTCTTGCGCCATAAACCAATAACCAAGCCAAACCAAACCAAACTATTCTTGTGAACGGATAAAGTGTAAGTAATTGAATTTGCATGCACTAGAATTGTTAAAGTAAATAATTTGTTAGTCAAAGAGAAATTTGAACAATACACTAGTAAAATTTTAACTTCATTAATTCAAACCTTTTAACAAAACATTAAGTTTAGCATCATTTTCAATATTTACGTTTGAATTTAAACTATTTACTACATTTTAGATAACAATTTAACACAGTTTGGAATATTTTTAGATGTTAAAATCAAGCGTTCAACATTAACCTCAAAATATTTAAACATAATTTATTATTATATTGTACCCATTAATTTGATAGATCCTATTTATTTACCCTAAAATACTTGTATATTGGGGCTTATTGCTTTTTTTTACAGGCAAAAGGTTCTGTTCTTAATCAAATTTATAAAACACCATTAAACACTTCATAGAACTATAAGCGATTTTCATAATTTTAAAATATCTTCTACAAAATTATTTCCTAGTTTTAGAAGAAAAAATCCAAACTGGATTTCATAAGTTGAAGCGTAAACAAAATTAGATATAAATACTAAAATACAGACAGTTTAATTTATCCTATTTACATTATGGTATATAATATTAAAAAAAAAACCCGAACATATTCCATCACTGCAATATCTGAAAACGTTTTTAACGAATAAGATACCGTATCCTGAAGTAAAAGAAAATTTTACCAATTGAAATGAAATCAGATTTACCACTGTTTTCTAGTAGTACTTTCTTCATCTGAATAATAGAGACGAGAGAAATTTTCCCTCCCCATGTATAGTTTTAGGCTTCCGGCAGAAGAATCTGATCTTTGTGCTTCTTCTGAAAAATTCAGCTCATTTTTGCGACGTAAACTTCTGACTCTTAAATGTAAATTTGAAATTCAAAATTCGTGCACGGTGTCATTTGTGAAGATGCATTGATTTTGTGGAGGGGGTATGCGTATTTTCCCCACAATGCAAATAGTGTCACCTCATAGGAGAACGCCGTCCCTGTCTTCTGAAAGAAATGAATAAAATTTGCATCTAACTTAGTACTTTCACTATAAATTGGAAACTTATTTTGCGTGTCTTGGTATTTTGAGTTTTACACCTCTTGAGTACTCATTTGAGGAAATATGATCACACGATTGTTAGTAAAATATTCAAATAAAAAACTGAATTTTATCCAACAAATACTTAGTTCTATTCATTTAGAGAAGGTTGTGATAATGCTACATTGTTTTCCGTAAGAGAAATAATGTTTTGTAGTATATGATTATTAAAAAACACATTAAAACACATATAAACTTTTGTATTTTACTAAAACATTTACATACAGCGTTTTTAAACTGATTTAATCCTAGACCACTCGAAATTGTGATTGAATACTATCGATAATTTAGGGTGGCCACATGGAGATCTAATACTCTCTAATACTGGACTATTGGTGATCTATAGAGTACTATTAGACCTCTATAGGTGGCCAGGACTGAAAAGGTTAATATATATTTTGGCACTGAAGGGTATGTTGAGTAATTACCTACTTGTTCTGAACAAATATTTTTTTTTTATTTTTCTTTCGGTACTTTTTATATTTATTGCCTGTTACAAAATTTTAATTTTGTATTAATATTTGGATCTTTTATACATCAAAAGCCATTTATTATTTTAAAACTGTTCATTATTTAAATATTTTTAGTTGTTAAAGACAATTTCTTTTAAAGCCATAAATTTTATTTATTTTATGAAATGAAATCTTAAGTTTATTAAAAAGCAATTATTTAATTTTTAATGCTATAAATACAAAATCAGATTTGCTTATGGCATTTACGAGAAGATGTTTAAAAAAAAAAATACACACTTTTTTATGACAAATGTGGAGTAAAGAACTTTACAATTAATAATTTCCATTTTGTCTCTTAAAAAAATGAAAATAAAATAAAAATGTGTGTTAAAGCTTAAAAATTATGCACAGTTTTATATACAAAAAAAAAATAAGTATTGATGTTTTGAAGCTTTTACGAGTGAGAGAACTACAATGATAATCTAACTACGTACTTAATGAATTCAAGCTACTCAAACAACTAATAGTTAGAATTTTCACATCACCCCCAAAAAATATTTATTTTAAAATATCTTTAAAATAAAGATAGAAAGCCAGTTTTTATCTTAAAATACCATGAACCCAAGATCAGTTGATCTGAAGTGAGTTTATGGATTTCACGGAATGAAGAAGGGGATATTAGGGTTATGAATGTCTAAGTCTTTCGTCTCCCTCAAATATGACGTCGAGGGAAAATGTTTCTGTCAGCAGATGAAAATAAAAAGGCAAAATTCGGGTCATCAACATATCATTACCAACACCTCCATGCGTATGACTTTTGCAAGGCATTTCGCTGATGTCCTTTGACAGACATGTTTGGTCTCTTTCATGGTATCGGAATTTCTTCTCCTAAAATTATCTCTGATTCTCTGATTTAACAAATAAAAATTTTTTGTGTTTAATTCGTTAACTTTATATATATGCAAAAATAAGCTGTTCTTATAAAATATACTAGGGGGAGATTTTGTGCATACTTGACTAAAAATTCTTATTGTGCATGAACAATAATTATTGATAGAAAAATGTGATTATATGAAATGTATGCTATGTAATGACAGTAAAAAATACATTTTAAGTTACTGTGAAATGTAAAAAATGAAATACTTTAAAAACATCTATAAATTAGAGTTTAATATTTTTATTCATGAAGAGTTTCATAATGGATACGTACTTATGAAAAAAACCAGAATAATCATAGGTAACTAAAATCTAAGAAACTATTTTATTCAAAACCACACATTTTATAGAGCCCATGGAATTTGAAAATAAATTCTGAAAATTAAGATTATTTTTGTTTCTAAGAAAATAATTAAAAATTATATTGGCCATTTGTATTTTTATTATGTTATTTGGAAAGGAATTGAGATTGCGCTTCACTGTTTTTATTAATATCTTCATAAACATATCTATTCCAAATGTGTAGTACTTTATTTTTACTAGTTTATAATTCAAATTAATGGTTTGATAAACAATATTTGAAACCTAGCCTAAAAGGAATTAATTATATTTTCAACTAATATCTTAAGTCTCATTTTAGTTATTTATGCCCTTATTATAGTAGTTACTCTACATTAAAAGGACTTGTTGTTCTAATTTGTAAAATAACACCAACCTTACCCTAAATTCTTTGAAGACGTATATAATCACCCAATCAGTATTTTTATTCCTTTTACTATATTAATATTATGGTACTAATTTAAAAGGACTTTTTATAAAGAGAAGAAAGCAAATCTTAATAATAATTAATTAAAACAAATCTGTGTTTCCTTTCTTGTAAATAAGGATTAACAATGTAGAAATTCGGAGGAAAAATTTTATGCACATAGTCTGTTTTTTTTTTAACCATAGGCACGATTGTTCCATTATAGATAAATAAATAGAAATATCCCCAATTAGAAAATTAATTTGAAAATAAAACAATTGCAATTGTGTTATTTTCCAACAGTATGCGAATAAAACAGGTTAGTTTATGATGAAAAACGCATCATATTGAAAACAGATAAACAACAATATATTTACACCTAAACCACGGCTTACTAGATACTATACAGGCTAGCCGAGTACGGAAATCATTAAAAATCCAGATGGCAATACTGGACAAACTGGCAAAGCATATCCACAGTGTTGAAGGCGGTGGGTGATATAGAGCATTTTCAATCACATGACTTTACCTAACAACGGCCTTAGCAACGTTGTTTATTCGTCCAAGTGATGTCATGTGCGAATGCTGCTATTGGATGCTTCTATTTCCCGCCCCTAACAACAGCCTTAGCAACGTTGTTTATTCGTCCAAGTGACGTCATGTGCGAATGCTCTATAGGTAGGACCTGTGGCGATCCAAGCGGGAAAAGTCGTCAAATGATTTTCATTGTTCAAAACTCGGCTAGCCTGTATAGTATCTAGTAAGCCGTGCCTAAATCTACAAATAATCTAAAATTTTGAAGATTTTTCTGTTTTTTCGTTATAAAAGCAAAACTAATCACAGTAAAACTATGATATTTTAAAGACACATAGAAATAATTTTTATAAAAATATTGGCTTTTTGTTTTTTCAAAAATTCTAATTAGTTTTAGAATTATTAAGATTCAAAGTTTCAATTTTTTCTTCTCTTTCTCGCCGTTCACTAGAGAAACAGACGAGTTTTATGCTTGTTTTATTGATGAGTCTGATTTCTTTTATTTTCAACAATGCTTTTTTCTACAAAGTGGTTGATGGTTATTAGTAGACTTGCTGAATATTTTTTTAACATTTCAATTAAATTATTCGGAGAAAAGGCTTCTGCTGGATTGTTGAGATGAACAAGCGAGCTCTGCTCGCTAAGATCGCGAAGCGATCTGAGAAGAACTGCGAAGCAGTTCAGAGGGTTGGTGAGCGATAGCTCACTATGTGTGATTTCTTTTATTTTCAATTTAAGTTAGGAAAGTAATATTTCAGCAATAGTTTTTTTCGGGATGATTTGGATTAAATTATTTATCAGCAAGAGTGATAAGTAGTTTCGGTTGTAAAGGAGCATTAATTAAGCCGACCAGCGGGGTGATTGGTAAGATGGAACAAGCGAGCTTTGCTCGCTGAGATCGCGAAGCGATCTAAAAAGAACTGCGAAGTAGTTCCGGGGGTTGGTGAGCGATAGCGAGCAGGGGGCAGGCCCCCTAGTTATTTAAAAAATATAAAACTCCCTTATTAAAATTTTTGACTTTTAATATCTATATTTAATTAAGTTTAATAAATGAAAGCTTGCTGTGCAATCTCAAATAGCTAATCTTGTTTTCCACTAAGCATCATCTGTTGTCACCAAACATGGCGAGAACCTGGTATACTCCTCTCCCTACTCCTACAACAGCCACAAGGTCATTAGGCTTATAACACACCTTTAGTTTTGCTTAGATTATTACTTCCCCGCCGAATCTTTGTCCGTGCATGCCTTATTAAACGCTTTTTTCTTCTCCTTCAGATGTTGTTGGGGCTACGATGTTTGCGTGGAAGAGTCTTGTTTTTGCCTCGTTTCATGGAGATGCCCCTTTTTTTAATGTGCATTGAGGTGATGGAAAGGAGGTCATTCATGGCAGAGAAGGGAACTTTGCTTGATGATAAGCAGGGGTAGGGTGCTTTGCTTAAAAATAATGTGCTTTTTTTGGGGAGGGGAAATTTTGTTTGGAGGTAATATGTTGCGAGTTGAATCATAATTTGCTAATAAAAAAATTAGACTTTGCTGGTTTTCGTGGAAATACTCTAAATTGGTTTAAAACATATTTATCAAATAGGGAACAGCGCGTTAAAATCCAAAATAATTTCAGCAATTTTAGTATATCAAACCGAGGTGTTCCTCAAGGTTCAATTTTAGGTCCTTTATTATTTCTTATATTTATTAACGATTTATGTAAGCTACAGTTATATGGCAAAATCTTAACATATGCCGATGATTCAGTCTTGCTATATTCATGCTCTGATAATAATACACTTCTTTTTCAAATTGAATCTGATCTGACTGAGATAGGAAAATGGTTTACTGCAAATGATTTATGCCTAAATTTAAATAAAACAAAATATATTTGCTTCAATTTAATACATTCTGAAACTAATCTTAATATTAAATTTCATTCTTCTTATTGCAAAGAAAATAAATCTAGCTGTCAGTGCCATGTTCTGAAATCAGTTTCTACAATAAAATATCTCGGTTTGCATATTGACTCTAACTTAAAGTGGAAAACTCACGTAAATGAATTATGTAAAAAGTTACGCTTTATATTGGTTAAATTTCATCACCTAAAAAATAAAATAGATGCAATATTTTTAAAAACACTTTATTATTCTTGGTTCTACTCATTGTTAAATTATGGTATTATTATTTGGGGAGGTGATTATAAATGTAATTTATTACCACTAATTTCGATCCAGAACAAGTGCTTCAAAATTTTAAAACCCTATCAAACAAATGCTTATATTTTTAGAAATTAGAACTTACTACCTCTAAAATATGACTTCTTATTCCGTGTAGCCCTTTTTTTGTATAGAAACAAATCAATATGTGATTTAAAATTAAATGTATCTCTAAGAAGACCTAATGAAATATATAAAATTCCTCATTTATCTAAAGAAATATTTCGGAAGCATTTTTACTTTTTAGCACCCAAAATCTACAACCATTTGCCTTCTTATCTGCAAAATATTAAGGTATATTCAACATTTAAACGCGAGCTTTTTGATTTCCTAATAAATTTGGACGACATAGACCGTCAGTTTCATATTTAAATTGAGGCAACTATACCTAAAATAACCAGCCTCTTGCCAATTTTGTTTTATTATTAAACGTTTGTTATTTGATTTTAAATTTTTGTATATTGTTTTTGTATTGTATTGTTTGTTTTGCATTATTATAATAATCTTATAAAATCTATCTGTCACCTGAACGGGACAAAAGTCCCCTTGGTGATAAATATATTACTTTGTCAGTTTTGTTGTAATTTTCGTTATGAAAATAATAAAGCTTATTATTATTATTAAAAAAAAAAAAAAAAAAAAAATACAATTTTAGTAAGAAAAAAAAAAGAATTTTCTGGCAAATATTGCTTATTTGTAACAGTTTGGTGAATATTGTAACTATTTTAAAACCTTTTGGCCCAAATAATTTCGAAGTAAAATATTAAAACCTAGACCAAAAGTGTCTTTGAAGATACCATCCTTGTGATAGTGCAGTGGAGAACGTGCAGGATTACAGTTAACGAATATCAGAACTAAACCTTAAAGAAACTACATCAATGATGAACGAACACAATTTACATCCAACCGACTTGTTCGAGAACTCAAACCAAGAAACGGTTTTACCTACCCACCATCCTGTCGCGTGGCCGGGAACAAACCCTCTCCCCATCCCACTCCAAATCACGCAATTTATGACACGAATCGAATCCCGGCATCTCATGCGTTCGTCTTGTTCCATCATCAGGGGGTTTACCACCTCGCTTAACCCGGGCAAACGGCTCCCTCATTCCGCATTTGTCATGTTATGCAAATCTTCGCGTCTCGGCTGACACTGGCCGCTACACGCGTTTACAATGACCCCGGACTTAAATCACCAGCAACGGTAACCATGCCGTAATTTGGCTTCGGGCTCAACGCGGCTTTCCAGAAGGTTTTAAATGCGGAAGGGCGCATCTGGGCGGCTGGTGTGTGTATATATGCCCGTTTGATTAATCGGTTAAGACTTGTGTGTATCAATATGGGCTTTCGGTGGGTATTCGTTGATACCTACGTGGGTTTGGAGTAATTTGTCTCCTTGAATTTATGGTGGCTATATTTAGATTTGTTGATGGGAAGTAACTATTAATAACTGGAATCGTTTTAATGCATGTCAATTGCAGGCTTATGATGTATTGTGTTGTAGTTTTGATTGAAGAAGTTGCTGGCCCCTGCTGTAGGAAATTATATGATTTAAGATCTATACAGTGGAGATTTTGTGCGTTACTAGTATCACATTCACTTCAAAGTTTCAGTCTTAAGAAGGGTTTTCCGTTTCAAAGAAAGTAGTGTTTTCTTTAACGTAAGTATGTAATTTTACAATAGGTACTATGAAACCCATTATTGTTAACAATCAAATAAGATGAAAGAAAAAAATTGAAAATTATTGCTTGTAGTTTAAAATTTTCGATTTGGATTTCTTTTTTGAAAATAAAATACAAGACTTAATAAAAGAGCTAGTGCTAATTCATTTTATACTATAAGCCTCGAAAATTTCACCTTTAGATCACTGCCATTTGTTTTTGGGAATTTTCTTCAAGTCGTATTCATTCAAATCAGCTTTTGAAAATATCATTTTAATAAATAGTTTTTGATTACTTTAAATTACAGCTATGCGTATTAAAGTAAATAAAGTATTAATTGGCAGAATGCTTTGGCTGGTTTAAAATAAATTACTTTGCAAAACAACCGAATTTGCTCAGTCAGCAGAACTGATGTTTAACAGATTCATTCCCATTCCATACTTCAAAAGGAGGAGTTTTGAATTATGAAGGCGAGTCACCTTCAAACAAACCTTCAACGCGTGAATAAAAGAGCGTTAAAAATATTTCTCACATCTCTCCCTTGCATCAGACATATCAATCAATCGACACTTTGCAAACACGCACATTCCCTTATCCAGAATTCCCTCTGCATATTCAGACTAGGCACTTTCATCCAAAACCCTACAGAGAATCATGTTCCATTAAATTGGAAAATAAGCATATATTTCCATATATATAATATGGAGCCGACAACCCGGTGGTTTTCACGCAAAATTCTTCTCTTCTTCCTTTCTTGACTGTGTTTGTTATATATTTTTTTTAAATTTCCGTTCTTCTATTTTCATATCCCCTGAAAGAGGACTGGTACTTCCTGAGATATTTCTTTTTTTGCCCTAGCGGGAAAATCAAATTACGTGACTGGGGAATCTTTCTATAAGGCTTCGCGTTCCCTTTACCCTGTATCTTTTACTTCAGAGGAAATAAAGATGCTTCTGTTATTGCGATTCTATTGAACACGGTACTCTTTTCAAAAGAAGTTTTCAAACGGCAATACAACTCCTCGCTCGGCGTAAACACCGACTGAGTTGTTTTGAAATCGGTTATTTTAACTATTTTGTAACGAAAATGTTTGATGCGCATTGGGCAAAGATTGGATTTTGCAATGTGCTAATGTTATTGAAATAAACGGCATCCTAATAAAATTTGAAAAAGCGATTAGATTACGAGAAACGTCACAGTGCGTTTTATTCCTTTGAAACACCGTCCCCCATTTGAATATGTGTTCTCATTTTTGTTGACAAGGCTTGTATTCTGTTTGGATCGTTTGTATAAACACTTCTATTGGTACCAAATGCAGTTTATTTGAACAGGATGGAAAAATAAAAATTCCTGTTAGTAGTGCAAAAAATATTTGGAAATAAATATTAAAATTCGCATAGCAAATATATACTAAATTTGTACCTACCATTGATAAATTTGAAGGAGAAGACTTTAATAATGAAGACGAAGAGGATCATTAAAAGTTACCGTGTTTAACTGCAATGGAGAGTATTTAAAAGGGGTTAAATCAATTTAAATGCATAATAGGAGGAGGATTTGATAGCGTTATTATTCAAAAACATCCGTCATCATCATCATCATGATCGCATCATCATCATCATAATCTCAATTTTTTTTCCGCTTCCAAGGTTTTTTTTTTTTTTTATTCATTTTTATTCATTTACATATATATATACAGGACCAAAAAACAAAAGAAGAGAAAAAATAATTGTACACTTCGGGGATTTACATCCCTTAAGAGTGCGTTATAAATCTATTTAGTTAATACAAATAATGAAGAATACAAGATACATAGAAAATAATTAATTACAAGGAAATGAGATATAAAATAAATAATTACAATTATGAGGACTGGCAATGGTGTCGATTGCAATCTCTCTATATATAATGAAGGTGTCCCTGGGTTCCTGCCTGGGTTCCTGCCTGGGTTCCTGGGTTCCTGGGTTTGTCCGGAACAGATTTGGCTCAATTTCTCCAAAACTACCCGTCCGAATCGAACCAAACTTGGTACACATAGGTATGGGGACGGAGGAAAGACAATGACATCAATTTCTAATTCCTAAAACCACCCCTTCACCCCCTTTTAGGCCTTTTTGTAAAATTCGCCTTATTTCTCCACTTAAGAAGATCTGTTTAACTCGCATTGTTGCAAATAATACAACAAAAACAATTTTAAACATAAACAAAGTATTTAAAGATACAACTGGACTGAAATTGTTTTAAGAACGTTATTAATAATTAAAGAAATTGAAAACTGTCCTTATAAAAAACTTTATGACAGTATTTTCATATTAAAAACTTCATTTTCCTTGAAATTTTATGTTGAAACTGAAAGTTTAGATTGTTGAAATGTTGAAATTAATCTGTAAACTTGAATTATTTTAGTGTAGCTTTTAAAAAAGTTGGTAATAAAAACTAGATCAAGTTTTATTCTCCATCATTATTTTTTCCATGATAGCTTAACGATATTTTTTTTTCAATTTAAACAGGGGAATGTTAAATATTTTTATTTATGCAGTTGTTTTTTATTAATTACTGGGAAATTCGTCAAAATAGACAAATGGGAGTAGTATCTATATTTTCGGAAGTTGTTGAATGAATTCCTTTCCAAGAATTTTTTCGTGATGCACTGCACCGGGAACACCTAGATGAAATGGTGCCAGGAACACCGGGTTGAAAAAGGTACCAGGAGTACGGAGATGAAAAAGATACCGGGAACACTGGGATAAAAATTGTACCAGGAACATCGGGATGGAAAACGTACCGGGAACACCGGGAGGAAAAGTACTGGGAAACTGGGAGGAAAAAGGCACCAGGGACACCGGGATGATTGGTAATTGCTGATACAGAAAATTAGATTCGCAACTTGAGAGAGCATAAAAAATAATTTTATATACTTCACCCATGCAAGGCCGGGCAAATCAGCTAGTATAAATATAAATATAAGCCCGAAGTAGAAAAAAAAACCATATTGACTATATTGAAGAAGTCCAATGAATTATAAATAAAGCATTTGTATTAAATTATATGAAGAGCAATAAGTTCAAAGAATAACTAAAATTTCTGAATTAAATAAAAATTGCTTAAGTTTTTTCTTGAATAAAGTAATTCTAGGTATTATTTGAACATCAATTGGCAAACTATTGTAGTGTTTGGGTGCTAAGTAGAAAAAACATTTGTGAAAAATCTCTTTGTTTGATTTAGAAACACAGTAGATCATGCCAGGGCGTCTAAGATTAACAGTTGTTCTTTTTATACATATATTCGGATTTAAAAATAGATTATAACAATTTTTGTAGAAAAACAGATGCTTAAGAGGAAGTATATCAATGGATTTGTAGGAAACGAATGTTATACTTTGGTTAGTGGAATTTAACATAACTTTAAAAAATTTGTTTTGAAGGTTTTCTATTATTTGAATATTAGTTATGTAGTCACCACCCCATACAGATAAACCATAGTATATCCTAGGATGAACCCAAGCATAGTACAAGTTTTTTAGAAATTTCAAATTTACAAAGTTTTTTAAATGATAAAACTTATACAAAAGAAATCTTAGTGAATTAGATAGGGAACCGATGTGAGATTTCCATTTCAGATTGGAGTCAATATGCAGACCCAAGTACTTTATTGTCTTTACACTTTCTAGTTGAGTACAATTACAATATAATTGATTTATGCAGTCTGGTTGGTGAAATATTAGTTTGAAAGGATTTACTCGGCTTGTTAGGCTGAAATAGATATATTTAGTTTTGTTGACATTTATGTTTAAATCATTTAGGTGGAACCAAGTTCTTAGTTTATTTAGGTCATCTTTTTGTGTAGAAATTCCTAAAAACAACTCCGTAATACGTATAATTTGAAAATATTGCTTGTGGCTGAGTACTGCGCAATTCTGTATCATAAAAGCTCATTTTAAGGGTTACACTCTAATATTGCCTTCGGAAAAAACACAGGCAGTATGCGCCCCTTCGTTAAAAGATTGAGACGAAGTGGGTACAACGGGTCTCTTCTCATTCAGTAAAAACATTATAAGTGAGTTAAGAATTTAAAAATTTTTTAATTGGTTGGGATAACTACTTTTATAATGATGTATCCCAGGAATTTCCAACTTACAAGTGCTTGAGGGTTACAGTTGAAAGCGAAAGTCTATACTAGACAGCAACTTAAGTTGACCCTATGATGACGTCACTAACAAACAAAGTAGTTCCCATTGCGGTGCCTGAATTTTGAGTGAAATGAAGAACGTCAATTTAAAAATATGATTATTTTGTTAAATCCATGTACTATATAGCGTCTTTTCAATCACGATTTGCGTACCGAAACTCCTTCTAGCAACCAAACAGGCTTTGTGTTTACCGATTTCTCCTTCCGCATTTGTGTCGTACTGGGTTCAAGAAACGTTGCTGTCGAGTATAGTAGTGATCCGCAAAGTAATCAGGTACATTTCATAAGTTACATGATTTCAAAAGGGTAAGGTTTTTATTATTGAATTTTTCTGGTGTGGGAGGAATGTAGGTTGTTTAGATGGTATATACAGGGTGTCCCAAAACGACCGCATAAACTATGCATAGCTAGATTCCTCGTTCGGAGTACATAAAAACTGCCCAAAGAAGTGCCCCTCTACGATCCATAGTTTTCGAGTTATAGGAAAAACAAAGTATGGCTGTTACCCCTGTGGTCCCAGGTCAATCCGGCAGCAGAAACATCAGGAACGTTGGTCTCTTAACGTATGGGCCGGCATACTCGGGGATCGACTGCTTGGATCATATCTGTTGCCTGAACGGCTCTCGGGACAGTCATACTTGGTGTTTCTCAATGAGGTCTTAACCGAGTTCCTCGATGACATACCTTTAGCGGCAGTACAGGGACTTTGGTTTCAGCATGATTGGGCTCCGGCGCATTTCTGTACTAATGTATACGTGGTTGGCTCAATATGGAATACCCCGGCCGCTGGATCGGACGTGGGGGTCCGGTTCTATGGCCGCCAAGTGGGGTAACAGCCATACTTTGTTTTTCCTATAACTCGAAAACTATGGATCGTAGAGGGGCACTTCTTTGGGCAGTTTTTATGTACTCCCAACGAGGAATCTAGCTATGCATAGTTTATGCGGTCGTTTTGGGACACCCTGTATAGTGCTACTAAGAAAATTGCAGATGGCAAATAGCTAACCTTACCTATTTTAGCACTCAATTTTACTTAAAATGGGGGTCTCCTCCATACAAAAAAAAATGGAAATTTCAAGGGAAAATTTATTTTTATGCAAATTTAATTAAAAATATATTTACAGGTTGATATTAATAGTGATAGTTATGCTTAAAATCCACATAAAATATATTCCCTATATAACTGTGTTTAACATAAGAAGAGAATATACAAATTGTGAAATTCCAAGTCAAAATTATTTTTCAGCACAATTATTCAAATTTTATCAAAAGGATTATAATAAAACATGGATTGATAATAAAATTTTAACTTGTTTATCAAAGGTTAAATTCATCTATTAGCTGCGTAATGGAAAACTGCATATATATTTCCTTTATCCTTTTTTGATAATTCATTCTCAAGTTTTTCCGTGTTTTATAATGAGTATACAAGAATTCAACACTGGTTTCAATTTAAAACTTTTTTTCTCACTGACTGAATCTTTAATAATATAACTGAAAAGAAAGTAATTTACATAATAAGAGAAAGGAATATTTTTGTATTCCATTCATTGCGAAATCTTACGTTGAATGTGAGATAATTAAAGAGGAATAGGTAATTTCCATTTTGCATGGGCTTTTAAGTAGTTCTTCATAAGATGTTTTTCCAGCTTGAGAACGTTACTCTTTTCTTGAAAAATTTAAATTGATAGTGTGGGATAGTGTGGGTGAGTACGTGTTTGTGTCACAAGTTTGTGTTTACTTAGTAGTTGACTACTTATTTGTCGTTATTGAATTGTGTCTCATAAAAGGGCATTTTATTTTAATATAATGCTCGTATAGACATTATCGTATAAATACATTATCATAGAAATACGTATGAACAGAAATAGAATAAATATAAATAGACTAAATAGGTTAATTTGAAGAAATGCAATAAAAAGAAATAGAAAAAAAAATAGAAACAGGAAGACAAAATAGAAATGAAGAATTTAAAGAGGAAGAATTGAAGAAATTTGAAACATTAGACACATTTAGAATGAAAGAATATTTCTTTCATAACTTACCTATATTTATAATAAATGACACATCAGGTTACTGTACGCTTTAAAAAAATTCGTCTCTTTACGTATTCATTTACGAGATTTTTTCATGGATTAATTTCGTAAGAAATAAAACGGAATCTTACCGCACAATTTTCTTGAACTCATCCAATGTCATCCAAACACGAAGTATAAACTTTTCATACTGAGACTATAGTGGTGTTTTTAAGGGTTAAAGTGTTATTTCCTGTTGATAAAAACGTTTAACAATTGTTTAAAAGTGACTAAACATTTTAAATAGTTATAAATCACAGCTTTGAAATCCCCACAACAGCTATCTTCGAACGTGCTCGTCCGCAGAGACAGAAAAACTATTTTTTAAAATAATTCGCCAAAAAGTATTTTCGAAACATTTTGGAAATCTATATTAAGAACTAAGTACAGTTGGGGAAATAAAAAACGACTCAGTTGAGATATCTGACGAACCACTTGGGTTAGGAAGACAAATAAGGTGTCATTTTTCATGTCATAAAGTATTCTTTTAATGAAAAAAATTTCGAGTCCTTAGGGGGTCGTCTTCATATTAAACGAAACACTAACTTTTGTTTTTCCTATGGGGACCCCCAATTATTATGCATTTTTCTGAAAGAGCATCCCCATAAACCCCCAAACCCCCCAGCCAACTGTACGTACTATTTCAGATAATCTTAAAACCATGAAAGTAATCTAAACTCTTGGCACTACTTTTCCTTCATTTACGTGACTAAATTTTGATGTAAAATATTTTGTATAAACGGTTATCAAATAATCTAGAATTGTGAGACAAGACGCGAGAAAACAATTTCAAAGGTTTGGGAGATCGAGTCTAACCAAGAGTAATAAATATTATTAGTTTTTGAGCGTATTAAAATGTGTTTTTTTGAGTGTGGTAAAAAATTTTTTCACAACTTTTTAAATATTTTTGAAGAAATGAGACATCAAAAATAACTTAACGGTTACCTTGTTTTTGTCTTTAAATTACATTACAAAAAAATATTCACATCGAATATTCCCAACAATGACCATAAGTAGAAAAACATATTGAGTTATTTGTTAAGTAATCAAACAACTGATTTTAGTTTAGTAACTTCTCCCCTACAGTTGAACTGTCCAATATTCTCACTAGTCAGTGCATTTTGTAAAAAAACAACATATATTGTCTCTGCTTATTCATTTATTTAAATAAGAATAAATGAAACAACGTACGGTAGCCGATATAATAATACTTTTGTTGAAACTGTTTTAGAAAGAAAAATGTACAGGAAAACAATTCTTGTACATGTCATAGAGAATTTCTTAAAAAGTTATAAACTGTGAGTGTTTATTAGAGTGATTTAAAAAAACCCCTTTCATCAGTTACAGAATAAGTCGCTCCTTAATTTGTTTACATTTATTCATAGTCTTAAATTAACATTTTAGCTTTCTACTGTATAGTTATACAGCACTTTTTTTTAAATTTTACGTGGTATTATTTTTGTTTGAATTTTCTCAAATAATATACGTGCATAAACATAGTTTTTTCAACAAAAATATAATTGTTTAGAAAAAAAAACATATATAATTTCCTAAAGGCGACATATTTTGAGAACAACACATTTTTATTTAACTTAAAGTTAACTTAATTATGGCTGTAATTTCAAGCATAACAACACAGATATTGGCACAGTACATAAAACATTTAATGTAACAAATTCAATAAAAGTTGTTTAAAAATATAATATTTTAAAGCCTTATCGTGGTTTTAGTTAACATATTTTAATGCTACATGGGATTCAGAATAAATTCTTAAATAAAAAACTTGAAAAATATTTTTTTTAGTCAATTCCAATTAGTGGTATATGGATGGGAGATAAAAAGCTTTATGGATTGAGTAAATTTGTACATTGTTAGGAAAGATCTGTTAATCACATCTGCAAACAAGCGGGGAGGTTTTGTATTTTTTAGATTGTTAATTTTGGAACATTCTAATATGATTGTGGTATAAATGTTTTTATCCCTCAAGATTAAATGAATTATCTGTACTTTGTATAGGATTTGTGTGTGTGTTATGTGACAGAAAGGCATTAAAAATATGGAAATCCGTTTTTGTACGAAGATACATAGAAAATTCTTTTGATGTGAAATATTTTATGTCTTTTGAAAGTTAAAAAGTCTGTCTTTTTATAAAGAAGCGTTTTTAAATTTTAAATAAGAGCTATAAATATAATTTAGGTACAAAAAAAACCTTGTGTGAGTGAAAGGTAATTATTTATTAGTGTTTATTTGGGTTTTGCTGTGAAGACCCAAAACAGTTTTTTCATACCAACATATCTGTTTTGTGAAATTTTTATATCAACACTCATATATATTTTTTAGTGGGGGATATACTGCATATTGAATGTTCTAAACTTTAAAATAAATTAAATCATTGTGATGTAAAAATGAGAATATTTGAACCCAAAATAACTATCTAATTTTGTGTAAGTTTATTTAATTTTTGTTCCTCTTAATTGTTTTTTAGTATTAATATGTTCTGTGATGCTAAATTTTCTTTCTCTATTTTACTCCCCCCCCACTTAGATAACAATATTTCTTAAACGCCCACTTGGTTAGAAATTGGATATGAAGTAAAAGGATTTACCAACTATTCAAAAAAGATTGTCAGTCACAGTCTGACTAATGTTGCCTGTAGAACGAGTTTTTCCTTTAGGGTTGTTAGTGCTAGATTGGTTTCTTAATTATTTATTGAAATTTTTTTTTTCTGGGTTTGTAGGTTTTGGCCTTTGAACATTGTTTCAAATAAATAATTACTATTAAGGCCGTGGAAATTTTAAGGATTTTATTGAATTCTTACTTACTTACTTACTATTTACTACTTACTTACTTACTATTTACTACTTACTTACTTACTACTTACTTACTTACTTACTACTTACTTACTTACTACTTACTTACTTACTACTTACTTACTTATGCTTACTTATACTTGCTTACTTAAGCTTATGTTTTTAGAATATGTGTACTTTATTACACAATTTAAACTTGAAAAAATTATGTGGGTTTCATGGGTGAGAATTTTTAGTGTAATCCCTAAGATATAAGGTATTCTAAGTTAAGATTTCTTAAGTTCATAAAATCGAACTTAAACCCCTGATTCTATCGCCAGTTATCTCTTTAAAACTTAGAGGCTTGGAAAAGATTTACAGCCTTTTATTGACGATCCTTGAATTCCACAGCGTCTCTCACAAGCTGGTATCAGATATTCGGTTAGACTGAGCGAATTTTGAAAAGTTCGACGTGTCTGGATTTACCTGATTACCATCGGTAATGAGAACGCGGATTTTCAATATTCATTCATTAAGTGAACGGAAGTTTGGCAAAACAGATTTTTAAAAGAATGCCTTCCTGTCGTTATTTTAAATGAGATTCCGCAAATTAGTGCTTCGGTAAAGCCCCTTCTTGTTATCTGAAGTTTAGTATGTACTGATTTACATCGAAAGAGATTATGGTTAGGGAAAATGCCAAAGAGGACCATTAGATTTAAATTTGGAAATTTCTCTGAGAGTATTGGAAAAACTTTCTGGTTGAAGTATGAGGAGCTGTGTGCTTCGATAGTTAGTTAGGTAAGTCGTTATTATCGGATGTTTCTGGAAATGTTTCATTTCCCGAAATATAAATATAACTCAATATAAATGTTTTGCATTTAAATATCTCATGAATTTTATATTAAGCATGCATGCTTATTAGGTATACGCAATTCTACTAACTTGTGTTAAATTAAATGGATAACAAAACTTGGGCTTAGAACCCTAAAGATCCCTTTTCCTATAGAGTGTTTTCAGGTGACGTCACAACCGGTTATTTTCTTTTAACTGTGTACCTACTGTAGGGCTTTTAACTGTTGCTAAGGCCGTTGTTTATCTGTTGCTAAGGCGGTTTTTAGGTATGGGGTCACGTGATTGCAAATGCTCCAATAGAAGAATTCCACGGCCAGTCATTTTCTGTAACTGTTAACCTCTGTAGGGCAAAAAACTGTAACATCTTCTGTTGCTAAGGCCGTTGTTAGGTCAGAGTCATGTGATTGAAAATGCTCTATTGTTTAAATCAATTTAATATTTTGATTTATCGGAAAAAATGACTTAAAACTACATAACAAATTAAACAAACATACACGATACTAATCAAAGTAATAAAATACACAGGAACATAATACTAATTAGATAATGAAATACACAAACATACACAATGCTAATTACACAATGAAATACGCAAATACTATACACAATACTAATTACATAGTGAAGTACAGAAATACGTGTGATACTAATTACACAATAAAATATGAAATTGAGATTAATCTCGTAAAATTCAACTATGATTCTTGATGCAGAACATCATAATAAAATCGTGCATTTCTTCTTTCACTCCTAATAAGCAGAATTTTCCCTACTGGGGGTGTCCTTCAAAACAATTCAATTCAAACTAAAACATTTTACTGGAGGCCACACATGTCAACTCGAAGGCATTACCAGATGGAGAGACCCCAAAAGGGAGGAAAACCTCCTCAAAATAAAGCATTGAAAGTGGTAATAGGGAATCTTCTGTATTTATCTTCGCATCAGAAGTAAATCTCTCTAAGATTGGTGCCCCATCTTAAAATGACTTTCTTTCCCTGATTGAAGGTAACCAATCCTCTGGCATCAGCAAAGAAAATATCAGAACAAACAGTCCTATATATAGACTTAGTGTTTCTTTGTCTTCTCCGGTATTTTTTCGATTTGCTTTTATTTTTCTATTTGCTGATTTCTCCCTTCTGCCACCTTTATTCTATTCTTCATCTTCAGTTACTTCTCTATGGCCGGAGTATTGATCCAACGGCGCTCAAAGTGTGTCAACTTATCTGGAACAGAGTAACAAGAGGGCGTAATGAAAAAGGAGGGAGGGCCTTTTTCAGGGGGAGTATGAACTGGGGTGAAATGTTGGTATAATGCATTCCTGAAAGGGTTTTCTGATAGGGAATTTGATGGTAAATTTAGGGGCAAGGAGTCGTTATCAAAGCATTATCTGATTTGTTCCGTTTTATTACTACCAATTTATTCGTACGTACAGTGTTATTTTTTTATTTTTTGATTGAATTTGAGATTTGATTTATTGAGAAGAATACATAGGGGGGAAAGTGGGGGCTAATGGGGCATTTTGTTTAATAAATGTCGAATGAAGAGTATAAAAGCATAAATGCAGTTATTATTACAATCTTTTAAATAAATTTAAAAGGATTTTACACTTAAGTTTATAAAAATATTCCTGGAAAGTAAAATACATTTTTCATCTATGTGTTAATTTTTGTGATTTAATTACAATGTCCTTACTAGACTCCATACTTGGAGTCTATAAGTCATATTTAATTTAAAACTTTGGGAATAATTATCGTGCCATTTTTTGCACTATTTTTATTTAGGTACAATTGAAATCTATCGGAAAAATTACTAGCATTCCCAATGCTTCAGAAGAAATTCTATGCTTCAAAAGTTACTGCTTTTACATCCCCTCTTTAAAGTTTTTTAGATACCACATTAAATCTTTTTTTCATTACTAATACATAAATTGCCAATGATTCTATTGGATGAAGACGAAACTTTAATGATTGTATATTTTGATGAATAGATTACTTCATTGTCTGAAATTGTTCGCAGAAATATAAAGTATTTTCTTAATAATAGAAATAAAAGTTAATTATTCATTTTTAAATGTGTTGTAACATTTTTAGGTGCTCTTATAGAGAAATAATTGCATTTATTATCTTTTTAGGTACGTGGTTTTATTGGAATTTGCTATGAAAAGAACTCTTTTTGATCTGTTAGTTGTTTCAGGATTTTGGGTATATGCAATTCGTAAGTAAATGTTTATGGCATGAAAGATTATACTTTATTCCTTAGATTTTCTGATTGGTTTAGATATGTTTTGTTCCACATGTTTTATTTTTAATTTTTCTGTTCATCAATGTTTTAAAAGTATAAGTAGAAAACTCGTGACTAAGAGCAAAAATTTGATTAATATTGCGTAGTAAAAAGATAAATTACAAAGATATTTTAATAAACAATAAAATAAAATGAAGTTAACTATGGAATATATCAAAGAAAAGGTATAGATAAAGGAAAGGATTGGAAGGAAAGGAACTTAAGTTGATTGAATAATTGAAAATGAGTAAAAAAGTATGGTTATATTTAAATACAATTCTGAAATAGTGCTTTGATGTTTAACAAAATAAATTAAAATTCAAGGGATTTTCTTAACGCATTACTAACTTCTGTATAATACATTTTTATAGTCTGTGTAAATAAAATAGGCGGTTTGACGTCATTCTTTACCATGGCGACGCAGAAGAAATACATTGAGAAAAAAGTCAAGGTCAACCGCCGATTCTATTTACACAGACTATAACTAGGTACTCTATAACAATACATTACTAATTTGAATTCAAGAAAAAATGTATTACTAAATTTCAGTCAGTTTTTGTCAACATTATATTTTTTTTTAAATTTGGTATTATTCTTAACCCACATTTGAATAAATTAACAACAACTAAAGATAAATCGTAATTTTACATGCATACATCCAGGAATTTTGAATTTATCAATTATACATTCTTTCATAGAATCGTATATTAATTTCGAACACCCTTAAAATTTGTTTTCAGAATTTAAGTATCGATTTGATATAATTTATTGACAACTTAAATGACCAATATTGCATATTTTAATCCACTCTAATTCCCAACAGAACCAGAGTCCTTCTAAAAGTTTTATATCAGGCCTTCTCTAACTCAACTCACGTAAATCAAATTACTCACACTCCTTACTTCGCGAAATGTCCTTAAAAAACTTCTCCCCAAAAATTAAAGGAAAAAAAAAACAACTTCAATGGCCTCTAAATCTGATAAGAAATCGTATTGTTACAACACATCCCTTTGTGTCTTCCCTTTCATTCCCGGCAAAGAATACAAACGAACCCTCGGAAAGGGCGGAGAGAAATTCGTTCAGGAGGGTGTAGAGACCCTCTCCTGGAAATCCTCTTTTGGCATCGGGAATCCCATTCCTGGAAATGGGAGACTCCAAATCTCTCCATCGTAAACACAAAAAAGTCAGATGAAAATGCTGTATTCTATTTCTTTGTGCCGACTCTCTGGGTACGAAAATCCGGGGAATGTTTCCGGAGACCAGGCGGAACTTAATAGGGCATAGGGCGCGATGCGAGACTGGGATGGACTGGTCCCAGCCGTCCGGGGATGTCAATCTTCCCTCCGTTTGAGAGTGAGACCTATTTTGAGGGCGGTTTCCTTTCGGGGAGTGGAAGTCCTTCCTTTTTGAGTAGGGTAGCATGTGGCCATCTTCACACACTATTAAATCGCTTTATTTTTTTGAAGTTGTAAAAAGAGAGTGAGTTCAAAGAATATAATAATAGATGAATTTCTCCATAAGGCACATATTAAAAAAAAGTAACATTTTCCCATTGAAGAGAGCAAAAGTATTATTACATATTTTTTCTATAATTTGTATTTTGTTAAAATTAATCCACCTCTGAATCCACCACCTGAAAAAAACACGAGTTCATGAACTGATTTTATGACAAGACTCATTTTATGGTGATCTAAAAGTTAGCTTAAACTTATTTTTGTGTGTAACAAATTATATTTGGTTGACTGAATATTAACTATTTTATGTTTCAAATACTTCCAATTAATTTTCCATTACAAGGGGGAAAATGGGAATATGAGATTGCCCAATAGCAAGTACTATCAGATTTGGTTTTAAAATCCAAAACGGTCAAAATCGGGGAGATATTGAGCTGTCAGATAGAAGTTTATTACTTGATTTGTTCATAATCTTTTTGAGTGTTTCCAAGAGAGAAAAGCACTCTGATTAAAATAAATTGGTCCAAAATTATTTAAATTACTTAAAAAAGTTGAACAATAATTAATAATACTTAAAAAATAAATTAAAAAGTACTTTATATAAGTCACTTGTAATGATCATATATGACTAAAATAGCGCGGGGTGTTTTATAGATATGTTATGGGCAAAGTGATTATATAATCGGGCATTATTAATAATGCCGGAAGTGGAGGCGGGCAAAGTGATAAATTTCATTCATAAATTCCACTGAATTTATCACATTGCCCGGGCATTATTAATAATGTCCGAATTTATCATATTGCCCGTAACAGATATAAGTATAACAAACGAATATTTTTATTGGTCGTACAACCTCTGAACATTATTAATATTCATAGTGTCTATTTGTTCACATTTAATAAAAAATTATTACTTAAACCATGTTTATGCATATAAAATAACTATTTTTATACTTTTAAAATATAAAATTGTCTCTATTTCAGTAACAGTAAATGAATTTAAAAGTACATAAACACATAACTGAACAAAATTATCAGTGCACATCTTTGTAATCAATATAAAATCAATCTATTTGGAGACGAAACGTAGGAAAGGAGATAAAAGTATAATTAGTTTTTAATGTTATTTTAAAGACTAATGCCTGGAAAATTTAAATAGGGCATGCTCGTGAATTTTTTTCCAGAGAAGAGACATTTTATCGAAAGCACATATAACTCTACAGTTGGTCCGATAAATTCTTTTGGAATGAAGTTCTGAAGAAAATTATTAGATTGGTATCTTATACTTTTTACTCCTTTTATAGCCCCTTTAATATTGCCGAGTTTTTCCGGAACGCAGAAGATATGCTAGTATCTACCTTTAGATTAACTTGTGTGATTCAATTGAAAAGAGTCGCTCTTCGGAATTTTTTCCTTCGATGTCCTAATTTGATTTGATTCAGCGGTTGTACGGGGCTGTTCTTCGTTTTCCAAGGGCTTTAAATAGTAATCCATACTCCAATGATCCATACATTGTTTTATTTATAGAATGGTATATTTCTGAAGAATTAGCATTCATTAGATAAGTGTTATTTATGATAAAATAATCAGAGTTTAGTTGTTTTTAAATATAGCACCTTTATGTGTGTTCTTATTGCTTAAATAATTTTTGTAAAGTGAACTCTCAGGTTTAAAAACTCAATATTATTTGGAAATGTGTAAAACTAAAAATATATGTCTTATTTTTGTATAAATTGAATTTGGACTTGCTATCAGTCATCATAATCCTTCATCTAAAATTAACGGAGCTTATTTTTAAGGTTTTTGGGGTATTTTACAGTGGTAAGATCGAGTTTTAGTTTGTAAATACAGAACATAAAAAGCTATACACAGCCTTCTTAAGAACTGGTTACATATATTACATATATTCTATATTTTTTGAGAATTTGAACCAAAACTTTATTGAAAAATTATTTCTGCTATTATATTTTTTATTGTGTTAAATTTCACAACAGATTTGTTTAAAAAAACTATAATAATTTTCAAACTATAAATAATTAGTATCAAAACTATAAAGAGTTGAGAAGTGTGGGGAGTCTTAAAAAAGTAAAGACTGTGAAGCGATTCAGAAATAGTTTGAAATAGTAATAGAATTTTTATTTCTGCAAATGTTTTATACATTTTATGCCCAGCCAAAAGAAATCAACAAATTATTATTCTGTATATTACTATTTTTTATTATGATTTTTATCCAGCCGAATGTATTTAAATTCAAGAAGGAAAATTAAGCTCCTTATAAGTCAAAATCCATCATACTATGAAAATAATTCTTTTTATACTTCTTATAAGTAATTTATGCGTTGAAAGTTAGTCTCAATGGGTAGATATCCTGTGGAATGACTTCAACGCTTTTTAAAAAAACTATCTTTGGCTTCTTTAGACAATTCCACTCTAACTTAAGGACCCACTTTAAAGCTTAAGGTAAGTGCGATGTACCCTTATCGATAAGATCTAGTAGGCTACATTTTATCCACATGAAAAGAGACGGTATCTGAAATAAAAGTTCTTAAGAATAGTTCTTATTTCAAATACGTGAGACAACCCCCAATGGTCTTCAACTATCCAAACCTTATGTGTTTACTGCTCAGAGGAAAAGTTTTAAAACAAAGAGGCTTTGGGAAAATACCATCTGTTGGGATTAGTTTTGTGATAGCACGACAATTTAAAGCTCCGCTGTATTTCAAGAGAATATTTTCTAATTTAGACGATTCACTCATTCTTTAAAGCATTCACTGTTTTTTTTTTCATCCTGACAGCTCTATTATTGTTTTCTGTCAGAATGCTGTGTTGTATTTTAATATTTTTAAGGAATTTTATGCTTATGCTTATTCTTATTTATGTAGTTTTAAAATGTAAATTTCCAAGCTTCTCTACTATTTGAAAATGCGTGCAATTTCAATTATGGGAATAAGTAAGAATATGTCAATAACAAATCAAGTAAACTATATACTATATTTTTTAAACACAAGAATCAAATACTAATGAACGTACTTTATAAAATTAAATGGAGGGCTCAGAATTAAAGTGGACCAAGTCCACTTTTTGTCATTTTTGAGTTAGCAACGCTATAACATGCACCAACTATGTAAAATTTCAGTGCAATAATGAACCAAGCACTAGTTCTGATAATATCCGCTAAAAATGTTACTTTAAAAAAATGTTAACATTGATTTTGCTATGAAGCTTTAACTTTAAACCTCTGTAGCTCAAAAGTAGCTAAAGTGGACTTGGTTCACTTCTATTCTGAACCCTCCAAATATAGAGTATAGTATGTATAAAAAACTGTTTATATTTTCTGAAATGATTGGAAAAATAATTGGAAATGTAACTTACATTTTATGGATGAATTTTTTCAAGTGTTTGGATTAAAAATTTAATTTGGGTTTTGATATAATTTATTCTATATCTCTTGAACAAAAAATATCAATATGATTTAAACCTGATAGTTTCAAATCAAGTTATTTTCCAAGAAGGTTCAGCGAGAGAATTCGAGAAAATCTTTCAATAGTGTACCAAGAATTAACAAAATTAAAAATATTGGATATCTTACTATTATTTTCAGATTATATTTTGTTCTTATTCCATGAAGTTTTAATAATTCCTATAAAATATAATGAGGATTCAGACTCTTAAACTCAATTTTAAAATTTTTATGCAAAATATTGAAATTTATAACTAGATATTGTGTGAAACAAATAGTGTCCTAGAGTAATTTTTGTGTACTTATTTTCTATAATTTCTTCAAAATACTTGAAAATATTTCATTTTAGGTATCAATAAATTTACATGTCGCAGATTTTAAATCTAAAATTATATAGTGTGATCTGAAGGCAAATGTTTGATAGAGTAGATACGAGCTTTTTCCATTTAACCTCCACTACCCAAAAATAGCTGCGTGTGTAGGTTAAATTTTTTGAGCTGCTGGTGTTTTCTAGTTGAATAAAAAAAAGTTAAATTTCATTCCTTGCTTTATTTCTTTAAGAGAGTGGAATTGTGAAAGGTTTATTGAAAATTGGATCCATAGGCTGACTAAGTTGGACATTTAAATGCAATACAGTGGAGGAGTGGAGGGAAATATTCTAGGAAAGTGTTAGAATTGAAAGGAAAACAGATTGAGTTTTGTATCGATTTCCAAGCTAGCACTTCTCTATAATTCGTTTCTTTACTGTTTCAAAGAAAACAGTTCCTTTCTTTCGAATGTATTTAGGAATATAGAGTTAGCTGGCAAAAGGTTTGACTCGGGAAAATTGTTTTATTTTTAGATTCCAAGCTATTTCTTTCATGGGTCACGCAAAACATTCCAAAACTAATCTTAGTTTTGAACTAGTTGTTTATTTGTTCGTTAAATGATGGAAGTAAACTTGTAGTTTAAATATGAATGAAAAAATATCTACCCTCTCGATTCCTTAAATTAAATTACCTTTTGTCTAAGAATAATTTTTCATTTTAAAAAGGTTTTATATATTCACCCTTTAGAAAGAAAAAGTTTTAAAAATGCGTTCAATGTTTGCTTTAAAGTAATGAACTTTAGTACAATGTGAAATAGGAGTTGAAATTTGTGTTCATTTAATAGAAACTTATTGCATGAACTTATCGGGAAAAAGTTAACCACACACATTTACTAACACTTTCATCAAATTGACAGAGCTTCTGCTATATAATATTCTGAATATGTTTGAAAAGTGTTGGAAATGTCTTTTACAGCACTATCTTTTTTCACACAACACAATCGCAATTACGATGAAAACGCTTTTGATTAGGTGTTAATTTTTGTGTTTACTTAGCGTTGAAAAAGTTTCACGCATTTGCAGTGAATTGAATATCTGTCTGAACACTTTTTTGTCATCAAATTAACAGCACTTCTGCTATGATAGTGTTCTGAATATGTTTGAAAAACATTGGAATTGTGTTCTATCCAGATATAGTTCTAAAATAGCATTGTAAAATAAGTTTAAAATCTGAAAGTGTTAAATTTGGATCGAAGCACTATAATAACACATTTTCTGTCTCCGTAATTTTTGCAGCAGTTTTACACCACTATCTTTATCTCACACGATCACAATTACAACCAAAACGCTTTTGATTAGATGTTCATTATTGCGTTTATTTAGCGTTGAAAAAGTGTTTCACGCATGTGCAGTGCGCACACTTATCGAATTCAGTCAATTCTAGGACCAAGGGACGAGTTTGTAATAAGTGAAACTGCTCAATAGGTTCATGACTAAGCTTAGAAACAAAACACAGTATACGAACCCTTAAAAAACAATGATTCCCAAACGACACGAACTTTTTCGCCTATTTGAGCTGCCCAGGATGAAAGTGGTATAAGTCCAAAAATGACAAAAGTTGAGTTAAGAGTGGATTTGGATAGAGTTTTAGGTCCTTTATTTAGTGTAGCTGTTTGCAAAGGAAAAAGTTGATTTGTTGGCCAGTGAGAGCGACTCAAAAAATGACTACTAACGCGAACGGCCGTTTTCGTCAGGATGAAAGTGGAATAAGTCCACTGCTCCGCTTCGTTCAGTGAATTTGTTTTGATAAGAGAAACCCCAAGGACATTCGCACAACTGCAAAGGCGGGGCCCGTGCGATTATGAAAAAGCGTCTTACTGGAGAAAATTTTATTTTTGTTAACTTTAATTACAAATTTATGGATGACCCCTTTTTGTAAATAATTATCCGAAAATAAAATCAGCGCTTCATTAGATTAGGCGGGAAAGCTAAGCTTTAATCCTTTAATCGTCATAGCTAATACAGGCGCCTTTTTGAAGTCAATATCTTGTATGTATTTTAACAACCATTCTATATAAATTACAGTTTGCTAGTAACTTAAGGTATTGATATTGGTTTTGGGATAAAACTTAGTAAAATGTTTGAAGTTTATTTTTTTAAATTTAAAATTTTTAAAAATAAAAATTTATGGTTAATTTTTTTTAATGTTGTAAAATATAATTTCATTAAATTAAATTTCCATTTCCTTACTCAAAATCAATCAATTTGATATATTGCTCAACTATCTATCATAAAAACTGCAAAACTTTATAATCGGCGGCCATCTTGGACGCCATTTTAAAAATCACATCGATAACAAGTTTTTTTTTAAAAAAAAAACGAAAACCTATTTTAATTTAAACCTTAGCTTTAGTTAAAGCAAACAGAAAATATAAACTAGAGACATATCAAGCGAAGAAAGTTTCTCGGTCGCCATCTTGAATATGACCCCCCAAATGGGTTACATAAAATTTTACAGCAAAATATTCGTATTCTATGCAGCAAAATCTGTGGAACAGAACATAAAAATCTAACTTTACTAACCAGTCGCTCAGAACGCTATATTTACTACATCCCAATACCCATCTTTCCTTCCCGAAACCCATCAATCTGTCAGGATGAAAGTGGTATAAGTCCATTAAAGCTAATTTAAAGCACTTTCAGTTAAAATTTGATAAAAGTTGATCCGCAGCAAAAATTGTGTCCCTGCCTAAAGACAAATCCACCCCACAAAGTAAAAATATAAGCAATCCTGAATTTTTAGCACAGGTTTTTAGAAAACCTTCAATTACGCAAAACGAAGTTCAGTGGACTTATACCACTTTCATCCTAACCAGCTCATTTACCCAACCCATTACAATCGCACACAGCTGAGGAAATCGAAGCCAAACCTAATTCATATTTAGTGAGCACCAGTCTCAAAACTCGACCACTCCAATCTCGAGGGATTTGACCTTCACTTACAGAGGCTCTTATCCAACATAATCCTTCCTTCCCTTATCCTCGCCGAACTTTTATATTTTCTTCCATTTCCTCCTCCTCCAAGAGTTCCTTTTTGTCTTCGGGGTTCTCTTCCCTGGGGCATGTCGTTAAGTATTTATCGGGCATTTTTCGTGGCCCTTCTTCTTCTTGTTTGTCTTTGCCTGGTTCTTCTCCTGGTAGCTCCTGGGCCCTTAGTTTGTTAAATGCCGACCCGGGGAATTGGAATTATCTTTAATTTTTTAGTCGCTGAGCTGATAAGATCAGCCGGTGTTCCTCGAGGAGCCAGGGTTCTTCGATGGGGGTGGGGTAATTGATGGGGTGTATTTTCGTTTGGAGGGGGGGGAGGGATTTCCTTACGTTGATGAGGTTAGGCTCAAAAGCGTTTGATGCTGCTTGCGTTGATACATGGGGAGTTTGGAAAGAAAGAAATGTGTTTTTTTTTCTTTTTGTTTATTTTGAAAGCGCTTACTAAACAAACAAGGTTTCGAGTGATTGAGATAGGTCTTTAGAGATCAGGCGCCTTTGTGACTGTTTTGGACTTTTATGTATGCTCATCGAGATAGAGTATGAATTATAAATCCTATGGGCGTTGGTTTATTGTTTATCTCGAATGCCTTTCTTGATGGAATCAATGCCTCATAAACGACTAGGATTTATCAGTAAATTATTATTGTTTCACCAGTTTTCTCAATGGCAATCTTCCTTTTCAATTCTAAATAATCATGGTGTATTTGTGAATTTGGGACATTTTATTTTTAGTTTTTATACAAGCTATTTGAATTTCTTTACATTGGTAACGTTATTTAATTGTATAATTAGAATAAATTATTGCGTGTTATAAATTACCCCCTTTAAAATTTAAATAATTAATGATGAAGTTTTGTAATATGTTCTGCAAAACTCTAGGTCATAATGGGTGTAAAGGGGAACATTATTTTCTAACGGGAATTAATAATATACATGGATAATTTTTAACTCATATTTGAAGAAATATAACTATCTCAAGTGTGACTAAAAAGATTAAAGAAAACCATAAGCTCAACATATTTATAAACCATTTTTAAGAAAAACGTATTTCATTGCGAAATCATTAACTGCAAGTTTATTTGTTGTGATCTGCGCCACATAATAAAAAAAGTTTGGGAACATAAACACTCATTTAATTATATAGATTCTATGATACATTAGGGTAGTTTTACGAAACTATTTCAATTAGAGAATTCTGAAAGCTCCCCATATCTACTTTTATAACATCGAAGTTAGACTAACAACGATATATAAATTATATACTACTTAATGTAAATTGTAAAAGCAATTTTAGATACTGTCAAAACTAAATGTATTGCATTGCATTTTTAAAGAATATTTTTCTAATTAATTTATCTGTCTAACAACATAATGTATAGATTTTTAATCTGTTTATCACGAATAGGCTGAACCTATTTCATCACAATCTATTTCACCATCAACTATTTCATCATCATTTTGGAAATCTATCAACAGTTTTTTAGAAATACATACGGTATTGTCTAATTGAAGTTCCCTCTAAAAATAACGGCTTTTGAGGAAATAATTTAAATATGTTTAAAAGTTCTGACTGCAGACTTATTGGTTCTCTCGGAATGAAAAGTGACTACAAAGTCTCGGACCCAGACGCTTTTATGTTGAACAACTTTTAACTAGAATGAACTAGTTCTAACTAACCTCGTCCATCTCAACAAAAAGTGAAACAGATTTAATTGGACCTGTCTTTTAAAACAATCTCAAATTAGAACACTTTTATCTAAAATTTAGAGGCAGGAAGCAATTAAGTCTGAGTTGTTGGAGGAATTAAACAGTGAAGAAGAAATATTAAATACTATAATGATATAGCATGAAATGTTTGTAACATATTAAAGCCTAAACTTTTGTATAGTAGAACTTTTTTAACTTGAAATCCATTCAAAGTCGAGTAAATTTATTTAAAAACAGTTTTTCGAGTATCTAACTAAAAAAAAAACAAAATTAGCAAGCCCCACACTATCAATGTAACATTTTCTACTGTGATTAAAATTATATCCTTACGTAAGTTAGTAGTTCTTCAATATTGTCCTTGTCTTTATAATCCTGATTTGAAGTTCATCTTTGAATTTCTTCACTCGCCTTAGAAAATTTACTTTTATGCATATTATGTTTCCTACATCACGAGTAAGTTTTTGTTTATAAAATACTTTTCCCTAATTAAAGCTAACTTATTGTTTTAAAAGAATTTTTAATTCAATATTTAAAAAAAAAACAATAGATTAAAAAAAAAATTATTTCAACGAAAAAAAATCTGCAACCGTTATCTTTTCTGCATTGCTTATTTTTTAAGGGGATAGTGGACCTTCAAACCTTTTTTTTTTATTTATTGCCTCATGATTATTAAATTTGGTACATAAGTGCAGTACTGTATAAAAACCTTATATCCATTTAAAATTTTATGAAAAAGTAAAGAATAAATTTTTTACATTAAAAAAACAAAATTTTTAAGGACAATTTTAAAAATCTCACTTGCGACATAATTTTTCAAATTTCTTTTTGATTGTATTAAATAAGTGCTCAAAAGTACATAAAGAACAAAAATTGGTATTATTTAGTTATGGTTCAGTAGTTATTTTGCTAGAAAATATTTTGTATACTTATACTCAAAATTTATAAAAATTTCACTTTTTCTGGTACTAAAGCCAGAATTTGACAAACTTAATGTTGATCAATTACTTAAACAATACGAATTTTATTTCAACTAATTATTAGGAAGCTATGTTGAAAGTTTGGTTTGATTTTCTTAAAAACTCTGTCGCAAGGAACGTTTTAAAGACGCGGAACATTCCAAAAACACGTGTGCAAGAACAGGCCGTTCGAAGGTGTTTCGGTACGTGTTAAAACACTTGGTAACTAAACTTCAAACTGGTATATTTTTTTTATTTATTCGCTTTTTTCAATTTCGTTTTCAGATACTTATTTAGATTAGTTTTGAGTATTATAAAATCAAAAAATATTTTTTTCCGAAATTTGTTCGATTTTGCCTATTTGAAGGTCCACTATCCACAAAAGTAAATGTGATGGATTAAATTTTTGAATTCTAAATACACAAACCTTTCCTCAGTTCAGTTTTCTCAGTTCATAGCTTGTTAATTTTTAAGCTATTAAAAAGTAAGTTTCTTCCAAAATTAACATAATTTAGGTAAATATTTAACAATTTACTCGTATTCATAACGGGATAAATACTGATGCACCATTTCTCAAACATAATGGAGTTTCTATCCTACATTCTACATGTATCAAATAACATTGATTAAATATTAGAACACATCAGTTAGAGTAATTTAAGTGAATGGATGCAGATACGGTGAATTACTTTGAATCTCATTGGAATCTAGGTAGGATTATTCTATTTACTTGTACATTAGCATCAGTATAAAGCTGTTTAATTCTAGTTAAAAGGTCCACTGAGTGACTAAATATACCCAGAAGAATAATAGGATTGGGTACAACTGATACTAAGTAAACTAGTAGAAGTGCAGTTTCCTAGACACAGCATCAATTCCAAAGTGCTATACAAGTAACTGACATGATACAGGAAATAAGGTTCATAGATAAAGAGTCCCATTCACAGTTTTAGTAATGGTAATTAATTAGGTTCATGAGTGTGGGTGAATATAGCTTAGGTAATTGGAGGTGGGTGATTTTTTTGACCTAAATATTAGACAATTTCATCCCAAAAGTATATTGAAGACATTCGAATTTTCTCGTATTACTGTGTCATGGGTTCACCACAAATCCTCCATCACACTCAAAAAATTCCGGTGGGGTGAGAACACCCGTGTTTACCAGGTCAATTTCCAAGGAAAGCAGCGTGTAAATAGGTGAAGTAGATGGTTTCTATCCTACACTGTAACAGAGGAAAGGCATGCTATTGTGCAACAACTTATCCGTCAATTCAACGCTGTCAATTGAAAACTGTAAGCTGTCACACCATTCTAGGCGATCTTTTAGAGTCAAAAGCTTTATCAAGCTCTTTTTTTTACATAAGATAAAACATGATAATTGGCACTGGAATTTCGTTTCTATCCCTTAATGATCATTTACACTATTTCACTTTCACTGTTCATTATGAGTAATGTGTCTATATGAGCCTTTGAAGTTTGCTGACTGCAAACTGACTGAAACCCGTGTTTCTATTTTGGTAATTTTTGTACACACTCTAGTGCTTCAGTATTGCCTTTGGGACTCCCCCTTTCCAGAATGGTTCTGAATTGTCTTTGGGTAATCTACAACCCCTATCATTTCCACCCATGAGATGTTTTTAATGACTGTATATAAGTAAAAAACACCACTCAAAACTCTCTTTAAAAATACAAAAAATTCCCTATCCCACATCAAATGTCTTTTTTATTTATTTCAAAATGAATTACATTTTGTCAAATATAATAATAACAAGAAAAATGTATTATTGGGGACAATTTCCTCATCACTCTTTTAAAATATATGCCTTAAATATATTACTTTCTATTCGAATCTATTTATTCAGAAATTATTTATACTTCGCTTCAATCCCTTATTGATCTAAAGTTCATATTTGAACATCAGCCAAGATAACATTTTAGTTAGATTTTTTTATGCAAGAGAACGTCATCTCTCGGGATCAGGCAATTACTGAAAGCATAGTCTCCTCTGAATTTAAATTTGCTCTAAACGTCCAAAAGAACTCATTGAGTCAAACTTCAAAACTTCTAGGACTTACACAGAAGCAAAAAGGAGTAAAAGTAATTGGATTACCTTTCGGAGTGATCATAAGGGTAATTGCGGATAGGATTTTTCTTCCAGACCCTTGTTTGCTTTGCTATGACCAAGAATTATTCTCTATTGACACAATTTAGGAGTTAGTGACGTTTCTCAAGTACGTTTGGGTACACAAAGAAACCAAAGGTTCTTATTACCAAGTTCTGATCCTAATCATATTTAATTTTTGGACTGTATATTTAAGACTTGGGATGATTAGCAGGACTCCATTTTTAAACTCTTTCTTATAAAATAACATTTTTTCTATGAAAAATATTCTTAAATTTAAGTTTAATATTTAAGGTATTGGAATAGTCTTTTTTCTAAAATCGGAAGGGTGTGTTGAATTTTCGTATAGTTAAAGGCGATAACAGACATGATGTTTCAGAATTTTATTTTACTTACAAGAGGACTTGTCCTCCTGCTCTCTATTGTCTTCTAACCCCCGTATTAAGTACGCAGTTTTTACAGATCCCTTTGCGATTTGAGAGAGCGAATCCTTAATACAACTCTGTTCTCCAAAAAACTACCAATTCTTATAAATATCAACGTCAACCTTTTTCTCTAAAACGCGTAATAAACGTAAGAAACCTTATTACTTTTAAACACAGCAATACTTACATCTAAATACCACCAAATATTTAGCAGAGAAAATATCACGGAAGATAGAGAGAACTAAAAGACTAATAAGTACTTATTATTTGAATACATTGACATTCATAAAAATTAACAAGCCTTATTAATGATACATAACTTTAATCTGCACACATAAACTTTTTACATAATTTAAAACTACCTCCAGAGTTTAAAAGTTTAAAATATCATCATAACAGGAAAAGTTATTAGAATTCGCCCATAAACTTGGGAAATTTCATCCTGTGCTAGACGTCTAAGCCTCATTCCAGGTCCAAGTATAGATCTTCATTAACTTTCGAAACGCGGTTCGACGAGTAAACGCATCCACTTACTTTTGTGCGTGCGTTTGCGTGCAGTATACGCCATTTCATGCAGCAACGAGTTTGCTTAATATAGCTTGCGGTGTGATATTAAAAGGATGAACACAATGCGCGGATTTCAATTCAGAGTTGGAGGGTGGTAGTAAATACCGTCTCAGTCTAGCGTTAAATTGCATTGCACAAAATATGAGAGTGGAGAGACTTATTTTTAGAAGAGGCCTTGTGTGTTTTCAAATGAATAACTCACTGATTACTCGTGCGTTTATCGTTAGTTTGGTGTTGTCGTGCACGTGGGATGTTGGGGTATAGGAAGTTTTAATATGATGGGAAGGCGGGTGTATAATACCTACTCAGAAATGAGGCTGTGGATGGTGTTTCATAAATTATTCAGATCGAAGGTGTGAATTCAAAAGTCGAAATCTATGTTTTTCAAAAGGAAATTTCACTCGAAAATGTTCATCTATTATCGAACTTGTTTGTGTATATTCTGAATTTAAAATTAACTTGAACAAAACACAGCTTTATGCATAAAATGGGAGAAAACAGTACTGAGTTGTTTACCTATGCTTAATAATATGTATAGTAGGGGAAAGGAGGGTAAGAGAGTGTGCACGTGCAGTAGGGTAAAAATACGCAGCAGTTTTTCCCTGATTGCAACACTATAAGGGGGAGCAAATGTGATCACATGAATACATGAAGGTATCATGAGCTATCTTAAAACACTACCATTATCGTTTTCATAATTCTGTGCTTTTTATTTTTCAGGTAAAATATGGGTTCTTTCAGTTAGTATATAATTTTTCTATGAAAGAATCTTTATTTTTTGTAGATAGAACACTATTGATTACTTTCAAAGTAAATATTATTGTATTATATGGTTCCTTTTTAACGACTGGGCATCTTATAATTTAACTGCAGGGGATTTTAGGGTTGATTCAAGGACATTGTAGAGAATTAATACATCGACGGCTAAAAGAACGCATAGAAAACATGACTAAGAATTTTGTCGAGAGAGTTATAAAACTCATCTTATTCTTCACCACATTAGATTTATGTGCTGCAGCTATTGAAAATATATTTATATTCCCCTTTCAAAGCTTAAAACCCATCTTAAGCCGTAAACTAGCTTATATAAAATTCCGGAAAAGTAACACTGCGCGAGTTTTCATGGATTTTCAAAAGGATTGAATCCAATGTGGATTATACTTAAGGAGTTATGACAAGAGAAAGGAATCTTCCAATTACGAAGGTAGTGGTTCCATATTTTGAGATTTTTGCCAAGCTTTCAGGGTGCGTAGCCACTCACATCCTGCGTACTTTTAACCTCCGCTTCGGGTAAAAGTACGCTTTCAATTTTTATTTTCTTTGTTACTTTTAACATATTTATTTAAGGCTAGGATTTACACTTTTCGTAGATTGTTTTGTGAGCCAATGAACTTAACGTTCAGTAAATTTTTGGGGGTCTGGCTTTTAAATTCTCATTTTTATAGCCCGAAATAACTTTTGTGCGTACTCTCACCCTCCTTTCCCCTAATGCAATGCAAATCAGTGACTCCATTGCTATTTTTAAAGTGAATTTACACTTTTAACTTTTTGTCTTTGTGCTATGTAGGTTAGGGTGTCCCTTATTTGGGCGTTTTTTTAAAAAGTCGGGGGAACTTTTGCGACACCCCCCAATTTTTTTCCTTTTGCTATCCTAAGATAGTGTGCAAAATCTTAAATCGATCAGATAATATTAACACGTGCCCCAAACGGCCTAAAGTTTGAAAATTTGGACATTTTTTTCATTTTTTCAAAAAATTTTAAAAAATTATTTGAATATTGTATGGTTGAATATTTGATTTTTAATGCACCTAAAAGGACACATTTGACCCATTTTCACTCTCAGTTGGGTCTTAATGCCCATATTTTAGTCTGGACGTCAATTAGAAAATCATTGATTTTGCACATTTTGGCCATATAGCAGGAAAGTAAGAGGGAATTAAAATATCTTTGTAAGGCATAATTTCATACATTATTGGTTACGAAAATGATATAAAAGTGTATAAAAACTTAAATGATCGTATTTATTATAAATATTGTATATTTGCGGACGCTATATTGGAATAAATTACCCGTACCTAATCTCCCCTCAAGAATCTTATATTTATAAAACTCAAAGAAAATCATGTTTATAAAGACAATTAAGCTGTTTAATTCCTTATTTTATATCATATCATACATCTTATATACATCATATACATATACATTTTATATACTATACATACATATTATCTTAGTATCTTATTTATTTACTAACAAAATGTGCAAATGAATAAAATTCTTAGAACACATTTTTAATCAGTGTTTCTTTTGTACATGTTTTTTTGGCTCTAAGTGTATATTGGGAAACGAGTAAGAGATTTTGAAAATGTTCCTCCTTTTGAACTTGACCAATGTACTTTTGAGTCAAAGCGACTCCTCGCTCAGCAGCATCGTTCACTACCTGCAAATCCGTGAAAAAGGTTTTTGCAAGTTTAAAATCTATCGAATTTTCCCAATCAAGGGGATTTTCTTTTAGAAAATCCATTCGTAGGCCATAAATTTCAAAATTTTTAAAGAGCTTTCCCAGATAGCATGTAACCTTATGGCTCACCTTCTCATTTCATTGGTATTGGGTTGGCCCAAAACATGATTTGCTACACAACCCTCTTCAAATGTTATAGAAAGGTTGTACTGCCAACCCAGTTGAGTTGTTCCGAAAAAAGTTTGCCGTATAACGTTTTCCCAATGTTATGAATAAGGTGTTTCCTTCAATCATTGAAAGAGCAAGGGGAAGAAAGGTATTGAAACCTTATTGAGACCATGCCATGTGACTGACGCACGCAAGAATTTCCCAGCCAATCCATGATCAGCACGCCAGGATGATGTCCAAAACAAACGGGCGCCATTTTTTGCAGCGGTCTTTTTGAATTTGACATATCAAGTGAAGCGTATTTACATAAAAAGTAAGTGTTTTTATAACTATTTATTCATTTATTTAACCACTTTGTTAACTTTTTGATGCTTGTTTTCATTATTTTATTTGATGATAAACTCGCCGGCTTTTATGTCAGTATAATATTGTATTGATATATGTTTAGTTAACAATTTGAAACGATGAGATGGAAACCACAAAATTTTTAATATTTTTAATAGGAAAAACTCAATAATTGTCCATTTAAAAACTCTATCAGCTATGAAAACGCCAAAATAAATTCAAATAATTTATTTTCAAGCCTTTATTTTAAAACTTTTTACATTAAAATAAAAATATTTATGGAATAACTCATAAGACAATATTTACTAGACTTAAAAATTTACTGGGATTTTTATTATACATATTTTTTACATTTTTCTCTACCAGATATTATATCTGCTTCACACAGTGTTGTAAATGAGATAAAAACCTCAAAATTATATATTTAAATGGGAAAAATCCTAAAAATGTCTATTTAAAACATTTTTCAGTTATGAAAACATCAAAATAAATTAAAATAATTAATGGTTTAACATGGAAATGTGAAATTTCAGTTGTTGATACTGATACTAGATAAAAGTTTAAACAAATTTTTGACAACAAAAAATTAGATATAAGTTGATTAATTTGGACTTAAAAAAATATTACTTTTTACTAATATATCTGTTTGAGTGTAGAGATTTTGTTCATTTTTTTTCATTAGGTTTTCATGAAGTATCGAAAAAGGTCTACTAAATAAGGAAAAGACTAAGGAAAATCAATTAAGGGATGCTGTTAGTTCATTCACGCAAAATTCAGGATTGCTCGAAGGTAATTTTTTATGACTTAATATCAATTTTAAAATGCAATTAAGTGAATAAAAGTATCAAAAGGTGTGATGAAACTGTTTTTCAGTTATGATTTATTTAATATGTTGAGTATTGGCCGGCTTGAACTTTTTAAATGTATGTAAGGCTTTTAAATGTATGTAACTTATTACTTAAGCGCAATTCTCATATAGTATTATGCTGAGATTAAAAGTTTATTTATTCTTTAGTAGATTTTTTTGAAAAGTTAAATAAACAGTATAACTAATCAATAAACAAACTATATTTTTTCCAGAGACAAAAGAAATGAAAAAGAAAAAGTGTGAAAGAGTCCTGTGTATAAAGCAAAATTTTCAATATTTTATTTATAAATGCTTGTGCAATTTTGTTTCTGTGTTCAAATAAATTAAATTCGCTTGTCTCACTTAAAAGGTGTTTTGAAAATTTTGTGCTTATCAGTTTTTTATCAATTTCATTAATATGTAAATCTTAGTAATTATTTTCAATTGCTTCAAAGGAGGTTATTTAGTTACTTCAAAGTTAAGAAAATATACAGTATTAACAATATTTTGTACAATTTAGTTAACTAAAATAAGCCTAAAATATGGTAATTTTAAGAATTTACAATATTCACATGGTTGTTGAGGACCATTTCAAAGGTAAGGATTTCATATCAGATTGAAGAACTTGCTTCTATTTATTGCATTTTAAGTAATTAAGATTTGCAAGCTGTTTTCTAAGTTATACATTTTAGTTGAGTATGTGGTTAGCAAAATTTTGTAATTACAGGTTTTTTTGCTAAATTTTGTGATTGTGAATGTTATTATTTATATAAAAAATATTGAAAATATAGCCTGAAATATTTCAGGAGCAATTTTGACAAAATTCAACTAAGAAACTTCTAAGAAAAAGTACATAAAGCTAAATTTGGTGAACCCCATACCCAACTAAAATCTTTACATTGTATCACCCCATAATTCATAACCTGTATTGGGCAATTCCATGGGTAACTGACTAACATTTTTTAAGAAAAACACTTAGTATTTTGTAATTTTCTTTCCAAAAATAAGTTATAAAAAACCAATTTCCACCCAGTATATTGCTTTCTTGTTAGTTAAATCTATAATAGCAGAGTTAAATTTTCAAATATGTTGTTATTTCTATTTTTGAAAAATCTTAATCAACGAGGTAATTGACTGACATAAATGTTTCATAAATGTCAGTCAATTACCTTGTTGATTAAAATTTTTCAAAAATAGAAATAACAACATATTTGAAAATTTAACTCTGCTATTATAGATTTAACTAACAAGATAAACTGGGTGGAAATTGTTTTTAATTTATTTTTGGGACGAAAATTACTAAATACTAAGTGTTTTTCTTAGAAAATGTCAGTCAGTTACCCGTGGAATTGCCTTATTACGCTTGATATGGGAACCTTTCCGCAACCCTGCATCTAAAAGGCTTGTTAAGGCTCATTGAAGGTGGATTTAACGTGTTCGCAGGGCTATCCTGACAACCTTAAGGATTGGTTAATATCATAAGGTTAGTACATGGTGCTATAAACGTTAAATACTATTTAAGTAGGGTTAATTAAAGGGTTTTTTTCAACCTTCCAAAAATAAGGTGTTCGGAAGGTTATTTTTCTAACCCTATAAAACCTATACCTATAACCCTGTGATGCCTTACCATTGCATTGGAAACCCTTCGTAATGTTGATTTGGCAGGGTTACAGAAACCTTAATTAGCATCAACTAGGCAAGGTGAGCCTCACCTTGCCGTAGGGTTAACGGGGTTGTCCTGAAAACCCTTCGCCAACGTTAAATGGGTTGGCGGGGTAAGGTTATGCCAACGTTTTTTAAACCTTACATTGCTATTTGGGTTGATTCACAAAGTCACTTATTGATTTGGATACAACTTGTGATACATCCGTTAATGAAACAGACAGCCGCAGGCCCCGTCTTTTTACAAAAGGTTGTACGTCATTTGCAGCATCCCTTTCATTGAAAATTACAGCTACAATTTTCCTCTTTTCTTCCAATGGAACAGACTCATCCAAAAGTGCTAAGCCTGCCCATTCAGGAACAAGATACCATAAATGGTTGGCAAACTTTTTAACAGCTACTTCAGACACTTTTTCATTTACATTTCTGTATTCGTGTAACTTTTTCAGGAAAAGCAAGTCGAGCTTGTTGATTCTTGAGGGAATTCATCAATACTCGGAACACTCTCTGATAAAAAAAATAAAGTTAAATTAATTTAAAATTTCTCTCTATGGGCTGATATATAATAATTACGATCAATTAAGTTTAGTTTATTGGGTTGTAAAATCATTAATTTCTTACCTTTAAATGCATCAGATTCAGCACGTTTCCGCCTGTTTTCTTCTGATCTGATTCTCTCTTGTCTGCGTCTTTCTTTTTTATGTAAATTTAAATCAACTGATGGCATACTACCCGGCCTACCTTTTTGTCTTTGAAGTTTTAAGAACTCTCGGTCCTCATCTATATTAATAATTTCTAAAGCATTTTGATGAGCAATATCGAAAAGATCTTCGAATACTTGAGAAAAAGCATCTTCATGGAGCACTTGTCGCTCGGATCGTCGATTACTGTGTTTTTGAAGGGATTTCCATTGACTGTAATAATCTAATATTTTTTTAACTATGTGACATTTTTCTCTAATGGGAATTCTAGCTTTCTGCCAAAAAACCATCACAGACTCTGCAACTACAATGCTAGCAACCGCCGCCGTTTCTTTAAGATTGCGAATTCTGAAGAATAAGTACCTCAGTACTTGAATATTAGATGGTAGTTTAGAACCCCGTAACTCCTCATCTGTATGGTCAATGAGGTAAATAGAATTCCTAAAATTTTTAGGAGGCATACTCAAAATATGTAAAATCTCCGATTCAATCGTACATCTGACACAGTTCCTTTGCTGTGCTCTACTGCTTTATAATCACTTATTACTCATTAACCCTTCTTTCTCTCTTTCCCACCCCAACGTTTTAAATGGCAATAACCCACCAGATGTCATAAAAAACACCTGCAAAAATGTTTAATATCATAACCTTGAACTACAAGAGGGGCTACCAAGAAATAAAAACCCTTTAAGTATAGGTATTGCATTTTTAAATTGTACGTGTTTTCAAAGAAAACGACGAATTTTAACGATTTTCTAAGTGACGTCCAGACTAAAATCTGGCCATTAAGACCCAACTGCGAGTGAAAATGGGTCAAATGGGTCCTTTTAGGTGCATTAAAAATCAAATATTCAACCATACAATATTCAAATAATTTTTTAAAATTTTTTGAAAAAATGAAAAAAATGTCCAAATTTTCAAATTTTAGGCCGTTTGGGGCACGTGTTAATATTATCTGATCAATTTAAGATTTTGCACACTATCTTAGGATAGCAAAAGGAAAAAAATTGGGGGGTGTCGCAAAAGTTTCCCCGACCTTCGATTTTAAGGGACACCCTAATGTAGGTTTAAATATAATTTTATTACTTATTTCTGTTCCATGGATGACCGACTCTATTTAAATTAACATTAATTAGAATGTTTTAATCATTTACCCTCATTCTATTTTAAAAATTCAAATTGATTTAATTTGATTTAATTTTCAAGTTTTTAACCATTTTCTACCTTCTTGACAGTTTATAAATTTTAAGATGAAATAAATCCAACAACACAAACATAATTTTTTGGTAGACTTGCATATTTTTCAACTGATGTTTTGTCTGTACTTTAAGGGCCACCGTAAACTTTTCCGCTGGATGTAATAAAACAATTTGCGGCCGGACCACCAGCAGTTTATCTCCCTCAATCTCTTTGTATCTCCCCTCGCACTCGCGCCTGAGAGCTGTCGAAAATTGACTACATGAAGACACCGGCGCCATAAACTCAGGTTTCTTCCTGGAGATAATTGTTTTATTACATCCAGAAAATCTACGGTGGCCTTAAAGGTCCCAGCCAAAAAAGAAAAAAAAAATCTGCAAAATTGCTTAAAAAACCGTCTTAAGTGCAGTTTTTTTTAAAGAAGTCTACAGTTATTATGTAGCAATAGGACTTTGAAGCCTTTGTGCATGTAAGTCTGCAGTTTTTCTACAAAAATTTCGCAACCATTCTAAAGACATTTCAGCATTCTTGAAAAAAAAAACTGCAATTGTTCTGAAGAAACTGCAGACACTTTCAATTCCCTTCACTTTTTTGAAGCAATTTTGCTGAATTTTTTGGCTGAGGTCATTCTAATTTTCCTATAAAAATTTTGTAGCTATTGAACAGAATAAAAATTATCAGATTTATGTAGCTTTTTCTACTTCTCAAAATTTTGTATCTATACTTCCTCCCTTTCTTAAACTAACAGTTAATTTCAAGTTGTGCTTTATTCACAGTACATATCAAATAGTTAAAACCATCATGATTGAAACCAAATTAACGTAACGGAAATTTCGTTTAAAATTTTAATTTATTTCGATAATCGTACAGGTATTCGTCTTCTTAGAAACCCACTGACCTCTCTCTGACCCACGTCTGCCCCCCCCCAGACAACGTGTCGAGAGGCTTAAACTCCACCGCTATAATGTTTCATTCCTCACCCAAGGTATCTGTGGCACCGCGCAATAATTAATCATGGCAGTGGAGCGAACATGGGGGTAAGCTGCGTAAAATGTAGCGAGTACGACAATCAATATTGAGTGGGGTCGTATTCTGGTAGACCAGTCGGTCATTAAACTTGGAGGGAACGTATGCTAGGTGGCTGTTATCGATGCTATTGGATATGCATTAAGTAGGATGCGTGCGAAATAAATCTTAGGGACCGTTCAGAAATTACGTAAGCATGTTTTTATGCTAATTTTTGCCCCCTTCTCTATTGTCAGCAAAAAAAAAAAAAAAAAAAAAAAAAAAATTAGCTAATAGTATACCCCCTTATACTTAGGAGCTTGAGTATTCTTAATATTGGAATGGCCGTCCCCTTATGGGTCATTCAAGAATATGTTTCACATAATTAAAGGTAAATGTATTACTTAAGAAACATAAAACTAAAAAATATAACAAGAAGCCATTCCAAAGCTTATAAGTATACTGCATTGATCTGCACAAAAGGAAGTAATTTTATCAAAGGTTAATATTCCCCTTGATTCGTAACCATAAAATATAATATGTTATGATTGTTGTACATGGGAATTTAAAATTAATTGATATTAATTTATATACACAACATGCAAACTGAAACTTTTGGATTCTGACATCTAGAGATAAAAAAAAATCCCTGAATAACTATGCATAAAATAATAATGCGACTACCAAATAAACGTCATCCAGTTGCGCAGAATGTCTGAACTGCATTCCATTTTATATTCTTGTTATTTTTCTCCCCTTCCAAGAAAATGCAAGATTTTAAATAAAGGAAAATAAAACATTTTTTTGGAGGAGGGAACCTAATTGGAAAAACCAGGTTAATTGTCGTTGTCCTTTTGTATACCCGGTCAGTTAGTTTCTCTTTGTTTTCCGTTCTACAGCAAATCAGATGGGAAGAACTGCGAGATTTATGAAGTGACCCATAGGGGAAGTGGACAGTTGGACGGGGTTTGGGATTTTGTCAGTTACTCCAAACCAGAAATTCACTTTATTTAACCGCAATAAAAATTCTTGCATGATTAAGTATATAAGAATATCAACAGAAAAGTAAAAATATATAAAATGTTACAAACAAGAAATTTTATTTGCTGAGGTGTTTTCCATCAGAGGAGAGAAAGTGCACGATTTTCAGAAAATATTCACTTTATCGGGAAAAACATTGAAACAAAATGGAAAATTGAAAAATATAATTAGCATTTTATGATACATACTTTTTGACAACATTTGAAAAATACACTTAAAAATTAAGTACAATATGAATATATGAATATTCTGCGCTTGCGAATCAATTTTTTATAAAAGGAGATATTTTTTTTTCAGATTCTATTAGTTGCTTCAATTCAATCTTCAAGAAGGTAGTTTATCCCTTAATGTATTCCTTTATATCTCAAGTTTCTTTTGACTAATTGTTTACGCAGACAAACCTCAAAAGAATATCAGAAATAGAAGACGACTCGACTTCAAAACATTCTATTCATCCAAAGCCCACCTTGTCATTTCGCAAGCGCCCGTTTCCGAAACCTGATCTCGCGTCATTTTATTCATGTTTCCTAAAAGCCTTCGGATAATTTTTCTTCCTGCCCTCTCTCTCTATTTGACTGCTCATTTCCTAGACATTTTTTTTCTTTCCCTGCGACATTCGAAGCTGCGCAGGGAAGTTAACACTGAGAGTGTGTAGCAGACCGTGCTGGTCCGACATCCCTAGTTTCAAAACTTACGCCTCAACTATTTCATTGTGTTGGGGCGGATATTTAATAACGTCCAACCCAGTGGAACGAAACGCCCGCTTCCCCATTGGACGATGGGGGGAGGACACGTGATTTTTCCCGCGTTTTTTCTCCCGTTATGAGGGAGCGGAAATTTTGTTTGTCGTTCTTCGTTCTTTGCTTCTGTTTTGTTGATGCAGTCTGTCTTTTTTTTAGGTGAGGAATTCCAGTTTTTTGAGAGTTTTTCGAGCTTAGGTATGCAAAATGTATTTGGAAAATTCGTGATGGCATCAATTTTTTTTCAGCCATATTCGGATAAGCTGATTATGAAGGAATAAGATCTGAAGGTTTCGTGCGTCTTAATTGTATCAAAGCAGTAATTATTCAACCTTAAAAACCTTGAATACGGAAAAATATACTTTTTTTAAAATTTTTTTTCAACGATGAATAAGTAGTAAGCATCAATAAGACAGACACATCATAGTTTATCTTTACTAAGTCTGTGCGGAGTTTCTTTAAAATAATATGAAAGCAGTTCGAAATAAAACCGTTCCGGTTTTCTCTTTGATTTGAAAGCGGGTCTGTCAAAATGATTGAGATTAAACTGAAATAATTTATTTAGATACTATTTTAAAATTAAATTTCTCTTACCTAAATTTTTTTGCATTATCGAGTTTTTAGTTTTTCCATCAAAGTGAAAATTATGACTTGATTAATCGATGACTTGATCGATTAATCATTGAATAATAATTTGAAATTCGATTTTCAAAAAGGATTGTTTTATCGTTATGCATCGCTGTATTATAACTGTTCTAATATGTATCCATTAACTAAGTAGATATTGTTAATACGCACTGATGTAAAAAGGGGGGAGACATTTGTAACTCCCCATTTTTATTGCATAAAATCCTTCAATAAAAATTCAAATTTATATTTACATAATAAATTTAAGACCAAATGTTATATTCATATTTGAAATATTTCAATATGAAATGTTATGTTGTATATGAATGAATGAAATGTTGAGTATAAAATGTTTTAAGCATTAACTATATCATAAACATTTATACCAGCTTCAGTTATTATAAAGGAACAACTCCCTAACCCTAACCATAAGGCATGATAATTTTTTTATAGGTTTGACAGGAATGAAACCTTTCAACCCTATATTAGGTATAGGGGAGAGGGCACCTTGGGACACTTTTTACTCAATTTTTTTTTCTAACTTATTTATACCGTTGTATTTACTCAAACGCGGCTAATATATTAACTATAGTTCTTTGCGCATTTAATAAAAAAATTTTCGACCAATTATCTCTTTTAGGGAGTTCATAATAACAGATTTAAAAAACCTCTTTTAATGTCCCAAGGTGCCCCACAAGTGGCCCACCTTGGGACACTTCCAATAATAACATAAAACTTATGTTATTTTGAAAAAATATCAAAAAAACACATTAAATTATGATAAAACTATGCTTAAGAATCTTAAATTAGCCATCAATAATATTTTATATTCAAAATTTTTCACTGATTTACTCATTTTTGTCATGACGTAAATCACTGATTTCTTTGTTTCCTTCCAGAAACTTTTTTGCACCAATTTCTAAATTATAATCCTATAAATTCTTAAATTATTTAATTTTTTAATAAAAAAACAATTTTGTTTTATTCTTGAAAATTTTGGGGTATCTTTTAACATGTCCCAAGGTGCCCCACCTTGACACTTAGGGTATTAATCTTAATTACTCTTTTGGGTTTAGCAATAAATTTTCTTTTTCTTTTCTAAAATATCAATGGATACACGTACTTTAGTCTAAGCATAATTATAATAACATAAATATATTTATTTTACTTCAAAAAGGCTTTTCAAACTACAGATGAATCTTACTTCAGACCACGAAAAACAAGAAAAGTGAAGTAAATAATTTTGTAGACGCACCAAATATTCCAAAACACGTTGAGGAGTAAATTTTAGTCCAATTTATTAGTACCTAGAAGCACGAGTTCATAACTATAAAATTGCGTCCGAAAATTCGAGTGTCCCATGGTGGGCCATGTCCCAAGGTGCCCCACTCTCCCCTACTGTAGTGTAGATTGTAGAGCCTAGTAGGAAGATAAACTTCTCGACTGATATGGATTCATCTTTTCTCATTTTCTGGTCTAGTAGGAGTCTCTCAACGTGAGCCCAAGCAACACAAGCAACACAAACGTTAAAGATTCGTCCAGTTTTTGTCATGTATGGCCAAATTTCGTTTATTCCTAGTTGCACTTACGTAAACTTGATGTATTTGGTATGAGTTGTGCTACTAGGGCAATTATCCTCAGCGTTCCCTGATCCTCCATCAACATTACTTAAGAACGACAATCCTACTTAATACAAGAATAATTACCCATGCAACAAGTTCAATGTTTATCTAATAGCCTCCCTAAATTAATTTTTAGATGATTAAGTCTAATTAAAATATCTTAGACGTAGTCACGGGTTTAGAGACTACGCGCTCGCATGATACCTACTTACTAAAGTGAATTATGAGAAAGGAACCAATAGCTAGCATTCTCATTACATTCGAGTTGTTGCAGAAACTCAATTAAGCACCCTGCAAAAGGAATGTGCTTCTTCAGTTATTCACGAGTTTCGTGCACGGGTAGTAGGAAAGACGCTTAAACGTAAAGCTCTGCTTAAATACCCCCATCTGGAGTAGTAATTGTCATTAAGACGTGTAGTAGTTGGTTTTTAATCAGTGTTTTGATGCAGCGAAGGAGTTAGTATTTTTAAGGGATTGGATTGATAGTATTGGGGTGGGGCTTAAGGAGCTTCGGTGTTGGATTGTCTTTGGGAGGTTTACATTTTTCTTTATAATCTATTTGGTTGTGTTTTAAGTTAAGTGTTGATTTTTAAACATTAATGGAAAGATTATATCGTACCCCATTAAATACCAAAGGTCTCAGTGGCAAATATCATATGAAGATTGGACTTCAAAAACGAGCTAAGTGCCAAAAAATAAATTTCCCTTAATTCATCATTTTAAATTTGATTCTCCATAGAAATACACATAATAAGTCATCTTTCAGGCCGTTTTTGACCTACTAATCATGGTCGTGGCACTTGGATGTATTTATAGGGTGTTGGTGATGCCACTTAGATTGGTTTTTCGGGTCTAACTCATATTTTTTATTGGCACTTAGCTCGTTTTTGAAGTCCAGTCTTCATATAGAAAAGACAAGAAACCTCAGAAAATATACACTTTTCATATACGAAAATAAATACCATTTAACGTACTTTAAGAAAGTACAATAAAATCTAGTAATGTAAACAGTAAACAAGTAGTTTCAAAATCATCCTTAGTTGCAAAGACGTGGAAATTAACTACACAAAGAAAACTTCACGCATCAGCTTTCAAGAAAATCAAATCGAACATGGAACAAACATGGTTACCTACTACATATTAATATGTTGGTCTAGTTCTATTGATTGACAATTGTTTACCGGGTTATAATGACAAAACAAAAACGTAAAAATTAATTAAAACCTAAACATTTCTATAATTTCATAGCTAAAATAAAAATATTCTTCTTCATAACGGTTTTATGTTGGATAATTAAAAGATCTATTGATGCTTTGCACTTTTATATTACCGACTGTATGTACGACGATTTTGGACATGTCCAGGATATATTTGGTTAAGAGCATAAACAACTTAAAATCTTAGAGCCCTAAATTCCCATTTAGTTCAAGAAAGCAAAGGTAGTACATCAACAACTCAGATATGCTTCGTTGTGTTTCTAGAAAAGAATATAACCTCTTGGTAAACCCTTAAAACATCCTTTGATTCACAAGGTTGGGAGTCTGCTCACAAGTCATCAGTTTTAATTAACTTTATTTTAGAAACCAGGTATACTTTAGACCATTAATATCACTTAGAAAACCAGAACGAACATTTTTCTGACTTTCAAAGCCAGGAAGGGGTCTAAAACAGATGATCCTCCTTTTTTCAAGGTAGTGTTAAAAGTCTTAAACTCACTTTCTCTTTAGTGAAAAAGACGCAAAAAAAACCAAAGACACTTAAGACCGAGATAAATAGGGGAATGTCAACTGAAAGATCAAACAACAGAAGCGCACTTTGTTTTTCTTAGGGACAGATAAAACTGCTCTTCAAACAGTTTTCGTGTTTCGTTACAAACATTTGATCCTCGGAGATTGAATTTGGCAATTTTGCACCAAGATTCGAACCCTATTTGTAACAAGAAAGTGTTTCTTTAATTGAACTGGGATTCGTGGGAACTGGTATTACTTGTTTTTGAAACAAATGGAAACAACCGTTATTCCTTTGTTCAATAATGAAAAAAAATATTCTTTTGAGAAAATATGTGGAGATGCAGTTTTTACCCAGCTTTGTTTATTTCACGAATTCATCTTACTAAGGAAAATCTTTTTTTATGGTATGCCGTACAACCAACAATGTCTACAAACCAAATTAAAGTGAAGCCTACCGAATATCTCTTTCTCGAACGAATTCTATATTTTTGGAATTTATTTTCGTGCTTTTAGTCTCCTAAATCTATCTAACTCTAGTTTCAATTTAAAATGTTGGTTTGCAGGTTTGCATTTATCTTCAAACAAATCAATTAGTTTCTCTCATAGTGATTCATAAAAAAATCTCGCTATCGGGTTCAGTGGAAAAAAAGGCCAACGTTATTTTGAATGTATGAAATAAGAGAATATTTTAGTTCTCTGTACCCATTTTTATCAAGAATACATTTGAAACACAGCTTAACTTAACTTTGTGGAAAAGGCCAATGTTATATTGGATACTATATGAAACCGGAGAATATTTTAATTCTATATATACTTATATTTTTATCAATGATACATTTGAGATCGCTTTACTTAACTTTGTGGAAATGTGAGTACAAATTTATCCGGATGAATTTATTCAGCATTTTTTGGGGAATATTTTTAATTCTGTTCATAAACAGTATTTAATTTTTAAAAGTAGAAATGGATGAATGAAAATAGTTAAAAATAAGTTATATAAAATACAATTCCAGATTACGTAACCAGCACACTTACTAGTATACTTCTAATGATATCCAGTAAAAATATTTATTTACAAGAAAAAAACAAGATTATCAAAATATGACTCCTAATTCCGTAATTAGGACAACGAAAGAATCCTAATTCCGTTTTTATGTGTTGTACTGAAGATTTCTATTACGTAATTCTATTTCATTCTATTCATTTCATAATGACACATAAGACAAAGGAGTTATTTAAAAAAATGGGATTAGTTTTCATTTATAACTCTTAAGTTCATATTTATTGTTACTTATTATGAGGGAAATGCCCTATTATGAAATTACTTTTACAAACGATACATATTTGAATTATGTTGATTGAATTTTCGGGTAAATTGAACAATTTCATATACTTTAAAACTTTTTTCATAAAATGTTTCATTCGACTAATAAAAAGGTAGTTAAAAAAACTTTTAAAAAATTCGATGAAATTGTTTAGCAGATGGTAAAAAGTGACTTAGGTATCAAATTTAAATCTTGAACAGAATATTTATGTCTGGAAAATGTATAATTCTCATTATGGAAGTAACTCACATTTCCCCGGATATATTTGTGACATAATAAAGAACTACTTAAATAATTTAAAGCACAATAAAAAAATATTGTTCGCCACGGAAAATCAACTGCCCCATCTTTCTCTCAAAGCTCCAACACCCTCTAAACAACATCCCACCCCCTGATTCCTCTGCCGTCACCCTAAATCCATCCTCAAAATCGGGATCATTCCTGGAAATTTCCCGAAAAAACCCAAACACAAAACCCTTCGATATACTCTCCTCTTCAAAAACAACGATCCTCCCCTTAGATCCGGAGTGTAAAGAAAAAAAAAGAGCACAACAAGTAAGAAAAGAAATCGGTTTCTGACGCCACCTACTCCATTTTTGTTCTCGCCTTTCTTTTATCGCGAGCCTTTAGTATCCCGGGGCTACACAGGAGCCCACAGGTCACAGTAGTCAACCCAAAATATCACGAGCATATAGTATTCATATTTAGATATAACGCAAGGAGCTGCTACCATCTGGAACAGATAGGATGAGCGATAGAAGGAAGGGAGGAATAGAAGGAAGACACGATTTGTGACATGCTGATAAAAAGGGGATGCAAACAGTCGATATAGATATAGTGTATTACTCTCCTGAATATATGAAAAACACGTGTGCGCGTGGAAGATGAAAGGGGTAAAACAAAAAATAAAGGCATAAATAAGGAAACTAAACCTTGGAGGAAGAGGAAAGTACGGAGCAAAACATAAAAAAAAATGTTTGAGAAATAGGAAGTCATTTTTCTTCAGCGTTGATGTTTTATGTTTGGATTTTTTTTTGTGTGTGTTTTGGACTTGTTTCGTTTATTCTTTTTGTCGAGTTCATTTTTAGACCCTCTCGTTTTTCTGAAAATTCTAATATACGATTCTGTGCTTTTCAAATACTACACGGATATGCTGCGTGAGCTCCTTTCTTTCATTTTTGGTGCAGAGGGACTGCACATCCCCAGTGGTTTGGCGAGCTGTTTCGTTTGAAGGGCTTATCGGATTCTGCGTTTCCCTTTTAAATTTTTTCTCGGATAGGCATTGGCTACCTTTTTTCAAGGTCGGATAGTGTTTAAAATTTAATGGCCTACTTTATATTTGAAATTTATTATTCGACATGAAAGATTTTTTTCTCATTAATGAAGTTTTTTGTAAACATCAGTTTCTCCATTGAACAAAATTTCTAACTGTATTGAATTCTTGTAATGTACTAATTCAAATTTTTTTGAACACTGTGTGAATAAATTCCCAAATGCCTGTATTGATTTATATGGAGAAAGGCGGATAAGAAGTATTATTATTATTATGTAGAAAAAGTATTATTAGTATGTTCATATTTAGTGTATAAAACGTAAGTGTATAAAACGTTTTGTAACAATTTTGCTGTTGTAATAATAATGATATTAAATAAACTACTAAATAAACTACTTTTTTAAATGCCAATTATAAATTTGAAGGTTGTCTTGTATAGTACCAAAATCCAACTGGTAATCCCACTAATTCAGTAAGTTGTTCATTTTCTTTTTTTGGGAGGTGGGAGGGTGTAGCCAAATATTATTTTAAGACATTGATGGCACTCAATCATAGCCGTTAAGTTATATCTTTATAATCCTTGTAAAAATATAGTATTTAACCTTGTCAAATTTAATCTTATTTTTTTTTATATATTTCAAGCTAAAAGAGTTCGAAATTTTATACTTATGTAGACTATCATTTATAATCGTAATTAAAAAAAAAATTAAATCATGTCCCATTGACAGAAATATACTGTTTAAGTTCAGGAAGTCTCTAAAACTACGATAGTTTCTATAAATAAATCAAAATTCTACCATTTTCTCCCACACAAGGTCAGTTCAGTTCTCACACATCCACAGAAATATCAAAAAACATATCCTCCAACAAATATACATCTCAGTCACCCCAATGATCCCTTCCATTGAAAACCTCCATACCAAACAGCTGCACCCGACCGAATCCTCCAAAGAAATATGGCGGCGGAGGCTGTCAAAACAGGGATAATAGGCACTTGAGGAGTAGATTTAGAAAATCTCGGCGTCCCCTCCGTCCCGTGTCGTTTGTCCTCACCTGTCTGGGTGGCTGCAATTTAGGGCGCTTCGGTGTCTCTGGCACAATGGGGGCGATGAATAGCGGCTTTGAATGCCCTGTCTGGAGGGAGGCCGGATTTATGCTTATTGCGGAGGAGGTGCTTGTTAGGTGTTTCGGTTTTTGGTTTGTGGGTATGATGGTTGTTGTTTTGGGTTTGAAGGGGAGATTGTTTCTTTTGCGCCAATTCACGCCAATATTCCCATGATGGCGAATTTTGTGTACCATGCGTTTCTAAATTATTAGATTAAAAATATGTGTGTTTTGTCTTAATGAAAATATGAGTCTTTCATAGTGTTTTCAGGTGACGTCACGACCAGTTATTTTCTTTTAACTGTTAATCTTCTGTAGGGCTTTTAAGGGGGTAGGCTCACGTTTCAGAATCTGTATCTCCGTAATGTTAAAAATGGGCATTTTAAGGAACATTTATAAAAAAATCTATTGAGTGAAACATTTCAATTTTTTTACTGAATATTCCTTAAACTATATTACATACTTTGACCAGAGTTTATTTTATTCTGATGCCTAGTTATTTTTTAAAAAAATGTTATTTGCATGTCTCTGTGATTTTTTTTAAAAACACTAAAATTTCGCTATATTTATAGCCATAAGTTAAGTTCAAATGTTTTGTTTGAAAAAATCCTTGGTCAAAGTATGTATTAGTGTATCAATAATAAGTGTACAAAATTTCAAGTAATTCTATTCAGTAGTTAAATAGAAAATGTTCCTTATAGAGCAAAAAATACAGTTTGGAGAAAAATGGATTTTTGTAAAAAAAAAAAAAAAAAAAAACGCGCTTTGACAGAGGAGGGAAGCTATTTTCAAAAATAATTAAAAATACTTCCACAACTTGTAGAAACATAATTTTTACATCATTGGAAGCGTCAGAATTCATATTTTAAGAAAATATAAAAACTGAAAAATGGATTTTTTGTTCGAAAAACGTGAACCTACCCCCTTAACTCTTGCTAGGGCCGTTGTTAGAGACGGCGGTATCTGTTGCTAAGGTGGTTGTTAGGTATGGGGTCACGTGATTGCAAATGCTCCAATAGAAGAATTCCACGACCAGTTACTTTCTGTAACTGTTAACCTTCTGTAGGGCTTTTAATTGTTGCTAAGGCTGTTGCCATGGTCCGAGTTATGTGATTGAAAATGCTCTATACAAAAGGCACTGGGTATTTCCACGAAAGTAACAACTCAACTCTAACTAATCTCGCTACTTCTGAAAAATTACAAGTTAAATTAAAACAAGATACTCTAAAGTAAAGTTGCAACCTGGGATTGAACCGGGGACCATTAGGTTACTAGACGCACACTCTACTACTAGGCCATTGGTGCTAGTGCCAATATTGATCAATAACTTCATTTTAATGTTATGAAACACGTAATAACAAACTCCTTATACTGCACATGCTTCAACTGTCATGGAAATAACCACTTCGAATACAAAACAACAAAAGATTTACAGTTTAGGATTCTTCAATGTTTTGCGAAATAAAATTTTAAACTTGATAATTTTCTTGAATATTCACAACCCTTTACAATACTTTTGGACCCCCGGTAGCAAGATGTTGTATCTGTAGCCTGCTAAAACCGAAACTCCGAATTTGAAAACCGAAATTATCACGTGGTGCATTCCATTTACCAAAGATATTAATTTGTACAAAAACCAAAGGTATGGTAACAAAACTTTCATTTATCTTGCACCATATGTAACACATTCTACACTGTAAAAAATAATGGTAACGCGATGGTAAAATTAATCAGAAATACCTGGAGTACCTGTATTTTACCATAACGTCCCTGATAAGGAAAGGGCTTACATGTTTTACAGCGCATTATTGTGTATAATAAAAGTTGGTCGATTTTATTTTTTTTTCTGTTTTATTTGATGTGATGAAGAAAGATTGATTCAGCATCAATGTACGCTGGTTCATTTATTTCTTTTTATTCGCCAAAGATTCAACATATACTATTGACGTTATTAGAAAGCAAACATATACTAAATCTTTCCAATAACAAGAACGATACTATATTCTAATTGATAGACGAAGAATAAAATATTTTAATGACGCAATTTTATACTGGAAGATGTTAAGAATCTTTATTGTGATTAAAAAAATCTATAGTTTTTATTCGGAAAAATATTTAATACCTTTATATTATTTGGGCAATAGAAAAATTTTCTTTTTTATCTCATCTTTATGATAAAGCTTTTACAAATATAGTTTTTGCATTAATAATGTAAAAATCATATAAAAGTATTTAAATGAAGGCAGTAAATATAAAATGAATATTGGAAATAATAATCAAACAGTATAGGTACTGTTTGTTCATATCTCGTAATTTACTAATTCCCTGAAGATTTAATATAAGTATTTATTATAATTAGCAAAAAAAAAAAATAATTCACATTTCATAGCTTCATTTATATAGGAACTTAAGTTAAAGCACTAGAATGAATCTATAATTTTTTTGTACATTGACGAACACCCCGAATTTGTATTGCATTATGAAACAATTTTCAAATTGATTAAAAAATTTTTGAAGTTTTTTTAGCATACGTAAGCATTCCATAAGTATCTATCAACATAATTCAATATGAAAACGATAAGATTAAAGAAACGATTAAACATAAAATCATTCAATATGATAAATGACTTAAACGGGAAGTAAAGATAATATTTTTATTAAGATATACTGCTGAAATAGCTTCGATAAAATTCAATCGTTATCTTAAGTATTTTATGAATTACAGAAGAATAAGAATGATGGTTCTAAAAACCATGCATGGATTCGTTAAACGCTTAAAGGTTTTCTTCCATGCAAAATTACAAAACAAGTCTTCTGAAAAATGCTTGTACTTTATTATTTAAACTGTTATTTCCTTCTGTTCTTAACCGAGGCTGTCACTCAAGACAGGCATTTCTATGCACATTCTCTTTAAAAATTCTCAAAGCCACTTTCTAACCTTAAAAATTCACCAGATGTTTTCGTAACGGCCTACAGCGTAGTCGCAATAAGTCTCATCATATTTTTTCGCAACAGAGAAATAGACGTGTCTTACCATTCCTTTTAAAAGTTTTAACGTCAATTTAATATAAACCCGTGTGAGAATTTCTTGGCATGACGCTAAATCATTTGGTAATTTTTCTTTGTGTTTCTCGTTAGTAATTTATCTTGATTCTTTTCCTTTTTGTCCTGCTTTTCTAAAAGCCTAGAACAAAGTTTGATAGAGTATTTTGTATCAATGATTCAACACAAAAAAGGACTCTAGAAATAAAAATAATTGAAGAAAAAGACATCTTTATAAAGAAAAGACAATATATAGAACAAAGAATATTCATTGGTCAAATAGCAAATACAATTCTTTGCATACAATTTTAATGTTGAACTACCCCAAGAAATTCAAATTAATTAATTAAGAAAATATTTGGACTTAAAAGTAATATTCAAGTTATTATCACACAATAATTAATTTCGCTTTTCTTGAACTATCTATATAAAAAATTAAAATTGTAACACTTTTATTCTTTGGTATAAAGTTTGAGTTTTTGTAATGCCTGGAGAGAATGTGTAATTTCTAATTCTCCATGTTCTTAGAGCAAATAAAGAATTTCATAAGTATAACCCTTCAACTTTATTTAACTTTTCACATATACTTTACATAATTATTTTATAATCACTGACTTTATTTTTTTCATACACTGTGGTTATTTCATAATATTTAAATAATTTTTTGAATAGAAGGGTTAAAAATGTCTAGATATATTTTTAAATTAAAATAGGTTATCGCACCGTTTATTTGTCCACAATGATGGTAGATAATGGACATTTTAGAACAAGACAACTACTTGTTCCGTCATTATATCACTCAATGTCACGTACCTCATAATACTTTGTTGGTATATTTATAAATTGAAATATTACATTGAAAATCACAAAAAAAAAAAAAAAAAAATAAATAACAAATTTTTACGTAGAAAATGCAATATTAACATTTTTAGATATGAATTATTATTTTTTTTTATAAAGAATCATGCAGTCACTTGTAAACTACACTAAATATGAAAATTACTCATTCATACTTCAATTACTATGAAATACATTATCTCTTCCTATAAACATGCGAAAATGTCCGATTTTCGTATTTAATACGTAGCTTAAATTCTACCATTTCCTATTTGCCCTACCATTTCGTTTGTAATGAAAGTAATGAACTGTAAGAGAAGCTTTTTTTGAAGGGATAATGAAGTTTGGATAAGTAATGCATCCTTAATTGAAAGAAAAGGTTCCCATAGCATCTCTAAAGAGAATCTTAAGAGCTACTAAGAGAAATACAAGGAAGTGGTTTGTTTTTATAATGCCTGTAATGCTTTTCTGTGGAAGTAATAGTATCTAATGAGGCTATTTTGTGAATACATCATGCTTTCCGATAAACATCTTAAGAAAGCTCCAGAGAAGGCAGAACCTCTAATGGTATAGGTAAGGCTTGGTAATTCACTCTGTTAACCAATTGTTGCATCAGGAAATGATCACTAGTCTAAAGCATTATAAGGAGCTTTTTTTTATCTTTAAATTTGTACATCTAACATGGCAATGCAATAATAGTTCCATTACCTTATCTAGTAATGTTTGCTTTACCACTAACCGAATTAAGCCTGTTGTTTCTCAATTTCCTTCATTTATTCTCCTTTTTTAAAGGGGGGGGGGTTTACTCGTAATTTTATGGGGAAACTGAATTAAAGTTAGAATGGGTAACTATACTAGACAGCAACTTAAGTTGACTATAACGTCACTAACAAACAAAGTAGTTCCCACTGTGGTGTCTGAATTTTGAGTGAAATGAAGAACGTCAATTTAAAAATACGATGATTTTGTTAAACCCATGTATATATAGTGCTTTTCAATCACGATTTGCGTACCGAAACTCCTCCTAGCAACCCAACAGGCTTTGTGTTTACCGATTTCTCCTTCCGCATTTGTGACGTACTGGGTTCAAGAAACGTTGCTGTCGGGTGTAACTATGAACAGTAAAATCATGAAATAAATTATAAACACTAAATCAAAACGTCTAAAAGTCTGAACACCCTATTAAATGACTTTCAAAGAACAGCAAAACAAAAGGGAACTAGCTAACTCTTGTTAAACTCTTAAGATAGGTCACTGATAATAATTCACGTGTCTTGATAAAAACTACTTCACGCAAACCAGCAATACGTTCACTTATCTTTTTATAACCAATAAATTCTTCATTAGGGGTATCTCATCCAGATAATGACATTTCCATCAAATCCACCTCTTTATAAGCGATGGAAATTGAGCCTTTGTCTAGCATTATACGCAATTCACCGAAGCGTGCCTCTCGGGTTCAATAAACGTAAACGCACAACAAATGCTCGTTCATATCCAGACCCATCCCATAATCCTCTATCTCTCCACTTACTTACAAAACGCAACAGTCGTAAGATGAAGCACGTCAAGAGTAGTCGCAGAAAACGAGAAGGTTTTTTTTCCCTTTTGGAGATTGGCAATATAGTATACAACAGTATGAGTAGTCACCGTAAACATTCACTTACGGTAGATACGCTTCCCCCCGGATCTAATATCGTTTGGTCACGTGAGTCTATTTCCAAAGCTTTCGTGCAGTGTGTGCTGGAGATATTTCTTATTGAGAGAGTAGGCGCACTTACTACAGTCTGTTTATCTAATGCTCGTTGATACTAATATGCGCTGTGCTTAACACTTTTTCTTAGATAAACTATGTTACATACATCGGTTTTCCTCTTTAGTTAAATTTAATTAAAAACCAATGTTTCCTCCAGAAGACCTTCTCTATTATACCAAATTCCTAATTTCCATAAGAGAATTTTTCGAAAACACTTTTTCTATCTTACACCTAATTTATACAATAATTTGCCTTTAGAAATTCAGTCTATTGTTAATTTTCGTATATCTAAACGTTCTTTATTTCAATTCATCATTAACAAAGAAAATATCGATGCTTTTTTAGAAGCAGAATGTTATTCTATTTTACCTAGCTGTGCCATTTTTTTATACAATATATTAACTATTTTCAAATGATAAAGTAAAATTTAAAGTTACTATGATATGCAAAAAATACAACCTTACATAAAATAAAACCTCTGTAAGATAGCTGTAAGAATTTTTTATCTTTTGCAATATTGCATTTCAATTGAAAAAGCAGTAGCTCTTTATTGCCACTACCTTTGAAACTTAAATGAAGTGAAGAATTTTGAAGGAAATCAAGTGTGAAAGAACCTTTCCAGTCAATAGTTTTTGTTACATAAGATGCCGTTATTGGACTTAAAATATTGTTTGGATGAAGTAATATTTTGAAAGGAAAATGTTTTCTGAACTATTACTCTTTTGAGAATATGTTTTGCCTTGAAGTGTTTCATTTTCTACTATATGTTTGGAAAATAAATTAAATGAGAATGTTTTTATTGAAGAATAATCGAGTAAACGAAACATTTTTGTTGTTATTTGTATTATTTCAAAAAAAGAGGTTCTTTTTAAACAAACAAGATTGTCCTACATACGAAAGATGAAACTGCTAAACAGTTAAATGGTGAGCGGGGTCTCTACACATTTAATTTGCAGATTGAATGAAATTATGATGGAAAGAGAAGGATTTAAGTATAGAGAAACAAAGGGGGGGGGAATGGTTATTATGTTGTGTTATTTTATATTTTATTTCTTAAAATACATGTATTTTCATTTTAGTCATGGTAAACAACTAAAAGTATCACTTACTCTTTGTAATTTCGATGTCTCCTTCAATTTCTTCTGTCTATGCTAATACGTAGATACGGTTATGTTTCGGGTAGATACTCAATTTGTGTAGCTTGCAAATAAGAGATGAACTTATTGCATTCCAAATATTTTTATCTGCCGATAAACTGCCATCATTGACGAATTTTTGTGATAAACTTATTTTATTTTTTTTTTCAATTTTTTCATTCAATCATTTTTTTTTGGGTTTTTCTTATTAAAAAATAAATAATCACTAAGGTTTTATACAGTATGAGGAACCGCAGTACAATTTATGCAGAATATGCAGATGCTCCTCCCTGCGAATATCAAATAATTCATTACGAGTTCTGGAGAAACCTTATAATTTTGGCACTCTCTGCCAGTGGAAGATAAATTTTTGATATCCCCACTATCCAGTCGAGAAAGTATGTTTGCATTCTGATGAACTATTTTGAATAATGCTCTCCTTATTCCTTTAACAATTATATACGCCTTTTGATTCTGCTTATCTTGACACTCTTCAAAAGCTGATTATGCTATTTCATCATCAATCCACCTGTTTAACCATGTTGATATTAATATAAAAGCACATTTTTACTCTTTTTAAAGCTCAAAAATAACGAATTTATCTCTGAATCATTCTTTAAACTAAAAAAAAAGAACAGTTCACTCTTCCATCCCTTTCTAAACTACTTTAAAACAAACTTAAACTTTCAACATCTCTTCATAATCACTAACAAAGAAAAACACCTGCAAGTCCTGATTTCCTCATAAAACTCCGCTCATCGCCCCAATCCTTTATTCCCCATCAACCGATCGCAGACCTCATTTTCATTTCATTACCTCGACGGTCGGTCATTAGATACAACTTTAGCCCTCTCTGGAAAAGGAAACGCGCCCTCCAAAAAACCATCCCCACACTTAAAGGCACCCTGGGACGGAGTTAAAAAAGAGGCATCCACCCAATCCAGCCCACCGTATATAACCATTTTCTCTCTTTTCTTTGCCTCCAGCTAATTGGGCTAGCCGTCTTCGGCTTTCCCAAAGGTGTTACAGGCCATCCAATTGTACTGCCGGAAGGATGGGACAACATATATCCTCCTGACGGAGTGACTGGTTGTCAGACGAGCCCCCCTTGTGTTGTGTTCTTATTTTTTTTTCTTGGAATGCTCAGAACCGGCCAATCACCCTAAGTGGTTTAGACTGCGGTGTTCTTTTCTGTGGGTTCATTGCTTTTAGTATCCTCGTTTGAAAGTGATAGTTGTTTTTGGAGAGGATGGGTTAGTTTGCTTCTCGGTTGGCTGTCCAATGGAGTGTTTAGTTTTAGTTCGATTGGGTGATCTTGTTTTATTGAAATTGTTCGAGAATGAAAAGAATTGGAAGATGTTGTACATCAACGGACAAAGTGCATTCTAGAAATGCTGAAAATAGGTTGAGAAAGTAATTATATTCTGCAGTTTAGATTCCAAAGGATAAGATGTGAATTAAAACTGTTTATTTTAAAGCAACATCATTATTTCATGTATGATGATATCGTTCGCAAATACTTTTTATGATTGCGTTGGATACTATTTGTGTAGGATTTTATCAAATCATATCAAAACAATTTCTATTTGAAAACAAAGAATGTCATGGAAGCGGCTTATAGAGCTCCTAGAGCAGAAATAAGGAAGTTAAAAAATTAAAGGAGATAAAGAACGAAACTTTAGCTAGAGAATTGTTTTCAATATCATAAAAATACCACACAGAAAAAAAGTATCTGATGGAATATATTAAATATTCTATTCGAGGAAATATTAGAAAGTGAAAATAGCACTTTTTCAGAGCTCAAACAGGAAAAATTTAGCATATTTACTTTGTTTATCAATTTTTCTTTATTTAGCTAAAAAATGCACACCTACATGATAACACTACCAGATTTGCAAATTTACGCTTTTCATTTTTGAATTCTGTGCGGTTTTTTTTTGCCTTTAACAATTTTCTAATTAAAGTTTTAGTTATATCTTTTTATTATTAATTCTTTAACTTTATGCTAATTTCATTTTACGCTGTAAACCACCTCAACGGATTCCGCATGGTCACTATACTTCGGGTACACTTACCTTACTGTCATGACCCTAAGAGACATTCATTCCAAATGAAAGCCGCAAAACAAACCTTTGAAACACCCTGTATTCAACGATGTTTTACACTTCTGTAACACAACTCCCAACATATTCTGTGCTTGATCAATGCACGGATTTGTTACCATACAAACCAGAAATGCCAAGGGTGAATTCGATGGGTCTTTTGATGTAATATATTCATATGGAATCACGGCTTGCTTTGAAAGTATTATTCTGCATTTGGAGTAATCGCTTTACTGAAAATATCAAAAGCCATGACAATATCGGTTAACTGTAATGAATAAAACATGAGTTACTTAGTAACTCATGTTTTATTCATTACAGTTAACCGATATTATCATGGCTTTTGATATTTTCTTGATCAAAATATAATTTTATCAAAAATTTATCATTATTATCTGAGTGAAACCGTATCTCTCAAAATCCGATCATGAGTTTTATACCTCCAAAATATTACTCCCAAAATGTGCTTATCAGAATTATAATTCAGTAAATGACATCAATGTTATTTGAAGTCTTTTCAGGTTTTTTGAAACTGTTATGTTTGAATTGGTTTTTCTATCGATCGTGATTTCTCCAAATCAAAAATGTTCATTTTTTATTTTAAAATTAAAAATTAAATTAAATTAAAAAATTAATAAAACTAAAAAAAATTAAAAATTTTAAAAATTTTAAAGTGTAAGTACAGAGAAATAAAATTTATTATATTGGTATATAAAATTGACCTAATGTGCCGTTTTCGTAATTGTTTTTTTTTTCATATACTTTACCGTCTTGAAAACTATCGAAATCTTATCAGTATTTATTACTTTGGTATCTTCATGAACAGACTTAAAAATTGGAAATATCTTTCACAAAATTATAAAATATGAACAGAACTAGGTTAACACTCTATGCACAAGGGAAACTTTTGTTTGAGTTGGGGAGAAACAAATGGTTATACAAAAAAAAAAACAAAACAATGTGTTAACATGTTGGTGAATAAAGTTGTAAAACACTACACATAATATTCTAAACTATCTTTAGATACAAAGTGAATGTGGAACTTATTACGAAAACACCAATGCTGAAAAGAAACCCTGCAAGTTTGTTTTCTAATCCACCTCATTTACAGAAGTTATCCCATATTGTCACTTGTACCCTTTTATTTTTATGGTATTTTGAAATTATGCAATTGTTTCGCTACATAATATCGTTCCATTTGCTTGTCTTATTATTACTTGTCTTATTTACTTATCTTATCTTGTAAAATATTTTCTCAAGAAGATATATTAAGGCATCAAAAAGAATAAAGCCATTAAGTAATTTTCTTTAGTAGTGTGGCAAGTGCGAGCCACGGGTAGATACCGATCCGAAGGTCATACGACTCAAAAGTATACTCCGGAGTTATAATTGCTTCAGTCGGTATTTATAACCCATTAGATATATCTGACTCTTATAGTGGTGAGTAAGCTCGCCACAGTACTCTCCCTCCAGAATGCTGCTGGGCTGGATTCGTGAACCAAGCTCTCGTGGCTAGGTGAGGGTGAGACGCCGGGAGTGCGGAGCCCATGGCCCATGTTTGATACTCCCGAGGCGTGAGGTTGCGAAGCCGAGAGCGATGGCGAAGCGCTGCGAACCCAACCACAGCGAAGAGCGGTCTACTACTATTCGGCGCGGCCGTTTGGGCGCGGCCGATTCGGCGCGGCCGATTTGGCGCGGCCGTTTCGGCGCCGGCCGATTGGGTGCCAGATATTTTCATAGATTTCATAGATATTTCAGAGTATTAAATTTTCATGGTGTTGCCATATTATGAAAAGTGGAATAATTATTATCATAATTTAAATTTAATTTAATTATAAAATTAATATCTTTGTTAAATAATTTGAATTAATACTTTGGTCATGGTTAAAAAATTTAAAAAATTATTTATTAAACAGATTTTCTCCTTTCCGAAATCCATGCACTGTAATAAGTTTCGCGCCGAAACGGCCCGCGCCGAATCGGCCGGCGCCCAAACGGCCGGCGCCGAAACGGCCGCGCCGAATCAGCCGCGCCCAAACGGCCGCGCCGAATCGTCCCATCCCGAGCGAAGAGGGTGGTTTGGAGCTGGTGACCGTAAGTGGAGGTGGTGAAGGTGCGTGCTCGTATACCGGGTCACCAATGTGGCAAGTGCGAGCCACTGGGAGATACCGATCCGAAGGTCATACGACTCAAAAGTTATACTCCGGAGTTATAATCGCTTCAGTCGGTATATATAGCCCATTTGAATTACTTGACTTTTATAGTGGTGAGTAAGCTCGCCACAGTACTCCCCCTCCAGAATGCAGCTGGGCTGGATTCGTGAGTCTTATGAAACCGAGCTCTCGTGGCTAGGTGAGACGCCGGGAGTGCGGAGCCCATGGTTGAATCTCCCGAGGCGTGAGGTTGCGAAGCCGAGAGCGGTAGCGAAGCACTGCGAACCCAACCACAGCGAAGAGGGTGGTTTGGAGCTGGTGACCGTAAGTGAAGGTGGTGAAGGTGCGTGTTCGTATACCGGGTCACCAATGTGGCATATGCGAGCCACTGGGAGATACCGATCCGAAGGTCATACGACTCAAAAGTATACTCCAGATTTATAATTGCTTCAGTCGGTATTTATAACCCATTAGATATATCTGACTCTTATAGTGGTGAGTAAGCTCGCCACAGTAGCTTTCAAGGTTTCAAATTAATAATTATGAAAACGGAGGAAAAACTAAAAATCAGAACAAATTTTCATTTTCCACTTTTAAAAGTCATGCAGCGATTTTACACGAAAAACTCTCGTGTTGTAATCATTACTGGTGATAATATTCTTAATATTTATCTGTGATCATTATTTTTTCTTACCAAAAATAATTTTTGTCGCACAAAAAATCGCAAAATCGCCAATGGAGATATACCTCGATTATTTTGAAAAACATTGAAGAGAATGCCTATCACCGAAAAATACGATGAACAGTTTTGGCAAGATGTGTGAACTATATTTTTTGATCGAAGTATTTTTCACCTTGAATTATTATCTGAGTAAAATCGTCTCTCAAAAGTAATCAGGATTTTTAATCGAAACCAAAAAACACAAAATCCAATCGTGAGTTTTTGCCTCCAAACCATTCCCGATTTTTTTACCCAAAATTTAATCACTAAACCAGTTTGGGGTGATCAAGTGGAATCATTAAATTCCAACCCTGGTAGTTTTACTTACTTTCGCAACATTTAAAATATTCAGCACTCATACTATACATAGTAATCCTTCGATACAAATTCGGGTAAAAATTAAAACTAACAAACCCAACAAATTATAAACAAGTTCATCCCATACTTAACCCAACTTTAAAAATACCGTCTCGGTCATAAGTTTCCCTACTCACGAGTAGATAATTCTTATCTATTAAACTCATCGTTCTTTCAGGGATCGTTAAGGATGGGACATGAGGGCTCCTCAAGAGCCATGAATCACTTAAATCTAAAGTCCCCCTGGAGTGGTCTTCGTTAATAGAACCTCCTTGTTGACTCACATTATCCTGCGATGAAAGTGGGATGGGGTATTGCCCTTGTTAATTTTCCTGGTTTCAATTTTCTAAAATAATTCATCCGATTTACGCGTTTTAAGAAGAATAGGATAAAAATATGATAATGGAGTACTTAATCCGCATTAATTTGAAAGATTGAATGTTTTGAAGTAATTTGTTAGGTATATTGTAGATTTATACTGAAGATTAAAATTTTCGGAATTTAAATATATTACGATTTTAAAATCCTCTTAATAATATAAAGCTCTAATTAATATAAAGTTCGTGAGAAAAAGAGGTGAAATGGTAGACAACTGGATAGCATTTTTTTAAACACTGTGTAACTGTCTTAATAATAGATGTATTTTTTAAATTATGCTTAATTTTTAAATAGGATTATCAAAAAGTAGGTAAAATGATACATTAAATTTAAAAAATCATGTCATATTTAACATTAAGTTTATTATACAAACTATCGTCTCTTCATTTAGAATTGGCGCCTGAAACAGGATCAAAAACGCTCAATAATGCTTCATAACGGTCATCACACAACTTCAGTGATCGATTTTTTTTACAGTATTTTAACTACTTATGTTTCGGCTGCCTTGTCATTGCAGAAGAAAATGCTTTCGATGATAATTACAATAGTAACTGCTTCTAATACATTTCGTCTCAGGCGCCAGTTCTAAATGAACAGACTATAGTAGAAACGTTAACTAATAATATTGATAAAAATGTGTTTCGTTTTCAAAGAAAATATGGTCTGTAACTTTAGCAATTGGTAGATTAAGGGTTGATTTGATTCACCTTAATTAAAACCTTAATAAGGTATGGATAATTGCAGCAATCATATATACATAGTAATAAAAAAATTTAAATCATTCCAAAAAGTTGGAAATGATGGCTGAAATTTTTCTCCCGACACGACGATTTATTGCAGAATCGAAATCCAGTGAAAAAGCAAATGCTCTCAAATAAAGTTACGCAGATTGCAATAAATCTTAATTGTATGATACATCATTCAAAAGCAAAGGAAAATGCTTACGATCTTTAGAAACGGTTTTAGTTTTATAAAACTTAATTTAGTATACTATAAGTATTTTCTATATAAAACAAAGAAAACAAATTACAATAAACAATAAAACCAATTCTGAACTTTCTACGACTTCCAATTCACTTAAAATGTATTTTTATTTCAAATTAAATAAACACAGTAGACGAAGTTTCAACTGAAAAAATTTAAAGAAAGAAGGTTAAATTTACAAATAAACCCCATGATTAATTCCCTAAGCTTTTCAACTCAGCTTGCTTGATAAACTACTCTTAGTACCACTTCCGTTTCAATCAACGTAAAGTTTCATTAATAATTTCAGTACTAAAGTTTCAGGAAGGGACCCCTTTTCCGGAAGTTCATGTGGGGATCACTTAAAAACAAAATCATCGATCAGTCTAGTGAAAGGTCACTGGCCTTCCTTCCGATGAAATCATTTCCCGCATTCTCACACAGTAGGAGAGGAGTAGACACTGTTTTTTTCATCGGGTCATTTCATCTGAAAATCTAACTTTAATGATCTATAGTCTGGGGACTATTAATTTACTGGGGTAGTTTCTCTTTGGGTGGTTTTTATGAAAATTTAATGTACTTTTGAAAAAATGGAAGATTAGTAGTTTTTGGTTGTTTGTTTCGTATGTCTTTTTTTTAATTTAGTGCTGGATTGTATAACTTTTTCCAAAGTTTGTTAATGCATTTATTAGAAAATTATTTTGAAATTAATCACCGATATCACAGTTGAGTTAATGTTAACTATATCTCATGAAAGTGCTTTTATATTCTTCCACAGTTTCGCTGATAATGTGTAATCCTACTTGACTTTAACTTTCTTGTATTGTTTTACTTGCCCTTTGTATGTAAGATCCTGAAAATAATTGGTGGTGTACGGTGAGTTTCAAAGGTTAAGAATTAAAAAAAAAACAGAAACAAATTCAGTTTTATGAAATTTTGTGTCCATTATGTTAATTTTTCTGCACAATACCGTTACCATAAAGCATGGATTATATAGGTTTGCCAGGTTTGAGCTTTAAACCTTGTTTGGTGTCTTCTAAATATTTTTTTGGCCTACCTTCTTTTTTCAGATTTCCATTTCCTTTGATTCCAGTATAAGCTATAGCAAGTCTAAAACCTTGACAGTTTTCTCCATAACAACACGGAATATTTTATTTCCTTCACAAATGTTTCTGAAAAGCGTGTAAAACACTTACTTTTTTTTTCTTTTTATGCGTTTCTGTCTGGGAGTTTTCTCACTTATATATCCAAATTCTTTTTAAAGCAATTTCAAAGCGCAAATACATAGCCGCTTAAAAAGCCCTTCATCACTTTCAAACTACGCTTTTTCACCCCAAAACTATTAAAAGTAAGTGTTTTGCTCAAACATGCCCTTTAATGGATTGAAAACAGCGACAACGAGAGAAAAACAAAATAAATTGCAGGTTAAAGAAGAAGAAGAAAAAGTACAGTTTCTTTTTGCAGTTAGACGCAAAGTAAAAATCTCGGTTAACAACCAACCGACATTAGCTCACGTCACTCTCATCACTACTTTTTCAACGTCTCCGCCGACTAGCACGTTTCGGTACTTTTAAAATTCGCCTGAGTAAAAAAGCAAATAGATAAATGAGGAATACAGTGAAGAAAGTTCAATGGAGAGGGGAGCTAAAAATAAATGAGCTTCGAGAGAGAAAGGGGACAAGGAATAGAGGAAGTTTCGAACAAAAAAAATAGACGGAAGTACATGAGACATGAGACTGGAATTTTAAAGGAATACTAGTTTTATAGCAGACTATCCATTTGCATCTGTACATTAAGTATATATTGTTGTGTAAATTTCAGTAAAAGACAATACCAAAACTGCTTAGTAAAGGAGTTTTAACTTTCCTTCTCATTAAGCGTTTTTACAAGAGAAAGACATTAGTTTTGGGTTCTTTCAGTCTGGCATTTAATTAACTTGAATTTATTTATATACTATAGGTTTAATTTTTGTTGTTTTTTTCTACTTAAATATTAAATAGAAATAGTAACTTAATAAAATGAATGAATTGGGATTATAAGCCAAGGTTTAACTCAACTGTTTTATATTAACCTTTTAGAGTAATTCTTTTATTTATATTTTTGCATATACTTGAACAAACATTCATAATCCTTGAAACGCCGTATTAATTTATTCCCTTCGTTGTCAGTTATTTCTACCTCTTAGAAAGCATGCTGGCGTAATTTTGATTATTATTGTCACTTAAAATTCATGCTACGGTACTAATAGACCGGGAGCCAGCAACATATTTTGTCAGTCATTTCCTCTCCAGCGATATTTGGTGGAAAATTTCAGGGAGTTGTATCATAAAGCCTGGTGAGCGTCAGCTGCTTGTCCGTGGGTGGGTTGAGCGGTGGGAGCCCCCAAACACTCCCCCCCCCCACAAAAAAATTAAAATTTTCAGTCATTTCCTCCCGGCTAAAACTTTGATATATTATAGTAGACCCAATATCTAGAAGAAAAAAATTCGTCAGCTGGCGGTGGAATAAACGGGCGATGGAATAGACGTCAGCTGGCCGTTTTAACATTTGGAGCGTCTTCCTCAAAGATTCTTATCAATGAATGAAGCGGTTGGGTTTCCACAATACTTCCAAGTTTTGGCTAGTTTCATTGTGTTGTTCATTGTGTTGTTTTTTGTGTGGGGGGAGTGTTTGGGGGGCTCCCACCGCTCAACCCACCCACGGACAAGCAGCTGACGCTCACCAGGCTTTATGATACAACTCCTTGAAATTTTCCACCAAATATCGCTTGAGAGGAAATGACTGACAAAATATGTTGCTGGCTCCCGGTCTATAATACTAATATAATACATTAACTACCAGATTTTTTATTTGTAAAATAATAAAATTAAGTTTTAAAATATTTTTAGAATATTAATATAGTTATCTGGGTTTAACGTATGATGCCTACACAGTTTTTATCACTTAAGAAAAATTCCTATATCCTACCAGCCTTCCACCCTATTTTTAGAAAATTGTTTAAATAATATTTTTCTTTTAAGATTTTAATGTGTTAGATAAAACTTTCTATCTCACGATACTGTAAATGATTACAAAAAAATCTCTAATCTTAACGTCTTTTAAAAACGGTTTTACCTAAAACGAAATTGTTATTTTAAAAGAAAATTGTCCGCGAAATTTCTTTACTTATTTTATAAACACATCCTTTCATTGCGTGTTGATAATAATACAACCATACTGATTTCGAATCTTTGAAAATAAAGTTAAGAGATCACAGATAATTATTTACTACTTTATTCCCTTAAAAAAAACATAAAGACTTCTAAGACTTAACAGAGCAAAGATCCACTTAAATTGTGAGGAAAAAAAAACATTGTCAACTACTTTCCCCCCTAACTCAAAAAAAAAAAAGAACAGGAAAGTGTGAAATCTCCACTAACAACCACCGGTCCTCCCTAGAAGAGAACACGTCTTCCCGCCAGTTCACACTCCCCCGCTCAGCACGTCTCAGCACTCTGTTAAAATTCGCTGAGTTAAAAGAAAAGGAAGCAAATAAATAAATGAGATCTCGGAGCAAAGGGACCGGTCTAAAAATAAACGGAACTTAAAGAGAAAAAAAGATTCCCCTTCCAGAAAAGGAAGAAAGCGGAACCTTGACTTTATGCCAACTTATAAAAATCCGCTCTCTCTTCCAACTCGTTCAGAAAAGTAATCTTTCTAAGTGGTTTTGATGACAACTCCATACAGGTTACCATCTACCTTCTTGGGCTTTGCGGGAATGGAATGGGGTACTTTTGCATATGTGGGGCGGTTTTTGGGGTGGGGAATATACGTACAGTTTGCACATTTTTATGTATCGTGTTAGTAACATAATGCGCTGTATGGATGGGGTTCAGGGTTTATTCAATTTTTGATGGGGGATGACGACTTTTTGTGCCGGAGAAAGACCGAATGTGGGTTCTATTTTTAGTCTTATCCGTTTTTCCGTGGGTTTTAGGGATGTTGTTTCTTGGGTAATGTATTTTAACCCATTGCGTCATACGAAATGTTTTTTTCCTGAAAAAAAGTACTTACTTTTCATTTTATATGAAAGTTTTTTAGACGTAATGTGGTATTTTGCATGCAGAGAATGTAGTTTTATTTATTCAAACCGCGTGTTGTTTTGTGTTGCCATTTGTTATTTTAATGTTTCCTTTTCTTTTCTATGATGAAAAGGATGTGTCATAACTGTAAAAAAATGGAAGATCCTCATTCTTATACACATTTGCAACATTCATCAAAAAGGTGTTTAATTAACAAAAATGGTTTTATTTTACGAACGTTTAAAACCATTATAAAAGAAATAAAAGATACAAATTCAAGGTGTATTATGGTTTTCTTAATAAAAAACGGGAATTAAATTTTCTTCTCGATAAATTTTGTTTGTTATTCATCACAACTAAGTTAACGTAAAAACTATACAATCATTTAACTAAACATTAGAATAAACTAAAAGCATCTTAACAGAATCTAAATAAAGGGATCAACTAGAAAAAATACTTTTAAAATATATTTTTTTCCAATGGCAGGTTATTGAATAGTCACAGATGTAACAGTGTTCATTAACCAAAAGAAATGCCGTAATTAGTACTTTCTTCGCGCTAACCAGTGCTATGGACCTAAGCCACGGAGGTGAAGTACTGTTGCCCACGCTACACACAAACATTCGCAGGCACAGTCCCTTTTTACAGGGGTCTACATTCATTCATCACACACAAGGACAGAAACAAACATCCATGCCAAACGGGGATTCGAACCCCAGACGTATGACCTCGCAGTCAGATGCTCCAACTACTAGGCTAGTTAAGTCGGTCTTTAAAAACATCTTCTAAGAAACAAAATTCAAACCCTTCTTCTCACATCACCATACTTCCCCCTCCATCTCGAATTTCCCTCGCCTCCTTCCCCCTGATCTCACTCCCCCTCCAACCGTAAACCAATGGTCAAGCTGACAGCATCCCTGATCGACCCTACAAAGGATAGAAGACTTGTTCGATTTCAATTCTTTAAAGCGTTTTATTTACTTAAGACTACTACAAACTTTTTTTCCCTATCTGCTCCAGAGGTGGTCCTTCTCCTATGGCTTTGGCTTCGACGCCTGTAAATCCAACTTTCCGCAGAAATCCGCTCAGAAGTCCGGAGAAATGTTTTCGGTCAGTTTTCGTTTTTTTTTCTTTCTTTTTGAGGGGTCAGAGATTGTTTGTTTGCTTATTTTGAGCCAGGTAGGAGTTATATTTATTTTCAGATGATGGTACTTTCTTTGCTGGGGAGTTTTTGGTGGACATTGTCTACGAATGGATCGGGGAAGAACATCGATTGTTTAAGAAGGATTTGTTAAGGGGGCGACTCTTAAGACATTCTTATTCGTCTGGAACTATTCTTTTGAAATGTAATATAAGTTTTTAAATATGCTTTACCTTCTGGAATATATATATTTATATTTATAGCTACATGAAAATCATGAATGCTTATACCCCAATCGTTTAGGTCATTAATTTGATGCTATTTAAATGTTTATTATGTTTGATAAAACGATAATTTCATGCATCCAATTTTTTTTAATTGACAAAGTTTGATAAACGTACATAAATGTTTAGTTAATAACCGATTATATTATGGGATACACAAATTTAAAAGTATTAGTAAGTATGAAAAAGCATATATGCTTATTAATTATATTAAATAGTTAAATTGTAAAACACTACGTGTAGTATTAACAGGGTTTATTGACACATTCCTTTATAAAATTATTTATAAAGGAATACTATTTTGCAATCTATGAACTAAAAAGAACTCTTAACATTTTAAAGTAGATGTTTTCGAATAAGAATTTATTTTCTAAATTAAAGATTAAAAGAAAATGCAATTAAAGTTCCTAAATATGAAATATCTTGAAAATTTTAGGGAACATTATAGATATGGTTTAAATATGTTATTTCAAACGCATGTTTTAAAAACATAAATGAAATGAAGAATATTCTGAGAAAAATAAGTAAATGCTCCCCATTAAGTAGATTAAGTATTTTTTAAAGAAACATATTATTTTATCTCGGTGAAAACACCAACAAAAATAAAAATAACAAACTGTGTTCCTTTGGCAAACTTAATAATTTTTTTTTTAAATGCCAAGCATTGATAAGAACTGAATAGAAACATGTTTACCATAATGAATGGAAAATCTGAAGAGAAACCAGAGGAAGGTTTTCTATTGTCTCGCTCTCAGATAACCACAGTGATTAGGTAAATGGATGTTAGCAAAACAAAAAAAAAGCTTTTCTAGAAAACACGATAGTTTAAACTGTTTCATATACGTTTAAAATATAACTAGATAACGTTATACACTTGCAATGGATTTTTTTTTATCTTACCTAAATTTTAAGAATAATACACTTTTGGAAAAGCTAAGCACTTACTTAAAACCACTAAATTGCTTTAGAATAATCAAAATATATCTGTTATAAATAATAGGTAATACGTTGAAAAGATGACAATTAGCATAATTCAAATAGAGCATTTTCAATCACATGACTCGGACCTAACAACGGCCTTAGCAACATAAGATGTTACAGTTTTTTGCCCTACAGAGGTTAACAGTTACAGAAAATGACTGGCCGTGGAATTCTTCTATTGGAGCATTTGCAATCACGTGACCCCATACTTAAAAACCGCCTTAGCAACAGATAAACAACGGCCTTAGCAACAGTTAAAAGCCCTAGAGAAGGTACACAGTTAAAAGAAAATAACCGGTTGTGACGTCACCTGAAAACACTCTATACTTGTATATAAAATGGTAAAGGTTTGATGTGATTTAATGATAATAATTTGTATCTTGCAAAGAGTGTTAAATTTTCCTTTTATTTTTTAAACCTATTCCTAAAATCCCCAGCTATTTCTATTGCACTATAAATATGAGTCTTGAAAATATATTCAAATTCAAAAATATAAGGGTTTGTTTGCGACCCGTTGGAGGAACAGATAATTCATAGTAGGATAGGTGGAATTTAATAAGGCCACCCAGCCAACACTTATCTTTTAGGCGTTGCTTGGTGAAGCCAAAAGCTAACTATCAGCGTCCATAACTTCTGTTACTTGGAGAGATTGGAAAATATTTCTCCCATTACGTGGATAATGAAACATTTTATGAAGGTAATTGAAGGGAAGTGAAATTAATTGATTCTCTTCGGGGGACCATAACTGTATTAGAGTGACGACATATTTCTCGTTGCGTATGAAGCATGTTGTGTTAATAATTTGGTAATATGTTTCCTTCCAATATTTTAGTTCTGGGTAAAAATTTACGATTTTGAAGAGAGTTAATCTACTAGATAAGATTCTTGTGGTAATTCAAAACGTTGTGTGATATTCTGAAAATATTTTATCATCATATCAGAATCTTATAATTGCCTTTAGTTGGAATAAATATAATTTTATATTCATTTCGACAGATATTATAACTATGAATTGAAATGAAATGACAACACAAAAGGAAACAAAAACATAAAAAGACAATGTTATAAAAAAAAATTATAATGATTAATTATGTGATACCAAAAAAAAAGGGTGGATATACATGCTAAACATTAAGTATGTACAATATGAATTAAGTATTTTTATATATTTAATGAATTAAATTAATATAATAAGCTGAAATACCATTTAAAATTCTATAAGAAATAAAATTTGTTAACAAAACAGTTAACTAAAATATGCGATAAAACTTATTCACTACTACAAATATTTTTGAAAAAATTCATTCTTTACAAAAATTAAATTTTATCAGACATGCGAAATCTTTATATCCTGTGGTATATTGTAATTAATTCCCATTTAAAGAACAAAAGAAAATATCAATCTACAGATTAGAAACATCGAGCGAAGCACAAAGCAAGAATTTAATTAAAACACGAAAATAATTCTAAAACTAGAAAAGTACTTCTTTTTGAATAAAAATTGAAAGTTATCTTTCCAGTTTTTTTCACGGTGGATGTCAAAAGTTATCAAAGCTAGCACAAGAAAAAATGGCTTTTAATTTCAGCTTTTATTATTGGAAAAACTACATTCTGTCACAAACTATTTTCGGAGAAATAGGAAGAATATCTCGGGAAACGAAATCGTAGACTGTGAGCTTTTTAATAAAAGCTTTTGTTGTGAAATCTCAAGTTTCGAATTCAGGAAAAGTTGATGGCATCTAAGAGATGAGACTCAAGTCTGAACTATTCAAATAGTATATTTCGGTGCTATAAGTATCAATACTATGATCTATTCATATTCATCCTAGGATTTTCTTAGTTTAAAAAAATTAGAAATATTTAAGTGCACAATCATAAGGTGTATGAGATATGATAGTTAAAATAGTAAATGTTTAGTATGCCTCCAAATTAAAAAAAATACAGTGAATCAATAAACTTGGTATAAAATCAATTAAGCTAATTTACACAATTTCTACTAATAGCAATAGAAAATAAATGCATTAATTTTATTTGATAAATGGAAGATGATGGAAAAGCACATATTTCGTACTTTCTGGACATTTATACAAAATGTAATTCACAGTTTTGTGCATAATTCTAATTAAATATCTTTAATTTTGGTTTTCTGCTGAGAAATTGGTAAAACAAATTAAGCCGACGTAACCACTTAGAAAGAAAATAAATTTAACCTAACAACATGTTTGCAATGTAAGTTGATACCCACATAAACAAGAATTCATTGCTTTTTTAAAAATAATTTTCCTTAAATATTTAAGTAGTGTTAAATAAAACTTAAAAAATACTTAATTTTATTTTAAAGCTAATATTATTTTATATTACTATTATTTTGAATTAGCATGTTGTTATGGAAGTTATAAAACTCTTTATTTGGCTTGTTAAATTTGTGTGTAAAATGTTATTACTTTTACTTTTAATGTGTCAATTTTCATTGATTACAATTTAAACAGTGTATACTGTATAGTACTTGAATGGAATAAGTTTATGAGTGATTCCTTATATACTTATATGTATCAGTACTATGATTTAACTAGTTTTTTTATGTATCTATAAACTACATATTATTTGTTTCAGAATAAAATATCTTTAAAACATTTACTGAAGATCGATGTTTTAGTTGGCATTCTGCTTCTACTGGAGAAGTCTGGGAGATAAAAAAATATACGTGTTTTTATGTTTGTTAATTGACGAAAACTATTCAGATTCTTTTGAAAGTTCCTTCCACGAGATAGCTTTGCTAGTCACCTATCTTCTATTTTTAATTCTGCATCCAAACATTTTTTTAAACACAAATACCCACAAAAACATTTAACGTTTCGTTACACATGTTATATTTTTATTTCTTGTGAAGAAAATGAAACTAATTATAGTAACCTAAGAAGTTTGATTCCGTTACCTTATGCTAGATGGAAATAAAAAAAAAACATATTTTCTCCTTAATATTTTTATCGGAAAGAATTTGCTATTTTAATACATAAAAATTTATCTAGATTTTATGCAAAAATCGTAGTTGTCAATATAAGTAAAAAACGTAATAAACTTAAAATGTGCATACAATAAAATTAAAATTCGTTTATCGTTGTTTTAACAGTAGTCTCAAAATTTAAAGTGCACAATTATCACAGAAAACATGTATTTCTTTACCTAGGAAAGAAAATTTAAAGTTAATTAATTTTTATCGAATTTATATGACATGCAATCTGAAAATAACAAACAAATCTTCGTGAATTTGACAAGATTGAATTCCTTTACGCGATTGTTTCAACTCAAAATGTAAAAAAAAAAACAAATTTAAATGATAAGTGTCCTTTTCCAACATTTAAAGTTGATAATTTTATTTAAAAACTAAAAAAAAAAGTATGGGTAAAATAAATAAAAAAAAGTCAAATATGCTTTTGCTTTTTTTAATCCTATTATAACGTTTATGATTACATTAAGTATTTTTTTTCAGCATAGCATGTTTTATTTACACTTACTGATGAGTCATTGGCTTTTTCTCTAATTTTTCATTAATTGCGTTCCATATGCTGGTTTATTTTTTGTAAGAGTCTGTAGTTTTCCTATCCTCGTGGGAAATGTTTTTTTTTTTCACAAGGAACGCTGTTACTTTCGCAAAAACATCGATCAGTGTTTTAACAATATTGACCAATATCACGAATAGAGATAAATGTCGGACATTTTGTGTGATTTTAATAATTAAAAACACGTTTTAAAACACCTTTTAAATATAATAAACTTGTAAAAATCAAATTGGATTTATGGCTCATTTTGAATAATAAATGTCGGAAAAACGATGATGGCCTACAAAAATAAATATACTGGGTAATGTCGTCGATATTTCAAAGGGGTCATTTGACAAAAGGTCAGTAAGAGCTGAACAATATTAGCCGGCACTTCTATACTACCTTGGTTATGTTAATTGGAATGATCCAAACGGTAAATTGCATAATTATTTACACAACATTTCCGAAACTTTCATAATTTATGATGCCTGCTGTTGTATAAATTTTTAAAACTATCTTCTAACCATTTGCGCACAATGGAACCCCTCTGCAATATAATCAAACCCAAAACGCAAGCATGCTCCGAAAGCAGCCCGCTGCAAAACGTGAGTGCCAAAAGTATTGGATTTAAATTTCCCAACGGGGCCCCCGGTAATTAAATAAAAGCAAAACGCCCACACACACTCGAGCCACATCAATCGCCTATAAACTCAGGTAATGAGATTTAATCCATTTTATGAACCAACACTCCCTTTGTTATCAGTATTTGCCTGGAAAACAACAACCCAGGCTGCTCGTAAAATTGCTCGGGAGGAACGAAACAAAGTAATTGCTGAGAACATGCAGCGGGCACAAATACAGTGTATTAATAATGCTCCTCGCGCGAGAAATGCAAATGAGGGTCTTCTGTCATTATTCGAACCTCGAAGGAACCCTCTCGAAGTTCCAAATTGTTCCCCCCCCCACGCTTTGACAAATCTATCCCCGCCGCTGCCATTTTTAATATTAGAACGGATTTGAGGAGGTTTGTACAAAGATACACCGACTCTCCTAATGCATTGATGAGTCGGGAGGACCTTATAATCCGGAAATTGTTCACCTCCTTTGCGTTGTTCGGGAAAGTCCATTTGCGTTTGTGGAGGGAGGGTGCAAGTTTTCTGGGAGGGGAGGGTAGTTGCTTCTGAACATTTCCGATAAAGGGAACAGTGCTATGATACTGGTTTTGAAAGAGGGGGCGTATCCATATTTAATCTGGAAGAAATAAGCAGTTCTGTGATACTGTGCACTAGTTTAAAAATAGAGGGGGCGTATAGAGCATTTTCAATCACATTACTCGGACCTAACAACGGCCTTAGCAACAGAAGGTTACAGTTTTTTGCCCTACAGAAGGATAACAGTTGGAGAAAATGACTGGCCGTGGAATTCTTCTATTGGAGCATTTGCAATCACGTGATCCCATACCTAAAAACCGCCTTAGCAACAGATAAACAACGGCCTTAGCAACAGTTAAAAGCCCTTTAGAAGGTACACAGGTAGCTGTTTTAAATTTGAATATCAAAATTTTAAACCCTGAAAAAATTAGAGTAATCTCTGTTTATTACATATCAGCAATCACTCTCATTTTCTCGAATTGGAAAAAAAAACTAGAAGCATTTTATGTTCTTGAATCAACTAAGCCCAAAGACAAACAGTTTTGTTTTACACCTACCAATGGTAAACTGTACCCTTACTCAAAAACAAGGATAAAACATAACTAATCCAATGTCAAACCCATTTTAGATTTCTTAAGCAATTAACCCCCATAATAACAAGAAAAAAAACAATCTTCGTGCGTGTAATCTTACTTGAAAAGCATAAACCAAGAACTTGCTAACACATTTAAATAACAGAACTCCCCACAGCAAACAAAAAAATATGTGAATCTCATGAAAAATGCGACACCAAACGTGGTAAACCAAACCAATCAATACCTCTCACATCCACGGAATGCGAAAAGAATCCTGAAAATTAAGTATCTTCCCCCTAACTAACGGCTTGTGTGATGTACGGTTCCCACCAACAAATCCAGCCAATATAACCTCTGGCTTCTTTCCTTCCTCTGACATATAGCAATTAGATAAAGGCGCCGGGAGAAATACCATTCCAATCTCCATCAAAGGGTGAGTCCAATGCCCGATGAAGGGGTAGGGCAAAAAAAAAAGACGGCTGACAGCGCAAAAAGCAAAGGGTGGCCCGGATCTTCTCCGGGTAGGCAAATATTACCCGAGTGGGTGTACACCCAATCTATGCTTCTTACATATCCCGGGCTATTAGACGGGGTAGAAGTGACTTGGCTCTGGCAAATAGGGAGAGGGCTGGATTTGCCCTATGTGGTGTTTATTGTGATTGGCTTTGTTATGGGATTTTCTCCGGTCTGTTTGTGTGTTTGGGCTTTCATTAGAGAGATATGTCTTGGACCTGAAAGTGATGATTAATAAAAGCGGTCAGTAAACATCTTTTCCAATCACCTCTGTGACACATACTGTAAATAACTTTTCTTCATAAAACTGAAATTGTCCATCAGCGTTGTTGCCGGATTATTTCCATCATTTGAGGAAACGTTCGGGTTTTCCCCTTATAATATGATTTCAATGCGCTCAAAAAACTAAAAGGCACTGGTTATCTCCACGAAAGTAACAACTCAATTCTAACTAATCTCACTACTTCTGAAAAATTACAATTTAAATAAAAGCAAAATACTCAAAAGTTGCAGCCTGGAATCTAACCGGGACCATTAAGTTACTTGACGCACACTATACCTCTAAGCTATCGGTGCTGATGCCAGGATTGTTCAATAACCTAATTTTAATGTTATAAAGTACGTACTAGTATGGTAAAAAAACTCTTATTTCTGCGCATGCTTTAACTTTCGTGGATATAACCACTTCGAAACTAAAACCTATTAATTATTGCTCTTGGTTCGACCCGAATGCGCCAACATTTGATTTGATTTCCCGCGTCTTGCCTACCAGGGTAGATTATTTAATAACCATTTGTACAAAATATTTAAAAAAAAACATGTAAATGAATAGTGCTAAGAGTTAAGATTACTTTTGTGGTCTTAAGATTGTTTCGAACTTGTTTACTTATTTGGAACTTGTTTGGAACTTTACGACAGCAACGTTAGTTGACCCTATGACGTCACAAACAAAGTAGTTCCCATCGTGGTGTCTGAATTTTGAGTGAAATGAAGAATTTCAATTTAAAAATATGATTATTTTATTACATCCAAGTATTATAGTGTCTTTTTTTCAAGATTTGCTTACCGAAACTCCTCTTAGCAACCCAACAAACTATGCGTTTACCCATTTTCTCCTTCCACGTACTGTCGGGTATTAGTCCTTTATATGGATTTCAAAAATATTTTCAACATACTTTTTGTCGAATGTATATTTTAATGATCTTAATTATAAAATAGTTTTAATATCTTATCTCGGCAGACATGCACGTTAGAAGAAAGCTGTTCAGTAGATTTTAATTGCTGTGATTTAACAACATTTAAGAGGCTTATTCACTTTTAAAAAAACACATTCACAAAAAATTTTATTCACAAAAAAATTTTTTTTTTCACAGTGCAGATGATTTTTCGAGAAAGTTTTTTCTATTGAATTTAATTTTTGTTTTTCTGCATCTTGTTAAGAAGGATTTTGAGCTGTTGGTAATATTTGTTTGTATATTTCAGTGTACTAATGGAATTTAAATGGAGAATGATATATTTAGAGATGATTTTGAAAGGATGGATTCTTTATATTATAAGTCAAATACTTAAGTATTAAAATTTAATCAAAATTGTCTTTAGTTAATATGAGTAGACCTTCAACCTAAAACTCTTAATTTCTTGAACTAAAATTAAAAACAGAAATACTCAGGGTGTTTCAACAAATCCGCCAAAACTCTGCACTACTAGATTCCTTGCATGGCGGTGTACATAAAAATGCCCAAAGAACTGTAGCTCTACAAACCACATAGTTTCCCAGAAATTTGTGACAGAAAATTTTATTGCCTACAAACCGGTTTAGGCAAGAAAAAGAAAAGAAAGTTATAGAGCATTTTCAATCACATGACTCGGACCTAACAACGGCCTTAGCAACAGAAGATGTTACAGTTTTTTGCCCTACAGAGGTTAACAGTTACAGAAAATGACTAGCCGTGGAATTCTTCTATTGGAGCATTTGCAATCACGTGATCCCTTACCTAAAAACCGCCTTAGCAACAGATAAACAACGGCCTTAGCAACAGTTAAAAGCCCTACAGAAGGTACACTGTTAAAAGAAAATATCCGGTTGTGACGTCACCTGAAAATACTCTATAGAAACCAAGAACAAAGTAATTTTCATATATTAGAAGATTAAGACGGTTTAAAATACTCACTTTCCAAATCCGAGGCATGCATTTTCCCGCAGCAAAATGAGTTTATAAAATGGGACGTTACATTTTTCTCAAAAGAAATTTTCTTACAGGTACAGTTCTTTGAGCATTTATGTAATATGCAAAGTTTGCGTGACATTATCCAAACAACCCTGTATTGTGAATTCGAAATCTTAAGGCAATAGTATAAATAAATGACTACTGTTTACTAAACTAAATATTAGTAACATACTTCAATTTTTGTTTAGAAAAATGTCCTTAGAGATTTATTTCTTTTAAAGCCACGGAAACATTAATATTAAATCGCAGAACATTTCCCCCGCCTTAACCACTCCTGCGTATTCTTTAAAATCTTTTGAAACAAAATGTCATTTGTTGAACATGGAAAACGGCATTCTTCGATGAAAGACAAATATCCTATTGAGGAATCTACTCGCAAGAACACTAAAAATGCGCTGGGTTCGAGACAGTAAAAAGATTATGTCTTTGCAAGTAAATTCAAATCTCCCTAAAGGCTCTTTAACCTGAAAGAAAGACAGTAAAATCCAATAAATTGTAACTCAAAACAGATGCAACAGACCAAGACATACAATTTTTATGCTGTCCCAGAGGAATTTTTAAACGATGAATATCTGTGGTTGCGTTGATGGAAAAGCTTTTCAGATCGTATTAAACCGAGTCCCCTGTTCCTATTTTTTACCACTAAACTAATTGTTGACAAGGAACTGAAAAGTTTGTGCAAGTAAATATTCTCTTTCAATGTAAATGTGTGTTGTAGAGGTTAAATTTAAATGAATTCGTTCGAAATTTTCAATTAGGGTTTTATTCATTTCGAAATTTTCAATAAATATTTTTCTAGTTTTTAAAAATGAATTTGTAATTAAGAAGCGTCTAAAGGTTTTACATTATGCGTGATGTTGCAAAATGTTTCATCTTCAAAAAGAAAATTGTGGTTAAAGAAATAATATAACTTTTTAAAAGCAAAGTTTTATCATATTCATTTTAAAATTCAATTTACTTAAATTAAATTTTTCATTTTAAAATAATACTATGGAACAAAGTTATTAAGATATTTATGACAATAAATGAATGCTTCTTAAATATTAATAATGTTAATTACTGCTGCAATTTCAGTTAATACCATTTATCAAACATTTAGCTAGCTACTACAGGAGGTAATTTGTTATATATTTCCCCTGTAAAATTAGTATATTTCTTATATTTTCTCATAAGATTAATATGTTTTTATATTTTCTCATAAGATTAATATGTTTTTATATTTTCTCATAAGATTAATATGTTTTTATATTTTCTCATAAGATTAATATGTTTTTATATTTTCTAATAATAAATATATATTTTATTATTATTTAATAAAATGGTATCAACTTGGAAACATTCTTTGTCTATTAAAAGTGATACCATCTAAATCGGCATGTCAAAATGCCATTCTCTTAATATTAATAATGTTAATTACTGCTACATGCATGCATTAGAAACTAGAAGACGTTTAAGCATATTTAATTTTTTTATAAAGTAATAAAAAAATAACATAGACTGTCCTTCTATTTTACAGGAATTCAATTTAATTGCTCCACAATATTTAACACACACAACCATAACCATAACATATAACCACAAGTAACTTACTTTGAACTTTTTTTTACTAAAAATTACTTGAAAGACCAACCATTAGTACAATTTATAAAAATAATCAATAATTTACCCCATAATGATATTTTTTTGATATTCTCGCTAAGTTCAGGAGAGATATAATTAATAGTTCACTTCAATTTGTCTGTTTGTATTGATATGTCTACTAATGTTCTTTTCTCTCTAAGTTCCTTATGTAATTGTCTTTTAAATTGTGTTTTCCTTTTATGTTTCCTTGCATGTATTTCTTTGTACCCATTTAACTGGACATTCTGTCTGTTTGGGATCATAAGTAAATAAATAAATATATTCTAAAGATTATACTCGACGAATTGATTATCTCATCTTTTTTGAAGTCTGTAAAAAGCATGTTTTGGAAATTCTGTGAAGGTACCTACGGGAAGCCACGAAGTTTCTTAAAATTCATATTTTTTAAAGAACAGTTACATCCACGCCCCTTTTATCCCATTCATTCTTAACCTAAATGTGTGTCACGCCCCTAAAACTCCCCCTCACATGATTGCAGTCCGGTTTTATTTCAGACAGAACCTCATTTAGAAAACTCAGCATTCGTCGTGGTCACTATCGCTGATGGGGGAAATGATTTTGGAATCCGCGTGTCTATGCGTGCCTGAGATCTGTTATTCATTCTGCCGTGAAGCGGTCTTTAAATGTGCTTCCAAAGCTAGAATAACTTAAATTTCAGCTCGGGAAATGCTGATAAAGAGTGGGTTTGACTTTCTGCACGCTCTAGTTTTAATTACAGGTTGTCACAAGTTTGATATGTTGATTTATTCTGAAGTTTAGGTAGAACGTCCATGATTTGTATGGAGTCTATTAAAAGAAATCAGAACTTCCATCTAAAGAAAGAGTAATAATGAAGTGCTGAATATTTAAATACAAGAAATCATGTTTCAGTGCCTATTATTTCGTATTAACTATTTAATTTAGTTGTTGAGTCAAAAACTAATGTGAATAATTTCGAACAATATTGAAAGCTGCCTTGAAAGCAGAAAACATTTTTTAACAGGGTTGTGGGTAGAGGGATTGGGTTGCCAGAAACGGTAGTTAGTTTCATAGGAGTAAACGAGTTAAGGAAAAATATTGACAAATACTGGGAACCCGGTAATTAAAGTTAAATTTAAAACCTTGCTGGGCTTCACGCCCGTAGTTGGTCGTCAATATCTGTATTTGTGAGAAAAGTAGCAATGCTTAAATATGCATACACTTCTGCCTGTTGAGGTCGCCGAGGCAGTCTTCGACTGCCTTGGTGCGATCTAATGTTTTACTAATTTTGCACATCATGGACACGACAACAACAACAACAACTACAACAATAGTTTAATATTTCAAATCTATTGATTCAAATACCTAAAAATAGAGAAATAAATATGGAAAAGTAAACTGTGTGTGAATACTTATGTGCGCATATGTGTGTACTACTCAGAAAGAATTTTTGAAAGTGGTAAATTGAAAAATATCTCTTTTGAATGTTATGTCCAATCCTTCAATTTCACTAAGAAATATTTAGGAAAGTATTTGGGTTTTCCTTTAAAATATACTATATCCCCGATTTCAGTAGAGATCACTTTTCATATAGTAAGATCATTTTAAAAGCAAATAACACCCAACATATCCTTATTTTAAGGATGGAGATGGGAGATCCAATAACATATTTAAGCTCCGATATCCTAAACATATCCTCAGTATCCGTTCTCGCATTTAACAGGATGGAAGTATACGATTATGCAATGAAATACTTTTTGAATTTAAAACTTCCCCGATCAAATATATTCATACCCAATACACCCAGTTATATGGATTCAAAGTTATTTAAGTTCATATTTCATCTCCCGATCCTTTTGAATACACATCTCTAAAAAAAAAACCCTAACCCACATTCGATCAATGTATTCCCCAACTTCATAATTACACCCGGTTTCTCTAAAATATGCGGGATTCCTCCGGCGGATTTCTATAAGCACCTTCCGATGTGTGTGCATGAATAGAAAGTTCGGCCGAACAGTAATATTTTCGTCCGAAAAAGATGTTTGAACGACATAGCGGCTATTGCTGGTTGGAGTGAGATACTCCTTCCATCTCTGAATACTCGGCAGGATCTCTCAGAATGCCCCATTCCTACTCTATTCGAGAAATAGATTTGACATTCTCCTTTCGATGACAGGGAGCTATTTCTTTCCCTGTCAAGGGAATTCTCGATGCGAGATAGACCAGAAATAAGAATATATAGAGAGTCCTCCTCTTCGCATCTAACTTATAGAGAGGAGTTGGAGTTCTTGTAATTATGGATCTGTGTGAATGGGGAAGGGAAGAAGTGGCATGTTTGGAAGGATTTTTTTTTTGGCGGGAAAAGAAGATGATGTATGAGTGGGGTGGATTATATTTACTTAATTATCAGGTTTGGGAGGCATGGGCTATGCAATCAATAGTTTTTTTTTGTGTTTTGTTTCAGGATGGAGAGTTTATTTATGGAAAGACATCTTGGAATTTATTCGCCTGCAATTATTTTTTTTAAAAATCGTGTGGGAATAACATGATTAATGATTGGGGAGAGTTTAAACGGCGGTTTTTAATTATATGTTGTTTTTTGAATATAATCGAAAAGTTTTGTAATTTTATTTTCGAGTTCCTCATATCTTGTTCCATGTATGGCTTAAGAGTATTTGGTGCTACATCATGGAGAAATGGAAAGATTCAAAATGTTATAGAGAAATCGATTACGCTAAGCATGTAGTCAGCTAATAAAATATTCATTCCGCCTACTGAAGTCCTACGCGATTACACCGTTGCTTGAATAGCTTCTTTGAGTTCTATGACAGTGTATTTTTACTGTGCTCTTAAAGTTTATTGCCAATGAAGTTATTTGGTTGAAAAATAAATCCCTTAAATTTAGTTTTAGAAATTTAAAAATGTTTCTATTTTAACGATTGCGGGATAAAATGAGTTAAATTTAGACATTTAATTTGGCTTAAAAGCATTATATTATAAAGATATTTTAAAAGTAAGAGAAATCGATTCAGTTGCAGTTGAATTCAGTTGGATAATAAAAGTTTGAAAAACACATACAAAAGTCACACCCAATAGCATGGTTATTATTTTAATAGATTTTTTCAGATGCTTAAGATTTTTAGCTGATTATTATATTATTAACCGAGAAAAAGGATGGAAAAACTAATAAAATAAAGTTAGTTTTAGGAATTTAAAGAATAGAGCATTTTCAATCATATGACTTGGACCTAACAACGGCCTTAGCAACAGAAAATGTTACAGTTTTTTGCCCTACCAGAGGTTAACAGTTACAGAAAATGACTAGCCGTGGAATTCTTCTATTGGAGCATTTGCAATCACGTGATCTCATACCTAAAAACCGCCTTAGCAACATATAAACACCGGCCTTAGCAACAGTTAAAAGCCCTACAGAAGGTACACAGTTAAAAGAAAATAACCGGTTGTGACGTCACCTGAAAACACTCTATTACCAAGACCCTCTATATAATGGCCTCACAACTCGGACGGGTGACGTCACATTTTCCGCCACCTTTGACGTCACATGCAAAACGACGCCATGATTTATATTTTTGACTTCTTAACACTGAACAAGGAATATTCGTGTTTTTGTTATTAACATTAATGTATCGATGTAAAAACATACGCAGTGATATTAATTTTTAATGGCTATCGCTATTCAAACCAGAGTTTAATAAGTAGAAATCTGAAATAAGCATTAAGTATCAAAAATGTCTTTTAATTTAACAAAATTGATGGAACAACAAACAAAAACGTGATGCCATCTGAGAAAAATGTAAAAATACAAATCAGAAGAATTAACTAGAACTTAGTGCTACTTGTGCATTTCCCGAAACAATAAATATAATGCTTGATTCGCATCAGTTTAATCTTATAATAAATTAAAGAATTTAGTGTAATTAAATAAATTATTTACTGTTGGAAGAATTCCAAAATTCAATGATTTGTTTTAATTTTTAATAGATTTTACTTTTTATTTTACTAGTGATTTTTTTTTTAATTTCCTAGATAAACTTAATATTGTGAGAAAAACCTACATGACATGCATTCATTATTTGCAAACTGAACTAAAAGCCATGTTAGTCCTAAGGCTAAAAAACTGAATGAAAATACAAAAAAACTGTACAAAAGGGACAAAATTTTGATTCTAAACGAAAGATTTTGAGTTTCCAGAACAGTATTATCAGCCTTGAAGGCATACATAACGCGAGGAGTTAAGAAAGTAAGTTTTTATACTCCATAGACTTAACATGTGAAATTAAGCGATTTTCCGCCACCTTTGACGCCACAGTGACGTAGTTGTCAGGCTTTGTATATAGAGGGTTTTGCTATTACCCAGTAATTTTTATTATTTATTACCTAGTATTATTACTTAACACTAGAAAGACGGCACTATGCTGTATTAGGGTGGTCCTAATTTTTCAAACTCGGAATTTCTTTGGTCGCACCCCCCAACTTTTTTCCTTTAGGTATGAAATGAAAGTATACCAAATATTTTCCCGATATTTTAATATTAACACGTGCCGCATCGCGATTGAAGTTAGACTACGATAAAGGCATAGAAGTACGTAACACTCTTGGAGGAAAGCCGGCTCCCCTCGCTTTTTCTCCCGCATGACAGTAGATCTTACGGACAGTGCTCGGGCGTTTTAAAAAAGAGACTTTTAAAGGCGGAATCTTCATGGATTTTATAATAAACTTGAATGCATCCTACACTATGGTTATTTAGGGTAAGTAAAGGTAAACATAAAGTGCAAATCATTATTATAAGTGAACTCCAATGGAGGATTTAAGGTAAAGTGGAGGATCTTCCAATGAGGGTTGTGAGAAGACATTGCAGCAGCTATTTATGGTTTACTCGTTGATTATGACATATTGGACACATTCAAAGCCTTGTGCTGTGACACCAGTGCATCCAGTACAGGAATTAAGAACGGTGCAAAAATCTTGGGATGTTATCGATAAACCAAAGTACTCATCTAAGTCCAAAACACCAACCGAGAGATAACTACCGAGAGCTCCGACAGTTGACAATAGCATTTTTAGATTATCAAGAAGTAAAAATGATTAAATTTAGACAACCTAATGCTTTCCATCATGCGAGATGGACATCTACAGCAATTTATTGCTTGAAGATGTTTATTTTTAGAAATTAGTTTAAATTGATTTGGATAATCAAAAACTACAAGGATTAAAAGATATGAGTATATTTATTGTTAAGTTATACATTTATTGGGCTTGGTTTGTTGCGCAAATTGGCTCACAATACCCCTTTTCAAGATTTGAAATTCTTGAGGGACCTGTTTTTCTACAGAGAAATATAAAAAAATATCTAGCAATAACAAAGAAAATTATTAGTCATGGATAGTATCTTACCGAGGAGACATTTGTCTTAGCCTTTTTTGATGAGACTGTCCCCACACAGCAAAGAGCTTTGATGGCCAAAGAGTTTAAAGAGAAAAAATCCACCAATGTATCAAAGCGGTTGCAAATTAGTTTTGAAGAACTGGGTAGAACTCTTAAAGAAAAATCTAGCCGATTTTTTATCAAAACTAGCCTCAAACTCATCTCAAACTTTTCAAAGGTTTAAGTTATTTTCAAAGTTTATTTTTAGGGATCCTTTAACGTAGAGCTCGTGTGAAGATTCAGGAAGGGTTTATATAGTCGTCAGTAATGATGCTTGCTGCAGAGAGGGGAATCAAGCTCATTGAAGAATATAACAACATTTTAACGCATTATGAGGAGCAAAAACAATACCTTTTAAAAATTTTCAAAGACTAAAGAGGTCATTATTTTTCATGTTCGAAGTATTCTCTGTCAAAAAAATATTGAAATATATTTTTTAAATAAATTTTGTGATTTTTTAAAGTTTTGAGAATTTTGCTGTTTTTTCAGATTTTTACCCCTTTTGCGGCACGTGTTAATATTTATCGATTCGGATAAAATTTTTACCAGTTATTTACTACCCCATAAGGAAAAAAGTTAGGGGGTGCGACTTAAGAAATTCCGAAAAAAAAATTTTACCATTATGCTTAGGACCACCCTAATGCTGTATACCTAGAAAGACTGAGTGGGCTTTTTTGGCCCATCTCTGATTTTTTGCATACGGAGCTAATTATACATCTAAAATGTAATAATATCATATAAATAACTGTTAGAGTATAAGATAGGGACTCAATCTTCAGATTTCTGTAGGATTTTATAATTTTTAATTATTAAAATAAATTGTAATTATGGGGCTTAAAAAGTGCTTTGGCTATATTTTTATCCATAGATCTGATAAATGAGTTGCTACTCTAGATAAATGACACTGGTAGGAATAATTAGTAAAACCCACTCAATAAATAAAGCAAAGTTTTTAAAACTGACATGTGTATTCGTATTTTGCACATTTGGAGCAATGGATACAAAGCATTTCTCTAAATGCGCATTTTCCACAAACCAATTTTTTACTGTCGAAACACGTCTTTAAATAGAGTATTTTCAATCACATGACTCTGCCTAACAACGGCCTTAGCAACGTTGTTTATTCACCAAGTGACGTCATGTGCGAATGCTGCTATTGGATACTTCTATGTCCCGCCCCTAACAACAGCCTTAGCAACGTTGATTTTGTCCTCCAAGTGACGTCATGTGCGAATGCTCTATGTAGTTATTAATATTCACACAGTTAAGAGAAATTAAAAGCAAATTTTAACAAAAATAAATCATTGAAGTGAAATAATGTATACAGGCATTTTAAGAAAACACCCATGGTATTTTTTTAAATGTAATTGATAAGATATCAGGTTTAATTCAAGTTTATTAAATTTAAGTTGTAAAGCTTGATACGTCAAAAAAACTATAGAAGATAATTAAAAAATAAAGGGGAAAATAAATAAAATAAGGTTTGAATAGAGTATTTTCAATCACATGACTCGGACCTAGCAACGACCTTAGCAACAGACGCGTTGACCTACACACGGTTAACAGTTAAAAGAAAATAACTGGTCGTGAAATGTTTTTATTGAAACATTTGCAATCACGTGATACAGCACCTAACAACCGTCATAGCAACATATACTTCGTCACCTAGCAACCGTCTTAGCAACAGACGCGTTGACCTACAGCAAAATGGTCACTAGACGTTACCTGAAAACACTCTATAAAATATTTAGATAATTGAAAACACTAGTTCAAGATTTTACTCTGAATAATCTGAAGAAAATGTTTTTATCAGCTTCATAATTTCTTTCATGAATGTAATGGACTCTAACCGTCTATCTGGTTCGAGACTATAAAAGTCAGGTGACGGTGGTAAACAAACTCTCACTATAGAGTGTTTTCAGGTGACGTCACGACCAGCTATTTTCTATTAACTGTTAACCTTTGTAGGGCTTTTAACTGTTGCTAAGGCGGTTGCTAGGTAACGAGGTATCTGTTGCTAAGGAGGTTTTTAGGTATGGGATCACGTGATTGCAAATGATCCAATAGAAGAATTCCACGGCTAGTCATTTTCTGTAACTGTTAACCTCTGTAGGGCAAAAAACTGTAACATCTTCTGTTGCTATGGCCGTTGTTAGGTCCGAGTCATGTGATTGAAAATGCTCTATCAAATCATATCTCACCACCACCATATCTCACTAGAAACTCTACTAATGTAGTATCTGTGGTAACCAATTGCAAGCTCAATAGGTCACGTGTTGGTTCTGTGTGACGTCAGACGGGTTGAGTCCATTGAAATTACTTTATTCAAGAAGTCAAAATATTTTTTACATTTTTCATTCTTACAATAATTTTGCGGAATACCATGTATTAAAAATTGAATAAATAAAGCTCGAGTGGTTGTTTTCGCAAACAAGTAATTAAATACAAAAAGCACAAGAATTTCACTCAATTTATAAAGAAAAAAAATCGAATTACACGTAATTGAAGCTTAAGAGTTTGTTCCCACACGTACACATCTATCCAACGGAAAAAAATCCATACCAGAATCTCATCAACCAGATGACAAACTGCCTCACCAGCACCAAAACAAAGAAACCGACCATGTTTAACATGTATTTCACACCAAAGCGCTACATGCCCCCCCCACAAAAACATGACAAAATTCTCATACAAGACCCGGGGCACGTTCCTACGGAGTTTGCTCTAAGAAAAACACCGATTCCCCCCTTACAAAACGCTCCTCCTTCTCAACCCTTTAACCCTGGGACGCCCGAGATCGCCATTAAATCCCGTAGGAAACACGGGGCGGGCGAGAGCGAAAAGGGAGGGGACCTGTTCCATTTCATTCTCTTCTCATTCTGCCATTTAACGCAGATTTAGTTGCGGTGACACGAAAGCCATAAAAAAGCCATCGGATAAATTCATTAAAAGGGGCATTTTTGTTCTTGGCGTCTCCGGGTGGGCCGGAATCCTTAAACTATTCATGCGAATTTTATCACATCGTGACAAGTAATGGAAATGAGGGTTTAAAAATGGTAAATGAAACATTACCCGCGGCAAATGTGGCCTTTTTCGCAGCATCGTGACTGAATTTTTAATCAGTGTTTCCCTGTCCCCCGTTTACCCCTTTTTTTATGAATAGGGGGAGGCTGGCTCTGAATCCCCTTGTGGTAAGGGAATTATTTCCATCACATTAGTAGCGAGGGCCTTCAAATTTAATTTCGGCGAAGGCAGGATGAGACCGCATCTCCTGGGCTTTGCGGTATCTACTATCTATCGCCTTGTCCGATGCAGTCTTTTCGGTGCTTAATGGGTAGGGGAATGAGGTGAAATTGAGAAGCCATTTACTTTTGAGGACTTTGTTAAGAATGAGTTAACATTTTGCATGGCTGTAAATAGGGAGTTGGATGGTTAGAAGAAAGGATTTTTTAAGTATATTTAGAATTTTATAACATTGTATTTGTAAATCTACCGTTCTATGTAAATACGTGTTACTGTAGTTCTATAATATTAAAATTAAAATATGAACAATAAATTTAGAGTATTTTAGCAACAATCGACTCCGCTTAATGTGATCACTGTTAATGTTATAAAAATTGACCGGTCCGATCACTCTTATTTAACCTAATGTAAAATATATCGTTTTAACTTATCAATAAATCGCTTGTTATCAAAATAAAAAACTCCTTTTTCCCGTTTAAAGATCAATTTTAATATACCTTGAATGTTACCTATTGAAGCAAGTGTCTTTATGCTTCATGAGCTTCATGACATCTAACCTATTTACCAAACCCATGACATAAACCCTTTCATGCCGTAATCAATGCTAATTTGATCAAAGGTTTACCTGGAATTAACTTCTTTTGCAAATTCTGATTGGTGTAAAACTCGTTATCCTTCGTTAACTACCAATCAGACCTGTCGGTCAATCCTCAATCAGTTTAGCGGTAATGTTGGCCCTCGCTACCCCGAAATTTCTACAGGATATTATATAACTCTCGGCTGTACATAATTGAAAAGATTAAAATGTGTTTTTAGTAATTTTAAATTTTAAAATATGAGGGCATGAATAAGGAATACAAGAGGATTGTTTTTCTTCTCTTCAAGAAAACTGCTGCGTAATTCATTCAATTGAGCGGATGCCCATTTACAGAAAGGCCTTATATTAAGCCTCTAATTACAAGATTTTTTTCTCATTAGTAACGCACAATTTATATCAAGGCCATTGTAAAAGAACGTATCAACTTTATTCCATACTATTCCGAAGCTTTGTGTGCGTCAATTAGGGGAGTAAATGACTATATCATACACAGTGAATTCATTGAACCAAAATAAATGTTGTTAACCTTTTCTCACCATGCGCATTATTACATAATTAAGATTTATATTACAATATCATAAACTCTGGTATGAGCATTTCAATTTTTGACAAACTTATCCTAACATTCCACAAACTTATTTCAAAAAGGAATTATGATATGTTCTGCTTCCTCTCGGTGTCGCAAAAACTTTTGTTCAAGAGTAGAATGATAACAATATCCGATGGATAACAAATTTGATACTTGAAAGTTTCAAACAGTGTAACTTGAATGTTTGCTTTAAAATCACAGCTATGTGGGCCTTATTGAAGTATTTAAAACTATTACATTGTTTTGTTTTGCAAATTAAACGTTCTTAAAGAAAAGTATGAGAGGAGAACATATATTACTAATAAATAAATGGCTCATTTTGCAAGTTTATGTATTAATATCATGATTTTGGATTAACACAAACATGCAAACACGTGACATATTACTAATTTTAAATTCAAAATGGAGCATGCTAAAAATTATCTCTAAAAACGAATCCTGTTTATACATCTCAAATTCCCATGATCTGATTTTAGGTATAAAAGTATAAAAACATTATTATTTCCCATAAATTTTCGTAATAAAAACTTTATTTTAAACACGGAAATTGAGACCTTTTTGATTATTGATTAAGTTTACCAGGTTTTTAATAGTATGCATTATTATAACAGACGTGGATTGCCTGAATTGATGGTCACAAAGGATAATAGTATACATTGAAACATGGTTCAATATTTTCAATAAACATAGTATCCTTACTTGGTAAACTGCAGTTTACCAAGTAAGGATACGTCTTTTTATTATATTTACTACAAAAGTAAAACTGAGAATATTTTTAACTTCTGAACTCTTACTGACCAGAGCATTCATTAATAAATCAACTCATCAACCAATCATTACTTAAAATTAATAAAAAAAACCTGCATCGGTAAAGATAATTATCTTCTCAAAACCTTAATCAAATTACTACGCAGAATAATTAAATCTCAGCAGGTTAATAAATGATGAGTTTTTACCATGTCTTCTAGTGCAACACCGTAAGAAAATGGCGTCAGTTAAATTAACATTAGGGCCTTGGGGCTTTCTTTGAACATGCAAAAAAAATGTCTGTCCGATCAGCATTTTATTTTTCAAATAAGTTTTTCAGGTGGAATAAGTTTGAAAAAAATGTATTTTTTTATTATCGAATGCCATTAACTTTTTTACGACCCTGTACGGTTAAATTAAATTTAGTGATGCTGAAAAAAGGTCATACTGACGTAAAGTACTTCTTTTAAAATTTCGTATGCTTTTAATTAGGGATTTGTAAAACTTACCTCAAAAGATTTCTCGTTAAAATGTTCTCAGTAGAATGTAAAAAAATATTTGTGAAAGTGATTAGTTGACTGTGATTTTTGAGGTATTGTAGAAAATGTAAATATCCAGCTATAACCAAACAATTGCACCATCAGAATAAACAGTAAACTTTCTCTACTGCAAAGTTTTGCATCCATTTTCAAATTAATACGATACGAATTTCAAATGATACGTTAAAAAAGTGAGTTTGTCAAAAAGTAAACTTAAAGCTTATTTAGTTTATTAATTACTCTTTTGTACTGTAAAATGAACCTAATTAGTATTTAAATTATTATGCTTAATTAATTGTAATTTGTGTTTACAATTACCATAATAATCAAGTATATTTTTCTTTTAGGTAAGTCAAGCAAGTCTGTATTTTCTTCTGAAGATATAAAAGTTTGAAAATGCTTGGTATGTAAAATTGAATTTGGTAATGAGTATGATATTGACATTTAATATGTATATTTAAAATCATTTACATTTTTAATCATACCTACTACTTTAATGGAAAACTTTCATAAGTCCAAAAAAATATGGTTCTGAGAAATTTGACTTCCTAGAAAGATTCAATTTATTTTACTTAAATTAATTGCATACTTTTACATAAAATGTTTAAAATGTACCAAATTTATGCCTTGAAGCTTATATATTCATAAAATGACATTAAGTTTTAATATTTGGGAAATAATGAAATTGTATACCTTGAGATACATCACATAGCAATAGGGGTAACAATGACCTTCGACACTTGGAAAAAGCAATTTTTGTGGGAAATAAAATTAATTTGACTGGTGTCTGCCGATCCCTATTCAATTTCAAATATGGGGTAGAAAAAAGTAAGAATTTTCATCCATCGCTGGTCTTACTAAAGCCATTTTTCAAATTCAATCAATCTTGTAAAGACTGATTAAGTCCACTACACACGCGTTTTACATTACACAATGCCGTCTGGATTTTAAAAAAGAAGCCCCACTTACAAGAAAACAGAACTCATTACATTCCTCGCCTCATTTAATCGAAATTAAAAGCTTAGTTGGAAGAATTAACCTTCAACTCGGATAAACTACTCAACGCCTAAGCCCGCTGTAATACTTCCCGATAAGCCACTCGCTACTGTACGACGAAAAGAACTGAAGAGAAGAACTCGGTTGTGTAGAGTTAAGGATGGCAAAGAAAGGCTTATCCAAGTAGACACTGTTGAGTTTGCTCAAGGGTTCGCTAAATTCGAGTCGTTCGTTTCTTTGCCTTGGCATAAATTAGAAGTTCTGGTGTCGCTGTAGTAGGGGAAGATGAAGAGCTTTCAATTAAGTACACTTGTTCGAGATATTTGTTTTCTGGAGGAAGTTAAACGCATTTTTATCTGGAGTTTGTTAGGATCTGCGTTTGTTTTTTGGGTAGAAGTCTGTCTATTATTTTTACGGGGTTGGGCGATTAATTGGAGAAGTGGAACCGCTGGAATTCTCTCAGTTGCGTCTTAATTTGATTTTGCTGCTGGAGTAGTTTCGGATATTTGTATGAATCTTTCTGTTTTCGAAGATGTGTGATGTTAACTAATTTGCGTTTGCTTATCACATCTACAACTATGTATTACACGTATGTGAAACATCTCCAAAAATACATGTTTCCTTACCAAGATAAATAGTTAAGAAGTTGTAAATTACTAATTTGATTTTCGTGGAGGACGATTATATATTTGCCTTAATATTTTGCTTGTAGAGATAAAACTGTGTTATAATCTAATTAGCATTTACTCATAAAAAAGAACAAATGACGTTAAAGTACAAATCCTCAAAAAATGTTTCCCCTTTATTATATAAATACAGAATATGTGATTATTAAGAAGCCTATTTATAATAATTATATTGATTTAGTAGGCATCTTGTTAATGTTTGAAAATATTATTTTTTCATTTGTATTTGTTTGAATTAATAGGAAATGTAGGTTCGAAGAGGGAACAGTCCAAATTGATAACTTACAAATTAAATCTATTCAGATATTTATTATAAATTATTTTATAAGCTAATTATTTATTGTTCATACAAACCATATTTCTTATTAAATAACGAGGAAATATTTACTGTATTATGTTCTTGGTTTTAAGTTTTTAAATGTAAATAGTTTTATAAATATGTATATTTAGAAATAAAAATGCATTAGGATAAAAAAGAAAACTTTAATCTGTTGGAAAATAGTCAAAAAAATTAGAGCACTCAAAGACAGTATTTCAAAACTATAATGTAAAAATTTTCAGTTTTATTTAAGCACTGACCTTCAATAACAGAACATTTTTCATAAAATTATTTTCATTAATTTCTTATTCTCATATTTTCTAAGTAATGCAGATTATCGCGCTAAATGTAGAACTTCCTTCCAAAAACCGACTCCTGAAATAAAACGAACAAAAACAACCACGAGACATTTTATTGATTAAACATAATTGCTCTCATTAAGCCAAACATGAAGTTACCACAAAACTACTTTTTCAAGCTGCCAACAAATGAAATATAATTAAAACTTAATAAAAGTAGCTTCTTTACGACCCTCGCTAAAAACAACAACTAGCAAGTTCCATAAGAAAGCCGAATTGCTGAGGTAATTAAGCACATGATGGGATTTAATTTCACCCCACAAATTATAAAATCTTTATTTAAGTAATGAAATAACGTCCCAGGAAATCTTCCGAAAAGCGTTAAACAGGAGAATTCGCCATTTCTTCTCCCTGTTCCTTTTTTAGAACACCCTCTACACAGGGCATGAGCGGATGAATGATTGTATTCAATGTTGTTTCTGTTATTTTTCACTGTTTTTTTCAGCTGCTATTTCCATTCTTGCCTTCATTAATTATTAGCGTAAGCAGCGAAGTTTCCGACTGTTATTGTTAATATTTCTTTTACGCTCCCTGGAACAGCTCTAAAGGGCATAGAAATAATTAATTTACGTTCGTTCCGCCATTTGACAGAGGGGCTTGATGTTCGGAGGGTAAGGACTGCTTTTTGCCATTTCCTGATATTGTTCCTCTTTTTCCTCTGTTGCTTTCTTGCTCGCTTAACGAACTAAATGTCCAATTAACATGACTCGAGTGCAGTCGAGTTTATTCCATCTGCATGAGAATGCCATAAAATGTTTTTAGCTTGAGATCGCTTACATTATCTCTAAAAGCCCATTGTTCTATTTTAAAGTTATAAGCATGCTTGATCTTCATTTTTATGATGTGAATAATATATTTCCGTAATTCTGCTAAATTTTGAGTAAGTGTCGAATTCTTGGAGATATGAGTGTGTAAATTTAAAATTTTTCAACTATTGAACACTGTTATGTATTTTACTGTATTCAAAATTTTATTTCAGAACCTAAAAGTAATCGTTATGAGTGCAATTCATAAGATAACTGAAGTTTCAGGAACAAAAAAGTTTAGTTAAAATGTTACATTGCAATAAACTCATTAAAATAACATGAATGATCGCATATAGGAAGTGTTTCATTAAATCTAAAATAACAAGTTAAACGCATTTTAATCCCTTTAACTTTACAAATTAATCTGCATAATTGGAGCATTAACTAATTTCTAATACTAGTAACGACCTAAAATAGTTTAAACTCATTTCATATGCAAATTATTTGGAATATCTGCAATCGACTGCTATTAGTTTTGGAACGTTCAATTTCTGTCTGTAACTATCCTTTAAAGGATTCAATTGTTTCAATGATAGAAATTAAGGTCATAAGTTGACCCCAAATTAATATCAAATTTGACAATATTCCCCAACGAACATCTGAACTAATTTTAATGCAAGCCTTCCGACTTCTCTCTAAGCCTTCTTTAATGAGCCGACTCATAAATAGCTCATCAAGAGTTTGTTGAAATATGTAAGTGAAGTATGGGAAGATAATTTGGTATGTCCTACAACTTACTGCGGCATAAGCTAAAAATATCCCTGTTCTTTGTTATTGCCTATATTACTTTATATCCTAAAAATCTGCTTGTTGTTTAGAAATGAAGTAATACAAACATAAAGAGAAGCTTTATATTTATATTGGATACAGAATCGGAACATTGAGGCAACAATTTTAGTCACGTATTGGATGTTTGGAACCCAATGACAAAATTTTTACAGCTGGTAAATGTTTTTAATACAATGGTGAGGTGATAAATTATTGCTCTTACTACAGAGGAATCTAAGCAATATTTTTATATCACATACGTACAATATATTTAAAAAATTCAGTTATCTTCGATTTGTTAAAAATATAAAGCAATAAATTATTTCTTTAAAAAAAATTAAACTTAATGAAACAAAAACTTACATAAACATACTGATCATAGTTCTGACCACGTACTAACTGATAAAAAATATTAGTATAAAACAGTTTAATTATACAAAACACTTACTGTAGTAATTCACAAAAGTTTGTAGTTTTCAAAAAATAATGTTAGTTCTATAGGTATATAAATTTTAGTTAAATACCCTCTTAATTAAAATTCATTATGAATAGAATAGAATAGAATTTATTTTGACCATGGACAAAAAATAAAAAAATGCATAGATAGAAACAAGAAAAATTACAAATCGTACATAAACACAAGCACATCACGCTAACATAGACACACTGAATCAAGAATCAAATTATGTAGTACCATACCAATAGAGCCAGAGGCTCGTCCTTGATACTCAAAAAGCTAGCTAAATACATAAGTGGCAAAAGCTGCGCTTAATTACTTTTGAATTTTAAATAAGGTTTCAATATCTGGTTGTCCTGAAATAAAATCGTGAATTCCGGATTTAAATTCATGGATATTATTGGTCAGTCTAAGTGTTTCACTTAATTTATTATAAAGGTATGGTCCTAAAAATGCATGGGATTTGTGAAAAATTTCCTTTTTAGATTTAGGGATATAATAATTACCTTTTGTATAATAAGCTTTAAGAAGTCAAGAGATACAAGTGCAGGATAGCTTCTAGGTCTATGAGGAGGATTTAAGAATTTTTGATAAGAAGTTTTAATCTTCCATTGACTTATTTTAGTAGCAGGAATAAATCGGAGTACCGAATTTTAAACTTTGAAATTTAATAAATTAAATTTTCAGTAGGTAATATTCCAAGCTTGATCCTTCTCGCAAGGGTAACATTTCCCATCTAGGTACTTGTACTTCTCAAATTATTACCTACTGAATTATAAAAAATGCAATTGTTTACCCGATTGTTTTGACATTCTTAAATATTTGGTTACATCCTCTTCGTTTTCAAACAGAGAAATATAACCTACAAGTAAAGCTTTTGTTAAGCTAACAGACACGTTCAAGTCTATAAAAACTTGGTGAAGCCATTCTCAATGCCTCTTTTTCGTTTGCACTCTGAAAAGACATAAATATTCTTGTCACGGTTGTCTGCAGTTAAAAAGGATAGATGACTAGGCCTAGTTCATTGCTGTAATGTTTTGTTTTGTCAGCTGAATAGTCTCAGAGGGGTTTATTACGTCTCTGCTTATTGTATGATTTACGAGTGAATAAATTGAGACTTCACTAACAAGGTTTCTTAGCGGGGTTCTATATGTTGCCAAGTATATGCGAAACGCTTTCCGGGTAAATAAAATGTCATTGAAAAAGTTACTAGTCGAGTATGTAATTTCGTAATTAACATGGGTGATATTAAAAATGGTAAAGTTGTTCTTTTATGGACTTGTCCTTTTGGACAACAAATTAACATGTTTAGGGTTAGTTCTTTTATAAATGCTAGCTTGTTGTGAAAGTACTAACGTCAAAAACGATGGTGAGAATACATTGTACAAATTTAAATATGCCTAAGAGGCATTTTTCTAAATGGGAAAATTGTGTTTTTAATTTTAAAAAGGTATTTGTATTCTTAACTTCATCTTTGGAAAAAAAAAACTTGACTGTCACAACGTCTTAATCTTTATACTATTGTTGCCAGAATTAGTAAGTATTATTTACAGAAAAGAAATTCCTTTAGAACAAGCACATATGAAATTATGTATGATTTGTTTTAAGGTTACATAATAGGCGTTCAACATTAATTTTTATGTAAATAACAGCAAGGGTTAGATTTAAATTCAATGTTTCTTTATTTATATTGTTTCCCTTTTTATGCTTTATTTTATGGAAACTTTGCTTTTACTTTTTGTAAACAATTTTTCCTTATCCCATTGTAATAAAAAAATCCCTCTATTCAACATGATAACATTTACAACTTTATTTCACTAACCCAAGTTTCACAAAAGTTGGAAACACGATTGCGTAAACCACTATAAGCCATGAACGATGCTTTCATAAGACATTTCATCACTTTAACCTCATACATAAAAATTTCCCGAAATCCGAACCCACCTTCCATATATGTATGAAACAAATGGAGGGACCATTACATTTTTCATATGGCGGCTTCACGCGACATTTAGTGAAAGATTCATAGAGCCCACATTAAAATCCAACTATTCCAAACTCGAGACAATATTTCAAACCCCCTATTCAGACATACACATCTTCCTTCGATGTTCTAGAGGTATACACCCGTCTGCAACTCTTCCAATGACGGATATCTCTTCCCTTTAACTCAATTTCCCGACCAACAGTATTTCTTCCACGTTCGTGATTAATTTCTCTTTTGAGTCAATAAATCAATCTTTTAGCATTATTTATTTCCTTCAAGCCTCCCTGGAGAGCGGCCCCTGTATTGCTTTTTTGCGGCCGGAGATGACTTTGGCCGTCATCGAAGAACCAAACAAATCGTTTTTATGTGTCGCTCTTCTTTTTTTTTTCTGGTGAGGCTGGACACAATCAGCGGTGCGGAGAGAGGGGTATCATCCGTTATCGGGTTCTGAGTGTAAATAAAAATTACGGGATATCTGCCGGGATCAGTTGACAGTTGGAGAGAGGTGTCTAGAAACTTTTAAGTCAAACCGTGCCTTAGTTTTTTCCCCGGACAGATATTCAGTTCACTGCAAATGCGAGGAACACTTTTTGAAAGGCTAAGCAAACACAGTAATGAACACTTCGAGACAAAAGCATTGCACTGCGATTGTGTTGTGTGAGGAATAATGTAGAGATGTAAAAATGATGCTAAAATTTTCGATCTAAATTTTACAACAAAGAAAAATTATTACAAAGCAAATGATTATACAAACGCATGGAACTTACAAACGCAATAATTATTGTGTTACTTATGTTTACGTTGCGCAAGCGTTGCAAAGTAATTCCCAATGTCGGAAGAACTCTCCTGTAAGAGTAGCCGTTAGATTGCTTTCTCCATAAAAAAAAAAAACAGATTCCGTTCCAGAAAACTTCAATGGCTCAAAACTTAGTTTCAAGGACTAACGCCAGATATTATTTTGAGAAGCTCAGTTGAAATACAACTTTTGTCTGATGTGAATTAAAGAAATCCTGAAAGAAAGATCCAGAATTCAAAAAGTAAACTTTAAAATAACATGCGATTGATAAGAAAATAAATTGAAGTCAATCGAAATTGGGAAATGATATTTATGAAAGGTAGATTTCTTGAATTTAGCATCATCATGATAAATTTTATAAATATTCAGATTTAGTTTTAAAGGACCTATGATGGACCCTAAAAGGCATGAATTTTTGAGTGATAAAATGTGCAATACAGAGTAGGATGGCAAAATACCAGTATTGGCTTATAAAATTCGTAAACCATAAAAATGGAATAAAATTTTTAAAAATGTAGTAATCTTTATAATTATATGAAGTTTATCGGTGTAATAATAATACTATCTGATACATTTTAACACAACTTTTTTAAACTTAAAATGATATTTTTACCGTTTAGGATAAAGCAATAATTAACTTTTTCTAGGATATGTTTTTGTTTGAATTATATATCCTTTTATTTTGTTTAGTTTTTTCAATTAAAATCACTGTAATTTTATTTTACTTTAGCTATTGTATTACCAAGCAGCTGCTTCAAATCTTACGAAAAACACTAAAAACATAATAAATTATGTGAATATGAAAAAAAAATGATAACATAAAACATCAAGTACCAATAACTGAAAGACATTTAAACGATAAGTAATAAATATCATTTGCAATTTGGAAACAGGTACCGAAGTTAGTTATTTATTCCGTCATTTTAATAAAATCATGGTAAAAATTCCAAATAGTATAAAATAAAGATCCCCGTCCATTGTTTTAATCTAATTTGTATGAATTGAAAATCCATCTTTATGCCAAAATGATTGAAAGTAAAAGTGAAGTGTTTGTTAGAATTAATATTTTAATTTGCGATAATGAATTTAAATGATAATGCAATTCATTTTATTGATAAAAAGGATAGAAAATACACTACAATAAAGCTTGGATTCATTTTTATCAAAATACCCCTTTTACTTAAACTTTCTTTTCTGAGAAATGAGGCAAATACGCAGATTAGGATCTTCATTCAATATTATGGGTGAACAAAAAGCACAATTGTGAATTGGAATTTTCATCCTTGTGTTAAGCTTACTTTTTAAAGAAATATAAAGCGAAGAGTTTTGTATTTATAATTACAGAATGAAAAAAGAGCGTCAGTAAATGAAATACTTAAAATTACTTTGGATCGGGAGAATATTTCTATTATTTTCTGTTTAAAGGGTAATTGTTTCAATCTCTGTAACTTAAGCAGAACTGCGTTTTGAGATCAAGGAAATAACAGCCTGGAGTTTTTCCTAAAGAAATGTTTTCCCAATTTGTAATTGGATCATGATGAAACAAAGGATACACGTTCGTTCTTTTTCTTGGACTGTTCTTAAAGCATTCGTCTTGGAGCATCCAAAATTTTTTTTTTCAAAACTGAAAAGACTAAATGAGATTAAATATGGTATTAGTAAAAGAAACATTTTCCTGTCAAAGGCGATTATGAAGCGTATTTGCATATCAAATATATGCGAATGCATTCATTTTTTAAAAACAAATATTTGCAAGGAACTTCTTTAAAATTTGAGGTTCAGTTCTATTTTCGATAAAGTTTATGGATAAGGATCTTTCATTTTTGTTTACTTAAATAAAATTAGGTAATTAAATTCATTTGAACAGAAATCAATATTTATGTACACAAAATATATCTTTGTTGGCGTTAGTATAAGTTTGGAATTATTAGTTTATTTCAGTGTTTTCAAGACAGCAAGTTCTATTAAAATATTTTATCCTTTAAAATAAATCTAATTACATGTTTAAATACGTCAATACAGTAAGAACTTATATAAATTTTAAAGTACTGAGTTGTTTTCATTAAAATAATTTGCTACATTTTATAAAAAAAGTTTGCTTTAAACTGTGAATAACTTGTGTTAATACATTAACTGCTCTATAACCTTTAGTAACTGAATTTTAACAAGTCAAACAGAATTCACTTTATCTTAATGCCATTATAGATACATTTAGTTTGGACTATACTTAATTTTTTTATGGAAAATGCTTTGCTATTTTTATTTATATGATTGAGAGTTGGAATTTTTAAGTATGAAACCCTTTTTGTATTCAAATATAAATATAAGTAATATTAATTAACATAGATTTTTTAACTGGTAAATAAACACATGATATTTTGAGAATGTATATGTTACGGGCAAAGTGATAAATCGGGCATTAGTAATAATGACCAAAGTGAAGGTAGGCCAAGTTATAAATTTCATTGATAAATTCCATTGAACTTATCACATTGCCCGTAACATATATATCAGATTATAGGAAAATTACCTTTCTTTATGCTGCATTTTCTCTTCTGTGCTATTTACCCCCAACTGGACTTCGTAAATGAGAACACTCCAGCAAGTGTATAAACATTAATATTTAATACTCTTTAAGATAATTTAATCACATATTTCCTTCGGATATTAACTTATAAAAAAACACCGGAAAATTAAAACCATTCTCTCAAAACAGTATTTCATCGTCTAGACCAATCCGTCATTCAGACAAGCAGTAAAAGAGATCTTTTTTCTGCATGCATAAAACCTCATTCCGCCAAAAAACATTTATCTCCCAAAAAAAGAGTGCCGAGAGGTTGAGTAAAAGATGATGACGCACTAAACTTGACAAATGGCGTTTTATCCCCACCCCCATTACAAGCATTTGTCACCTTGCACGGAATCCGACCCTTCACCAAGTATACACCTAGCAAATAAACACGCGGTTTTTTTTCTCCTTCGTCCCCATCGACGATTCCAAATGTGTTTCTGGGTGATGCATGACACCCGCCTGGATTCCAAAGCTGCGCCCTTTTCCTTGTGAACAGAGATACATAATATCTCACTTTCCAACAGAGAACAGGAAAAACCCACTCCTCCTTGGAGGAAGGATCCGCGACCTATACGGCTTTGGGACGTACAATGCGATTGCGCCGGGCCTTTTATTATTGGAGGGGGATGAGTACAAAGTGCGCCTTTGCTGGATTAGGATAATGTACGTTCTAGGGATTTTCGAAAGGTATAAAACGTTGGTCGGTATTCGTGTTTTGTGAATAATGGGTACAGCCAGAAGGAGAAAAGTTGTGGAGGACATTGTGGATTGGGGTTAGATAATTTTTATAGACATGTTTTTTGAGGTTTAAAATTAAGTGTATATTCTTGAAAACTATTACAAAATATTTTTCTTAAGAGAGATAAATTTCATAGGGGCAGAACTCCTCCTCCTTTTTTCTTTAGATATCCTCAATTACATTATTTTCTTTAGCATTCTAAAAAGCTAAAAGGAAAACTTTTAGTCATCAAGTTGCATTTATTTACCCGAGAGTAAAGCCATCACTTAAGAATATTCATTTTAAATATTCTAAAATGTAAAAAATATAAAAATTGACCATAAAAAATGATAGAAACGAAGTGTTCTATTCTGGCTTTTAACTTTTTTTATGTGATGAAGAGGAATAAAGTAAAACTTGTTTTCTAGGGGTTTTAGTGTACTTTTCAAATTTTGGATGAATAAAAATTGAGTACCATTGTAGAAAAAGGTGCATATTGCGTTGCTTAAAAGCAAAGCCTCCTAGAAAATTGAAAACTTATTAAATCAAGAAAATTAACCCCTAAACCATCATTGTAACCATATCGGTTTGCCTACAATGCCCACTGTAAACTTTTTTTCCCCTGCTCGATGTTTACTAACAGGTGCAGAAAGTTTACTTAAATAAATGCAATTTCATGTGTGTGTTTGTTATCTTATATTTTCTTTAATTTACTTAGAGACATACGTTTTTTAATAAATAGTTTTAAATAAAAAAAAATTATGTTTTTTTAGTTTTATGCATGTATTTGTATTTATGTATCTATAATAATATTATAATATAGTAATATCTATTTAAACGAAAGCTACCGACAATTTTTTTTCTAATTCCAAATACCACTCTTTTCACTATGTTTCTATATTTGGATCAATAAATATGTCTTTGTTCTGTAACTTAATCAAAATTAAACTTTAAAAATTAAACTTTAAAAATTAAACTAAATTAAACTTAATTAAAATAAGTTTAATTGATTATTAAATTGAATATAAGTTTAATTTAAAAAAATAAACTTAAATTAAACTTTGCTGTCAAATAGCAACAAGTGACAAAACACATTTTTAACATTTTTTAACACATTTTCTGTTTAAAGTATGTTTTTGTGTTACTTTGCACACAAACTCATCATTATTGCAAAAGTATTATTTACGGCCACCTACATGGACCAAGAGATCCCAAGTGACTATGCTCACTTGTGATTGTGGGTTCTTTTTTTTTACTTAGTTTAATAATAAAAGAAAATTCAAGTAAAGATGCTTGCTAAATTTCAAACAAAAATCATTCAACTTACTTCATAAAATCGCAATAGATATGCCACACTCTCTCTTTTCCATTCAAATTCCATCTGATATATAATGGTATATATCAGATGGACTAAAAATCAGATGGGTGTATATCACTAAACACACTTTGCAGATGCCCCCTGACTATCCCAATACCCAGTTGCATGTGTGAACGAACATCTTTAATGGGATACGCGGGAGTTACGGCAAAGAGCGCGTTTTCAAAACGCGAGTAATAATGCAATGAAAACAAATGGCGGATAGGGTCATGATAGTGGGGGAGGGGTCGTTCTTTCTATATCCTCCCCCCTCGCGGAAGTGTGTCAACGTTCCTTTCCCGTGCGTCAGGAGTTCTCGAAATGGATCGTCCGATCGAAGCTATCCGGCATTGTGTTGTGTTTGATATCAAATAGATGGGATACACAATGAACATTTTCAACTCCGACGTGATTTGGTGCCGGGGAATTCGTCTTTTTACGACGGGTATTTTCTAGGTATGCAAATATTAAATGAGGATAAATGGAATAGGGTAGGCATACATAAAACAGATTAGAGAGGATAGGTGGATTATTTTTTGTTCTCGTGCGTGGGTGGCCATTCGATGTATAGGACAGTATTATAAATTTCGTTTTGTTTCGAGTTGAGACTTATCGAAACACTATAACAGAGGACAGAGTGGCCGAATGTTAGCTTGCTTTATATTGTTTCCTGAACTAGGTATTTTTAGAAAATCTTTGCGGATTGACGTGTCCGTTTACCTTCTTTACTTTCAAAAAGGTTCTCCATTTTGAAAAAGCTGATTTGATGTTATTTTGAGAAGAATATTTACGAAACTCTCTTAAAAACAGTTTATAGAAATTTCCTAAACCATTATTGTATTTCTTATAAAATTCCAAAGTAGTATAGTAGTATCTTTCTAGAAAGTATTCTAGAAATACACAGTACTATCTATCTACAAAATTAGGTTTGGGTAGAAAGACTGGTTGACTTTTGGGTTGACTTTTTCTTTACTTAAATATTGAAGACCTTAACTTAGCGAAAAAAATTTCTTTGATCAATGAAACTTTTTATTATATATATAGTGAAACAAATTTAATACCCTTGGTTGAAATGTTAAAGTAAAAAGTCGGTGCCCTTTAACTTTATTTATATATTTTAGGAGTCTATCAAGATTAATTATCATGCATTTGATAATACTCTGCAATAATCCAGAGTTCTTTTGACCTTTAAAATTTTCTTCCGAAATTACCTTTTGATTATTATATTTGTTTGAAAAACCTTTACAGAAAAAAAAACGATAGTGAATTTGTAAGAAATGCTAAAAAAATCATACCAATTTTAGGTATTACATTTTCACTTTTTATTTTAGAATTAAAACTCATTTTGTTCATTCTAAAGCTTTTTTTTTCATTTTAAATTATTTTGTAAATTTTTGGGTTTAATTCTTCATGATATTAACTATTTTATCTATTACCTATGCGATTTTAAAATTTAAATTAAATATTTACCTATTCTATGTTATCTAATTTCTATGGGTAATTATATTTTATTTTTTATTTGATAGTGATATCCAAGAGAGGAAATATACGCGCAATTTTTTTTCAATTGCGAAGCCTTTCTACTCTTTCAAAATTAATTTCAAAGGTTTGACTTTTAAAAAGGACGCGAAAACAGGATGTGACGTCATTCAATCCGAAACATTGGCTTTTAACAGTGGTTTAGAATTCAAGCGATTGTTGCTTTTTACTTTAAAGTAGGGCCAAAACAGATATGACAATGACGTCATTCAATCCAAAAAAAAGTGCACATCAATTGTCGATTTTTATTTGAAAATATTGAATTAAATTATTTTTTTTAAACTTTTCTTGTCGATTTTTAAAGAACCTTTTTTTACTGGAAAAATATTTTATTACAGATACTTCATTATTTTCCTTTTTAATTTGTTGAAGCATGTCTTCTATTTTCTAATTATTACAAAATCAACCCTTTATACACATTTAATCCTTTTGATTAATTACTGATTAATTCGATTGAAAAAATCTAATGGAAGGACACATAAATCAAGGTTACACAATACACATTTCCATTGCGTAATATTCACAAATCAGAAAGTAAATATTGAAACACTGAATACTGCATACATGCAAGCTGTTTCTACATTACCTTTTAGAGGAAAATTTGGCATTTGGAATACAATGAATCCATCTGAAATAAGTTCATTCGCAAACTGAACAACTCCATTATAACATTGTGCCAGTAATATTGTATAACGCCAATGCTGTGTGCTATTTTTCTTTCATTTGAATGTCTCATCTACATCACGCTGAATGGGAAATGTATGGAAATTGCGTTTCACTATGCATTCGAGCTCTTTGTATGGGTAGTGTGAAAGACAGTTTAGGCGTAAATCTGGGGAATTGGTTTTTTTTTTTTAATACCAGAATCATTTTAGCCAGAACTGCTTTCGTCAATGTAAAGTGAATGATGTTTATATTGTCTTATCACGATGCATTCATGTAGTAGTTGTTTTGTTGTCATGGAAGAAAGGGTGGTAAAAATCTTAATTTTACAAAACGGGTGAAATAGTATCTGCTCAAAGCAGTTTGACGAACGTACCCTAAATAATTTTTAGCGATAAATGAATAAAAAATAGGTTTTACAATTACTTTTGCATTGAATTCTAGGTTTGAAAACTAAACCACTTTTTCGATTATGAATTTTGACTGAAGTTATGTCCGCTATTTTATGACAAAATGAATATTTATATTTTAATACATGAATATAGGTATTTTTATCGTTATTCAGTGTGTGAAATAATTCATGATTACCGATGAATGATATTAAAATTATGAGTGTTTTGTAGTCACGTTTTGAGTTTTCAAATAAAATAAAATCAAATTATTTCCTTAAAAGGGATTTAGAGAAAAATAAAATATTAAAGTTATTTTAATAATTATAATTTTTCAACATTGCGTGTGATTGGTTACATATCATTAAATGGGGTGTGTAAAATAAATTTTATCTATAAAAATAATTATTCATTTAAAAAGTACATGTTCATTTACCTAATAAACTTTGTGTATCATTACGATATGACACACATCGGTGAAAGAATTTCAGTAACAAGCGCAAATCCGGATTTAATATATTATAACTTAAAACATAATTTAGATAAATTCAAATAGGTCCACAGCACATTTTTAACTGCTTAAATTTAAAAGAAAACCCTTCTTTTGTAAAAATATTTTATACATTTAAATACACTATTTAACATCCACTTGAATAACACGATAAACTACTGCATTAAAAGTGTGAATTATACGTCGAGCTGCGTGTTAGTATCCAAATATTATCATACATAAAATGTACCAGATGGCTCTAACACTTACAGTCCCCTAATTCAATGTTTTACGCTAGAGATACCACCTCATCGATTAACCCAAACTCCTACCTTACCCAGATCCGCTCGGGGAAAAAAAAATTCAGCTATATATGCATATGCTTCCAGCAGATTTATTCACCCCTCCTGGGGTCAAAAAATGAGACTTGTCCGCTTGCTTGAACCTCATTTGAACCCAACGTTTGTCGCATACTTTAGCTACCGCTTCAATAAACGAGAACTAAAGCTATTTTCTGGATAAATTAAATTAAGAATTCTCCGGAAAATTCATTACTTCATCCCAGCGCTTTTTTTTGCCGTCCAAGTGTCTTTTTCGCCCTGTTCGTGTTGTATTGTTCTCCGGTTTCTTGAGCCCGGTTGCTAATTTATTTTTGGGATTGCTACGAAAGCTGGAGGAGAATTCTTAATTACCGGGAATTAAAAGGGGGTGCTGCTGGCAGGGAGATGAATTTCGGGATCGGGGTTGCGAGTGTCGAGAGAGCGATTCATTGGATCGATCTTGTAATCGAATCGGAGATGAAATAAAAGGGTATACGGTGTCGTTGGAAGGTTTTTTGAAAATGGGCTGCCGAGAGAATCTAATCATTCCATTTTTAGTACAAAGACTCTATTTCATGCCCCGGATGAATGAATGAAACTGAGCTTTGGTGGAGTGATTCGGGTATTCTTATATGATAGTTTTACTTCCCAATTACTATAAAAGTTATTGGACAAGGGTCTTTAATTTTTTCCCTAGAAGGCAACATGTAATATGCCAAGATATCCCGAAACTCTCTGTAGAACTCAATAAAGAACTAAAGACAAAAATTTGTTAGCATTTTTGTTGTGGTGTCATTCTGTTAAAAGTCGCCAAGTTGTTTTGGACTTTAAAGGTTAGGATAATGTTAAAATATTGTTAACGAACCTAATAAAATGTACGGTTATATTGATGAAAATAAATTAGTAGGTTATACTTAATTACTTGTCCTCCAAAATGTTTTACATATTTTTATGGAATAATAACAGAATATGTACCACTGCAGTCATGAATTCCGCTCAGAGTAGGGTTTCAAAACTGATTTAACTTTATTTTTAATGGCATGTGTACAGTTATAAATTACTAATTACAGCAAAGATTATAAATTACATATTTTTGTATTAGTTGTAAATATTTTATTAATTTTAAAAGTATGTAGCTGATTATATTCTCAATAAAATAAACTGATAAACTTTGGAGAAATGCAGGAAATACTTATATGGAAGCACTTCGATGGTCACATGGATATATTTAAGGGTCAAAAGATGCACCACAATCCATAATTTATTAAGGATCCCTGTTCTAGAGTTAGTAAGGTTTGGTTGGCTTATTTTACTGGGCTAATGCTTTATCCTTTTGTCTCCCGATATGTGTGTATGTCCATCTTCCATCATACAAAATAGTTTCTTGAAAATTGCTCTACTCATTTACCTTTAAATAAATATGTAAATGTAAAACGAGGTTTCCAATTGTCATAAAAGAGAACAAAGACGAAATACTTTGAAACGTCCGGCACTCCAACAATAAAAGTCCACTAAACCGTTTTTCTATCATTACATAACAAAAACCAAAAATTTCCAATTACCCCATCATCAAAAGAGATGGCTCGAAAATAACCCAACATCGAATCACCCAAGGGCAACAACCCAAGCCCTTTACCATTACGCATTCCCTGAACTACTGACAGAAGGAAGACACTGTCAGGGCCATCAAATAGGAACGGAAATAGGCTTTCCCATTGGACAACACTGTCTGTTCTTCGCCCACTTATTCCACCACCACCGCCGAGAACCACGTTTTAGCAGTAAACCACGTGACTCACTCGCCACTTACTCCAATTATATCCAATAATTCACGACGAGGCTCGAGCTAGCTCTTTTTGTGTATGCTTCGTTTTTCATTCTTCCTTTCTTCACCCGAGAGAAAGACACTTCGCGCAATGCGACAGTGAAAATTCTTCCCCTTCTATTGTTCGAACCTGATCCGTCTGTTCCGCGTGTGTGCGTCTCTGCTTGCTTCGATTGTGTCAACATGGGCACATCGATCGTTGTTGCGTTTCTGCTGCTCGCGGTTTGTGCAGCTGTTTCTTCTTCGGCCCGGGCCAGGAATAACACGAGGAACCGAGGTGAGTTGAGTTGTTTGTTTTCTTCGAGTCGTCGGTTTTGGGAATTCGATGGGAACCCGGTTAGTGGCTTTTTCTCCTTCTTTTTTGTCGGTAGGAAGCGGAGATTTTGAAATTTTTCCTAACGTTGTTTTCATTTTCTGACTTACCGGTGCGTTTTCTACTCTGTATCTATTTTTCGATTGAAAATTCTGTTATGTGTAGTTTTGAATAAACTGTTGTTTAGGATAAAGTGCGGTATTTTTTTAAGTTTGTCGAGAAGCTTATTTTGGGGTAAAGAAACTTTACTAAACTAAACTATAATGATATTTAAAGATTATATGCAGTGATGTTTAGTTACAGACTGTGTAAAATGAGGTTCAGTCAGACTCAATTACTTCATGAAAATTTATAGGGCATTGCCAACCATTTTATAAGATTTACTGTTTGAGCAATAACATTCGTTTAAAGAAAATTTCTTTGTTTTTTTTCCAGATAGCAATTTTAAGTTCCGAAAAACAAACCATTATTAATATTTTTCCTTTAAACTCCCATACAACAAAAATAATATTAATTTTACTGAACGGGAATGTAGAAAAGTCCTTACATCTCTTTTATGCATCATAACTTTTTTTGGTTTTCCATAAAAATCCATTCAGTATAAAATTTTTAGTATGATTTTCTTCTTAAGAATTCCTTATTTAAAATAATAGGTAACTTAACCTCATAGGGTTGTTTACCTCATTACTTTTTTCTCTTATAAAAGGAAATTACATTCATTATTTAAGCAAACATGAACGAAATAAAAGTAACGGTATTATCGTGTTTCATAAATCAAATTAGAAAAATAAGTTAAATTCACATTTTAACGGAACATTTTTAAAGTAACTTGATGTTAATTTTTTTATATATTATTCAGATTTGTGACTTCATAAACATAAAACGTAAGAACTTAAAAAATCCTTCAATCAAGAATAAAATTACTTTAAAGTGAAATTCGCCACTTGAAACTTTTGGAGAGATAAAATATTTTAAAGCTCTTTTCATGTTTCTATGATTCTTGAGAGACTTCATATTTTTACGACCGGGTTTCAATTGACATATTGCACCTTTAAACTGCGATCGAAATGGATGCATTTCTGGAAAGAATTATTACACAACACTTTGAGAAGGGTGGAAAACGTCTTTATAAAGCTAAAAGCCCTCTTTATATATACGTGAAAGCTTCCATTTACTTGGGGATGATCATTCTTTAAGTTTGATTTATTTACAAGTGCTAAAATCATGGTACTTTTATTTCTACGACTGAATTCGAAATGCCAGATAAAATGGTGTTTTATTTAAAATTGAAAATATGTGAAGTAGGCAATAAAAATATTTTATCTCGGAAAACTATAAATCTTTAATTCCTGGAAGTTTAAACCATGTGTGAGCGTAAAGCGTTTTCTTGAAATAACTTAGCTGCAGGAAAGTTGAAGTAGATAGGTTTCTTATTTATCGTTATTCTACATAAATTAAACAGTGTGAAAGTATAAACATGATGCATCATTTACATTTACGTTGAAAACTAAAACTATTTATACATTTTATTACACCTCATACCTTAATAAGATGTAGTAAAATATCTTTTAATTCCTATCGTAAAAAAATGTTTAAAAGTTTTAATTTTACAAAGATATAAAACTTCACATATTTTCTTACTTAATATTTACTTACTTTTATTACATTATTATTAACTATTTTATTTGTTAATTTTAAGTTCAGTTTTCCTTATAAGTAAAACGAACAACATTCTGAATTTTAATCGTCATATTGAGCTCTTAATTTCATTGGTTTGTTTTGTAACATAAAATAAAGTAATGTTTATTGCTGTAGGTTTGCTCATAAATAAGGATTTTCTCACGTTTTTTTGGATAAGTATTTCTGTCCCTTAATCAACCAGATTACAGAATTGAGGTGGTACAAATACACAATATTTATTAAAAACAATCAAAACTGTACATATTTAGCACTAAAACTTACCATACATAAAATTTTAATTACAATATTGTCCAATCTTCGAGGAAAACAAAAAAAAAAGTACAAGCTGGAATGACTCAACCAAAAATAAAGAAAGATAAAATATCACCATTTCAAAAATAAATCAAAAGGCTGAAAAGCCTAAACAAAATAAACACAAAAGAAAAATATTCTAAGAGTGTGGAGTCCGGAAGCTCTATTTATATCCAACACGATCAGTATTACACCTTCCTAATTTTCGATGCCAAAAATAATTTTAAAATCAAAGATGCGATTCCAAGGTCGATTCCAAGAAGTTAAATATTATGCATCATCGTGATTCCCAATAAAATTAAACTTACGCAATAAATTATATTAGTCTTTTAATATAATTTGCTTACATAAATGATTTTATGCATAGAAAGTTCAAGAAGATAGACAATAAAGAGGCTAAATTAAGATTTCATAAGAGTGCACTATTTTAGAAGCAAACACTTACGTGTAAGAGACAGGTTCATCTTTATAACAAAATGCTTGTTAAGATGATAAAAATGAGATGCAAGAAAACCAAAGTTTAGAAAAAAAAATGTTTTAAGTTAATATTTTTCTCAATTTATTTTAACTCTTAGACGCCCTAGTGCTTTACGTGTTTTAATCTCAAGCAACCTTTTAAGGCTACCGACCATGTGACGTTTTATTATTTTCCCACATAGCTTCCGAATAAAGTTAAGATTGATTATTTGCACGGAACTTTCGAGAAAGCATTCTCCTTTATATGTGGAAGAAACATAATGAAAAATTTACATTTTTCCCTCGCGTTGCCTGGTTATTTTTTATTTTGTGCTTCTTCATCTTCTTTCTTGATGCGCTTGCGTCAGTTTCGAGCTTGCCGGTTTGTTTTTTTAATCTTATTTGTTATTCTCTCCTCTTAAAAACCGGTCATAAATCATTTCTCAGAATTATGCTTTGAACAAACAATGAGTTTTTACCGGCAGGGACTATATAACTCCGCGCTGTTTTCGCGGTTATAAGGATTCAGGCAGTTAAAATATGCCCTGCGGTCAAGAACAAATGAAAGCAAATTATTGCGGCAGAAGAATAGAGGTACCGACGCATAAAAAATGTTAAAAATGGCGGCCATTATTAGAGCACTAGAAAAATAAGCAAGTACTTTGTTCGTCTTTTAACATGAAAATGTAAACATTTTTCTTTCCGAATATAAAAGGCAGTCAACGTAATAAAAACCAAATACCTTGAGCACTTTCTTCTAATTTATATCTTTTGAATCTATTCAAATGTATGCAAATGAATTCTATACCTAGTTTTGGCATGTTGTGTTTTTCATAGCCAATTACAAAGAAGAATTTCTGATACAATTTTTGTGGGAAAACTCAAGGAAATGCTCCAATGTATGTTCTAAAATAAATATAAAACGACTCTATTTTATGTGAAAGTAAATAAATACGATAAAGAATAAAGCATTTGGGAGGAAAACATCAAGCAAACAGCTATTTATCTAATGGGAAAGGGTTTAGTATTTTTCTGAATTCAAATTTTTATATTGAATTTGAATCAGTTACTACAATAAATATTTGTATGCAAACAATAGGTTTTATATCCAAGATAATTGAATTTTTATAAGGTATTTTGTTTGAAAAAACATGTTTAAAAGTAACTTCAACAGTAAATCTCACAATTTCTATTATACTTTACTAACTATTTTTAATGTTACTATCGTTCTTTTTTTATATCTTCCAACATCTCTCCTTTATTTTGCTAGACTCTAACTTTTATTCAACAAAAAATACCAATATGTTATTCTAATAGCCTTTTCAATTCTTTTTTAAAACTTACAATTAAAATATAACATATCAAAAAACTACGTAGTGGTATTTTTCTTTATAAATGCATCTTATACCAAAATATATTTTACTTTACCATAAGACCCAATAAAAATACAGTACTTTTATTCCAACATTTAAAATATTCTCGATCATTCAAAAAATTTAATAACCACCCAAAAATAAATTTACATTCCTTTACCCACTTCAACTCACATGCAAACGATATTTATAGAAAAAAAAGCATCCCAAAGAATAAACCAGACCAATTGAATCTGCACCCACAACCTACCTCCAATTCGTTCTCCTTCCATTCCCGGTCAAGAGGCTGTGACTTCCCTTCGATTCTTGAATTGCAAACGATCGGCATTAAGGATTCCGAATCGATAGAGGGAGCTCAGCCCTCGAAATCCCCCACTATTCCACATGCCTCCGCATAATTGAAATCTCTCTACGCATAAATTGGCCCAAATCGCATTATGTAATGGTCCGATAACAAGCACCCTTTATGTGAAAGAGATTTGAAAATAGCATTCTTCATCTCCCAGCCGCCTTTTGATATTATTCACACTGGTTGCATTAGCTGATGCTTGCCTCGATGCGATGTTTTTAATGACTGGGGGAGCCATTGAGGGTGACGTTTTGTGATTTAGAGCGATTGGGTGCTTTTTTAAAATAATGGTGTTATTTTTAAGGGTTTTCATTTTTTTTTTTTGAGGTTGATGAATGAGGGAATGTTAAATGAGGCGTGTTTTTTGTTACGATCAGTTTGGTCGTTAAATGATGTCAAGGCATTTGGAGGCAGAGGTATTGTGAAGGTGGATTTGGGTATTAATGAACTTGTGTCGATGATTTTTGTTAAAGGTATATTTTGAGCTCTTCAAAACGCTTATCGAGTCATGAAAAGGTACGAGAAAATATTTTTTAATCATTATTTGAAACTTTTGCAATGAAAAAGGGAATTACGTTTGACGTTATTTTGGATATAATTTTTAATTCTTACTTTTAAACACTTCTTACACTGAAATTTATAGTTCATTTTTATATCAAAATATTAAAAATAACAATCTTGTATATTAAGTTATATCCTTTTTTTTAAGTTAAGTCCTTTTTTTCTTGAACTGCTGGTATTCATTTTATCAAAAGATATTAAGGGTTTTTCTAGGAATCAAAAAATATAATGGTCAAATATAAACGAAGTAAATGTAAGAACCTAACACTAACTTAGTTAAAGTACTTATTTCTCCTTTACTTTGTCTCTCCTTTACTTAAGACTTCTTTACTCCTTACTTACTCCTTACTACTCTCCTTCTCGTACTTAAGAGATGAAACTTTCTGTCATGATCAGATCGTGTTTTGTCGTATACTAATTACTTCTACATTTTGGAAATCAATCAAATATAGATTTCCATACATAAGTTTTATAAAGCAATGATAAATAATGATTCAAAAAATGAAATTTGCTTAAATAATTTGAAATATAGGGGTATAGCATTTTGCTTGACATTGATACCTCGCCACACTCAAACATTCTTTCAGATAAGCAGAAACCCATTCCCAATTTATATTTTAAACCACCTCTCTAACTCCTCCCCATAACCTACTCCTCCGGATTTTCTTAGCAGATAATCACGACTGCTTGGGACGAGTCCCTGAAGTAGACTCTCTCTCGCAAAGACACGGCCTTATCTTCGAGTGCACGGACTCTCTCACGGGCTTTTCCGCTCCACTTGGGAGCCCTCTCACCCGCGAGAAATGCACCGGTGCTTGATTATTAAACGCTTTAATGCCAATTGCACCAGATAAAGGGATGGGTAGAGAGCTACAGGTGGGACTATCATTGCATTTCATGGAATGTAAACTGGCGAATCCATGAAAGGGGAGGGAATGTATGTAATGTTGTTAGTGATGGTGGTTATAGCTAAGACTGAAATGGATATCATAGTTTTTTAATCAGAGATGTAGTGGCCATGTTAACAGCTGTTTTTTAGGCAGGCCAATCCTAAGTTCATGGAGTTCAAAAGTATGCTCCATAATTAAATTGTTTTTGTACTAAATTCGAACTCCTTGAACATTAGGGTAGTGAGTGTAAAGGGAATAGGAGGGTTTTGACCGACTTGAGAGAGAGACAGGCGTTGTTCTGATGTTTCCGTTCATATATTCGTTATGTAATTGCAAATATAGTCTTTTTATTCGTATAGATACTCATTTTAATAACTATCTCTGTCTATGATTTATTTTGCATGAAATCTTTATACAATAGCCGTTTATCCAACTTTTCGCTTGATTGTAAATTACGCCTTGACGCCTTCTGGAATAGCATCTGACTAATGACGAAAAGTTAGGTAGCACATGTTGCATCTTAAGCGACGATATGCAACTAGGCATAGATCAATTAAGCATGAGAAGCTCTTGATCTTGTATTAATCACAATGGATGTGGTTTGTAGGGTGAAAATATTCATTCATATAATTCAGGAGATAAAAATTATCATTTAGAAAATAAATATAACACAAATGTTAATAAAGTTTGCACGTTTATATTTTTAAATACATAATTGTTTAGTTTCTAAAATTTAAGATTTTTAATCAAGATAATTAATTTTTTGTCCAATCTGAGCATTTTTAAATCAGTAATTCTCAAGGACTTTGATTAGTACTCATTATTCTATTAAAAAATTCTGAACCTCCCTTAATCACCTATATATCCCGATTATAAACCCTTGTTTATGGGCTTACATACCATATTATTGCACATAATAGTGTGGTTTATTTCTTAACTTATTTATATATATCTCATGCACAGAACCCATTTCATATTTTCCATTCAGTTATGTTTATCATATTTATTCTGAAATGTATTTGTTAACTGTTGTACTTTCAAAGAAAACATTTTAAAGGTAACTTGAATCCATGATCAATGCTATCTGAATTTCAAAATTGCAGAAAACATATTTATTCCACGAATTTAATATGCGTTTCCTAGAATATTTTATGTAAGAATGATTTTATTACTTTGTTATTGTATCTCCAGACGTAATATAGTTACAGTAAAGGCAAAAAAAGTTCTTGTGGAGAATTGATAAACAAAGAATAAAAACAATGTTTTAATCCACAATGTTTTTAAAATGTTGATAAAACTATAGTTACATCACTACATTTTCTAAAAATTTCATTTATTTCAAAAAGGAAACATAATTTGTAGGTTTCTCTGTTTGAGTAAGCATAAAGGCTTACTGATACATATTTTTTGAATTTTGAAATTAAATATTTTTTCGAATTGATTTGCTCAGAAAGGAGAATTTAATAGATATCAGATGAAAAAATCCTTATTTTGAAAGTTCCACAAGCAGCACTTCCGTATTTTGAAAAGTAAAGAGATAATATTTTTTTTTCTAAAGTTTCAGAAACACTTTTGCAGCAGATACAATTTGTTTAAGAATTTATTTAAAATATTTATACAACTTGAAGTGTATTTTATAACTGGCTAGTTCCGATATTGGACATTTTCTTAAAGAAGTAAAATCCATGTGTTACATCCCTTAAAATCTTTCGTAAAGTAAACTTGTGAAGTACCATTATTATGACATCTACTTTATTATGATAGAAACCTAAGTTGGTAAGATAGTTGAAGAAAATAATATTTTTAAAATAATCCCAATATGGATTTGCTTAACTTTTTCCTTAATCCGTTTGAATCTCAGATTTCATTCTTTGTGAACAATAAAGAGTAAATCTTATAAGTATATTCAAAAATTATCGTTTATTCCAAAAAAAAAAATGTTAAAAATTTAAATAAAAAACGTATAATTTAATGCGACATCCAAACTAGAATACACCACACTTGTATTTTTATTAAATGAAGTTAAAACTGAAACTCTATAACTTTTGTCATAACTTCATATCGAATATTGGTTCTTAACCATTTTCTCTCGACCTCAAAGAAAAAGCAAAAATCCTATTCAAAAGATATGAAAGAACCAGAACAGAGCTGATACTATTTTTAACTCAAAAATGCACTTACTAGAACTAGTAAAACGAACCCCTTCATTCGATACTGTTTTATATGGCATTAATCTTCTCGGTATCACTTTCAAGTCGAGTCCAGACCTTTATAGATTTCATCGAACTCAGTTTGTTTTCACAGAGAAAAGGATCATTAGAAGTCTGACTCAAAGAATGGCCTCATCGAACTTTGAGAAGTATTTTTTTTCCTTTTAAGATGAAATCCCCATTGTAAGCTTAAATTGATTAGACAATTTGCCGGAACCCTACTTCATTGTTTAATTACTTGGCAAATGGAATGGAGGACTGCTTAACGACAATGGTTATTCCGAACCATAATTTGGGGATCTGAAGTCCTTGTGAGGAAGGCAGGGACGTTTTAAGCGAATAAAGGTTACGATCGGGGGACAAAAGAGATATTCCATTCGTTTAAAAGTTAGAAAGTACTTAAATTATTTAATAAATTTTCTCCTTGGAAAATTATTTTCTATGATATTTTTATGAATAAAATAAAATGGTAAGGCGTCGTGCTATTAAGTTCGTGTCGATTGTAAAATTAAAGGAATTATTTTTTTTCAGAAAGAGTTCTGAGAGATAGTTTTCCATCTTGTAATAGAAACGTCGATAGGTGGTGAAAATGATCCTAATATAATCTACTATGCATTAAATATGAGCATTTCAGTTGAAAATCTAACACTTGTTTAAATTATACCCTATTTATCCTCATCTACATGTTAACTACATTTTATATTATTTTATTTCCAAATTAAAATTATTGTTGGCTACATTCAAGTGCATTTAAGTAGTAATTTATATTTTACGATCATCGGATTTCATTAATTAAGGTTTATCACTGAAAGGGATGGAGTTATTACTTGTTTACCTGTGAGTTATATTTCATCAGGGACTGATATAGTTTAAAGTAAAAATTTTATGAATTAATTTGCTTGAATTTAATGAAAGTATCATAGTTTCATTAACTTTCCATGCTGTTTGATTAATGCCTGCATATTAAATCTTTGAGAGTACAACCATTGTAAGCGAAATTGTGTGATTAATTTTATAAAGTTTCTATATAGAATTAAATGGATCGGTGACTAAAGCTTTAGTGACGATATATTTAGCTTTGAGTCGCCGTTATTTTCAATTCAAAGCTATTTATTTCCTTCCAGCAACTATTTATTTGCAGTTTTCCCAGAAATTATTATTTCTAGGTCTTTAAATATACCACTCAGTTTTCTCTGTTTAACCTAAAGTACTTTTTTATTATTATTATAATACGCCTTGCTCTTTAGCTATAAATACTTATTTGATACAAAATAATAATGAGCTTATAGTATAGCTGTATATTTATATTTATAATATTTTGTCAGAGGAACATTCGTTTCAAGCCTTTGAAATATCTAACACACTAAAGGATTAAACCAGGGAAAGTTTGTTAATGCTGATTTCAAATAACAAAAATAAAAAAATTAAAAACTACTCTAAAAACAATGAAAACATATTTATTCCTAGTTTAACTATTAAAACTATCTTGCAAATTTAACACAAAACGCTATTGCGCATAGTTTGCAAAATATACTCAATTAAACTAACAACTCTAATCTACTGCATCTACTAATTACAGCTGTGGTCTTTGTAGTTTACTGTATTGAAAATAGTATAGAAAATTCCTGTAATTGGGTCTGTTTAAATGCCTGAAGTGAAGTGGAAGTGTGTAAAATTGTACTGTTGCATGTAAATATTTTCAGAACTATCGGTTTTAAATGGCGCTTTTTCTATCCTGTTATAATTGCCTGTATTTGTATACTTAAAACTATTATGTAAATACCAAACGAAAATTCTGACGAGTTCCTGTGTTATGAATCAATGATACACATCTTGAATACGTCATTAGCAAAACAAGTTATCTTAAAAATTCAAAATAAAATTAGAAAACAATAATTTCTCTGAAACCAGTGGAAAATTTATACACAGCTTGATACTATAAAACTCTTGTTTTCCTAAAGCTGCCTTCCCATGAGCAATCAAGCCGCTAAAAACTAATTTTATGCCACAGAGTCTACCAGGCGGTTTACTCCCTGGCTTCCTCTCAATCAAATCCTAATACCATTTCATCCCAATGCATGCAGAGATCGGCATTAGCCAATCCCCGAATAGCACAAATTAGCCAGGCTACAAACAGCAACAAGCTCTTAATCCACGAGTTGAACCTCTGATTACCAACATAAAGATTAGTTAGGAAAGCGGGAGTTATCAAACCGCCGCATGTTCGGTATGAGCGTTATCAATCCACCCCAAAAAGAGTTTTACTGTCAGTCCCTCCCGCGTTATCAACGTTGATTGCACTAAGTAGGAAAGGTCTAAATTAAATTAGAGGCAGCAGACGGCAGGAGGAACCCTACCGGATGTGACGTAACATCTCGAATTATCCACTAACGAGAAAGAGGGGAGGGTCGCGGGGGGAGGGAAATTATGGGTTGCTTAAGTGACTAAATGGACTATCGAGAATGTTTTTTCCTTTTTGCTGTTTGCTTGGAGGTTCTTTTGATCTCTGAACGTGTTCCTTGGGAATCGGGATGTTTAGTGCGGGTCTCATACATATTTATGGGGAATTTTTAAGAGGATTCCCGGTTATTTGGGGATTTCTTTGAGTGTCCGCTTTTTATGAGTGTCATTTGCGCAGAGGGAGCGCTCTTGATGTTTGATTTATGTGGTATAAATTGGTACGGTAGCGAGGGACTAGTTGATAAAGAGTGGTTTTCGATGTTTTCGAGATGAAAGTTATGACTGCTTTTTTTATTTTTTTAAAATTGAAGTCAGTATTTATTTTTTCATCAATATTCTACCTTTTAATTTTTTTATTCTATATTTCTTTTTTATATCTATCCGTTCAGATTTTTTAAGTTTCATTACTAAAAAAAATTGAAATACATGATTGATTTTAATCACGTTTGGGAAGTATTTTTTGTTAATACATGTGGGTATAATGCGTGTAGTAATTTAAGTTGCGTATTAATTTATGCATGAATATTATGACGGCCTTATTCACTGCTACCTGACCAGAATTTTACCAGCAGTTAAGGGAGGGGGAGTTCTGCCGTTCAGAGTCGGGGATTTCTTCTCTGATTGCTGGTTAACTGCTGGTCAGGAAGCAGGGAATAACAAAAAATATTTTTCGGTATTTTGTAAAATTGGTGTGCTGCGTACTAATTTAGTTGGGAAAAATAGTTAAGAAAATAACCTATATGGCAATCTTTGTAATTTAGTATTGTTAGTAAATTCCCACGTAAAATTATCAAACGCCTGATTTTTTAAGAAATTTTTTTGCCATAGTTTCATAACATTTTTGTAAATAGTAATGAAATATTGATTTTAAAACGCGTTTTATTACTTTTTACGTTCAATGATTTTAAAAAGACAGACACGTATTTTACTAGCCTCTATTCTTCCACCAAAACTATCCTTAATAATTCCAAAAATTACGGCTTTTCATTAAAAAAAACACTGCTTTTTTTTGGAGAGGGGGGTGTGGTTAAACACCATGAAACGTTTAATTTAATGTATAAATGGAAAACTAATCAGTTATTCAAATGAAATACTAATTTAAAGGATATTACGATTACTATTTCTCCAAATAACTCAACGAATTTAGTTTCAAGAGCTTAGTTGTGCAATTTCAGACTACGCCCACAATTACCCCACTGTTTGACAAATTAAGCCGGCATTAAATTGACAACCTCTAATATTACTTCCATAATATGAAAGATTACTCATTCAAAAACTATGGTAATTAAAATTCAGTTTTAACCCATGCTGTTTGCGTCCAATTATAGCAATTAAACTGTAGACAAAGCACCGAGCCTGATTTGTCAATGAAATATCTGATCAATCATTTTAATGAGCGTTTATACCAGTTCCAGAATCCTTGTAATAATTATAGTTTGGAGATAATGAAGTTGGGAAGCGTATTGCGAATGAAGTTTGGAACATATATTTGCATGAAGTTATAATGTTCAAAATGGGTGTTGTTGTTTTCGCATGGAAAGATTTAAAGCTGAGAAGACCTATTTCAGTGGGATGTCCGTACACGGAAAGGGTAGAAAAAATAATGGAACACCCCAGGTGGATAAAATAAGCATTTAAAAATGCAGAAATCAAAACATAAAGAAATACATGTAATATTAATTTTTAAATGTACCTACAAAGACATATTGGTACTTTTTCGTTATCTCCCTCGTTAATAATCACGAAGCAGTCTTCGATGCAAAACATTTGAACAAACATAAACAACATAAAAACCAATAAATTACACTATTCAGTTTTATTGATAAAATCAATGTACAAAATTATGTCATATTTGAGTATTTAGTGTTCAAAAGACCACTGTTGACTCCTTTAAAGCTTATTATGAGTGAAATTTGAGATAAAAATGGAACACATAAACAATATTGTCTTTTATATAAAAACTTTTTCTAAGAGTAAATTTAATGGTTTCTACCATTATTTTTGCAGAATTTAACCTTATTCAACCAAAATCTCTCTCTCTCTATATATATTTAACATTTCATGCTTCTAAAGTATTTGCTTTAAGATTAAAACTTTAAGTTTTTAATTTTTTCTTAGAATAATGTCTTATCATGAATGTAGGAAAACTTTAACCGTCATGGTAAGCAGTGTATTATTATACAAATAATAAAAAAGCGTAAATTTGTAAAATTCAGAGAAAGAATTAAAACATAAGTTTTAAGCTTCCAGTAAATTTACTTAAGAAAATTCAAGTTTAATATACAAACATACATTTATAAACGTTTGCCATATATTTAATTAAAACAGTTAAAAAAAAGTACTTGATAAAGTGTTTGTTTTTCTAGCATAATAATATAATTAATCATTTTCTATTTAATCTTGTCAATTAAATTAAATATTTAAATTGTAAATCTTTATTAAATTAAAAGCGGGATAAAACCACAATCCCTTTATTTAAACATTTTTACTACTGTAAGCAGTTCAGAATATTTTCTTTTGTTCAAATATTTTAAACACAAGTTTCAAGTTAATAGAACAAATATTTGAATTCTTCAGAATGTTTGAAGAAGAAAAATATATGAAGAAAAAAATAGGTATTTAAGGTTACCCTATTTTTAGGGAGAATTAAAATAAAAAATCGTTTCTTTTATGTGAGGAAAATCTGATTAAAATTAAAAAGAAAGAAAAATAGTGCGGTGGTTTTTTGGAGAAAAAAGTATACCCGTTAAACATTTACTGTGAAAGGTAAACAATTTTGGTCAGGTTTGCCTTTTAGAATGATTATATTCAACATGAACAGCGTTTTATCAAGTCCGTCCATTTCCTTCACAGTGCACAGAAATATTCCTCGCGAGTGATACATAACAAAAATAACCAAAGAACTATATGTACCTCTAATGGTATTTTCTTTTCTCGAAAAATGTGACGTTTTATCCGATATAAACTTAATTATTTCATTAAACGTCACGCGCATGCATCCACGTTAGATAGTTTTGACATCTTAGTCTAAAAAAATATCCAAATAAATACGTTCAAGTTTTCTATAAACATTTTTTAACTTAAACCGGATAAGACATCATACCTTACTCTGTTCATTTTCTAGAAATCTAAGTTGTATAGGTTCAGTTCTTTGATTTTTTTTTCGCACAGTTTGGGGGACTTGTTGAAATTTGAATTCTCATAACTGTTAAATTATATGCATACTAATGTTTTATGATCAATAAGTTGTTTTACTAATGTAGAATAGTGGGAAACTATATTATTCCCAAAATTCTGCATACATTATAACGATTTTCAAAAGGTTTTAATAAAGACATTTTCTCAGAATTTTCTAAAAAAGTTTAATCATATGTAGGAAATTTTTTAGTGTTGTTCGGTTAAGGAATTTATTCCCAATTTTCTCTAAACAGAAAAGTAAAGAAGTAAACAAAATGCTTAAATTGTTTTATTTTCTAAACTTTATGCCTTTTACCGAGTAAAAGCAAGAAAGCCTTACGAATAAGTGTTTTAAGCCAAATACCTCATTTCTTCCAGCTTCCCCAAAACGCGAATGCTTCTTTCTCATCACGAAAACCCAGGCGCTAATTAGCAAAATAGCAATTAAAACATAACGCCTCATTGGTAACACATCCGGAGCGTGAAGTGTAAACATCGCTCTTTCTTTCACGCTGCGAAGAGCTCAGCAACTCTTGTTATCAATAAAATACGGCACGCCATACGTGAACTGCAAAAATCATACATTTTATAGACTTTCACCAGAAAAATGATGGTTTTTCCACTCCGGGAGCTTATTGCCAAGCTCAGAGAAAGAAAGGGAGAAAGCAGAGAAACAAAAATGAATAACATTTTTATAGGGGCGCTGCACCATAAAGCACCTGAAAAATGATTCTGAAAATTCAAGGGCTTTTGAGCAAAATAGTGAGTTTATTTCTTGTAAAACAACTTCGCTAGACAGCGTTCTTAAGTGTTGTGTGCGTGTTTCTAAGCTCCCTGGCCCCCCCCCCCTTTCCTTTATTTCTGCAAGTTTGGTGAAGGCTGTGTTTTACAGAAGCCTTTTTTAGCGGAAAATGTTTTCCGTGCTTGAGTTTTATTTAAACTACTGTTGCGCGTAGATGCATTTTCATAAATCAAGCATAACAAGAAAGTATAGGGTACAGGTTTTATGGCGTGGTTGTATATTACGTTTCGCTTTGCTATTCTTCTTAACTTTAACAGATTGAAGTGTATTGGATTTTGCGCTACTCGTGTTTGGTTAAAATAGCAAGATATGGATACGCTGTATCAGAATTTGAAAAACGTTGGTATATTTTTGTATACATCAAGCATATAGAAAATTCCGTTTTTAACTTTCCAAAAAAACTTAAGGTTTCTGATATCTTATAGCTTTAGTGTAAGAAACTTTTCTCTTGAACTGAAAGTTTACTTTTTATTTATTTATTTATTTCACCGTACAGACTTACAGTCCATTTACATGGGAAAGGAGAGAAAAAAACCCCCACAAATACCGAAAATCAGACAATAATAAAAAAAAAGAAAAAAAAAACTAAAAAAACATATATTCTAAAATACAAGAAGAAAAAGCAATTGATTTAAGTAATGATTGCCTACTTCAATGGATGTAATTAAAAGGTAGGTTGTAGGACAATAAGTTCTTCTCTAAATATTTACGGAAATGTTCACAATGTATGCAAGTTTATTTTTGGTTATTGTTAATTTCCACTTTGGTCAAGAACTATGATGTATTTTTATGTACGTCTATGTAGTTAAAAATAACTTCCCCCTAAAATAAACTAACTGCTCTCTAACTAAGCAGCCTTATCAAAAATGTTTATATGGTTATCTTACACAAATAAAAATACGCAATTTTATTTGTTTGGATAACTAGGTGTTTTAAGTTTAAAATTTGAGATCAGAATTTTGGTGTTATCTTTGCTAAGTTGAGAAAAGTTTTCTTTATATATTTTAATCTCTAGAGATGCCGAAAACATAATATTATATGCTTAAAATGTAATGGTAAAATGTTTTTTCTCGTTTCACTTTATTTGTTGTCACTTGCTCTTTTTTTTGTTTAAAAGAAACATTATTATGACATTCCTCTTTTAAATCAAATCAAATCAAATCAAATTTTATTGTACAAAGACAAGTACAGAAAAAACGAAAGACACACAAAGAACATCAAAATATACAAAAATAACAAATACACAAAGAAACAACAAAGAATGAAATTAAATATGTGGTATCATAAGAGCCAGCGGCTCGTCCTTGATACCTATAAAAAAATAGACACTAAAAAAACTGCAACAAAAGCTGGGCTGACTATTTTAGTATTTGAAATAATGCTTCAGTGTTAATTTGCTCGCTTAAAAATTTATATATGCCAGATTTAAATTCAAGTTTATTGTTAGTTAACTTTAGATTTTCGTTTAACTTATTAAATATATAAGGACCCAAAAAAACATGAGATTTATGTAAAATTTCTTTATTAGTCTTAGGTATGAAATAACTTCCTTTTGTATTCCTAATTTCAAAGTTGCTGGTTTTTATTTGATAAAAGGATTTGTTGTTAAAAATAAAAAGAAGTAAGCGGAAGACAAAGAGTTCACGTATTTTCAAAATGGGCCTAGGTAAATAATTAATATTAATATGAGATAAAATTTTAGTCTGTATTTGGATTAAAGGTCTAATATTACTTAAGTAGTCAGAAGCATAACAAGTAATACCATAGCTAATTATAGATTGGACCCAAGAAAAATATAAAGTGCATAAAAACCTATGGTCAATAATGTACTTAAGTTTAAAAAATTTGAAGTTGATAAATCTTAGTTTATTTAATAAATAGCTGGTGTGAGTCTTCCACTTTAAATTACTATTGAAATGAAGTCCTAAATATTTTATAGAGTCAACCCGCTCAATGATATTGCAAGGAAAGTCATCACACAACATATTGCAAGTAGCTTCATGTAATTTTAAACTGTTAACAGTTAGTTCACTAGAATATAAATTAAATACAATAAACTTAGTTTTCGATACATTTAACTTAAGAAGATTTTTACCAAACCAAGTATTTGCTTTATGAAGTGCTATTTCCATTTTTTTAAACAAATCAAGATAGTTATCAGCTGAAAACACAAGAACAGTATCATCTGCAAATGTAATAATATCACAACCTAAATTTAACTGACAAAAATCATTAATAAAGATTAAAAATAATAAGGGTCCTAAGATGGATCCCTGGGGCACACCACCATTGATTGATAACTTTCCACTACAAATATCATTAATTTTAACCAATTGACTTCTTCCGCTTAAATATGATTCAAACCAAGAGTAAATATTTCCTCTAATACCAATAGAATATAATTTCTTTAAAAGAAGGATATGATTAACGGTATCAAAAGCTTTGCTTATATCCAGGAAAATAGCGGCAGTTTTGAGATTTTTGTTCACATTGGAGTAAATGATTTTTGTGAAATTCATTAAAGCTAATTCAGTACTTCTTCCCTTACGAAAACCATATTGGTTATCAGCTATTAGATGATGCATTTCTAAGAAATTAGTCAGACGATTGTGCATAATTTTTTCTATAATTTTTGAAAATATACTCAGAAGAGAAATCGGACGATAGTTATTTAAATCATTTTTGTTTCCCTTTTTAAAAACAGGTACTACTAAGGATGTTTTTAGATCAGTAAAGAATATACCTTCATCAAACGAAAGATTGATTAGATTAGTTATGAAATCAGAATAACAATTGAATAATATAATAATCATACTTTTGTTAATTTTATCCAACCCGGTTGATTTTTTGTTTGGAAGAGAATTTATAACCCTAGAAACTTCTAACTTATTTACAGATCCAAAAAATAAACTATTAACATTTGATTGCAGGTTTTGATTTAAAATATCTGAGGGTATATTAATGTTGGAAGTATTAAACACCGATGAAAAATGACAGTTAAATTTCCAAACTAAATCTTGTAGATTATCCTGAGAAGGTAAAATTGGAAGTTTATTTTCATTTAAAATGTCATTTACTACCTTCCATTGATCTTTGATATTAGTAGATATCAAAAATTTATTATGGAAATACTCAGATTTTAGCATACGTAATCTAGTTTTAAGTCTATTTCGAAATGAAGTATATTGATTTTTTATGGTTTGATTAAATCTATTCCTACGATACAATTTAAATAATTTTTCCTTAACATTAATTAGTTCTAGAATTTCTAAAGTAATCCAAGGTTTTTTTATAGTCATTTTCCTGGAGATAGAGCAATTTTCCGAAAGGGATATAACTTTTTTTACATTAAACATGAAATTCCTAAAAATATCGTCACAATTTGAACCATTAGCTAAAGATAAATTTAATCCAGAGTTACATACAATATCTTTAAATATCCTTGTATTAATTACCGTACTTTTAGTACGCACAGAGTCATCGAAAGATTTTGTTTTTAAACATATACTAGACATCACAGGGAAATGGTCAGTAATTGGATATGAAATAATAGCAGATTTAATATAATAGCAGAAATGATTTAATATGATAGCAGATAATATTACGAGCTAACAAAGAAAAAACACTCCAAATCTAGTAAACTTCTATATTGAAAAGTTCAAGTTAGTTTAGTTCCAAGAGTATACTTGAACTATAATATGTTAATTCGTAAAATATGAAATTGCCAATAGTAAATAACTCACATCTTTTAAATAAATAATCATTTCTACGACAGTATAATCACAGTATAGTACGATAATATCCAACCAATATCCTATTCAAGTTTACCAAGTAGTTTTTCTTGTTGAATATCGTAATATTGTACTAGTATAGAATTAACTAAAATGTAATTAAATTTATCTTAAAACTAAAATTATGTGAATTACACATTTTTACCCCCGTTGTCTTCAAGAACTTTAAAAAAAAAATATTTGAATTTAACTATTTATATAAGTTAGGCGTGCATCATCATTTTAGTGCAAATAACCAAATTACCATAAAACTCTTCCCAAAATACTAGAATAAGTCAATATTACCATCAGAACATTACCAGAACATTACCATCAACTCAAAGTCACCGAAACTCCGCCAACAAGACCTTGCAATAAATTCCCAGACAGCCACACATCTCAGTCTGAGCACCTTATTCCACAGGCATCTTCCCAAGCGTAGCGCTTATACTTTATCCAACAAACAACACCTGCATCAAAAGCGGCATGATGTGTAACCCAAACAATATCCCTCGTAGTAGATGAGAATTCCGCAGAGGCACCGAGGTCTTTGTTTACTTGAAGGACTCTTGGGAACCTCTTTTGTGCTGCCACTGTGAATCTGACGTCAGATGTCGAGTCTCCTGCAATCCGATTTCGTAGATGAGTCTTGGGGAATAGGAAAGGCCTGCTGTGAGTAGATCTTTATGACTTTAAACACTGGACGTACTTCTATTCCGTGGATTTTCTTGGAATTCTGGAGGATTATTGTACCTCTCTAGCTTTTTTGGAGGGGGTAATGGATGGAATAAATAGAGTTGAAGAAAGTCGCTGTTGAAGAAAGTTGGTGATAATAGAGTAGCCGATATTATTTCATAGTATTTATTGGTGTGTCTGTGTATACAAAAGTAGGGCTGTACGTAGACTGGGGTTGGGCATGCCTATTATTTCTAAGGTTTACTCTCCACGCTTGCATGGTAGATTGGATACAGCTTTGTAGATCATTCTTGATTTGAAGTTTTGTGTAAAATGTTGTGTATTTTATTAAATCTAGGGCAATTTTAAAACTCAAAAGTATTGTTTAATTTTTATTCTTAGTGTGACATTCGGGGAAGCGTGTACCGCCCTTTGCTCTCACCTGAAGTTTTAAAGGAAACGACAGTACAAAAAAAAATAATCGATTTTGGGGGGTAACTATTAACTAACTCTATACTATCTCTGGACATAAGGAACCATGTTTGTAATAATGAGAAATTATGAAATGTTCGGGTAATTAGGAAAATACTTTCATACCATTAAACACATCTTTAAGGGGGTCCCGTAAGCAAATTTCAGACATTGGTGTATATGTTATGGGCAAAGTGATAAATTGGGCATTATTAATGATGCCAGGAGTGGAGGAGGGCAAAGTGATAAATTTCATTGATAAATGCCATTGAATTTATCACATTGCCCGCCTCCACTTCGGGCATTATTTAATAATGCCCTATTTATCACATTACCCGTAACATATATAAATACACACTGTGTATTTATTTATTTTTAATTTTGATGATTTTTAACCCTTTCAATCCTCGGCCGCCCGAGATTACCATTTAATTCAACAGGAAATTTGGGCGCTTAGGTCTGAAATAGTTAATACAAAGTATTTTATAAAATCAAAAATACGGTTAACCGATTTCTATTTACTTGGTAGCGAAATCTTTACTTGTTATTGAATGAACATATTTAAGTACCTGCTTTAAATGGAACTATTGCGAAATAATTCTGGATAAAGTGTCAAAACGTATTTAATTCTAAACTCAGAATCTTGAAAGTTTAAGTAAAGAATGCGAAAACTGAGCTTTCTATCTACGGTCCACTAATTTCAAATCCTTACATTGACTTCCAAATCATGTTTGCAAATGTATTTATACATGACAAAACGACCTGAGATGTGGATATAGTCAAAGTACTTTGTGACGATTTCCCCTGTCCCTTTCTGCACCACAATAACCAAAATGGAAATTCAAGACCCCAAAAGCCACATCGCTGTCTCGAATGTTTATTCATCAGCCCGCTCTCATAACTCCATTCTCCATTTCATAGTGCCTTATTCTTACTTCCCAGTGTCTATTATGCATTCCAGCATTGAAGAGGGGAAATCTTTCCGCCATTTGTTTCGTAGATGCCTCTGTTTCCATTCCGCCATAAAACGTCGGCACAGGTCGATGTCGATGCATTAGATTCCATATTCGGAAGGAATATTTAAAATCCCGCGATCCGATTGGGCGGACGGTTTTCCCGCCATTTTTGCAAGGGAAAAATCCTTCCCCTCCTTTAATGCATCTGAGGGATTTTTGTTACTTGTTTCAATCCGCGAATTTGTCTCGCGGCCACGAAATGGCGCGAGTTGTCGAATGCAGGTGCCATTAAAAAAAAAGAATGTTCTCGAATGATGATTCGTCATCGGGAACGATCTGCGAATTTCCCAAATGGCAGCCGCTGACGTGACACAGAACCCTTGTAGGTATTTTTAATGCGATGGGTTTTTGGAATTTGAAAGTCAAATTTTCGGAGTTGCGTCACTTTGTTTCGCTCCCCATAAAAGGGGAGAGATTCGTTTATTATGTTTATTTTTCCCCGTGAAGAATTCCCCCGTAGGGACCTTTTCCCTCCTTCGTTTGTTGCATTTTTATGGCCCTCGGCGCGATGCATTAAACGCTTATAAGCGGGAATGGCTTCGGATCTGGCCTATGCAAATAACATCCGAGCCGATGAAAGAATTAAGATCGGTTTCATTTTCGGAATGTTGATGCCTCGGGCTGAAGGACGGTATTTATAGTGTTTGTAATGGCAACAATACTGACGAGTTTCCTGTTTCGCGGATTTCGTCTTATCAGTCTCAATGCATTATGGCGGAATCCAATTTTCTGGAGGTATAGGTACAATTCATGGGGGAAATGAGGATTTGTGACGAAGGGATATTAAAAATTAATACCTTGACGAATCGTTGTTGCCATTTGATATTTCGAAAAGTCGAGGCTTATGTAAGTAGTGTAGGAAGGGAGGTTTTAATAAAATATCTTTTTGGTTAAAAAAATAAACACCTATTAGCCGATGATTTTCTTTTAATTACATTTTTCCTTATGTTTCATTTAATAAATAGCTGTACTGTTAATGCTAAAAAATAACATTAATTCACGAATAAAGTAAAATTGAATCAAATCTCTACATCATAAATATCGAGATTAATTTTAAATCAATATCAAAGTTATTTACACTTTGTAATGAATTTAGAACTTATAGAGTTTAGGAGATATAATAAGACAATAATTCATAATACCTATATAATAACTCTAGTCCAAATATTAAGTTATGAATGTTTTTCATAGAACACATCCGCAATCAGACAAATAAAGAATTAAACACAACGATGAAACAAAAAGAGGTTGAAAGAGTCATTTTGAAAAATCTAATTAAAACTTTATGAAATTTCTCAGGTATCACAAACTTATTATGCAGCTCAAATGTCAAAAAGAAATCTGCATATTTTTCATTTCTAAACAAAAAAACATTAAGCATGCTCCAGAATGTATGTCTCTTGTTTCCTTAAAGGAGAGAAAGAAAAACATCACCCCTTGCAGGTACCTTCTTTTTTATTTTTGCCCTAAAACGAAGTTTTATTTTTTACTCTTCTCCTGTATATTTGTAACTAACTCCTGTCGAGGGAAACGCGACCATCTGCAGACGACATTAGGGTGTTGCCAGATCACAAACCGATACTTCCGAGAAATTCCCGCCGAAAGCGTTACTAGCCGTTAACCGACAAAACCAGAGCAAAAGATAAAAAAAAAAAATATTCCGTATCTTTTTTCATTTATTCTTTTCCTCCATTTTTAGGGTTTTCAGCTGTTGGTACATGACTCGAGGTCAAACTTTACAAAGAAACCCCATTTACTCGAAAACTGTGATTGCATTAGTTTTTTTTATCGTCTGCTTCCCGTTCAAAAGAAAATCTCAGGTTCATTTGAAATTAGCACCTAGCTGTTCTTTTCATGAGTTTCCGTTTTGGAGGGGAAAATAAATAAAATTTCCCCTTCAAATGACGGATTGACCGGGGAAAAAAAAAGAAATCGTTTCAGAGAAAAATGTTCTTCCTCATTATTTTCCACCTTAAGAATAATTTATTTTTTATTTCTATATACGAATGGCAATCTTTCTCTTTTTACTTTTTATTGGAGATATTTTTTCGGCACAAAAGTTATGAGTTCCATCATGTGAAGTGGATCTTTTTGTGATAGAATTTTTTTTTCTTTCACAGAATAGACTTCTGTTTGCTTCTCAAGTATTATTTTTAGTATCAAACAAGATTATTTATTTTGAATGAATTAATGATAACAAGTTCATAAAATGAATTCCTTGTGACGCTTTGTTAAATAGGAAACTACCTACTTAAAATTTGATTTGCGGATGGAGCTTGGATATTCCAAGTGGCATTTGAAACACGACAACTTAAAATATCAAATCACATGATTCTCAAATATTTTAAAATTAAATCTGTATTCTTCATAGAAAATAAGTAAAAAGTTATTCATAGTAACACCAAATGCAAATACACTATACTGGCATGTAAGTACATTTTTGAAAAAGGTTCTTTAAAAAAGTAAAATAATGTTGGAATACCAAGTCCAAAATAAAAAGTACTTTAGAATCTATATAAGCATTGATTTCATTAAACAAAAACCTACTAAATTTAATCACGAAATGTTTAAATCATTTTGTAAGAAATTTATTTACATTTTTATGTTGTCGTTTTTTGGGTTTCTACTTAGTAAATATCTCTTAAAACTATTTGGAAAACATATTAGTGCCTAATTTAATAGAAGAGCCTGATAAATTTAAGAATAAATACATACTTTAAACCATAGCTATGTAATAATAGCTATCTAATAAAGTGAACTAAGAAAACATCTCTTTGAAAATAAACTCGCATCATAAAATATGATAACGTAAAATAAATGCAAATTGTAAACAAACACCTTTAAACATATTTATGGACTTTTGACAGTAACTTCATAGTACGAGGTTAAAGAAAATGATTTGATACCAAAATTATTTGATTACAATACATTTTTTGTAAGCTGTCTTTGGAACTATTATAATATTTTTAATTGGCGAATCATTCATTTATAGCATGTGAATAAGTTCTTCACCTTCACATGTCTTATTTTGCATTTTGCTCTTTACTTATTTTTTAGTTTGACCTCAAAGAAACCACGCACGATTACACAAAACATTCCCATAGCTCTATTTTTAAAGTTTTATTATGTCCGTATGTATTCACATTAATTCTAATTGATTTAGACTTTAAGATTCTTTTTAGAGATAAGAGATTAAATATATTTTTTTTTTGTGTATTTAGGAATAAACAACTTATGTTACTTAACTCAACAGTCTTTATTGAGACCATGCTATGAAAACATCCCTTGTTCTCAACTTTGCTGCAAAAAACATTTGCATCACAAATCCAACAATTGCATCAACTGGATCCACATTGATTAACGACAAGGAATTAAACCGTGGATCCCACTTCATCACCCACAGCATTCCCAAAGGAAAGACACCCGAAAAAGCCGGTGTCATTCCATTTGTCACAGCACAGAAAGCCGATGGCCTGTTGCAAAATCCCAGGATAATACTTAGCTAACCGTCGCTAAATGGTTGTGCCTTCTACGACACTTCTGGGCTCCATTCCTCATCTCCTTTCCTCCTCGTGATGTATGGTGGCTGCATGGATCTGTTTTTCTTTGGACTTTGGCTTCCTTTATCATACGAGCCGAGAATGGGAGTTATTTGGGTGTTAGAGTTATCCGTCTATTGGGATGAAGGATTTCTGCCACTGAGCAGGTTCAGAAGGAATCCTTTCTGAATGTAATCCGGGTGATTGAATGTTGCCTTTGTCAAGGGGTGTTGTTATAAGTGTGATAAATATTCTGATGGTTGGGACATTTCCAGGTTGTGTTGTTGCTGTTTCATGTATAAATATAGGTAGTATCATATAGATGTTTTTTTTTGCATTCCCAAACAATTCTGTTACCTCACATAATTTTGATTCTTGCAAACACTTAAGGCCATTTCGGCGTGACTATGATAATTTTTAGACTTATTTGAAAAAAAAAACAAACCTTAGTGATTTAATTCACTCTGGAAAAAGGCACGGTACCACACCTTAAGTATTTCAAGTTAGTGTAACAAATTCATGCACTAAATCCCTTTAATGAGTAATAAAATTATTAAGTAACATTTAATTTTACCTTGTGGCAAACGAAATAACTTTTTTTATAGAAAATGTTACGCTAGTCACAGTTAATTGTGTATGTTAAATAGAATGTTAATTACCTTGTAGAGAGTGTGTTGAGTATACAAATTATACTAAAGTGACCAAAATTATTTAATATTTCTCTTTTTGGTTTCTTTAAAGTTTTACCAGAGTGAATATTAAAGTACATATTAAATCATTTAATATTATTACTCTTACTCAGTTTTAAGATATAATTTAAAATCTATTAATATATATAATTAAGATATAATTTACATTCTACCCTTAACCTTCATTTTCTATGAATTATCGGCCAATAAGTAAATTAAAATTTACATCTAGTCAACAGTGTTTTTACAACATGGTTATATAGAATGAAAATTTGCTTATTAGTCCCCCATATGTGCAAATTTAATTTCCCATACATACATGGGAACTTCTATAAATCTTTAAATAGAAATATACAAAATATATATGATATAGACTTTTATACATTTTAGTTTTTCTTCAGTTGTAGCATATTATTCGTGGTAACAAAATCCCACAGCTTAAAATCATTAAACTTTAGTGTGACTTTCCTGCATATTGTCTAAGTACTCAAGCATAAACACGATGGATATTTAAGCAAGCAGGAAAAGCACTTACAAGATCCCATTTCAAACATCACAAAGCGCCACGATACAGCCCACCATCCGGCATAAGTGTTTTCATCAAGCTATCTCCGCGCGCGGGTGCTTAAATATGTCCGGAAAGGGAGATAAGGCAGACACAAAGAAGAGGAGCAAGGAAGCGGGCGTGAAAAAGTTGGTGGAAGAAAAATTGCAGAATTATAAACTTCCCCAGCGAACTGAAGTGATAAGAAGAGTAAAATAGAAAATGAGGAAGCAGCTGCTGCGAAATTATCTTCATCCATTCTGGCAGCGCGCAAGAAGTTCGGAATATCTGGGAGCTCGTTCTTTTTTGCAGTTTTTAATGGTCGGAAGGTCTTATGAATATTACAGTTGAAATTAAAATCGGGCCTTGTTTTAATTAATAGTGACAATGGACTTTTTAAAGGGGAGGTGTTTGAATGAATTCGTATTTCTTCGTTTACTATGGGAGTATTATGGTGTGGGGATTCAATTTTACTTTTTTCTATTCGGATACTAGACCTATTTATAATATTTTGTAGTACCTCATATTTGTATATAGTATACTGCAAACCTAACTCAACTGTACCTAATTTTCAGGTTTAAATGTAACTGTACCTTTTAACTGTTACCTACTTTTTTATTCCCCATCTAATGTGTACTTTTGTCATTTTCTGCTCCGGTCAATAAACATAGTGTGTGCTTGTTCGCATTGGATACTCATTTTTTTTTCGGATTCAATCATCATCCATTGTCACCAGTGATAACAATATTCATTTAAATTGGTTGTTACAAATCGTGAGAACTATAAGAAAATCGGTACAATTGAAAATCCGCAGATTTCTTCTGACTTACGTGGATGTCTAGTTGGTTTAAAACAGTAAAAGGACCGACTACTTTTGATAAGTAAAAATAAAGTTTTAATCACAATACATCCACCTCTCTTACGAAGCCTGAAAAACTCAACTACTTTTTCAAACAATTTTTAAAACTACCTACTTATATAATCCAGATGAAAATGTATGAAATTCAATATGAGATTTGTGGCCTCGGGAGCCCTACGGACTCATCATTAAATGTAGAATCTCATTTCATATTACTTTAACTAGCTTATCATTTATGAAACACGTACTTAGGTATATAAATATAACTTAAAATATTCTCCATAAATAATACCCATACACAAACACCTAAACACTAAGGCACGAAACAAGATGTTTAATTTTCTACAAGGTTTGAAACTAGAAAGTTTCTAATCATCTGGCTCATTAAACGAAAGTTCCTGCGAAAACGGTTAAAGCAAGCCCCTCCACAAGGAGCACTAATTCGAAAAACCATACACGGCGCAAACAATTCCCATACCAGGACCGCTTTCTTTTGATTAGTTGGTCGATAATCCTTTGAGAGTATTAATTATCGAGGGCAGTAGCTTTCGTTCCTTAAACATTGCTCACATAGTGGAGCGCTTAATGTACTTATTTAGGGTAATCTAGCGAAAGGAAAATTTCCCCTGATCCCTGGGCGCTGTTGCCCAAGTAGTCCAATTTCCCAACAATGGGGGAAAGGGTTCATTATTTGTTCGAGAACTCTGACCACCTAGAATGTATTGATTTCTTGAAGGGAGGGTTTTTTATTCGGAGGTTTTTGTAGCTTTTAGTTTCGTGTTATTTTTAAATGTTATTTTACATGTTGTTTGGAATAGATAAATTGAGATAAATGTTGATTCATTATTGTGTAATTTTGAAACAAAGTTACGTACATTTAATCTTGTGATTTTGTACAATAATTTTTTGATCCCATCTAAATAAAATAATACTAAATATAGTCATACCGCCAGGAGAAGAAAAAAAAACAAAATTATAAAAAGAAGTAAAAAGTCAAATGATATTCACGCCGATTTTGCATAGAATGTTTAACATCGTTTATGAATTACCGTTACCCCTGATATTGAGTGGAAAAATACGTTCCCATTTTTCTCCTAGCGGTATGAATAAATTTGTACTTTTTTTCTTGCTATTTCTTTTTTTATTCGTATAAAAAATATTTTCTTATTTAACTTTTGATCTATAATTTAATATAAAGGATGTGTTTGTTGATACTAAAGCTTACGCAGGCTTATTACATTGTATTTTAGATTTTTTTTTTTTTGAAATGTCTAAACAAATCTTACAATTAGCTTGATTTATTAAATATACATACTTATTTATGTATTTTGCCAAAAAGTATGGAATATGATGATTTCTTTCTTTTTTAGGTAAGAAACTTGAACTGGAGTCAATATATGATGTTTCTTATGTGTAGTATTTTTATAAATGGAATCAAAAGGTATTTGTTGAAAATTTACATAGAATAAATATATTACAGTTCAAGAATGTAAATTTTTTTTTTGTGTGTGTCTATGAAAAAAACGTGTAAGAAATGAAAAAAATTATGATAAAGAAATAGAATGTGTTTCAAAAAGCAAGGAATACAATCCTACTTATTTGCATTACGCATTTCAAAGATTTACGTCATATTTTGTCATCTCTTAGAAGCAAAACGTTCCCCTATTCAAATTGATTTCTGTCAAGGAATTTTTTGAAATAATCCCAGCTTTCAAAGAAAAGATAACGCTAAAAGAATGTAAATTCTTCGTTTTTCTTTAAAGTCGTACGGAATTTGTGAGGGCATGTAGTATTTTGATGGATTCGTTTCTTCTGAAAGGTGTATAGGAATAATTACTTTTATTTAAACCCTTTTCAAAATGTGATTTATTGGTTTAATTTTTAGGTTTTAAACTGGTTAAGACATGAATGATAGTTTTTATTTTCATGAACGCAATATCTTCTCCGATACCATATATTTCAATAGTTAAAAGTCGAAATAATGCCAAATGTTTTAGTGTTGAATGAAATCTCTCTATATTAAAAAAAAGTAACAGTCGCCGCCGCCGCTGCCGCTGTTTCAGAAAATCTTCACTTTGACAATTTTGAATTGTCACTATGCAAAAACTATGGAACGGAAATTATTGAAATTGTGACCATTTGCAGACAAATGTATGAGGGTCCTTTTCGTTCCAATAGCTAATTAATGAGATAATTAGTTCTGGAATTATTTAATGTCAAAGTCGAAAATTATTTTTTTCTGCTGCGAGTTCGCCCCCAGCAAAATCTATTCGCAGCAGAAATATGATTTTTTGCAGCCGCATTCTCTTAGATGTGAAGTTTTGCACCTCGTCGCCCTTTTTTCGAATTTCGAATTAGTTTTGGAGTAATTAAGGTTGAAAGTTTTGAAATTTTTGACGTGTTTTCGGTTTTTTCGTTATAAAAGAAAAACTAATCACAGTAGAACTATGATATTTTAAACACACATACAATTATTTTTTATAAAAATATTGGCGTTTTGTTTTTCAAAAAATTCTAATTAGTTTTAGAGTTATTAAGATTCAAAGTTTTAATTTTTTCTTCTCTTTCTGTTGCCGTTCACTAGAGAAACAGGCGAGTTTTATGATGAGTCTAATTTCTTTTATTTTCAACAATGTTTTTTCTACAAAATCGTTGGTGATTATTAGTAGACTTGCTGGATATTTCTTAACATTTCGATTAAATTATTGATAAGCTAAAAAAGGAATGTATTTCAGCAACATTTTTGTTGTTAATTTAGGGGAATGATACGAATTAAATTATTTATAAGCAAGAGAGAGGTATTTTCGGTATTACAAGAGGCTTAATTAAGTCGAGAAGAGTGTTAGGCTGGATTGTTGAGATGAACAAGCGAGCTCTGCTCGCTTAGATCGCGAAGCGATCTGAAAAGAACTGCGAAGCAGTTACGGGGGTTGGTGAGCGATATCATAAAAAAATTAAGAATGCCATGCAAAAAGTAAGATGTTTAACCCTTTTAATCTTTGACCCACTCGATATTTCTATTGAGTACAATACAAAATTTAAGGCTATGAAAAGCTTAAATACAAATCATTGAAATCACACATAATAAACTACTAACGAAGAAAAAATAATTATTAGTTAATAGAAGAATAGTGAAATTATTATTGCCCAATGGAATTATATTTTGTTAAAATACTACCAAGATTTTTCATTTCTTGGTGTATATTTATTAAAAGTTTACTATTTTCTCTTTTTTTAAATAGATGCCTAATCTCAATTTTACTTTAATTAATAGCTATACTAATATTTATATTGTAATAACTAAAGCCTTAATTTAAGATAGGCACTTGTGTAATTTTTTTTGACACACTGGATAATTTTCCAAAATAGCCAAATGCGTCAACAGCATATTAAAAAAAAAAAAACATGCAGAAAACTAGAAAGTATTAAAACCACACAAAACAAATTATTCTTTAAACTTGACTTCCCTCACTCTCAAAACATATCTCTCACTTGAAACTTCATTGGAAGAAAAGTTTCCAACGAAATATATAAAGCACTTAGTTCATTTTGAGTACATTCACACATGTCCCTGCGTACGAAACAAAACAAAAAAGCGAGATTATCAGCTACACTCTCGAGAACCAATTTCAGATTTTCCAAGGAGTATAATCCCTTCAACTACAAAGTAAATTCGAAACTATTTGCCACCAATACAACTTTTCTAGAATGAAAAGTGCTTCAGAGATTACTTTGGGAAGATCCGCCTCTCTCTTTGAAATGTAGAATCAAACCTACCTCTGCACCTCTAAATATTGTGTTTGTGAGAAATGCTTTTGCGAGGCGAGGGGGGAGAGGGAGGGTGCGAAAGGAATCGGGTTTAGAATCTGAAGAAGTCTTTTCGAAAAACTTATCCGATTTCACTCTGAACATTCAATTTATCGATTAGTTCGGGGTAAGTTTTAAGAGGCGAAAAAATAGTTTGCTGGAGAAAGGTCAATAGTAATTTTGGAACCAGAATGCCTATTTGGTATTTTCCAAAGAGACCATTTTCTTTGTCTTTAGAGCGACTAAGCTTTTATAGTTAAAACCAATTATTTGTTTCATTCTTTTATTGAAAGTAGGGATTTTTAGAGAAGTAAAACTTGCATCTATTTATTAAAAATGTGGCGATAAAGGTATTGTTTTATTTAATTCTGGTAAAATTTATACAATCTATTTACTCTAGGCATAAAACTTCAACTTAAAATTTTGAGTTTTTATTACTTTTATTAGTTTTTTTTATTGTCTACGTTTTCTTCTACCTATAACCTTTCCTGTTTTAAATATCAGGTGATTATAAGGTGATGATAGGAAATAAAGCTAATATAATTTACCGGATTATTACTTTAATGGAACTTATTTATGAAAAATTGATAGCTAACATTGAGTGTTTTTAGATATTTTTAAAATTTTATTAAAACAATTGGCTTGAATATTATCTACATATTTATCATTTATATTTATATATTTATTTATCATTTATATATTTATTATTTATATCATTTTAACTCGGTGTAAAAGAATAATTGGTAAATATTTTACAGCATTTAAAGATCGCAGTTAACCAAAATTTGGTTTTCATTTCGTTATCTTCCTTTCCGCAAAAAGAATTTTAGAAACTTAAAAGCTTTAATAAAAAACTAAATATATCTGTATCACTTAGAGTTCATAACTTGTTTTTTAAATACTCGTATGTAATAATTTAATATTAACTACCCGTTAATTTACTGTCTTTTACAAGTGGTGAGATAAGCAGTCTGAAATCTCAGAATTTCCCCCTGAAGCTTATGATTTATATATTTTTTTATTTAATCAAAACTACTCGAAATTTTCCATTAAAAACAAAATTGTTTGGGTATAATATTTCTACATTATAGTGAAAAGTAATACTATGAGTACTTTTGAAATACATCTCCTGGGAGAATATTCCGTAGTATACGACCTATAAAACCCTTATCAACAGTAATTCTAAGATGTCTTCTTACTGTTGTACAATTGAGAGAAAGGATGATAGGGTGATGAAAAAGGTTAACTTCCCCAATATGTCCCCTAATTGCTTTTTATGTCTTCCCACGACCCTAAAAATGAGCGAAAACTCTTTTCTCGGGGTTAAGCCAAAGGGACACTATATTTACACCTTTTTATATGATCTTTCTATGAGCGTCTTTTTATCCGAAGAAATAGTGGTATTATATATCATTAATATAAATAAACCTTGTATAGCAAACTTATAAAACTATGAAAAGTAAATTTGGGAAGATTATAAAATACAATATTTATGAATAGGGGGGAGTAAACTCTTAAAAACACTGTTTAGGTACTACTAGTAAGTTAAATACGTTTTTCTGATTTAATTTTAATTACTTTCTACTTTAAAATGACCAGGCTGAAATTTTTAATACAAAATATTATAATTACACACAAAAAATTCAATCTTTTAAAATCTCTTCTGTTTATTATTAGTTATGTCATTCCCATCAATATAAAATTATCAAAGATTGAATAAAAATTTTAATTAATTTAGGTTTCTTTCATTCTCATACATTACAAAGTTGCATGCATCATACGTCTTGTATTAAAAAATTATAATATTAATAGTGACAGGTAAATAAATTAAATAGGACGGTATTAAATTTTCGTTTACCCATTTCACATAAAATTTGTGTAAGAATATTCATATGTTGATGAACTACAAAAGATTCCTTAAAATCTAGATATATTACAAATGCGTAAACAGAAAAAAAAAATCTAAATTTTAGCCTGTAGATTTCCTTAATCTTCAAAAGATTCCCATTCAAAGCAGTGATTAATAGTTCTTAGCTTCTCCAATAACGCAATTTTATTAAACTTCACCACCTTAGAAAAACATAGTTAAGGGTATGCAAAGAATCACAACATTCCATCAAAATCGTTTTTTTATGAATCATATAAATCTTTGGGTATTAAAGTATACACTAAAATGCCCCAAGCTGTAATGTTTTCAATTTTTGACACATTAATAATGCCATGTATTACCGCTGAAATTTATTTCTCCCTTTTGAATCATACACTGAATAAAGAAGCTTTCATTTTAAGTCATTTATCACATCATTTTACTTCAGCGTATTTAAATTTCGGCTATTTGAGATTTTATTTATTGTTTATTTATTCATTTTTAGGATAATAAAAGCTATTATGTCATTCTTGTGACAATATTCTCATTTTACATTGTAAAATGGAGCTTTTTATACGAATTTTGAGTAGTATGCTAAGTAATATGTCAATTGCGTATTCCTTAGCATAATATTTAAAACTAAGTCATACTATTTAACATTAATGTAATAATAAACTTAAATTATTTCTTTTTGGTGAATTTAAGCTAGGTAAATTTACTTTTTCTTTAAACAATGATTTTTAATCAAATTATTTGAGGAATCATTGACCAAGAATTAAGCAATTTTAATAACAATACATCGATGATTTTACAGAAAATTACAATCTTCAATTATGCTGTTTCTGAAAACTACTAAAAGTTATATCATCGGAATATCTAAACTTTTAACTTCTCGAAAATATAAACTTATAACCCATATGCAAAGACATTGTTCAAAACTTTTATTCCTTTTTTTCAATTGAAAATGCTTCGTTTCAATAATTAGATAAGGAAATTCCTGGAAAAGTCGAATGCCAGGTGAATTTTAAGAATTATTTTCTAACTATCGAAGAATTACCTGTCATTCCATATTTAAAAATGTGGTCCCGGGAGTTTTGAATTCCTATAGATTCATTGGAATTCGAAAATGCTTTTTCAGTCTACGTCGCATAAAATAAAAGTAATAATTAAAAAAATCCACGAAGAATTATTCTTGATTTTCTGAAAGATAATTTGCATAGTTTTGGAAGTTTAAACCACCATTAGAATTTCAAGCATTTCTTCTGAATTTAAGAAATGAAAAAGTTGGAATTAAACGTTTTTGTTGTAAAGTTCCAGTTTAATTAAAATGTTATACAATAACATTTTAGAAAAAATAAATGATGGAATATTAAAGTATTTCAAGTATATTATAAATAAGTAACCTACGTTTTCTGGTTAAGAAATACGTTGGATGTCTATATAACCAAGCTAATATCTTTTAAAATTTTAAATACTTCTTTCAAAAATACTATCATATTATAAATTCGAAAAAAAATTTAATGCAGTTATTTATACATCTGATTACACATGGTGATTTTTTATGCATTATTGTCTATTTAATTAATTGGATCGCTTCTAAGAGTTTTAACAGATTGATTTTCGGTGCCACGTCCTATCGAACTCTTTCGGTTCTAACTCCCCAAAATATCCAATGAATCCAATCAAACTTCAAGTAATGGGTAAATAATAAAAATTTCTAGAGAAATCTTTACCCGAAATCAAGATACTTATCTTATCCAAATAAACGACTAATCGTTATTGCCTAAACTCATGAATGCAACCCTATCGTTCAATAAAAAAAATCAAGTGCAATGCTTCTTTCCAACTCGAAGTTTATGTCGGTCTTAAAGATTCGAGATGTATTTAAATACATAATAGCTAAGAGAGGTTGTTTGTTCAACCACTGAGGAATCAGTCCTATCCAAATCACTTTTTGACTCGTAAATTTGGTACTTAACTTTAAATTAGGAGCATACAATGCCGCTTTTGAAGCAATGGGGCAATCTTCTCATTGTTTGCTTTAAGTGCACAATTCTAGGCTATTAAAGTAATGCGTAACCAATATTGGAGAGAACCGAGTTGAGGGTCACCACAAATTGTGGGACGGTTTTAAGGATGATGCCTTTCTAAAAGATTCATAATTTAAGATTTAAGGTGCATCTTTTATTGTGTACTTGATACGAGCATTAGTAATTATGGAAGTAGGCAATTAAATTACATGGTTTTGTGGTTTCTTAAGAGGTTTAGAGGGTACAAAAGAAAGTAATTATAATCGTTGTGAAAAAATTTTCCTAAAGATTATGCATTACCTACCATACTTATCATAAATTCCGTATTTAAATGTTCGCCTGGAGGTAACCCCTAATGAAGTTTACAGAAGGTATTCTGATTTTTGGGATTAATTTTAATTTAATTTAAGATGTAACTGATATTCCAAAAGATCATATCATGGACCGTTTAATTTGAATGAAACATTATTTACTGACAATGAATTTAACATGGAACTATAAGCATTCCTTTTATAGTTAAACAAATACACCCTCTTAACAAAATAATACCTACCACTAGTTATCATCTTAATAAAATAAATATACATATGTATGCAACATTTAAAAAAAAACTTACAAAAAAGGTGAAATAACACAATTATTTGACTTTATAAATTTAAACCCACCCTTTTACAAATGAAGTTAAAATATACTGTATTTTAACTAAATGTATAAAATTATAAAATTAAAATAGTTAAATATGTAATTAAGAATGATACAACCAAATAAGATGCATTATAAATTATTTTATTTTTCACAATTTAAAAAAAATCAAAATGGACATAATAGTGGATTTTTAGTATAATGATGCATGGCTATGAAAACATAATTAAAATTGTTGTAAAATTTAAAATCACGCTCCTTTTATTGGGTTTGTTAATATGCTTATCACTACATGGGAAACATTAAATATAGCATTGTGTATCAACCCGTAAAAATTACGTACCGTTCTACGAAATTGATTAAAACTTCAAATCATATATTTGATAATGTTCTTATTTGTTTCATTTGAAGTAAATTAATATATTCATGTTTGTCAATATCTCTTTATATACATAATTATATGGTTTGGACATGTGTCACGCACACAAATACTGTAACCTTAAATTGACGTATATGATTTCTCACACATTTTCCATACATATTTACTTAAAAGCAATGTTATCTACATTCATACTTATAAACATAACACTAACTCAAGTTTTCTATTTTTAACCATTGTTCCCTACCGAAATTCAACAGTGTTTTCCTTTCTTATTGGGAGAGATATTTCGTTTCCAATTCTCTTTCACACGTTCCCTGTTGCAGTCATTACAGGACTCATTCCACGCTCCCGGTTCATCCCAAATTCTCTAACCCCCCTCGATGATTATCAAAACCTCGGGGTTTTATTGTTCGGAACATTTAATTATCATCTCCTCCAAGTATCCCTCCCCTCCACACGAATGGTTTTGACTCAGGAGGTACACTACGTGCCCACCATACCAAAAAATCAAGTCTACGGTATCCATATATGAGTCCGCCGCCGTTTTAAGCACCCATTACGTATTCAAACACTGTACAGCAGTTCCTTGGGTCCGCGGCCGATACGTGGGAGGTATACCGATAGCCAAACTAAAGGATCCACTTGAAACAATCAGCATAGTGATGCCGTTTAGGGTTAAGAAAAAATGCGAGTCTGTGAGGAACCATAGTCGTTATTCGGCCGTGTGGGCTCTAACAGCGCCAGTGTCAATATCCAAACGAAGGAAATGCAAATGGGAAAAAGCAAGCCCCAGCAAAGTGCGCCCCGAGAACTTTTCCCGCTTCTGCTTTTTGGGACGTTTTGGAGAAGAGTTCTTTTGGTGGAAGTTTCTATGCATAAACTAATAAGGTGGGGAGAGAGGGTTGTATCTTATTCCCCCCGTAATTTTTTTTCTTTCTGTTTCTTGTCGTCGTCGGCGAGAGTGAGTTAGTTTTCGAGATGTGGGCTCTTGCTCCCTGGAGTGGGTTTTTGACTGTATAATTGAGCCTCTGGGAGGCAATATGGAGAGGGGATTGGAACCCGCTGCTTTTTTTCTTCTTATTCCTCATTCAAATTGGGATGGTTGAATTTGGGCGTGAAGTGCTTCGTTTTTATGGAGGAATCGGGATGGAATTTTCTGGGAAAGAGGGTACATCGGATTTTAATCGCTTGTCGCAGCTGGTGTAAAGCAAACAGAAAGGAAAAAAAAATGTTGGTGCTCTTACTACCAGTTAGAATTTCTAAACGCAGTATAGATAGGTATTTGATATAGAGTTTGGAAAATTCGATCATGTAAATTTAATTGGGTTTTACAAAAGTGTTATTTGGTTTTATAACATGTTTATAGTTTCAGAAAATTCTAATGGTATTCACATATTATGTTATAATAATCACTACTTTTGATTCATGAATATTTTTGTAGAATAGTTAACTTTCTTCTTTCAAATTTAGAAAGAATTACATATTCAGAAAAATATGTTTTAGCTTCCTTCTATTAATATGTATTGCGTATTAATATTAGTAATTTAAACTTCAGTAACAAGCAATTCCCTTTTTAAAGCTTCATGGCTTATTATCACATTAACAGTTTTTAAAAAGTCATTTTTAAAAGAAAATTAATAAAAAAAGTAATAAAAAGTTTTAAGCTTAGAACTTTCATTCTAATATGCTAAATTATGTTCTAAAGCTTACTAAATTAGAATAATATTAGTGATTTAGGTTTGAGAAATACTAAATCTTCAAGCCGGTTGAAAGATCTAAAATTTATTACAAATCACATAACATCAAAATAAAAAGAAACATTAAAATATCTCAACTAGCAATATTGATTTTAAGTTTAATTATATTTTGAATAATTTTTAAAATTTTACCAATACTGTCAAATTAGCAAGATTTTCGCCCCAGCTAATTCTAAATTACCAAAATACTAAACAGGATTTCTCATTGAAACTTTTCTTAACTTGAAGTAATTTCATACCTTAAGGTTTCACTTTCAGAAGTTTATAAAAATCCCCCTTTTAAATTAATGGCAAAAAATAAATTTCCAGAGTAGATAATCTGAAGAAAAACAAAACAGGGCTTTATTTTTGATCTAATGCTCCCTCTAATCTTTCCCGCAGAGAGTTCCATTTATCCCGATCTATCGTTTATCAACTCTGTTTATTCCCCGAAGGCTGCTTTCGGCCATTTATTCTTCGAAATGCTGCATAACTTTAGAAATATTTTCTTCCTTTGTGCCCCAAAAGCGTACCCTGTGTTCATCGCTTCAGAATGCAGCTCAAAGGATGGTTCATTTTATATCGAAGAACCTATATAAACGTCAACAGTAACTCCTACTTTCAGTTAGAACAATGTCAGAGAGAAGAAATGTTCACAATAAATTGCTGTTTCTGTGGTTTTCTTGCTGTGAGCTTTCGTTGCTTGGTATTTAATGGTTAGTTTGGTTCTGATGCTCTTATAATATTTATAGATGTTATCTTCTATAAATAATCTGTTATTTTGTAACTTATTTATAAGATAACTAAGTTTGATAGTTTGTCTGATGAAATAAAACAAAATAGTTGAATTTTTTTTATTATGGAGGCAGATGATTTTTTAAATGTAACAGTTAACAATTAAAAGTGGCTTCTTCGGATTTACGCATGAATGAAGTAATTTATAATTTTGTCATATTGAGCTTAAAATTGAGAATAGTTTTGATTTAAGTTTAAAAAACAAATTATAAGTAAACATATTTCTAAGCTATAAAATTAAAAATTAATTATTAAAAGTCAACGAGTGCAGTTAATAGAAACTTCTGACACTAGAATATGGTGGATTAAGACGACGTTTTTTCATTATATTTTCTTCCCCGATGGCTATCAAAGAAAATTATTCAAATTTTTGTCGGTTAATCAACCAAATTAAAAAAAAAAATAACGCTCAACTTAAATTACCCATATATGTGGGTGTTTTTTTATTATTTTAGGGTTTAATTAAATATATCTAGCTTTTTAAATTTTTTAAGGGTTTATAAATAAATTTGTGCACTTACCAATAAAAATTATATCCTTATCACTCCTTAATATAATATCATGGAGTCCGCTAGAAAAAGAGTACAAAATGTTACAGTAATATACTAAGTGTACCTATTATAAGTAAGCTAAGTACCTATTACAAATAAGCTTGAAGAATAAACTGTATTGTTTCTAATTTTTAATTAATTTGTTATTCAGGCAACAAAAAATGCACCAAACCTATAAATTGAACATGATCATCATCATTCATTGGATATGATTAGAAGCGTATTTTCTTATTTTTATCATTAATTGCTACTATTTTGTTATGTCTGTACCTAATTTAGAAATCGGTAAGAATATAGTTAAAATCATTTTTAGTGTGGTAAATCATCTGTATAGTTACATAAAGTTTTCGTATTTGTAATAAACATGTAGGTAAAATTAAAACAGACGAGAGTACAATCAAATGCTTCGAACCATTTGTATTCCTTTACATGCGTTCCAAATTGAATTTGGCTACTTCTTCATATCGCCGGGAAAAGGAAATAGTTACAAATGTTTTTGCATTCAATTAATCATCTCATTCCGTTTGAGGGTGAACCACAAATTGATTTATTATGAAAGACGGACCACACTCCAACTCTCCAGAAGTGCGATTCCGTTTTTTTCTCCCAGTTCCTTCACTATGCAAATCCATTAATCACCACTTCCGTGTTTTTAAGGCGGGTTCACATGGCTCGGTAAACGCGACGTGATCGAAACCTTTGGTTCTTAGCGCTACTTCGGAGTCGTTACTGGAAAAAATCCCACAATCGCGTTTCCCGAAGAATCATATATAAATCCACCCTCACAGCTTGTTTTACATCCTCGCAACACCGTTCCGTTGCGTTTCGAATCAATTGCCAGGGTGCGTGAGTTCCAGAAGAAGAAGAAGAAAAAAATCAACAAGGGGGTTTTTGTTTCCACGTTTCGTATTGGAAAAGTGACAGCCGGCAGGCAATTTAGCTTTTGATTGATTCTGCTGGCGGCCACGCGCCACAGCCTTAATGCGTCGTTAGTTAAGCAAAGGTACAGCGTACGCATTAATGAAAGAGCGTTGAGCTAATGCGTTGGGAGATTGTGATTATACGCTAATAAAGATGGATATGCCGGAAAGTTGTTTGTTTTTATGACAGACGGGCTCGTTCTCATGGCGATGAAAAAAAATGGATGGGTTTCACCTATCGTATTACATCACGCGCGCGGCTATTCAACATGTCATCATTTGGGTGTCACTGTTTTGACAACGTCGTGCTGTGAGATGATTTATTCTGAAAGAGATCTGTCAAAAGAATTTATAGAGTATGAAATATTTTCCTTTTGGTGTGAACTGCTCTAGGATTTTATGGAATATCACCCATCCTGAAAATTCGAGCTTTATAAATACGGGTTTTTTATTTGGTCAATTTATCCGTTTTGATGTAATGGAATAATTTTAACGCAACCTCGCTGAAAAGCTTATTTTATTACTCCAATGTGACGTGGAAAATTTTCTCTCGAAGTTTCGAGTTAGCTTTCTAATTTTAAACACTTATAAAAATTATTTATGTTGCATAACTATATTATAATTCATGAAACCATCGTATAGCTTTAATTGGAAAGTTTATTTAGGATGATAAAATAATACGTAACACATAAATTAATAAATAATTTTGCATAACCTGTTCGAAAAACATCTGTCACTTTAGTATAAAAATATGTATGATGGTCATACAAAAGATATAATTTGTTTACGTTTTAATCCCTTTAATCATACTTAAATATAATAATTAAATTTAAAATGTTTAGTTTAATTTAATTACGTTTATCCTTTGCTGTACAAAATTGCTATTTTTGCATTGAGTAAAATAAGTCTAAATATTTATTGAATTTAAAAAAGAAATGTATACGTAACTTGTGTCATAGTAACCCAATTTTTCACAACATTTTATTCCTTAAATAGAGTATGTTGAATATTAAATAGCTTCAAGGTTCTTTATTGTTTTTCCAGTATAAGCATCTTTAGTAAACTAATTAAATATGGAAATTGGTATCTCACAACAACAGTTGTTCTTAATTACTTTCACTCAAGTGGTATTTTTATGAAGTAATGAGTATTTTATCAAAACAATTGAGCTCTCTAATTTAAATATAAAATATTTCTATTTACTTATTTTTTACTACTAAAGAACTTTTTTCCAAAATAGTTTTTTGATACGTTAATCATTTTTTCTTGTAGTAAAACAGTTATCATTGAAAGAAATTGTCGGGAGATAGATATACTTGTTAGTACATTATTAATTACTCCTTAAAGGGGTAAAATAAAACACTAAGTTACTACTCGTATTTTATTAATACTTTAAAAAACAAAAAAAAATAAATTTCCACAATATTTGTTTCATGTTTTAATTCTTTTAACATTTCATACCGATAAAAATATAAATAAAGATAGATTAACGATATCACTAAACAGCATTTATAATTCATTGGTTTATATTTAGATGATAAACTTTTCGAATATGTTTGCTTTTTGTTTTTGATTTCATACTCAGGAAGTTTTCTGTAGTCTCTATTCTTTTTATTGCATCTAAAAAAAGTTGGTTTTAGATACTTTTCTCTCGTAAAAGTTATTTGTTTTTGAATGGAGTTTAATTTTTTCTTTAGCAAAATAACTTGGTTATTCGACTGAAAAGCCATTTGTTGTAAAAACGTTAATCGAATTAAATGCACTCAATTAATACTCTGTTCAAGCATAAGCTAGGTTTTAAAAGATATCAAATAATTTTCCAGAAACAAGTATTCATTACTCAATAAGATTTAACAATGAGTTATTTCTTTATGTCTTGTTTAAGAAAAAAAATCTATGTGACAATTATTTTTTAAGAAATGTTCATTTAATGTTTTGTTTGAGTTTATCTATCTCTTAAACTTCATGTTTTTCAGAAGTAAATGCGTGCAAAAGAATGGAAATGAATTTATAAAAATAATATGCTTTTTAAAGGTTATTAAAGCTCTCTTAATGGACGTTATCGCTTTTGTTTAATATATCGCATTTTCTAGAAGGACAATCACAATTTATTCATTAAAATCTTTTATTCGTGTAATTTGTCTGTTTAAATGAAGTTTTTGTTTCGACATATTTGCCTTTTTGTAAGTTTCACTGGAGTTTTTATGGGATATTAATTGATTTTTTTTTTAAATCAAGTTAAAAAAGAAGTAACTTTAAAAAGAAACACTAAAAGAAGTAATATTCAAATCCATAGTTTATAATAATGGGGTTTTTAACATATTTCTTATTGAGTTCTTCGTCAATTAGAAAAGGTACTTTGTAACAATCTACATTGCGCATTTTTTTAAATTTATTTATCATAAATAATTATTTTACAATTATATGTTGTTGTTTTTTTATTTTTCTTTTGAAGAAATATATTTAGGTACGATTCCAAGCCTAAAATTCATTCTTTAACACTGCATGTGCATATTATGCTTATAAATAAATATATTATATTAGCTTATAAAGATTTGAAACAGAATGTAAAATATTGCTGAATCTGCGTTGTTTTCTTAAACAAATTTATTTAAACCAGAAATGTTCTAAAAAAAATTTTCAAAATGTCCAGACTATTAAAGGATCTAATGAATATGTTTATAAATTTCATTGACATTTCATTAAGGTGATCACTTAAATGTATTATTATTATTTTAAATAATATTATAATTTTGCGGTAACCATAATGTCATATAAAATTTTGAAGTTTTTATCCACAAAATCTTAACATATTTTTCTCCATTCTAAAATTAAAATATTATTTCAAATCAATAATTTATCCCAAGCTCTCACATTGCAAATCAAATGTGTCGTATCTTAAGGAAACTGAAATAATTTCTCATTTTGTTTTCCTAATTTACTGACATTCGATACTTCAAATATCTATCACCTTACCCTCATTCTTAACCTTCAACCTTCAACAGCTTAACCACTCTTTCTCTATCCCGTTAAAGATAATTTATAAACGATAAATAAGACATTCAAGAACATTAACCTCCCAAACAAATTACTTACACCCCTTCAAACCACCCACTAATTCACCCACTTAACGCACCATTCTACAACACCTCGTACGCACATCTAATCTCCAAAATAATCCTCACAGCGCAACTAACCACAGAACATCCTTTTTTTTTCCGAACCTACCTCCAAAACCAGATAGCCGGAAGCGAACCCCGCTGAAAAAGTCTCAAAAGACCCCTCTACCTCACCTTCAAGCCTCATTAAACCCCGGGAGGAGAGTCCCTTTTCTAAGACCTAGTGACGCGCGAACATCCCACTACCAAAGCAGCTGAACGTTATACCTCATCAAGCACTCTTCTCGGGTCCAAGATGTCTGCCGCTGAGTAAATAGAGCCCCTACCATCCAAAAACGCCCGAATTTGCCATTGAATCCTATAGAGAATTTCAGGCGGCCAGGACTGAAAGGGATGGAGAGTGGCGAAAAACCCTCTTTATAGCGAGGAAACAATGTATTTGGTTACTCGAGCATTTAGCGTAGCGTGGGCTCCAGCATTTACATGTTGGGCTAGGAAATATTACCTGGGTGTTTTTTTGATGCGATGAGTTGAATTTGGAGTGGGGTATTAGAGCGAGATATGGGGGATTAAGGCTGGTTTATTACGGTTTTAAATTTTTCGTATTTTTTTTTGTTTGAAATGAGGCATGTTTATGTAATTTTTATGCTAAGGTGGTTTCGTGAGATATATGATGTAGGAATTAATTCTGGGGTGCTTAGATGAGGTAACTCGCTTTTCTATGGGGGATGGGTTCAGCCTGTGTCAAGTTTTAATGGGAAATTTATTCCGTTTTGTGTAGTTTTTACGTGATTATACTGCGTATCCAGATGAAAGAACGAGTCACGTGATTTTGAAAGACGTGTCGATTATTTTTGAAGTTTATAAAGAGGGGAGACAGGAAGCTCAGATGGCCGGATGGATAAGAAAGTATAACTTTATATCCCAATAGCAGAAAAAATCAATTGCAAAAGTTAAAATTATTTACGTCCTCCCTGACAACACGAGAATATATGTTCCGTGTAAGAACTGCACCGATGCCCACCTTACCCCGTATCACATTATAGAGTGCCCGGCCCTTGTCCCACATATCTTGAATCTGGGTTTGGTGCCGCTGGCTTCAGAACTCCGAGAGGTCCTCTACAGCATGGATGCATTGGAACTAGCGGATGCAGTTCTGAAAACGCACGAGGCCATTTAATTTATATTTGTCCATGGACACGATAAAAAAAAATTATTTTCGACACGTGGTTCTGAAATGAAATTCTACACTTCCTTTTTTTACCCTTCGCGAAGCTGCTTGATTTCTAATCTTAGACCCATTCAATTATTTGGCTGACTGCCTAATTCCGTTTATTTTTGGTGGGAAGAGCAATTAATATCTGCTATTTTTATATAAAACGTGTTTTTTAACTACTTAAATTTTCGTCGTTTTAAAAAGACCTTATATGTTATCGATTTAAAAATATTACAGCTTGATCACATTGCTCGCTAATTGTGTTAAAACATCTTTTTCCGTATGTTTAATTGAAATTACCCTTGCATTTCCTACAGCTAAACCGATGGAGCAGTTATAATTGAATCGCCAGTTTGAAAAAAGGAATAAGTCCAAAAAATGACAAATGGACTTTTTGTGCTCAAAAATATCTCCAAGCTAAGCTTTACACATGAGTGGAAAGAGGGGAAAAATAACTTACCCCTTATAGACACAGATATAGCCCTTTGAATTTGCGAAATCGATATTAATTCCTTGTATTCCGTAATTTAATTTGGAATTACAGTTAAATTTTCTTTCTTTTCTTATTCTGTGTGCTATCCTCTAAGCCAAAATAAAATTTGCTTTTGGTATAAAAGTAGTTTTAACATTTTTTACACAAAGAATCTTTGACTCCATTCATATTCACTTACTCTATTGATACAGCCTTAATGACTCAGTCAGTTTCATATTATTTTTGAATTTCATTTGTCTTAATCTTTCTATTTCTTCCTTTTTTACTGTGAACTAAGCACAAATATAATTTAAATGTTAATTTAATTGGTTTTTAATATTTTTCTTCAGTTGAAACTTTATAAGGTTGAAAAAAGGAATATAAGTATCAACTTTTTTCCTACTGTAAAATATTTTTGAATGTACTTATATTTGTTTCGATGATTGTTCTTTTAGGGTCTAATTATCTTCTAATTAGGGTCATTAATTCCCAGAGAAATGTTGGTGCTTATACAACAAAAATTCCATTACTTATGCAGTTTTGTTTTTCAATTTTCTCAAAACTTGATTTTTGGACTTACTCCCTATTTCAAATTGACGTTTCAATTTTTTCCTTTTTCTCAACAAACTCCTTTAGATTAGATGTAATAAAACTATTTTTGACGATTTTCCTAAGCGTTTCTTTCTAAGACCGCTGAAATATCCATTAAAATGGACTATTACACTGTATCATACCATGGCCACCTAAACTAATAAGGCCGTAGAAGCTTGAAATCTGAGTGATGTCATGCCTTCTCTTCCACGTCATCGACGCGTTTAAGACAACAGCGCAACTCCAGTCTGGAATCTTGATCGCCCCACCCTTTACAGCCTGATTGGTCTCCACAACTACGGTGAAAACGTCACTTGAATTAGCCACACCGACACACGTGTCGAATATTTCAGAAGTGAGAAAGTGAATTAGAGATCGCGAACCTCAAGTTGATTCCGTGCTCTATTATAAACAATTTTATGTTGTGTAGTTTCGTTTTGCAGAACTAAAAAGAGGTTTCCCTTAAGACCTGAAAATGGTTTTATGCAGAGTTAATTTTAATGATCATATTTGATCAGTGATTACTAAAATCTGGTTTAATGATTAAATTTTAAATAAAATTGTAAAAATCGGGCCTGGTTTAAAACTCATGATCGGACATATTTTAAGCCTTCAAATTTACGATTACAATGGAGGGGGGGGGTTAAATATTAACTGTAGTTTCCTCTTTTCGATCAGTTTTACAATGTTATCATCAACAGAAAGATTTTGCTGGTTTTAGGTCCAATCTAAGGTGTCCAATCCAAGGACTGTGTGCAAATTTCAGATCAGGATTGTTCTGCTCTTTAACCCCATCTGTCATTAGGAGAGTAATTCTTAGCAATCCTAGATCAAAAGTCAAATCAATCCTAATTCAGATCAAACTTTCTTCACCCATCTGAAATATTCGGCACGTGTGTCGGTGTGGCTAATTCAAGTGACGTTTTCACCGTAGTTGTGGAGACCAATCAGGCTGTAAAGGGTGGGGCGATCAAGATTCCAGACTGGAGTTGCGCTGTTGTCTTAAACGCGTCGATGACGTGGAAGAGAAGGCATGACATCACTCAGATTTCAAGCTTCTACGGCCTTATTAGTTTAGGTGGCCATGATCATACCTACTCCCTTAGTTCCAATTCACCCACGGAACGAATAAAACTTTTCGGCCTAAACCTATGGTGCAGATATAAAATTACCCCTTTTCTTAAAACCTACTTCAGTTCCTTGTACGGTGGACAGGCAATGAAACTACTTCTGATTTGAAGATTTTCTTTAGCATCAATGGACTCTAACCGCATATCTGGTTCGAGACTATTAAAAGTCACGTGAAGGTGGTAAAAAACTCTCACTATCAAATCATATCTCACTACGACTACAAACTCTACTAGTGTAGTTAGTATCTGTGGTAACCAATTGCAAGCTCAGTAGGTCACGTGTTGGTTCTGTGTGACGTCAGACGTTTGAGTCCATTGAAATATACACCAAAAGGGTACCATATTTATCTATAAATGATAGCATCCACTGTACCATATCTGCTCCCTTTATATCTCACAAACCCCTCCTAGGTCAACCAACTACATCCCTCCCCGAACACCAACCTAATTTCAGACCCATCACGAAAAGGAGGGAACCCCACGTGATAGAAAGCAACGCAATAAGAAGCTCGCGACAAAGGAAGATACACAAGATCGATATCACCGGTACAACAAAGTATTGGTCATGCCCCACGCCCTCTATCTCAGCGCAAACGATTACCCCACAGTGAAATATGAGAACCCAACAGGTGCCTCAATAATGGAAGGAGTAGGGAACGAGGTTCCCCTGACCAAACTTTCAATGCAGTAGGTTTGGATTAAAGACTATCGTTAAAAACGGATAAAGCGATATACAGGCCTGCCGGATGCCTTCCGTCAACAGGTTTATTGACTGAGCCTGTGTAATTTCATTTTGATGGAGCAGCCGCATCCTTTGGGGGGAGTGAAGGCCTCACGCTAATATTTTATATCGTGCGAGGAAGGCGTTGTTGGTGAATGTATCAATTTGTTGGAGAAAGTTTAGTGTAGTGTAGATATTTGGTAGGGTATAAGGAGAGGCTTGATGGTAGGTCGAGTGGTTTGAGATAATAATTGCAAGGTTCAGTTCTTGCACGATATAAACTGAGATGTTTCCTGTCCGCATAACAATATTATGGTATAATCTCATATAAGTTATTTCAGAGAGTTACATCATTTTGTCTGAATTTTTCATAAAAGTTTTGAAATTAGTTTTGAGTGTATGAGTGTATTTAGTTTTAGAAACAGTTAAACTGTCGCCTTTAAGTATAACCTCTATTTAAATTTACTTACCCTTCTTACTGTCTTTTCCTTCTACAGTATAGAATTTTGTATTTTTATATTTACACTGGAAACTTGTAAGGGACGTTTTGTAAATATTATGTTTGATGAAGTGATGAAAAAAACCCAACTAATTAACATAATAAATTTGAACCAATCCATTTCTTTGTGAGTGTCTTTTTAAATGTATTTTGTTTTTTAAACATAGTTTAACCCTTTCACTCCTGACCGCTCCAAATATTACATAGGATTTAATAGAAATCTTGTTTGGTTTAAAATTTAAAGCAGTAAACTTTTAACGTCATCTTTATTTATATTCATCAATACTAAGAGATGTTAGAAACGGGATTTTGACTTAAATAAAATATTCATTTTTACTTTGATTAAAATACCCTTTATAGCAAAAAGAGAATAAAGTAATGTCATTAAGTACTTTTTTTTAGTTTAAACTTTCCTTGAGGAAAAAATATGAAAATCGAATTTGTCCAGATACGAAGAAAAATAGTCTGTCTTATTTTCTACGCATCTTACCTACCTTAATTGATCCCTAAGGAATAAACATTATGAAAAATGATCCAACATTCAAGTCTTAGATTGAACCAAGATTAATGGTGGGCTAAGTATTTAGTAACTATTAACTATAAAAGCATAATCGTAAGGAAGCATAAACATTCATCTTTTACAAATCTCATATATTTCATATATTGCCATGAAATCACAATGATTATTATATCTACTCTGAAAATATAGTTTTATTGAGAATAATGGGTAATAATGGAAAACAAAATATAAAAACTATTATTGGTGATAAGGGAAGCATACATGTATCAACCTGTCTTCTTTAGTGTTCGTGTTCAAGATAGAAAGATCTTGGCCTAGGAAAAATGTTGGGGTATTGAGAGATGCCACCCTTAACCCCGGAGGAAGTGTAATTGAGGGAGCCACGTCATTTTGAATTTTATGGAAGCCATCTGGAATTGAAAGAAGTTCCTAAACTTTCAATTTAAATAAGGTTTAAATTTGGTTTCGTTGACGAATAGAGCATTTTCAATCACTTGACTCGGACCTAGCAACGGCCTTAGCGTTGACTTAAAGAAGGTTAACATATACAGAAAATAACTGGTCGTGGAGTTCTTCTATTGGAGCGTTTGCAATCACGTGATACCACACCTAGCAATCACCATAGCAACAAATACAGACGCACATAGCAACCGCCCTATCAACACACACATTGACCTACAATAAGTGGTCGTGACGTCACATGAAAACACTCTATAAAACACGTTTACACATCTTTGATTTTACATGCTAAGCCATCAAGCTAAGTCATTCTTTGAACTTAATGTGCATAAAATTAAAAATGTATTTTAACGCAGACGTTTCTCTTCTTAAATAATTTGTGTCCCCCGAGGAACACATTAGGAAAGTTTAGTGTAGTGTTCTTTTCAATGTGTAAATAACGAAGCCGAGTTTTGCTACCGAAAGCGGCATAACATACAAAAATCACTTTAAAAGAAGCCCCTTTCGCTGAATTTGGAATTTTAAACCAAGCCTTAAAACTCACTCAACCTAAACACACATTTTTTTTACCCAATAAAAAGGAAACCAACCATGTAGTCAAACCTCACCCAAACCAAAAATCAACTCTATTTTAATACACAGAGAGAATCGCACCTAATGCTTTCCAAATCCAAACACACACTACTCCATTCATTATTCACCTCGAGAATACTACAGCGCGGGGGAGGTTGTCCGTTCCAACTTCCCCGAGCATAAAAGTTTGCCTTCGCCCCGCAACAATGAGCATCGCCGATGGCTAATGAAGCTAACAGTCAATTAGAGTCAGTCCGGTTGAAAGTCTAATTAACTCTGCCTCTCGCATCCCAAGAAGTAAACAAACCCACGGCTTATAGGCTTATATTGCTTTTCAATTTAGTGTCCCGTGCTTTCATTATACGCTTTGCCAGTCTTGCGTTTGGTGGATGGAAGGATTTTGTTTTGAGGTGATCTTTTCGTGTCGGGTTGTTAGAATGGTTGATTAGTGTTAGTAAAATTTAATCAAGTAATATTCTGTTGGTTGGAAATATTGATGGTGCGTTTAAAAAATGTTGTGTTTCTTGAGAAAGAAATTAGGTTGGTTGCTTATAATTCATAACCTAGTTTAAGTATGTCCATTTAAAAAGCGAAAAAATAAATACCAGTCTATGTATGTACTCATGATTGGGAATATTCATATCACTTTGAAAGAACAGTGACATTTACAAGGAAACAATAATGGCGTAGTTTAGCAATTAACTTAAAAGAATTTTGATTAATTTAAAATTAATCTAACAATGTTTTTATTACAATTCCATAACAAATTTGATGGGTGGTTTATTTGGTAGCTTCAAACTTCAAACTATTGCAAAACAGTTACTCTTAGAAATAGGAAATTTTCAAATAAAATGAATTTAAACTATTATTGAAAACTTTCTGTTAAAGTTTTCAAGATGTACGAAAGTTAATCAATTTAGAAGAATGCAATCTTTAAAGAATTGATTCAAAATTGCAATTTTTGTTTGCATATTTTTACGTAAGCAACGTTGTTTATCACTTATCCCTTTTCGTCCCAACAGCCCCCAAATTTTCTATAGGATGAAATAGAAATATGGGGCGTTATAGGACTGAAAGGGTTAACCTTGTATTTGCTCACTGTGCACTTGTAATTTAAATTTATCTAATATTTATATTTAATCTATTTAAGTATTGCACAATTTATTTATAAATAAATAAGCTTTTACCATTTCACAACTAACTTCAAATATTCATCTAATTCGTACTTCTGTTTGAAAACATTTCTTTTTTTAATACTGTTTATGCAATAAAACTTTTCACCATTTTTAGCAATTAAAAGCTAATTACTAACTTCCTCGTGTATTACGTTTTACTAATTTAGACCATTTGTAATTTTGTTGACCATGTAAGTGAATTTCAATGTGCAGATTTAAAGTAAATCCTTCTGATGAATTTTTTTATTCCTAAATCTTTTTTTCTTCTTAAATTTATAATTAAACTTCTTTTTCCTTTTTTCTTGTCTTCTTCAAGATTATTTTGAAATCTATTAAGTACAATAAATAACATTTGGGATAAAATGCAAGTACTGTAAACAACATACTAAATTTAAATATTTCAAATAAATGTAAAAATACTTTTGAATAAAACTGTTGAAAAACCTTGTTTATCATGATATTTTCAGCAAAATATTTCGTTGAATAACAATAGAAACAGTGTTTATTTACAATTCAATTGATGGTTGACTTAAAAAATGATGAGTTATAAGCTTTCCATACTTCAAATAAAGCGAAATATTAGGTAACGTGTTTTTCGAAAATTTTCAAAATAGTTTATTGTATAGGGAGTTATTTTCTTTAAAACAGTCAATAAATGACACATACCTACATACCGTTTCTATGTAAAATTCAATGTTCCTTCAATTTCGATGATTTTTTGAAGCAATGTAATTTGTTTATTTTAATTAAAAAAATTAGATTCCCCCATTATTATTTCTTTTCTACAAAAATAATATCATAACATTTTTCTAGTCAGTAGGTTGTCAATTAAAAGCTAGACATTCCGGGTTAAAAACGGGCTATCCCGGGTGTGACTAAGCCGCAATTTTTTAACAACCACTAAAGATTTTCAAATTCGAAGTGGTACCAATAACGTTATTTCTACGACAGTTGAAGCATGCGCAGTAATAGGAGTTTGTTTTGAATTACGTGTTTTATAATATTAAAATTACATTATTTATCAATCTTGGCATCAGCACCGATAGCCTAGTGGTTGAGTGTGCGGCTGATAACCCAATGGTCCCGGTTCGATTCCTGGCTGCTATTTTTGATTATTATGCTTTTATTTAACTTGTAATTTTTCAGAAGTAGCACGATTAGTCCGAGTTTTGTATTGTTACTTTCATGGAAATAACCAGTGCCTTTCAAATTTAATTCACCAACAGAATATTCAAAATTCTGTCAACAATAACCTCTACATACACACATAATTCAAATTTAAAAACCGCTTAAAAACCTTCACTACTTTCCAAAGCAGGCCTCTAGTTTTATCTCCCCACCAGCATCCAATCCCCAAAAGGCACCAGATCGCTCGCAAGGCCGCTAGGTTAGGCACCAAATGTAGCTTGCAAATACACTACCACCCGAGCTATATGTTGTCCAAAGATTAAGGATAATCAACTATGCAACCGGACCAGGCAAGTCGTTGACACTCCAACCTGTGGGCAGCTGTAATAAACGTTTATAGTTAACGCTCGGTTTAGTTAGGGAGGGGGGAGCTTAAGATCAGCCTTAATGGAACGGCGACCTTAATTTATGTCGGTCGCATCCTGATCAGGAAATGTTGATTGGTGCTGCGTTTCCGATCTATTGGCTGGACAAGCCGGATCCCTCGGAATCAATCTGCAGGGAATAATGGAGGGAATAGGGTTTGCTCTGTGGGGCTAAGATTGGACGGCTCTTAGGCTTTGTATGGGTTTTAAGCTTTATTTAAATTTCATTCATTTCGAGAGGTCTCAGTTCTCCTAATTTTCTTTACTGTGTTTTAAAGGATAATCTCGAGGTATGCAGGCTTTTTGTTTGGAGGACGGTATGATGCCTGACGAACCAGTTACGGGAGATGTGAAACTACGTTGTCTGTTAAATGGATAAAAACATCATTGAAAACCCCCGAAATGAGCCAAATATCAACAGATTTTATTTATATAATTGTATTTTAAAAAATACAAAAAAAGTAGATGATTCATGAATTCATGAAGAAAACTTTGCGAGAAAGCAAAGAGTTAATGAGTCAAGTAAAATGTGATAAACTGTCCAATGCCTGAAATTAGTAGGCTACTAATTAAACTGTAGACAAGAATATAGACCTTGTAATAGATAGAGTGTAGAAGAAGTGATATACGGGTGGGAAAAAACACTTATATACGCGAATAAAAGTTATGTCTTCTAAAAACGACTTACATTGTGTATTTTGCAGTAGTACAAATACAAAAGAACTGCTCAGGATAAAAGTGGTATACCTACAAAAATACACAATTTGAGAAAATCATGGACTTGGATTTCTTTTAAGATATTTTAACTTGTGTGGTAGTCACCTAACTCAAGCTAAACATTCATAAAATTTGAAGTTTTCAAATGTATTAAGGGAAGTTAAATTTTTCCAAAGTAAATAATTGAAGGCACCTTGAAAAATATTACTAATTTCCTAGAGCATATCAGTCAGAGAGTCTCTTTCGCAACTAAATGATAAAATAATTTTTAAAACATTCAATTATGTATTTAATGAACATCTGTATATAAATAATTTGAGCACGCATCCTCCTATTTAAGTTGTTGAGAAAGAAGATTCGCCCACATATTTACTCCTACTACACTGTTTTTGAAAACAAATATCAATATTCATCAGGTGAATCAGTGAAAAACCTTTCTGGGGTTATTACTTGGCTGACCGAGAATACAAACGATGACATTACGCCTAAAAACAACAATTTATCACCCCTTTTCCACGAAGCCGGAAACAAAAGCAAACCGAGTATTTCCTCCCAGATAAGATTCCCTCCCAGATCCACGTCTTTGAGGTTTCTTCGCTCTTGTGTTCGTCTGTACAATGCTTTTCTTTGCTCATTGTTTCGTTGCTCCTGCTAATGATGATCTAACGATAGCGCATCGATAAAAAGCAAGAGAAAGTCCCCGCTTTCTTAAGCCTGGAAGATAAGCGGCGGAGTCGCTTCTATTGGACACTGTCTTGTGCCGAGGAGGGATAGGTGTAAATGGCGGCTTTTGTAGCTGCTATCGCCGCCTCTGAATCCGTTGCCATTATTATGAATTTAGGATTAGTCGGTGCTAAAGAGGATGGTTTGGGGAACATTGTTGAGGGGAATGAAAGCTCTGGTTGTTGTCGTCTGCTTTTCTCGGATAGTTTATTGATTTGGAGAGATAATGATGGTAAATACTGATTTTCCCGTAAAAGTATTGAGGCAAGATAATGCATTAGAGTGTGGAAATGCATAAGAGATTATTTTCATTACCGTGTTGATCTATTTAACCAAAAGAAATACAACTTTTAATGGGAAATGAGGGCCATTAATCGTTAAGCCACACAAAAATAAATCAACAACGCTTTCGTTGGGTTTTTAGGTAGAACATCGCCGTATTGTGTTGTGATAATGTTCTGAATATATTTGAAAAGTGTTAGAAATTTGTTCTACCCAGAACTTTGTTCAAAAAATAGCGTTGAAAAATACGTTTAGAATCTTTAGGCGTTCTTAAATTTGGATCCAAATATCATAAAGGACTATCCCACCTGTTATAAGAAAGGAGTTTTCTTTCAAAACATTACCAAATTTTGCCGATCCATAAGAACATGATGAAATAAAACTGTACTTTTGCATAAAAGTTATATAAAAATATTTTTTTTAGAAATATAACATTTCATTATGTTACTTATTTATATATACTTACTTTTAAGTGATTGTTACCAAGCACTCGGAAGACGATACATGTGTCGTTATTTTACTCTACTCTTAAAAATCTTTCCCCGGTTACTTTTTAAGACATCTGAGCCTTCATGTTTCATGCCAGGACTGACTTATGTTTCCTTTTGAAAAATAAAACTACTGCTATAGGCAAAAAATCTGCAAGAAAATTTCTGTGAACTGCAACATTTTTAACGAGGAACTCGACTGTCGAAAATATTTTTAAAAGAGATATCAGTACATCTTGGATAGTCTACAAACATATTTTTACTAAGATTTCCTCTCTGCTTTATGGAATGGTTCAATATATTGTTTAATTGTGGTTTAAAGAATGTTATTATCAAGAAGACCACAACAGTCACTGTTGATAATATGTGCTGGATTTTTGTGGGTTACAACAAAAAGAATATCTTTTCTTATCATGTTTCTGTATAAACTCAATAAATCAAGTCTTAAAATATGATTAGTTAAAAGCCGATATCATATCCATTAATCCTGATTATTAATCTTTTTCGCCTATAAAAAAGAAAGTTAAGCGTTTTAGAACATAATAATAAGAAGAATTTGAATCTTGTTCTATGTAATTTTTAAATTTTAAGGGTAAACCTCAATTTAAAAAATATGGGACCTGGTATTCTCCCCCGTTTAGAAAAAAAAAATTATACTCTTAGAAACAGCGTTTTAAATTTTATGCCCTATTATTTTTTTAAATGTAAGAAAAGAACTATCTATTTAAGAAATATACCTTTACGATTTTTGTAGTTAGGTAATTTATATTATTTACTCTTCTGGAGTAGTTAGTTAAACTGTCTACTTTCCTAAAAAAATATTTAAACAATAAATTCTCACAAAGTTAAGAAAAAGTGATAGAGGAACATATTTTATAAATTTTGTATACATAACTTTAAATTTAGGTGACATCTAAATAGCATATTCAAAAATATATAATTTTTTAAACTAATACATTACCCCCTGATATATACCAAATCTTAAAATAATCTTGAATTGCTAGTTTAAATCCCTTTTATCATAGAATAATTTAAATTCAGTACCTGAAAAGAGATCATTCGTTTCTCTGCTAAATGGTTAATACATGACAGGACATGTTATTTATCAGCTGAAGTACCCTATTCCTCCAGAAACGCCGTAATCTGAGCCATTAACCGAGCAAGCATAAACACCTTAAAAGAGGCTTTAAACATCGAAAATGGTGCTAAAGTCCCCGAACAGTTTAAAATACCGTACATTCTCCACCATTAGTGTTTACTTAGTGGGTGTGCTTTAAAGATGTGTAATTAATTCCTAGTGTGTAATTATATATTTTTAAAAAGAATTGGGATATATTATTCTATTTTTTTTAAAGTTTGCGTAAGAAGTTAAATGTTGAATTTTAGAACTTTATAACAAAGACGTTTGACTATGCCCCGGTGTAATTTTTAAATTTTTACCACGTTTGTTGGAAGGTTAATACGAAATCCATTTAAAAAGTAGTATCTACTAGTAAGAGCTTATGGGCGAACTATAGAGTGTTTTCGGATGACGTCACAACCGGTTTTTTTTTTCAAACTGTGTATCTTATGTAGGGTTTTTAACTCTTGCTAAGGCCGTTGTTTATCTGTTGCTAAATCGGTTTTTAGGTATGGGATCACGTGATTGCAAATACTCCAATAGAAGAATTCCACGGCTAGTCATTTTCTGTAACTGTTAACCTCAGTAGGGCAAAAAACTGTAACCCTTCTGTTGCTAAGGCCGATGTTAGGTCTAAGTCATGTTATTGAAAATGCTCTATAGCTCCTTTGAAATGGATATAAAAGTTCCTTTTGGTTTAATTTTCTTTTGGATATGTACTTTTTTTGTACAACTATTCGAAAATATTTCTGTTTTAATCAGCCTTTAAACAGCCTAATTTTAGCTAACTAGCAGAATCATGCGTGTGGTTGCCACTTTAAAAGGGAGATTAGAACTGAACAGAATAGTACGTATTTAATAGAGTGCATAAAAACAAGCTTTTTTTCTGCATAAAATTATTAATTGGTAAACTGCGAAAACTGTTAATTAGTGAGTAACGCTTAGTCACAATATTTTTTATGTCTTTGGTTAGCATTAATTCTGAGTTAGAAATGCTAACTCAAAATTATTTCATGCAGTTTTTGAAAATATGTTGAGATTATATGCAGTTTGTTTATCAAGAATTTCCTTCAGTTCCAGATTTATGGTTGTTCGGAAATTGCATTTATCTTTCCCATTTATATTTTTGTTTACGTTAGTTTTCTGTGATGTTATTCATTCAGTAAAACTAAATGCACCAAATAAAGTTGCGTGCGAAAAACTAGGTAAAAATTCAAAATAATTAATTTCAGTTTCTTTTTTATTGACCTTTTCTAATCAGAATATACGTACAATTTATTAAATTTAATAGGCATAAAAAGTATTCAGAATGCTATCCCTTTCCTAAAAATCTATATCTTTAACAATCTGTTATTGATGATAATAACCATACAAAACACAATTTACAGTGATTTTATAATCCTTATCATAAAATAAATTTGATTCACAATAAGTTTCTCTCAACTCAACATATTTGTTTAAATTTACAGGATATCCCAACGTGTATTAAAGAAACTTAAGAGATTTAAACGAAATATTAAAATTCATATTTTTTTAATACAAAAGAATCCATTCAGGCTGCGTAAAGTTAAAATATTTTTCTTCTTTACTCAAATATTAAACTACTTTACTGCATTATTCTTCCAACATCTTATGATTACAAAACCGCAAAATGAACTCCTCACAACAATTTTGTGGCTCTAGATAACGAGTCTGAGTATGATCAACAAAACCCCATAACCTTAACTACCCTCTATCAATACACCAATCAGCCATTCAAACACTTGAAATCCCCCACAAAAAAAGCCAAAATAAAAACATTATACATTTAACCACATCTAACTCCGCATAAGCGAAACCCATCTTCCCCCAACGTGTATAAATCAAAAATAAAACCCATCCTAAAACCCAGGAAACGGCTCTCTATAAATAAACTTCCCCACTTTCAAAAGTCACATCCCCGGTCGCATAAAGGGGGCAGAAATTACAGATATATTATCGGATTTTTGTATCGTTAAGCGCTGCCCCGATGTTTGCCATTGATTGCCACGGAGCAGGTTGCATGGGTTGTCTGTTTTTTTGTTGCTGCTTTTCTCTCCCGAATAATATACACGCTTGGCCCTCCCTCGGCTCGGGAAATATTCCCAGAAAAGATGCTCATTTAGGAGCGGCCGAAATCCATTTTTATTCATCAAGGGAAAGCGTATTGTGTAGCTAAGGAGAATCCATCCCGGCTCCGTTTTTCACCACAAGCCTCTTTGGATCGGGTTCGGGGGCGTTCGCAAATTTATCCGTGGATTGTTTCAATGTTTTATGTTGGGGCGTTCACCTATTTACATATATTTTTTCAATGCTTTTTGCTATGACGTTCACAAATTTATCTATGGTTTGTCGTAATGTTGTATATTATGGCTTTCACAAATGTATCCATTGTTTTTTCAATGTTTTATGATTAATAGTAGTCTAGTCATATTATACAAAGCTCACAAATGTACCCATGGTTCGTATCAATGTTGTTTGTTTGGGGGTTCACAAACGTATCCAATGTTTTTTTTTAATGCTTCATGATTATTTGTAGTTTAGTCCTATTATATAACGTTCTCTTGTTTGGACTACATACATTTATCCGTTGTTTATTTTTTAATGTTTTATGATTATTAGTAGTCTAGACATAATTATTATATTACGTTCACAAATGTACCCATGGTTTGTATCAATGTTTTTTGTTGGGGGTTCACAAATTTAATCAATTGGTTTTTTTTCACAACTGTGTGATTATTATTAGCATTACTATTGAATGCTCACAAATATACCCATGATTTCTGTCAAGGTTGTTTGTTGGGGGTGACAAATTTATCCATATTGTTGGATGGGGTGTTTACAAAATCATGCATGGTTTATTTCATTGTAGTATGTTAGAGCGTTCGAAAATTAATCCGTGGTTTTTCGTGGTGGTTTTTTTTTGTATATTGGGTCGTCCACAAATTTTCCCATGCTTCGTTTGGGTTGGTTTGTTTAAACACTTTAATTATATTACGGTATGGATGGTTAGCAGCCACCAAACTCAGTATAGAGGGCGGTAGTGAAAATGAGTCTTTAAGCACTTCCGGGTTACACTTTGGCATCTTTTCAGAGCGCCAGCAACCGCCAATGTGCGCCAGTGTTTATTATTTACATATGTAAAAACTTATTTCTTGGATATATACTGAGATATTTACAAGATATTTTACATCGGTCAGCATATATTTCAAGTTAAAAATCAAGATATCAACTAAATAACCAAAAAAACTTGTGAAACGAACCTACATAAACAAAACGTAAATACCGCCAAATCGAGCGATTATCGTAAAATCTAGCAACCTATTCTTATTAAAGTTAATTTAATAAGACTTTTTGTGATTTAGTTGATGGATAGAAAGCTGAACGAAATTACTTAGCTCATCATTATCCTATGGATGGTACTATTCATGAAACATTTAAAACTGTGCTTTATTTAAAAATCATTTGAGGAAATGAGCCTGTTTACACCTTTTCTACATAGCATATCATAAGCGGAAGGATACACCGGATGAGGTACTAGAGTTAAAAATGTCGGACTGTTTGTTGTTGTTTACATCGGTTAACCGTCCATATTTATCACGGTATATTAATTATATCATGGTATATTTTGGAGCGCTCACATGACAATATGACTAGTGGCTAGACTAGGGACTTTTGCGAAGTTTTTCTTGGTTAATTTCATTGTTATATTGGAGAGTCAATATTTATGATTCATGTGTTTATGATTCATTTATATTTTCGCGTAGTTTTTTATCTGATTTTATAATAAAGTGGAGTGAGAACTTTAAATTGTTGATATAGAATAGTTGTCTTTATTGTAACAGGTCAAGATTGGGGACGCCTGGGTGGAAGATAGCTCTCAAATAAAATCTTTAAAAGGCCCGACAGTTTGATAAAAGCATACATAAAAGTATGTTTTAGATTCTTAAAGTCATTAAAAACTAATTTTTATTTCCTTCATTGGAAATTAAAAAAAAAATCCAGTATGAATATGATAACTTTTAAAAATATGTCACTATATAAATGGAGATATTAGTGTTTAAACCTCATGGTGTATACTCGGGGATTAAAAGATAAAAATAATATATTAAAAAAAAAACTAGATGACTCCAACTGATTGAACCAAGACCATTAACATTGATTTGACTGAAATATTGTTAAGGCTCACCACGATGCATACATATTACAACGCATACACACGATATTATAAGATTTTTGCATTGTGTCATATAAAATGCATTGTAATACCGTACAATTTATGGTCCATTCAAAATGAGTAATGAAATTTTACCAAACTTATAGGAAACAGTAAAAATAATTATATTGCAAAATCAAATAATTCTGATATAAATAAATAAACATTTCAAATAATTTAATATCACACATAACATATTTATTAGTATCGCATTATAAATAATCTCCCTTCCTCATCGACTGCAAAATACTGTAGATTTAGTTACGCCTACCCCCTTAAAACCGTCACACCATCATGTCGTCTTTACTGAGTCATCCAACGAGCAAATGGAACTTTGCGGAGATTCCAGAAATTCTATTTTATCGGACCACGTTCCCATTTCTCTTCCGAGCCATAACTTTAGAACAGCTCAATCGATCCTCATGAAAATACTTGGAGGGAGGAACAGTTTCAAAGGACACTTCTTCCGCCCTCTCTTTTTCTCGGAGGAAAAAAAAAGATTCGGATTCGAAATAATGGAATTTGATTCCCCTGGTTCCAAGAAGAATCATCACCCCCTGGTGTCACTTTTTCTGATTAAGTTCTCTAGGGGTTTTAATTCCTTCAGGGAAAGGTACAATCTTGAGAAACGTTGTTACACCCTTTTAATGAAATTAAGGATGCGTAACGTTGTGAATGCATTTCTATGGTTGTTTACTTATTTCATTGCAATAACATAAGAAATGAAACTTGTGAAACATATTTCAAAACTTTTCCTGCTCAAAAAACTTTAAATTTAATTAGAATATCTGGTTTTGTTTTATTACACTTTTAATTATCTAATTATACTTATAATGTAAGCTAGTATATATATGTACTGTTTTACCTATCCAATATTAATTTAATCATTAATCAAATAATGAGAGTACCTTAATTAGACAATTTACCTGCAATATGTGTGCTTTAATAAAAAGTGTTGGATATTTTAATTTAAACTATGCTTTTTAATTAATAAATATATTTTTAAACGGTGAAATGAACTATTTCTAAAAACCCAAATATAAGTTTATAATTTTTTTGTTGACAATTTATTATTATTTTACTTGCATACTTAAGTTTGTTTGATTATGACTTTTTGTAACAATTTATAAAACATATAGGCTTATAAAGTTTGATAAAAATATATTAATCGCACTATTAAAAAGATATTTTTTGTAATAAAAATGCTGTATATTTAAGTGTACATAAGTTTTAAAAATGTATCACGTATATAAAACAAAAAACAACCAACATTATTTCTTTCATGTTATGTTAAAAATGTGTTCACGTCGGAAAGGTTTTTTACATGAAAAAAACCCTTACCCATTCTTATAATGCTTTCGATCTTACCAAGCAAGTTTTAGAATATTTTCTATTCAGAATTTTACGTTGAAAAGACGGATTAGACAAAATATTTACGCATAATTTTAAAGCGAAATGTTGAACCAAAAAGAGTTTCTTCTAAGGAGTAAGTTGTGTTTTGTGTTGTGCTGTTTTTTTAGTTTGCTGAAAACTAAATTATCCTTTTCAAGGCTTTTAAAACGTATAAACAGCTCTCTCACAAATTAAGTGTTAACCCAAAAGTTGCCCCAAGTTTATCTACAGAAAATAGTTCTCAATTATTCTTTTTGCTAATGGAATGAAAATCCAGGATTGTATCAATAGATTTGTTGATTATATTTAGACTAACCCTTTGACTTCAATTTTTTTAAAAGTATATCATTGATCAATACATTAAGGTGTTATCAACACTTTTAATGAAATAATTTGACGGTTTCTTTGATTTAACTATGATTAACGAAATACATTATATATGTTTCTTAAAAGATTCAAAGAATCACAAGAATTTCTCTACATTGATTGATCGTTTAGTAATTAACACATTGATTAATATACAGACGTCTAGGAGTTTATTAATCAGTACTTTTAAGAATCTAAACACTTATTTTAATATGATTATAGTATAGTTATCATAAATCTAGTTTGAGATACTTGTCATAGGTTTAGGTACTGAACGTAATGACAACTTTTAATCATCTAATCCCCCAACTTAACCTCTCATCATGCCAATAAATACATACTAATCCCAGACTAAATTACCTTCCTCTCCTTTCATCTCAAACACCTCAAAGGAACAAATTTTGACCTTTCAAACGGAACAAGTGGTCTTCAGGGAAGTAAACAAGGGGTCCGGAACCAACTATTCCTGAGCGTCAGGAACTTGAGACCAACTCTTCGCCATTCTGACTTAATCTGACTGGCTTTAATTTCGCATCTACCGAGAAATGAAAGCACCCGATCTGACTTATCACCGAAACGACGTCATTGCTTTTGGTGTTTCTGAGAAGAATTTACTTAGGCGTCGACAGGAAGGAAGCTCATAAATTGCTAATCGGGTGTTCCTGCTGAAGTCTTTAGTTTCAAGGTGGTGGTGGTATTGAATGTTGGTTGGTTGGATCGTCATTCTTGCTGTGTTGGAATGAGCTGTGGTTTGGTATAGATTAGGGGAATGAGATATTTATTTTTGGCAACTATTTTATGATCAGTCAAGGACAACGTTTTAATCCACAATAATTACATGATGATAAAAGGGAGGCAATTGTTTCGGGGATAAGTAGATTCCCTTCGTCAGTGTTAAAAATTGTGACAATTTTTACTAACTGACAATTTTTAGCACTGATGAAGGGGATCCGTTGATCCCGGAAACAATTGTCTGTATTTTATCATTGTGTAATTATTGTGGATTAAAACTTTGTCCTTTATCCTTGACTGATCAATGTCCACATTTGTTAGTATGTTGACTGCGGTTTCTATACATTGAAAAACCTTCTTGATTTTATGGGCATGGTGTTTTTATTGCTAAAAATTATATGGGATTTTTTTTAAACTCAAATTAGTTTAAATATGAAACATCAACTCTCTTCAAAGTTCAAAGTATAACCAAGTATCTTCGTAAGTATCAAATATTTACAGCTTCTCTAAACAAGCTTTGTAAATAAAATTATTCACCAATCATAAATTATTTTACAATATATTTTTGATTTGAATCATGTTATAGAATTTTCCTATTCATGAAAGCAATGAAGCTATGGTCCTTTTTTAAATCATGAAACCAAATAAAATAAAAATTATTGATGAGTTAGTTTTTTCGAGAAAGGGCCATACTTAAAGCATATATATTTTTAAATATGTTTAACTTTTAAATACTCTTTGTAATTATTGTCTTGTATATAGTAAACCTTTAACTCCTTATAAGTTATCTTCATGTTTATTTTGGAGTTGTGATACACTCGAATTAAGTAAATTTTAATGGTTAATATGAAAGTTGTAAAATTAAATTTGACCGATTTTTTATAGTATTTATTTTATACATCAAGGATTACAGAACAACCACCATAATTTAATTTTAAAAAATACAAAATCATTACATAAGCAGTAGTAGTTTTAAAGCATATAAATACAAATACAAATAAATACAAATATTGACGACCAACTACAGGCGCAACGCCAAGCAAAGTTGATTCATTTAACTTAAACTACCGGATTCCCAGAATATGTCGACTTTTTCCTAAAACTCCTTTACTCCAGTGGAACCAACTATCGTTTCGGGCAAACCATTCCATCAATCCACAACCCTGTTTAAAAAATAATTTATTCTGCTTTCCCGGTTAAAATGTGTCTGTGACACCTCGTTCTGTTATCTGTACTGAAGTCCAGATCCTCTGTGTCCCCTTGCTTTATCATTTTGAAACGTTGAATCAAATCCCTCCTAGCCCTTCTTTTCTCTAGAGTGAACATATTTAACTTCTTTAAGCGCTCATCATAATTTAAAATGGAAATATCCCTGATCATTTTAGTAGCCCTATTCTGAACACTTTCAATTAGTATAATTTTTATATTTAGAGGTAAACAGTTTTCAAATGGACAGAAAAATAAAATCAACAATTAAATATAAATAATTTTACATTGCATAATATTTTTATAGTATATCTAGCGTAAGTAATCATAATTCAAAACCCACTGAAACCCAATTCCTCGTCCTCCTAAATCTCCTTCTTCCTTTGATCATCCAAACTCTGAACCACTTTTCCAAAACAACACCCCCCCCCCAAAAAAAAGACGTCCCAAAACGATTGAAAACCAATCAATGACTCACACGGCCCCGATCCAATGCAAACAAAATACTACATACACAACACACACCGTCTGCCGCTTTCCATTAACACTCCCAACCGTCCGAAAAGCAGCGAAGTTTTGAAACGATCCCTCCTCGCACGAGGTCGTCAAAATTGATTATCTTTAACGACTTCCCCCATCTCGTTAACCCTCCCCCTGTCCCCATGTTAATGTGTCCTGACGCGTTCTAATACCAGCAGCCTGAAGAAAAAAAAAACTGCACCGAAAACTAAAACATCGCTCGAAAAGCCGGGCTTAACTTTGTTTCAAGCCGTCTTTTTATTCACTTATTATTTCATATTATTTTGCCGGCGAGGTTATTATTTTATAGCTGGAATCGAAAAAAAAAATGGCGATGTTGAATAGATGTAAGCTATATTACACTGGTACTCTCCGGCGCAGGGTTAATTTTAACTCGATGTCGGTGAATTAAAAGGAAAAGCGCTCTTGGAGGGCTTTGTGTATTATCTTATTATTTCTTTTTGGGAGTGTTTATTATGAGCAGATGCTGGGCTCCTTGTTCGATTATGGTGCTTGTGTTATTGGGAAAGCAGTTTGTGTCCGGAGATAGGTTGTGTTGTTCTTTTTTATTTTTGGCAGTTGCAATTGAGTAGTAATTTAGAATTTTATTTTTTTGGGTGCTTATTTTCTTGCGAGTCAATTTTGTTAACATGCGTTACGACTTGCAACCTCACTCTGTTCCAGAACATTGCAGCGTGTTGTAGATGAAGGATGTGTGTATTTTGTGTTTCGTAAGACATACGTGGATTGGACCAATTTACAAATTACGTCACACAATTTTGTGGTTTTCTATGGTCAACTCTACTGGGATGTCATTATTTTTCAGCGTCAAAATGAAGTTCCAATTCAAATATGTTTTGACATTTTTCTGTTGTTATTGCTTATCCCCTTGGTTTCAGCACCCCTAAATCAAGTCCAAAAGATCACGTTGCATCAGCATACCATTATATTGTCTCTTCCTCTCTCATCAGTTCCCCCACTAATGCACCGATACAGTCTAGGATTTGAGAGAGAGACGCAATGACAAATGACATAAGTACGACATTTCTCTTCATTGTGGAATCACAATATATTTTCATCGGGTAATTTTTCTTTAAAATTAGAAATGTAAAAGGTATGCTTCCTGTTAACATTTTAACAATATTGAATTGACCATCCCTTAAAAGGAGACATCGCATTGTTTAAAGACCTATCCCTTCTTTTTCTTTATACAGGATGTTTGAAAATTTGCGTTTTTTTTTTTTTTTTTGAGGCCTTAAAAATTTATGTTTTCACTTGTTAATATCTCCTCGAATACTGAAGATATTTTTATGAAATATTTTTCTTTGCGTTTTTATGATATTGTCAACAATTTTCTAACTGAACCTTTTGTTCTATCTGCTTTAGTTTTTAAATTGACTTTTTCAAATTTCTTATTTTTCCTCAAGGGGCGCTGTAAGTAATTTAAATGGAGTTTTCATGGTCACTTACCTGGGAGTATACCATGAACCTAGGAGACGTTGGTTTAAAATAACAGGCGTGAAAAAGACTTTTGAAACACCCATTTGTGAATGCTAAAAAACACTACATCTATTGTATAAAAAACGATTTTGTGTTTTAAAGTTTTCTTTTAGAATTGTACTACAGTTCAGAATTTGTTCAGATATTTACAACATAATCATCTTTAGAGTTCATAAAAATATAAATTGTTTAAAGTACTTTTTTATTTATAGACTAATATAAAATACCAAAATATCTTACTGATATTAAAGCTATTAAAATTTTCGGGGGGTTTTTTACACGTTTTAGAGAACTTTCATTTTAACTACATATTGCATTTTCTTAAGAAATTTGAAAACTTCATTCAAAAACTGTCTGAATATCTATGCATGGAAAAAATATGCTGAAAATGTAACATTCTTCGAGAAAAAACCTTTTTTTGAGTTTAAAAAATTCCATCTAAGTCGGGTATTTAGTGTGAACTGATTTTTATTTTCCATTATACTTTTTTTTACACTTTTCTAACTTTCAGAAAAGAAGTGTAAAAACCTTTAAACACATGTTTCAGACAGTTACATTTGATCTCAACACAATGATAGTAGTAGTTTGGGAAAATCTTGCTTACTGAGAAGTTTCTGAACAGTACCTTCGGAAACCCAGATCATTAGTAGAGAAAATGATTTTGTGAGTGTTTTTGTTAGTAAAAAAATTTACTTCATATACTTTTTCCTGAGAAAATGAGGAACACTTAAGTTGTGCAAATAACGTACTGACCTTTGCAGAATTCGATATCTCTTTATTAGTTTATCGAGAACACCTGCTTGACTTATTAAATACTTGGACTTATAAGTTAATTTTTTTAAATATTTCGGGTAAAAAAAAAGTAAAAGATCTTTGAGTTTATATAATTATTTGAATACATGTAATTCTCAATACTTCACAAATCAATAAAGTATCCATGAGTATATGATACTGCTCTGTCTAGTCTAGTTATGTGTGTTAAACTAGTTACATTTAGATACATTTCGTTCAAGCTCAATTACAAATAGAGACGTGTAATTATCTTAATATTCCATCGGCATTACTGAGCGGTTTTGCAATGCCTTGCTTATTAACAATATGTGAATATTTGTATACATTCCAACTGCCACATGCAGTTATATTAGAATGTAACTGAAATGTGCTGAATATTAGATTTTTAGAGGAACTAGAAGGGAAATAGATTTCAATGTTAGTTAATCAGATTCTCTAGATTCTAGGTATGCTAAACTATTATTACTAAATGGTGGTTTTTAAAAGATCGGAAGTTATTATTTATAACTAAATATTTTTAAGAAAATACAAGTTCATATAATGACATTTTGTAAAGAAGATATTAAACCTTGTGCCTTGTTGAATTGTGAGCTGTATGGAAATTGTATACTTGTAAAAATGCTTAATGAATTTAACATGAGTGAAAAATATTTAAAAAATCATTACATTTCATAAAAAAAGACATGCATTTTATACATTTATATATTTTTCTTTTGTATTCGACCTTATAAAAACTAATGAGTTTATATTGATATTGAATTGAGTAAATTCCACACATTGTGTACAATGAATGATTTTATAAACTGATCACTTCAAACATATCAACTTCCCATTACTAAAAGTTTCTTTGATTTCAATGTCCTTAACTTCAAGCTAAGGTATTTAAAAATTTAAAAGAATAATAATTAACATCCTTCAACAATCATAAATCCTGCAAAACCACATCTTCAAAAGACCGCAAAACAATTTATTGCTTCTAAAATTGCAAAACATACAAATATAAAAGAAATTCATGAATATACTATTTTCTAAGTCTAACTTATCCGAGTTATTCAGTCTTGCCTTTTTTATTTTACAAAGCAAGATAAAAACAAGAATATGGAGAATAAAAGCTAATAAGGGATTTCCCAAATTATTATTTTCACTTCTAAAACCAAATGTATGTTTTTTACGAACAGGCAACCCCTTTTACTTTTTAACTGAAATCGTCTTTTTACTGAAAATGTCCCTAAATATTAAATGAATAAGTGAATGTCCTCATAAGAATAAGAAGGGTTTCCATAAAAGAGGTTTTAAAATAAAAGTTACATTCTTTTTGATAAAAAGTTACATTTTCTTTTAAAAACATCTTTTTTACATAAAAAAATTACAACCTAACATGGAGTTTATTGATTATTCTTTAAGCGAAAAATTACTTTATGACCTAAAATAACGCTTGAATAACTTTAAAATTAAATGCTTTGCACTAGGACTTACATTTCAATAATCGATTAAAGAATTTCTTATAAACTTTTTTCTTTTATGATAAAATCTAACAACCTTTTGAAGAAAAAAATATTTAATCTTCCAAAACCTTTTCATATATTTTCATAAAAGGAACAAGTTTCTTTGCTACCCCAAGAAAAATTTAAAAATACTTAAAATCCCTTACTCCTTTGAAAATAATCTAAGAAGAATTACAACTTAAAGATTTTGTTTGCTTTTCTTGATAAAGAACACAAAAGGTGAATAGAATAAAATGGTAAAAATAATATGGAAAGTTATTTAAGTTATTCATAATTTTACTTTTGAAGTAATATACAGAATTATTATACTTCCAAAAGTAGTGTTAAAAGGTTAATACATAAAATGTATGTTTTTAAATCATGGGGGCTAATATGTAAATCAAATAGTTGCTTTTATACCTTCGTCAATTTCGTCTTAACAATGTAGAAGTGGGTTTTTTTTTCCAATATGCCTATGTTGAAAAAATACTTCACGAAAAATTTATTGTTTGTGCCCGACAAACTAACTATAGCGTATCATTACTAAATTTTTGTTTTGAATTAATTTCATTTTCATAGTTATTATAAAAAAAGATCAATAATTTTACGAACAAAAATGACTCGAATCATGAGTTTCCGAGGTATTAATTCTGAATTGAAATTAAATTACTATTCTCGTAGATTGAACTAAATATAAAAGTGGACTTAAATGTGGATTAATTAATTAATAAATAAGTGGTTTAATTAAATCGCTCTAAACATACTTTTCGAAAATGAAAATAATGCTTCCCAGTATTTTAGCGCTTGTTTTTCATTGAAATACAGCTATTATATGAAGGTTGTTTTAATATCATGAATAATTTATTTTAATTCTTACGCATTTTCCAAATAATTTTTCCTACAGGATTTTTGGTAAAAAATGAATGTTTTTAACGAATTTTAACAGTCTCGTCTACTTTATACGACAAAAGCAAGTCAGTTTGTGATTAGGTATATTTCTAGTCTTTGTTTAAAAGAAAATTAACCTGGTATTGTTTAAGTATTCAATATTTTTCCAGTTTTTAGAAACTTTTATCATATTTTTGCAAAAATGTAGGCATTAATTGGGTAAATTTAGATAGCCAGTGTCAAATAAATAGACCAATCAATTGCTGCTAAATATGGAAGGTAATTATCCTTGAAAATACCCCAGCTCATTTTCCAGTAGTTAGCTCTATCATGTTCCTGTTATTAGGAATAACAGCAGGTACAGGGGTTAAATGTTATCTCTTGGGTGGGCATATATTACGCAATTTGATCCATCATTTTTGATGGAGTACAGGATCATCGATCAAGAAAGTGACAGTTCCGAACTTGTGACTCCTGCGAGATTACTGTCTTCGCAAACTTCGTAAGCTCGATTAAACGACTTGAGACTCAGAAAAATATGGGAGATCATAACTGATCTATGTAAGATTTATTTTTGCTTTTATATTTTTTATTAACGAGCATAAAGAGTTGTGGTTTTGCACATGGAAACTATATCGTATTTTAAAAAAATATTTTTAGGATTATATGCGTTTGTACTCTATTCACTATTATTGACACCTGCAATCATAATCCAGTTATTTCTAGTTTGTTTGAGGTCCACCTCACTATGACACTCTATAAAATGTATTGGGCTATTTTTATTATAGTGACAGTCCAAACATAATGTACTACTGGATTAACACTTTAAAAGAGTTGATATTTTCACCTTGGTTTTATAATATTTCCGCACCATTATCTACTAATTTGGTTATTCAAAGGGAAAGACATCGAATGTATAAAAAAATTGCGGACTGTGTAGTTAAAATGTAAATTCAATACAAAAAATAATACATCAAATTGCCCTTCTTTGAACTGAATCTGCATAAAACGGCGGGGTTTTTTTTTATAAAAGAGCATGTTTTGTTGTTTTTTCCATTGTAGCATGTAATATGAAGCCATTCCTATAAGAATCAATATCTGTACTATACTACGTGCGTTTTGCTTATGCAAAAAAAAAAAAAAACATGCTTATGCAATTTGATCCCATCTTGCGGGGTTGCATCGGTATTTTTTTAAAAATTTAATGAAGGTATCTAAGTATAGTATACAATTTCAAAAAAAAAAAAATCGGTTATATTTTATAGCATTTAAAAACTACTTAATAAAAAAACGTTTTTACACCATCTTTCACACTTTTTCTAATAAGAAACTAAATGTTAAAAACTCCAGTCATTGATCCTTTTCGAAATCCGATGCCTCTTCTGCCCCAAAAATCGACCAAAGGAAAGCTGTGCAGGGTAAAAAGCCCGAAGAAAATCCATCACAGTAGTCAATCTAAACCGACAACGCTTGAAGATCGTGTTTCTATAATGGCAGACATGAGTCCCCCTAATAGACTCCAGGGACAACAGGAACAGTTTTTTGGGCGGTCCTTTGTGTAATAAAAACTTCTTTCGTCTCGGTTCTTTTTGTGAAGGGATTGAAAAAAAGTAAAAGAAAAGCATACCAGCTTTCTGAGAAAACGTTTCTTTTGAAATTTGTTTTCTGTTGGTATCTCGTTTCGCTTAGAGGGAAGGGGGAATGCTGTATTGTTTTGGTGGTAATGACGAGAAATTTTTGCCTCCTTTTTTTAAAGCAGTTGTTGACGAGCTCACTTATCTAGATGGCTTTCGGGTGATATTTTAACCTTAAACGAATGAAGACTGGTCAGAGTCAGGTTATGACTGTGGTTTCAAGGGGAAAATGTTGAGCATTTGGTCAGGGGTTTGTATTTTTCATTATTAGGTTTTCAACCTCTTTTTTGCATTTTAACGAATAAAAAGCTTTTTAACTATTTACCTATAGAAATATATTTTTATGTAGTTAATTCATTGAAATGAAATTATGATATTTTTATTTTAACTTGTTATTTGTAAGTAGTACCCAATAAGAATATCTTTTATAATTACAATTCGTAAAATGAGAGTTCAAAAAATATAGTATGGGAAAACCCTTGATGCTAAACAACCAACATTCAAGTAAATCTTATTATTAAAAACCAATTAGTTTAAAAAGAGGAATTTAGCTCACTTCGTAATACTCCTTTTTATAGTTTTAAAGAAAACAAGGCTACTAAAAAATCTAGTTTTTTTTTAAGTTTACTTAGGAGATTAATGCAAATTGTATCAAAACAATAAGCATTTTAGAAAATTTTTTGCTGAATAATAAATGAAGAGTAGAGTAAAATAAACCATCTTTATACATTTTTTCCTTTTCAACAAAACATCATTGTTAGTTGAAATTAAGTTAAAAGTATTTAAGCTAATTGACTCCATTAGTTATTTTTTAATAACTAGCCGTCTTTTACGTCCCCCAATCTAATTAACCTACTGATTAGCAAACTTATATAAGAGATTTAAGGGCTTTATTTTCTATTCTTCATCAATTTTCTTGTTTTAGCTTTAGCACATTTCTAAAACATCCAATCTTTATTTTTTTCAAACTAAAATTTTATGAATGCATTAGCTAAAACATTTTCTTGGAATAGCTCCATATATTAGACATTTAGTTTTTCTTTCTGTAATTTATATTTTTCAAAAGGCGCAGAAAACACTGTCAGAAGGATCAGTGGAAAAAGATCCACGTACTCTTATTTTTTTTTTGTTAGGAGAATACAATTTTACACAAGATGCAACTAAAAGCAAATATTTTTGAATGTATTCTAAACTGGACTCAATCTAATTTAATAGAATAAAATAAAGTAGTGCGTGTTTATCTAAAAAAAGCTTAATCTTCCCTCTTCTTAATTTGTTTGTTTATTTATGTATTTAGATAACTGAAATTCTCTATTTCTAGTAATATTTGAAGTGATTCATTGTGCCCTGGTTTGTGTTTTATTGATGAAATTTCGGGCATTAATTTTTTGTTATTATTAAAATAAAAAGATATTGTTTAGAAACTTGTTAAAATTGATGGTTGATGTTAAATTAGATGGGATTATATCCACATTAAAAGTTTGCACAAAGGGAATTAATTTTTGTGTATGCAAAGATTTAGATTTCGAAAATAAACTAGAAATAAATTTTGTTTCACACTGCAAATGCGATAAAATATTTTGAAACGCTTAGTAAACACACTAATGAGCATTTTAAATAAAAGTATTTCGATTGTATTGCATTACGATTGTGTTGTGTGAGAAAAGATAGTGCTGTAAAAGTGTTGTTAAAAATTACAGAGGCAGAAAATGTGTTCTAATAGTGTTTCAATCTAAATTTAAAAACACTTCAGATTCTAAACGTATTTTACAATACTATTTTTAGAATACATTTCTGAATAAAACACATTTCTAACGTATTAAATCATTTATTCAGAACACTATCACAACACAATAAGGAGATGAAGTGTTCAACCTTCACAAATTAATAACACAACCAAATTGTTATTAATTTGGTGACAAAAAAGTATTCATAAATGTGTTTATTTTTGTGTGTAGCATTTGCAATGTAACCTTGATTTCAAGTTTTCTGTAAGGTTACCGCTAACCATATAGGCATCAACTAGCGTAGGTGGTTTTTACCTTGTCACAAGGTTACAGGTTGTCAGTGACAACCTTACGAAAACCTTAAATAGTGTACGTTGTACGGTTCCGACAAGGTTAATAAAACCTTACATTTCCAACTATTCTAATCCTAATCATCTTCATCTTCTCTTCCAGAATACAGCGAACTGAACGCAGTAGTCGGCTCCGAAATCAGCGTCCCCTGCAACATCACAGCCACAGAGCCCAACGACCAAGTGACGCTGATACTATGGTACCGAGGAGACTCCGGCAACCCCATCTACAGCGTGGACACTCGCCAGCCCAACCTGAACCTGAAAGAGGCCAAGACGAACACTCACAAGCAGATCGAGGGCCGGGCGGACCTCAGCCTGACCAGCACGCAGGCCTTTCTGCACATCAAGCCCGCGAAAGAGAACGATGGCGGGGAGTACAGGTGCAGAGTGGACTTCAGGAGGTCTAGGACCATGAACTCTGTTATGAGAGTGAATATCATAGGTGAGAAGCTTTTATTCTATTTAATGATGCCAAATACAGAAAGATTCAGAATGGTTCATTGCGTGTAGTAAGCACATGAGATGTACTCTAGAGAGATGTACCTCTACGTCACATCGGATAAAATCTGTATTATTTCATTCCACTGCACGCGCATGCATGTGCAATGAACTTTTTTAGCATTTCGATCTAAAACAAATCCAGATAGCGTAAACCTAGAGTACGACATCATACTTTTTTAGATATTTCAAAAACTGTTGGTTGTAGAGGTGCAGTTTTGTGGCCATTTTTCCTGTTTTGAGCGAAAATAGTCTTGCAGAGTTTGGGCGGACTTGCTGAAAAACCCTGTAATACATATCACACATTGATAAGAAATCAGACGAAACATTTTACAATTTTAATTATATAAATATATACCTACTCATTAGGGTGTCCCGAAAAAAACGAAATTTCTTTGATCGCTTAGCGGTAGTGCGGAAAAGTTGTGAACTACCATCACTATGAAAGGTGTGAAATCTTAAAACTCTGGGTTAATATCTTCTGTTGCCCCAAACGGCCTAAAGTTCTGAAAATTGGCCTAAAAATGACCAAACTTCAAAAATTAACAGAAAATTCCAAATTTCAGTCATGATTCTGGGGTTATGCTTAAAAGTTACTATTAACATACAACTACATCTGCAAAAAGTTTTAAACTTATAGGTTAATATCTTCTGTTGCCTCACGGGGCCTAAATTTCTGAAAATTGGACTAAAAATGACCAAACTTCAAAAATTAATAGAAAATCCCAGATTTCAGTCATGATTCTGGGGTTAGGCTTAAAAGTTACTATTAATATACAACTACATCTGCAAATAGTTTTAAAATCATAGGCCAATATCTTCTCCCTCCTTATTAACTTTAAAATTTGGAAAATTGACAAAACTTAAAATAAAAATACAAAACAATTACCTCATTTTGATGGAAGAGAAAACTTTATTTTTCAGAGAGACAGAGAAATAACATCAACATTATTGCTTGTAATGATTTTTGGTATTAAATTTTAACATTTGCTTTCTTAATTTTAGTGTCGCTGTAACAAAGGAATCCCTGTTCTGTGGGCCAACCGTTTGTCCGGAGGCTGCTGTGATTAATTTCACGATACGCTCAACAGCTTGTGTATGCGATGGTAATTTACTAAATTCCCAGCATTCTGTAGGCATACCGTCCTGAATCATCTTCATAAGTTCTTGAGAACTAACCTCTTTGAGAACTGGAGGGGATGTCACATAACAAGATGCCCAGTCAATGAGATCTACATAGTCTTTGGCTTCAAAGTTAAGTACAGGAACGACAAAATGAACAAACACCTTCCTTATCTCTGGTACCTTTTCTAGCCTTGATAATACGCCAAGCAGCAAGGGTTTTAATGTGATATGTGCAGATATGTAAAACCTCAGAATTCTATTGGCAGTTGTAACCAGCGGGCCAAGTTCAAAGCCACATTTCAATGAGTTACCTTTACGACACCTGTTTGAGTCCATTGACGGCAAATCATCTGATGGCCCCACGTCTTACACAGGTGAAATCGGACGAAAGCTCAAAGGATGTGAAAAGCTTCCAATCGTTGGTTAACAACTGCCAATATAATTCTCAGGTTTTACATATTTGCCTCAGAACCATCACACAAGCTGGTTACTTTAGTTGGATTTATTCTACGAGTCTACGCACCCTCATGGTTCCGTATAAAGATTCATCAGTCCATAAAAGACGGTGCTTGGAATCTGTGGCACTTCATCAATTCATCCCGGTACTTGCCTAAAAAGTATCGTGACGTAATCGATCCAGTTATTTCTCGAAACGCCTACTTTGTTGCTCCAGAAAACATGCTTCTGGCCATGTTAACTGATGATAGATGTCACATTAGGGCCCTTGCGGCTCGGCCTATTATCAAGGTTAGAGAAGGCACCAGAGATGGGGAAGGTGTTTGCTCATTTTGTCGTTCCTGTACTTAACTTTGAAGCCAAAGACTATGTAGATCTCATTGACTGGGCATCTTGTTATGTGACATCCCCTCCAGTTCTCAGAGAGGTTAGTTCTCAAGAACTTATGAAGATGATTCAGGACGGTATGCCTACAGAATGCTGGGAATTTATTAAATTACCATCGCATACACAAGCTGTTGAGCGTATCGTGAAATTAATCACAGCAGCCTCCGGAAAAACGGTTGGCCCACAGAACAGGGATTCCTTTGTTACAGCGACACTAAAATTAAGAAAGCAAATGTTAAAATTTAATACCAAAAATCATTACAAGCAATAATGTTGATGTTATTTCTCTGTCTCTCTGAAAAATAAAGTTTTCTCTTCCATCAAAATGAGGTAATTGTTTTGTATTTTTTTTTTAAGTTTTGTCAATTTTCCAAATTTTAAAGTTAATAAGGAGGGAGAAGATATTGGCCTATGAGTTTAAAACTATTTGCAGATGTAGTTGTATATTAATAGTAACTTTTAAGCCTAACCCCAGAATCATTACTGAAATCTGGGATTTTTTATTAATTTTTGAAGTTTGGTCATTTTTAGTCCAAATTTCAGAAATTTAGGCCCCGTAAGGCAACAGAAGATATTAACCTATAAGTTTAAAACTTTTTGCAGATTAGTAGGGCCGTTAAAGGGAAAAAAAACACTCGAATTGTTCAGATTGTGATAAAATCACCAAAATTGCTGGAGGTATAGTTTAAAACATGCTGAATCCAAAATCGACCGGAAGCACTCTGGCGGAAGCGTTGTTTTGGATTTCCGGTCAAAAACAAAATGGCCGCCCGCGGGCCTATTTTCGGTTGTTTTAATGATAAAAAAATAATTTTGGTGACGAATATTATGTTTTTAAGGTCAAGGATCATGATTATGATACCAAAATGTGCAATTTATGTATAAAAAAATTGATTAAAATTCAATAAAATCTCTAAAATAGTGTGATAGAGTCAATCGGTAGGTTTTTTCTCAAAACATAGGTAAAGAAGTTTTTATTTCGACGGTTTTACATGTTTTTGAGATGCTGATTCCGAATATCAAGTTTGCTGTCACGTGGTAGGTCGGCTTTGTATAAAAAATTTCAAAATATTTCAAAAAATCTTAAAATGTTTTTCTCTATCTTCAGATTTTTGCTTATGTTTCAAAAACTATCAAAATATAAAACAAAACTTATATTTCAATTACTAAGTTAAAGTAAACAAAATTTACAATAAAATTCACTATTAAGCTTCCATTTTCTGAAGAATAGTAGTTCAGTTATAGAGTGCTGAAAAGCCGCTAATCTTTTGTTCTTCTGCAATTAATTATTGCAATTAATTTCCCTAATTAATTAAATTATTAAATATGTTATTTTACTAGGAAAATACAACAAAATACTAAATCTATGTATTCAATTATAGGAATGTTTAAATGTACTGATATTGTATTTGTTCTCATGTGGTGTTGATTCCGAATTTAAGGTTTATTTTTATTTAAATGGTCACTCTAAATCAAAAATTGCCACAAATTTTTCTCAAAAAGTGCAGTGCACCAAATTTTAAACACGTAAAATTTCTTATAACAAGTATATTAGTTCATTTTTATCTTTTGACAAGCGGTATCGTCGCTAGAGCATTCTAAAGAAAAGTGAATATTTTTTTCTTTAAATAAAGTGAAGAATGCTTGCTATTTCTCCACTAAATCTGTAAATAAATAAAAATTATTTTCAAACATTTTATACCAAATGAAATAAAATTTAATTTCTACACATAAAGTTTTACTGCACTTTTTTGAGAAACTATAAGTTTTGTGAAAATTACGAAAAACTAATAATTAAAGTAAAAATTTTGAGGCAATTTTTGATACCTAATATTTTAATTTAATGTTATTTTTTTGACCATGCTTAGTCATCAATTGATCTGAAATATTTTTCTTAATGGTTAATACATCAAAAGTAAAGCAGAAATTGGAGATAAACAGGTAGGAAGGTCCGTTTTGGCTGCAAAGCGCAAAACACTTTATTCGCGATTTTCGCTTATCTCCTTCCCCTTCTCTGTAAATGATAATGTAGGGCACTATTTTAGTGAGGAATAAAATTCTCTTTCACGTGGCATAAAAATTTGTTGATATTATTTGTTTTCTAGCGGGTGGAAACGTATGTTTGTCACTTTTTTGCAGAAGAACAAAAGAATAGCTGCTTTTCAGCACTCTATAACTGAACTACTATTCTTCAGAAAATGGAAGCTTAATATTGAATTTTATTGTAAATTTGGTTGACTTTAACGTTGTAATTTAGATCATCTTCAAAAAAGTTATAGTTTTTGAAATATAAGCAAAAATCTGAAGATAGAGAAAAACATTTTAAGATTTTTTTGAAATATTTTGAAATTTTTTATACAAAGCCGACCTACCACGTGACAGCAAACTTGATATTCGGAATCAGCATCTCAAAAACATGTAAAACCGTCGAAATAAAAACTTCTTTACCTATGTTTTGAGAAAAAACCTACCGATTGACTCTATCACACTATTTTAGAGATTTTATTGAATTTTAATCAATTTTTTATACATAAATTGCACATTTTGGTATCATAATCATGATCCTTGACCTTAAAAACATAATATTCGTCACCAAAATTATTTTTTTATCATTAAAACAACCGAAAATAGGCCCGCGGGCGGCCATTTTGTTTTTGACCAGAAGTCCATAACAAAGCTTCCGCCAGAGTGCTTCCGGTCGATTTTGGATTCAGCATGTTTTAAACTATACCTCCAGCAATTTTGGTGATTTTATCACAATCTGAACAATTCTTCCCTTTAACGGCCCTACTAGATGTAGTTGTATGTTAATAGTAACTTTTAAGCATAGCCCCAGAATCATGACTGAAATTTGGAATTTTCTGTTAATTTTTGAAGTTTGGTCATTTTTAGGCCAATTTTCAGAACTTTAGGCCGTATGGGGCAACAGAAGATATTAACCCAGAGTTTTAAGATTTTACACCTTTCATAGTGATGGTAGTTCACAACTTTTCCGCACTACCGCTAAGCGATCAGAGAAATTTCGTTTTTTTCGGGACACCCTACTACTCATAGCGGCAATAACCCAATCATTATAAACTTGTGGGAATTATGTAGAGTATTTTTAAGATTTTAAAACGTGCTTAGCATTAACATTTTTTAATGGGTTAAGATTGAAATTCTGTTGAAACTTGCTCCAGGTACCGTTGGTGCTCCTGAAAAATTACAGTACACATCATTAAAAAATTGTGCTTTTAGTTTTCAAATTCATAACATGGCTCTTAATTTGGTGGAGCAACTGAGAAATTTTCCATACGGTCAAAAGAGCTACTAATAAATACTTTATTATTCACTCGACTTCCATAAACAAACAGGAGTAAGTAATTGGGTGGAGCTTAAACGTTAATACTCTTGTGGGCGATACTAGTGCTGCGGCGTACCGAGCAATAATGGCCGCAGCACCAGCGCACATAACAGCGCGCGTGCTTTAGCTCACGCGTGATGAAAGATATGTTTTGGTAAATGTATAAAATTAGTGTTCCAGTGTTTTGAGACTTGAAATAAATGTTATATTTTTGATAGTAAGTTTGACTGCTTGGTCTGCGCTCTACTGTTCGAGATGATTTGGACGCTTCGGTTGCCCAGTTCGTTTACGGTTCCACTCCGCGCCTGCCCGGAGAGTTCTTCAAAGAGAGTATGCCTTCACCATCACCGCCCCAGCTTCACGACTACGTAAAACGGTTTCGGACAAGCATGGGTCACTTGAAGCCAATTCCTGCGTCGAACCACTCCAAGCCAGACGTGTTCGTCCACAAGGAACTTGACCAATGCTCTCACGTGTTTCTCCGAGTTGATTCCGTGCGCCGCCCTCTTCAGACTCCTTACGAGGGTCCTTTCAAGGTCCTGCAGAGGAATGACAAAAACTTCCATCTCCAGCTTGGTAATCGCAAGGTTACGGTTGCTATTGACCGAGTCAAGCCAGCATTCCTTCTTCAACCACAGCTGGAGTCAAGCCCGTCTCAAGTAGCCACAGTGCAACCTGCGGAGACTAGTCGTTCTGAAAGACGAATCCGTTTCCGTATCCCTTTCGAGCACTGAGGGGGGGTACTGTGGGCGATACTAGTGCTGCGGCGTACCGAGCAATAATGGCCGCAGCACCAGCGCACATAACAGCGCGCGTGCTTTAGCTCACGCGTGATGAAAGATATGTTTTGGTAAATGTATAAAATTAGTGTTCCAGTGTTTTGAGACTTGAAATAAATGTTATATTTTTGATAGTAAGTTTGACTGGTTGACTGCGTTATTTTCTTTGCCTCAGAGATCCCGGACATCTACATCAAACCCCACACTCTAATCCTTTTCGTCGATGAAATATCTTCAGTTTTCTAAAAATATCTACAATCTCTATAAAAGGAAAGGATTACAACCGGAATTAATAAGCCATTAAAATCCAGGCAGATTCAACAATCTATGTTCTCGAGATTCAATTCTGCAATTTGAAAATGAATTAGATGTTGCGTCATCACGACAGTATTCGGTAAAGGATTTCCAGTAATCTCTAGCTTAAACATTAGAAAAACTCCACTATTCTCGTAAATCAAACTACCTTTCTGATGAATTCGTTTATTATTCCTTTTTAAAAAGGTTAGATAAAAATAGTTGAAAAATACCCTTGGGATATTTAAAACCATTTAATAAAATTATAGATTTTTATACGCTATAACCTACATTGTAAAAATTATTACTTTATGAAATTGAACTTTTGTATTATTTTCAAAATATTGAAAACCTATAAACAATTTAAAGTATCTGTTTTGTACAAGATACTTAGCAAAATATAATTAGCAACACAACCTATAAATCAATCGGTTTCTCACAACGCGCACTTGCTTAATGGATAAACTATTATTAACGAGAGAAAAAAAAGAAGTGCGAAGCTGCCATGTTGCAATATATTTTAAGGGTGTCGAATAAATGGGAAACCAATAATGTCGATAGCCAAACGCAACACTTTTTTTCTGAATTTCTTTGATATTAGTATTTAATCACTTGTCTTCAGAAAACTCAATGTTTTATTTTGAACTTTTTTTGATAGGGAAGTTTATGACACATTAATTATTGTTTATTTATAAATTTTAATAACATAGAATTCATACAATTTGAAAGCAATATAAATTAATTTTTAACAAAAAAGAGACCGACTTCAAAAATGCGCCTAAAAGTGAGAAATAATTTTTATCCAAAAAACAACAATACTACTTTTTAACATAATTTTTGAAGTCGAAACACTTTCACAATAAATTAACATTCCTCGCTAACATTAAAAAAGAACACGTTATTAGCATATAACATAAGATAAAAGAAGATTTACAATTAAAGGCACAATGTATTATTTTCTGTTTGACGAATGACGAAATGAATGACGAATGACATGACGAAAAGAGTGCAGTTAAGACCTCTCTACTAGTAATATGTATTGTATTTAGAATTACTATCAAACATGTGGTTTCGTCACTTATCGTGAAAGTGTTTCGACTTCAAAAATTATGTTAAAAAGTTGTATTGTTGTTTTTTGGATAAAAATTATTTCTCACTTTTAGGCGCAGTTTTGAAGTCGGTCTCTTTTTTGTTAAAAAATTAATTTATTTCATTCTTTTTATATCAAATCGCCTGCGGATCCAGAAATTTCATGCCAAAAGAAACATATTTTATCCGCCCGACCCACGATGCCTTCGGCGTCGTTTAAATGAAGTTTTCTTTTAAGAAACAGATTCTTTACTTCAGAGTTTTGTAAGGTTTAGTCGGTATTTATTCCCCGTTTCAATAATCTGACTCTTATAGTGGTGAGTAAGCTTGCCACAAGTTTTTGATATATTTATCATAACTCCTCGGGTATCAGCTAGAGGGTGTTTAAATTTAAATGGGACCAACTTGAAAACAATTCTAATCTAAGGCAACAAACCGCGTCCAAATCGGTCCAGTAGAACATACCAAAAGGGCCTTGCAAAGATTCAACATTTATATTCGACAAATTGATAACCTCCTCCCCTTTTAGAAGTCGGTAATAAAAAAATAAATTACATACTATAGAAAATATAGATTGGTAAATTATTATAAAAGAACACAAATACAGGTACTGGACGAATAGAAAATCTAAGGAGATTATATCGTGTTATTAAACACATGAAATAAAGTAAAATGAAGTAATATTAACAGTGTATGGTCGAAGAAATTTTAAATTCCCCAAAAAACTTGCATTCCATCTGAAACAAAAATATACATATCACTTATTTAACACTCAAAAAGTATTATTTTATTTTAACGAAATATGTCATGCTAATTTCCCCTTGCAATAAAAGAAGTAAAATATCACCAAGTATTAATAAAGAGAAATTTTAATGAGATCACAACACAATTATCCATATTCCAAAAGTTTAGGATAATTACCATCCTAGAATAACTTAACGTTTCGCAGTCAATCCTCCCGAAAGTATATATTTTATTGGATATTCCAGAATATGATTTAAAATACCCTAGGGAGTCTTATTAAAATTCATCAAACTGGAAAATCCCTAGGGAAATGAGTTCACAGCAGGATTCTTGAAGTTCTGACAGAGCAAATATTATTACAGCATCGACTAGCATAGTTAAACTTGTTCAAGAGCTTTTGGAGATTTTAAGTTTTAATAATGCACTATTATGTTTCTCATGTTAAACTAAAATGTTTTATTAAAACCTCATGAAACTCAAAAATAGTTTACATAAAACGATTTTATTTTTTTTATAATTTATGTATGCATGGGTTGTTTTTAAAGACAGAAATATAGAATTTTAAAGGAATTCCTTTAGAAATGTTTAGAAATTTAATTAATTAAATTTATCTACATGTGTTTAAACTGCTGTTTTATCTCAATTTTAATGAGTGTAGAAAATTATCAGTAAAAATGTAAAACATTACCATATTCCATGTTTACTTTAAGGTTTCTAAATCAATAGGTTATTTTAGAGAGTTTTCCCCAGAAAGATTAAAAATTAAGAAATTCCTGCAGTGTTTTACATTTATTAATTAATTAAAATATATTTAAGTTGAATATAGGGCATATGATACAGACTAAACATGTATTAATATTTTATATTACAGAAATTTTTATTATTGAGTTTGAACTTTATTAAAACTGTTTGAACAAAGGGATGTATTTCAATAGCCATAATACTCAGAAATTATTTTAAAATTCTTTAAATGTAAAAATTTGAAACCTTATAATTCAAGAAGTATTCGGAATAATTTTAAGGTTTCAATTCCATTTACGGTCCCGCTAAATACCACCAAGCTCCTTAGGACAACAAAAATTAGAAATATCTCAAAATAATTTCAAACTCATAGATTAAAAATTTCAGTTATGTTAATAACTGTTCAGTTAAATCAATAAAAACCATAAAAATTTGACGATATTTGAATGTATGGCGTTCAAAACATTTTGTCAATAATTAGCGGGTCCGCTAACTGAATCGAACCATTTTAAGTACGTAACAGCAGTTATAAAGACTGAAACTCACAGCTTTTTAAACTAATAATAATTACGATACCTTTTCTATTTAAAAATTTGTAATGATCTTCATATTATACAATACATCTTGACTTTACACAGCACTCTAATATTTTCATTTATATTAAGATGGCACTTATATGGCTTGCATTTCGTTTTGTAGAACTTATCAAAGGATATCTTTCCAAGTTACCCCCATATTTCTTTCTACTACTTTGCCTTAAAACCTTTTGAAATTACTGAACAAAGTTTTTCCAAGAAAGCTCTTTTGATCATTCCTGAGAAACTCGTTTCCAAGATTAAAGAAACACTACCCCGATAATAAAAAAAAACTCAACATAAATAAAGCCCATGTCGCATCCTATCGTCCATACGTCAACTTCTAAAAAGGCAACTAGCCATATATCTCCTGACACGCCCTCTATCTTTTGTGTCTATCCCATCCCTACGGCTTCCACGTATTAAGTGTACATTGCTTGATAGCACGTTGCCGAAAAAATACACAGCCGAGGAAAAAGAATATCGCAATTTGTCAGGGCTGTTGATTGATATAGGGTCGATCTAAAAGAGTGCTTTTAGAGGTAAATGACGGCCGATATCAAAAATTGACTTAATAAGTCAGGAAATGAAATTACGGGGTGTCAACTGGTAGCTGAGATGACAACCTCGGGCGTCGAAGAAGAGGAAAGAAGGATGTGTGACTGGAAAAGGAGCTCTTAGGTTGATTTAATAATGGGGTAGGGGTAATGAGAAATGAAGATTAGCATTCATTTCGAGAATGGAGTAGGGTTACGTAAATGTGTGGGTTTTTGGGGGAGTTTATAAGTGCTTGGTGAGGTGTGAAGATGTGTTTGTAGTATTTGTTCTGTTTATAATAACAGTGGTTTGAGTCTTTAAAACCATTTTTGGTAGGTGAAGGTTTTCTATGACATCGCCCGTCTCGATGGAGATGCCATTTCTAGATCGGCTTTTACATGACAATTATGGAACAATTGACTATGTCATTCAAGCAATATGCAAGTAATAAAGGATCCAAAAGGCAATCCAAATCCGTTATCTTGAATTTTGTATTTTTGGACGTAAGCCATTCTTTTCCTGAGCTGATCAAAATATATTTGCAATGGTAAATGCTTAATGATATAGTTTTAAAATGTTGGTGGGAGGTGTAAGCCGAGATTAAGGAAAATTGTCGGGTTGTGTTTTTTAAAGGTTAGAATAGTTTTAATGCTTTATTTCTTTGAGTATCAGGTTGCTTTGGTTGCTATAGAAAGAATGTTTTAATTAAATGTGAGTACGTGTTGAAATGGAGTATTTTTAGATATCGGAAGTGTTTTTCTTTTATTTTAAATTCTTGGTCTGAATTTGAAACCATGCTAGATAAAGATATTAGCTCGTTTAAGGTCAATCTAAGATTTAACTCTTACAATTTACGGTAACAAAATATTAACCATTAACAAAAAATATTCATACATAAAACTTTCAGCGCTAAATAAAACACGCCAACAAAACATTTTACAAATAACTTTACCATTACTAAAAATAATCGATTGAAACGAGTTTCACATTTTTGTTTAAAATTATTGCTGGACAAAAATATGTATCGTATCTAATGTACTAAATAAAAAGCAAGTAGTTATTATTATAAAGTAAAATGAAGGTTTGAATTTTTATTATATTTTTGAAGAGTGTGGTTTTTGAAATGAAGGAAAAGCAGAACAATGGGTATATTCATGTTCTTGGGATGTTTCAAGTTCTTAAAAATATTTAGAGGCAGAATAGATTAATTTAAAACATAAATGTTTTACAGAAAGAAAAACATACAAGTTATTAAACTAAAATTAAAAAAATTTAATGATGTAAAATGAAATTGAATGACTAAAGTTTGACAAGGAAAATTGTAAAAATATGAGAACTTAAACACTGCGCATCAATTAAAAATTTTAAATTTACAATTTATCTTTTTTAAAAATTATGTTTTATTACATTTGAGCAACGAAAAGTTCCAGAAGCCTTCATTTAAAGCTCGTATAGCTCATAAAGAATACAATAAACCAATGTCCAAATTTTTTGGTTTCCGCATATACTTTTCCGATTTTTGGTGTTCCGAATCCATAACAAACTTGAAAAACACAGTAAATACTACTAATAACAACCTCCAGTTTCTTTTAAAAATTTGTATTACACAAAATATTAGAAACAATACTCTATTCCCATTAATTTGAGGGAGAAAACGAGAAAAAAAAACTTTCTGAGAGTTGGACACCTAACAAAGAAACTTCACCTAAAAATACCTGACCGGGAAAAAAAAAACTTTCCCAATACCCCAATCAAGTAACGAAGTTTTTAACACGAATTAAATTCCCCTCGTACCGCTTCGACATTTTACCTTTTAAAGCAATATTACTTGTCCAGAAGAACATGCTTGGAATGCTCGCCGCCGAAATCAAAGGAGCTAAAATTGAATTTGTTCTTACTTCATCGCTGCGTTTTTCTGACAGTGATAAATCGAGTTAGTTATTTGGCCGAGGCCTCGCCGCAAGAACGTTTTGTACCAAGTGGGGGTCCACTCTGGTCTGGAAGTAATTTATTTTATAAATGTGTGTACATTAAAGCCTGCGAGAAAGCGCTCGAAAAACAAAAACGCTGAAGAAAAAATCGGGCTCTTGAAGAAAAATAAATTGCTATATTCCTATAAGGGCTTCCAATATTAATTTAGTTTGAAGGAGGTTTAAGGAAATTACGTCTTTCTTATGGAATCGTAAGTATTGCGAATATGGGGTGCTTTTAGAGGAATGCAATTTACTTATGAAAGCTCTGCTTTAAATAAGGGCCATGTTTCATAAATGGCTGAACTTGATATTAAGCGCCGGGATGAAAGAGATTGCTGGAGCAATACCTTGAATGGAAAACATTGGATGTCTTATAAAGCATCAGATCAAGCTATTCCACCCGCCTTGGTATGGGTAAAGTAATATCCAGGCTGGCGATGTGAAGAAAAGAGAGTTTTAGGGGTGCTTTTCTGAGCAAGTGTAAAGGAAGAAAAAAGTTGCGAAAAAATACGGTGATGAAATATGTGTTATGGGAGAGTTATTCCTTTAAATTCTTAAAACATATCTAAACATACATTTTTTTTACTGTATAGCCATTAAAAATACCTTTTACTAAACAATAGAAGAAATGAAAGATTAAATAAATGTCCTTTTCCGTGGTTAAGTGTATATTCTCAAAAACTATAATAATTTTTTTTTTGTAAAAGACACATGTTTCTTTCACTTTTTTATCCTACGCCCGTGTCCGGCATTTCTTCCACAGCCCAATACATGAGAGAAAGTCAAAAATATTCGGGGTAAAAACTAGCCTCCAAAGAGTTGTCATTTAAAAACACAGAGGACAACATGCTGAGTCTTTAGACTCCTATAGGGTGCAGATGTTTTTGTAGGTAGTCATGCATGACCAGTTGTCATGCGAAATCCTGTAACAGCAACTGAACGAGGCAAGGTACTGGGGGTCCTGTTATGCTTCTTTTCCTATCGGGATCCCAATTTGTATTCCATATTATGAAAGCGCTCCCTAAAAAATTCAGGGATGATATATAAAATGGACTTAAATGGTACTTTACAATCATGTCTTAGATGTTTTCAATACAACTAAAAATCTCACTAAATATTCCACTTTAAAATTTGAGACTCCTCTTTTAGTATTGAGAAATTTCGCATTGCCCAATCGATAACATTGTTCGCGAATTCCTAACACACGTGTCTCACCCTCGCCCCACCTCCACCCTTTGCTAATGCGAGATTCGCAATCAAAGCACGTCCATTCATGGTGAGAATCATAGCGCGTTCGCTACTCGCAAGACTAGCGTGAAATTTCCAATGTGTTTCTTTGTACCCATCTACGCCCCATGAAAACTGCCTTGTTTGAAATTGTCGAGTTTTGCTGAACTCTGTTTTTTTTTTCTTGTGAGGGAGTTGTTTTTGACGGCATTTTCTCGTCTGTGTTTGGAATACGAGAGGGGTTGGGACCTCGTGTACACTTGAAACTGTCGAGTTCTTCAATTCTCGTTATTTTTCTGCTATAGGAGTTCGAGTGGTAAACTATTTTTAATGAAAGAATATTTTTTTAGTAAAGATAAGAATGTATGAGGTTAATCCAAATGCTAAACGAATTTATTTTATTTATTTATTTACTGGCCAAACAGAAACATATCCAATTACAGAGCAGAATAAACGAGTACAAGATAAAAGAATCAAGGTATTATAGGAATATGTATTTATAGGTATTTATCGGTATTTTTAAAGGTATTTATAGGAAACTAATTAACATTTAAAAGTTATCAAAATATTTAAAACTTGAATAAAAGATAAAATATCTCAAATTCATAATTAAATCTATAACACAAGGCTGAAAATTAATCTTAATCATTGTAGAACTTCTTTTTATTTCCATCCCAAATTTTTCGGTGGTTAAAAGAAATTTAAAATATAATAAATTCAATTAATAAAGACCACTTCAATTTTAAGCCGATTTATTTTGTTCTACGGACAGAAATAAACGATTGAAAGTAAAAATACGCAAATCTTAATTACTTGGATGAATTTATGAACAATGGAATTACTAATACTTACAAAGAAATAAATTTTATTCCTATTTACGCCTGATATAATTTAGTCAATTATAAAAAAGCGCTTGGTCGGTGAAAAGCATAATTCAAAAAGGCATCCAATTTGCTCAAAATTACTGAAGTTGTCTTTAAATGCTTAAATATACTGTAGTTTTTTTTCATGCAAGTTGTTTTAAGTTTAGCATTTAATAACCAAAAGTGCATTGAATTTCAAATTAGGAAACTTAAGTACACCAAATTAATAACTCAACCATTACGCATGAAACGCATTGAACCATCTTTCGATAAATACTGAAAAATATTTAACTAAAAAATACTTCCAAACTCATTTAATCATAACTTTAAAAAAAAAAAGTCTACCAACCTCCCATTTACGATATAAAACGTTCGAACACACTACCGTTGCATAACTCCGAATATTCCCTCGGGGCCAAAACTTCACCAGAAAACTCAAAAACCTCCATTTAAAAAAGCCTCCTTACAAGATATTCCATTCAATAACCCAACTATAAATCGAACTCGGACCCCATCTCTCATACTCCTTGCATACGAAATTACACTACATCTCCTCCTCATACCCGGCGCATAAGTAACCACCCCCATTCAAAAACTTTTTTTTTTCTACCGGGGGGCAAAAACAAGCCTAATTCATCATCCTAAAAGTTTCTTCTTGTTGCAGGGGAATGAGAGATCCATTCCCTATCCATCTTTTCAGTAAACATACTCATTCCGTGCCATTCGTTTTCAAAAGTCCCTTAATGTTTCCACGCTTGGAATCCGATACCGGGATGCATTGTCCCACCGTTGATGGATATTGATCCAGGCAGAGAACCAGGGGATTCTGACAGAGGAATTCCGTTCACTTCATAAATCATTGCCGTGATCATCGCCGATTGAAAGAAGCGGTATGGCTCGAAACTGTCCGGCTTTGGGTTTCGAGTTGGGGTAATTGCGGTGATTGTGGAAGTTCTTTGACAATGTTCTTCTTCCAGATTGTTTATTTGAGAAGTGGTCTCATTGTTTCGTATTAGGTATCGTGTTTGGATTAGATCATTTGTGTTGCACCGTAAATAGTGCAAATCCTCAAAAAATTCAAATTAATACCGTCGTATACACGATGTGTTAATTGTAATTATGCTTATTTTTTTTTTACATTTTTAAATGTGAGTAAATTTAGTATGTGATTGGAATTTCTGTCAGATATTGCTCTTTCTTTGACTGTTTATTTAAAATCGTCTATGGTCATATTTGGCCTATCCTGTTTGTTACAACACTACTTGACTCCAAAAATTAGAACTTAAACGTCATTTTGCAAGAAAAACTTGTATAAAATGTGCGTTGTATGCTAACTGTTTTTATTAATTTACTTTTTAATTCAAGCTTATGCCTGAAACTAATTGAGTTTAATGTTCCTGGAACAGTTCATAACTAAATTTTAATTTATTTAATTTCTTTTTCACTGGTTTAAAATTATCAAGACTCAAACGCTAGTGTACTGAACTCTTTCTTAAAAAGTTGTGAAATATGTCATCAAACCAACTGAATAAAAGCTTCTGTATTTAAAATTAGTTATTAGAATAAAATACTGTTATGGGTTAAAAGACCCTATGTTTTAAAATATACTTTCAAAAGATCCAAAATTTTTATCAGTTATTTTTATATAAAATATTTTCTTCATTTTGTATGCAAAACATTTTTACTAATATCATTAACCTTTTACCTGCCGATGTTCCCAAATGGGAACATCACTTTAGGGAATTTTTTAACCACTTAATTTTTCATGCAGGAATTTGGTACTTGGTAGTAAGAAACTCAAAGATATGAAGTTATTTTACATGCAGAAGTTTTTCACGTGCAGTTTAATCCTTTTTGTGGAATTTATATCAAAATTACAGATTTTTGGCTCTTCCAAAAGTTGCACAAGTTTCAATTTATGATAAATTTAAATAATTTTAATTTTAAATATTTATGCTGTGCTTAGGTAGCTTAAGTACACATCTTTTCAATTGGCTTGGCAGAATAGCTTCATATTCCAATTTTGGTGAGTAATTACCAATTCAACGTATATGTTCCCAAATGGGAACATCGGCGTTTGGGGTATAGTTTTTGAGGGGATTTTTATAACATGTAAAAATTCAAGCTATTCCTTATTTTCTTTAATTTCTTTTAACCTTTTCTGTCTCAAAGGATCTAAACAGGTTATCATGATGTTTTAAATTTCTAAATCTATAATTTTATTTTTTCAGCTGATTTATTGAAGAATAAATGCCAAATCTGTATAGCAGATTCCTACTTATATGTATATTTTTCTCACTCCCCGACCGATTAAATTTCAGTAATTATTATTAGGGGTTATGCAAAGGGCATATTTGGAGTACTTTTGAGGACTTGGGTACTTATTTTGTTCATCATGTGCTCTTTTTTACATAAAAATTTTAGGTATAAATTTGAAGAATTTTGAAAATAATGAAAACTGTGTACATCTAAAAACATTCTTCTAACGTATGTTGGACAGAAGAGATATATTGTTTAGTTTGGAATCTTCCATGAGAAACGCAGCTTTAACAAATCAATGGAGATAGTTATGGTTATCCCTTTTGAAAGCTAATTAAATTTGAATGCAATTCATGGATTTTATGCTAGATATCCGGATAGAACAGTAATTAAAACTAATTTTTCACGCAGAAAGATAACTGCTTAGTTTTGAAATGCATGGGAACATTCTTTCGTATTTTTTATACCGAAAAATTACTCATTGTGCAATAAAAATGTACGGAAAAGTGTCACGCATGTAATAAATATATAAATTTTTTCTTATGAAAATCTATAAAACTAGCTGTTACGACCCGGCAAAGCCGGGTCTTACAGCTAGGCTAGCCTTTTATGCGAGCTTCGCTCGTTACTACTTCAAGTTCCTATTAATTATACATTAAATAAGAAGTTTAACTTTAATAATTTATTATTGTTGAATTAGAAACCAACTTCCCTAAAAGTAACTTTTTAACCTTTATTAAGTAAACCAACTTTCTTGAAAGATATTTATTTAAAAGCTATTATATTATTTTAAAATTTTAATTACTTTTATTTATTTATTTTTCTGATTATTGCGAGATGGCATCGAGTCAGTGAGTGACGTGGGCTTTTATATTTTTCTGATGATTATGATTATTATTGCGAGATGGCATCATAGTGTGCGAGCGTTCCAGAATCAGTGAGTGACGTGGGCTTTTATATGAGAGATTTTACCCAATCGTCCAACCATGGGAATTAAATATGAAGAAACTGTCCAATATCATAAAAATGTTCAAAATTATTGAGTTGAAACCTATTTTAGTAGTTTTACTTGAATTAATTTTGAAATATAAATCTTTTGGAAATCCCCCTAAAAACTTCACTCCAAACGCCGATGTTCCCAAATGGGAACATCCTCAAAATCATACTTAGGATTTTTTTTTCTGCCAAAAAATGTCAAGATTGGTTTTAGTAATGATGAAACAAGCCATTTTAGCTAAAAATCAGAACCTTTAATTTGAAATTTGAATTGCGGCGTTTAAAAGGTTAAGATAATAATTTAAATGTAATTTTAGATAACTAATAATAATATAGTAATTTAACAACAAGATACAGTAATTGATAAGCTATTCACCAAATTGTTTATTTAAATAACGAACTAATAATGATGAATTTTCTTGAAATACAAATTTTCCTTTTTTAAAAATAAGCTTATTAAAATAAACATAATAACTCATTATAACAATACTATACAGTATATTCTCTAAATAACAAATACAACTGACATTTTCCTAAGCAATTAAACATTTGAATGAATTGTTTGTTAAACATTTAAATAAACTTGACGAATTCTATACCTCACAATACCGGACAATCAACTACATTGTTATATTGAACTCAATTCCACTCATTTCCAATTCTGACTTCATCCAAGAACTGCATAATTTATGCAGCCAATATCGGCATTGTATTTGACCGCATTCATTCCACTAATCTGGAATTGGATTCAAATTTAATTCTCATTGAATCTCATTCTTAATTGTCATACAAATTGTTGATTCCCATTCATAAATTACACCCTACACTCACCTCTTCATCTTCAATTCGGACCGACCCCACTTCCGTTATTAATTGATTGCAACTAAGAATTCTTTCCGTTCTGCATAATTAATTTTCGAAGTCAAAGGGAGAATCCCTGATTTTATTCCCGTCAGCATTTATCTCTACAACAGCGGCCGAACAACTCAACACAACACTCGGGGATAAACTTTAAGCCATTTAAAACCAAAGAGCGTATAACAAATCGTGCCCCTATCACTTATTCATTCGGCGGCAACCTAGAACGAAGCCCCTCAAATTCGCGAACACGTTTCGTATGAATGAATAATGAATATGCTTTGGAAGAAAGTTATAATCCTCAATCTCTTTGAATGAACTGTTGCTTCTTCTGGGGCCAATTAGTCTCTTCACTTGATTGAATGCCTCGCTTTGGATCGAATGCTTGGTTGATGTGTTTCATGTTCTTACTCTCCGAGAGTCAGAAATTAGTTAGTTTAGAAGGTTTGAGCTTGATGTTTGTTTTACCGGTACCCGCTACTCTTTTCTTAATAAAAGAATGTACAGCAAAATCGGAGCCTCATGATACATTTCTGAGGGAGTGAATAAACCCTTCGTTATAAATTTAAATTCCGAGCCTCGAAATCGAACTTTTGTTGGTGAAAAATTCATTTCTAAACTCCGCATTATAAAGCATAATTTAATGAACCAGCTTGATTAAAAACAATATCAATACGTTCCCCAAACAACCTGAAGTTTCGATTCTTAAACGAGTTTGCCGAATGTTCGGCTTTAAGTAGTTTACTTTAAATTCCGCTTATACGCTAATGAAGTGCATTCAAACTACCATTTTATCTCTGGAATACCAAACAATGCGAATGGAAAACGAATAGAAACGAAATAGTAGAGTAAATAGAGATCCCCGATCAAAAAACAAATTACAAACAAACTCCGAACTCCGCATCGGTTAAGCTCTGATATCATTATCTTCAAAGAAGAAATTTTTTAATGAAGCTCCGAGCGACACTCTCAAGGCAGTTTTAACGACCACAAGGATTGTTTTAAAGCTCATAATGATCTTTCCAGTTCAGATTTTAACATGGCGATTGTTCCTTAAGCGACTCATTAAAAAGTCCTTTATTCAATCCGCCGCTTCGCCAATGGCTTCGATCGGTGTGCGTGTTTCAATTTCGGGGGCACTTTCGGTTTCGTTCTGCAAAATCGGGTATTTAATTAAGTTATTCATTAGATGCAATTAATACCAGGGGTTCCGTTTGCCTTTGTAATTCGGATGCAAAAAAAAAGTTCTGCTAAGAAATAAATGATGCTGTGAGATTTGAATGAGATCAGAAGTAATAATGAGAGGTAGTATTAGGGACTTTATTCTTAAAAACACATAAGTGGAATTAATTATTAGATTTTTGTGTCAAAATGAAATCATATTATTGCAAGGAACTAAGCAGATAATGAGTAGACGCGTAACAAAGTTTCGTCTTTTTAATTTGACGTAAAATGAATAATTAATGGTATGAAATGCTGGAAATAACAATGGCTTTAATCCAACACTATTCTATTTGATATAAGCATATATTTTAAGTTGTTTTTAGTTTCCTTTTAGTGTAGTTGTTGACTAACTCGTTGGTAAGTTAAATAAAAAAATGGCTTACATAAACACTAGGGTGTGTAAAAAAACTAAATTTAAAATTATTTTTAGTTTCCTTATTAAGTGTAGTTGTTGACTAACTCTTAAGTTAAATAAAACAATGGCTTGCGTAAACACTAGGGTGTGTAAAAAAAACTCCCATACATTTTAAAATCTGTCTTAGTGCGGATTTCCGTCTAAATTGCTTCAATAAGACGTATAAAAATTACAGTTCGATGCAACGTTTTTTCTGCTGTTGACCTCCACTCAAAAATTAGAAAATAAATAAAAATTCAAACTTTTATAGGTCACCAACAGAAAAAAATGTAAATGATCGCTATAATAAAGTTCTTGAAATTTTAAACGTCTTTATTAAAGCCCTTTAGCCAAAAATCCACACTAACCGTAAGTGGATTTCGAAAAAAAAAGAGCTTTTTTACTCACCTTAATTCTTATGAGAAATCACAAAAATGACTTCTTCATAAGATAATAAAGATACTCGCCCGCGTTTCACAAAACCTTCAATTACTGAAGTTTATTTAGTTATTACTATGTTACTGAAGCTCTAAACAGCTCATATCTTATGTGTTACTTTGTTGATACTAAATTTATAAGAAAACCTATTAATGATTAAAACTTTTACTTCCAGTAACCACATTTATTATCACCTACAAAACTAATATCCCAACGAGAGAAAAACTCGTTCATTAGTACTGATCACATTTACACTCAACGCAATGAATGTTGGTTTAATTACACTATCTGAATAAACATTACGTGTGAAGCTTATTATTTCTCTGCTTTGTTTTCAGTGCCTCCGAAGAATCTCACCATCAGGGACAACAAAAACAACACCATTCTAGGGGTTATCGGCCCTTACGAAGAAGGAGCCACCGTCAGTTTAATATGCGAAGCATCAGGCGGTAAGAGAACTACTTATGTAAATGAACGAACTCTTTTCTTGTTGCGATGAGGGTTGCGTTTAGACAACTCAGCACGGGAAAATTGGATAAATTAATCATTTGGTGTACTCTATTGTTTAAAGCGCGGCGGGGTTTTGTGTTTGTTTATATGATTATAATGTTCCTTGTGTCTCTCTTGTTGTTGACATAATGTAATGAGTGTGGCATGTTTTTGTACTCTTAATATTGTAACAAATGGGATATACGAACTTAGATGTTTGTAAAGGGTAGAACTTCGTGTTTGTTAGGGTTCAGGTTCAAGAAAAGGGATTGTTACGTAGAGGATTTAAAACTATTTCTAGCTATATGGATGGTGGAAACTTTGGGATTTAAATGAAGACACCTCTTTGTAATTGCGTTGAAGTATTTATATTTTTGATATATGGGGATAACCTGGGGTCTTTTAGCTACTGGTATTGATATTTTTATAATTTATAGTTATACAAAATAAACGCATATTTATTAAATGCGTTTTATGAAGCACTTTGTGTTAAGATGAAATAATATGATGAAATAAAAACTTATAAACATGCAAAAAACAAATTATAACGCATACATGCTTGTAACAGGAATCTTTGGATCTACATTGTCAGTTCTAAAAGATGGTAAACACGTTTGCATTCAAATGAAAATCATAATGTGTTATTTATTAGCCAACAATTTATCATATTTGGAAACTCCAACTCTCAAGCGTCACCTCCAGCCATAAGGATGGTGGAAACTTAATAACTTCCTATGCCGCGCTGATGAGTCCTAACAAGGACGAAACCGGTCCATGGCTGGAGGTGACAGTAGTTGAGAGTTGGAGTTTCCAAACAGTTTCCCGAACCAGTGGTTATGGTGAAAAATACTCCCTTTCTCATAATTTTATCATACTTTAGATCCGGCAAAAAGATCCTAAGATTCTCGCAACAGTTACATGTTTTAATTTTTATTTTAGTGGGCCAAAACCCCAAAACCGTTGTTATTTTGACTCCACCTTTATTTTAACATCTCCAAATGCATAAGAATAACTTATTTTCATTGTAGGTCGTCCTACGCCAAACGTGTCTTGGTGGAAAGGGTCAACTTTATTGGACGATTCCTCCACTCCCCTCGGACGGGGATTGGTCAAGAACGAGTTACTCCTTCTTAACCTCCAACGGGAAGACCTCCTCACCACACTCACCTGCCAAGCATCGAACACAAATCTCACGGTCCCAGTTTCCAGTTCTGTAACAATTGACCTAAGCTGTAAGTTCCAATCAATTAGCGATTTAATTTCACATAATTAGATGTCTAACATGTAAGATTCTCAAACTTCTTTTGTAATTAAACAGTAACAATCAACAAAGGGAGATGTGAGCTAGAATTTGTGTAGGGAATATAGTTGGTGGATTGTTTCTTAAGGAAAAACATCGATTTAAATGAATAAAGCGGTATTTAATAGCTTGTAATTTATATTCATTCTGATCATAATTAAAATTTTAAACATTTCAAAATGACATGGATTTTTTTTCAAATGCCTAGCGTAGCTAAGATATTTAAAATTTACTGACTTTCCTGTGTAGTGTGGGGAAAATGGGTCTATTGGGGTAAAATAGGTCTAGGTATTTTACAGTTTATACTATTTATAAAATTTAATGTTTTTTTGGCATGCTGATTTTATTGAGACTCAAGTAAAATCAGCATGCCAAAAAACATAAAATTTTTTAAATACAAACAGTTAAAATCCCTAGACCTATTTTACCCCACCCCACCCGACCCTATTTTACTTACTATGAGAATATAGATCAGATTTTACTTTTCTAGAAAATAATTTAGATTAAATAAGAAAACTTCTTAGAGTTCAGTTTTTTTTTTTTAAAAAAAGGTAATTCATAATATATATATTTCCTTGTTAAAATGACATGTATGCAAAATTAATATATACAGAAATGTTTGGTTCTTACGTACTATCTCGTTGACCGTGGCGCTAAATTCGAAAACCTTATCTGAGTCCTTTGACTGTTCAATAGCTGTGCCGCTGAATTTGACGGCCGCTGAACGGTCAAATGGATTATAAGTTTTTTTTTACGATTTTTTAAAGGAGCTTTGTTTTGTGTTTAATCCGTATGTTTTCAGTTTTTCAAATAATTTCACCACACTATTTCTAATTTAATCCAAAACTAATTTCCGATTTTTTAAACATAAAATAACTCACTCCCACTGTAGAAAAGGGAAAAAAACATCTCAAATACGGAATCTGTAGCTGGCAAATATCAAAAGGACGAAGAAGACGACCAACCTTCCCTTTCACTTTAAACTCCCACGCAGAATAATTCAAAGCCAACCGAGTGTAAAATAAGTTAACAATTCTCCAACAAGCATTTCTAGCTGTTACTCGACCTCAGCAGCTTGTTAAACTGCGCATTCCGGTTTGTTACTTCAAACCTCCCAACTCCAAGGGTTAATTGCTCTACACCGCTGGACTTTCAAAAGCCGGAATAAGTTTTTGGTCCGGCCCTAACCGGGATTTCGGTGCCGGATAGTTTATCTCGCCTAAATTCGAGCCGAAAGTGGATTTCACGCTCAGAACCCCTTTCCTATTTGCATAGGCCGAGTTCCATCTCGTAAAATTCCTAAGTCCTCGAATTCCTAGGAAACCCCTTGATTTGATGACTTTCCAGCGGCAATTAGCAATGCCTGGGATTACCCAGGAACGGAATATTGCCCGTTGGAAAATTTCGCCTGTTCCGAGCATTATGGGTTTAATTAATGCACTATTTGGCCCGGAAGGGGTGGTTTAATAAAATGCCGCTATGAGCCATGGGGGATGTAGGATGGAATATTTTCTTGTTAGGCGTTCTGGGAAGAGTTCTGCTGAGGGGTGTAAAGTTAGGATGCAAATAGAGCCCCGGTTATCTAAGTAATAAAGCTACATTGAAGAGTTAGTTTTATGACTGTCGGGTTCTGATACGGAATTCTTTGAGTTATGCAGATGGGATAATTCAGTGTGATTAGTATTTTCATTAACTATCGCAGGAATTCCAGATTTAAATAGAGAACTTTATCCATTCACTTCTATTGCTAATATGATATCCCTCCGTTAATATTCAGGAGATTTCCTCTTGAAATATTTTTGAAGGATTATATAATAATATTAATATGTAATCCATCAAATTTGATTAATCCATTAAATGCATGGATTATATATTTAATAAGTTTATAGACTTTCGAGTTATATTTTTGCATAAAGTTTTTGAAAACACAATATTATACTAAAAACATTACTAATATATCAATAATTCAATCCAGTAAGGAGACATTTAATAGTAAGTATATTGCAAATGTATAAATGTGTTAAATTTTATTCCACATCAACTGATACTATTGAAAATTTCCAAGCTATAAAATCAGTGAGAAACTATTGAAGCGCTACCTTATTAGAAAAGTGTTTCTATATCAATTATTAATTTTTCAAAGTTATAAAAAATCAAACACGAAAAAGAAAAATTATTTATACTATATTACAAAGCCACCATTTTTTTAAATGTCATTTTCACGTTTCAAACCCCCATTTCTGGCTTTTCGTTTCTAAGTCACAACAATGGAAAATAATTTTGAGTAGGAATAAAACTGAAGAGTTTACCTTTTTCTAGTCTGATATTTAAGCGAAAATTTGGTTTGGAGCAGATGTTTGTGGAGAAAACAAATTGCAAACGTTCGGTGGACGATCAAACGTTCTTGTATTCGGTTCAAATCTTTCTGTTATGAGTAGTTACATGCACAAAAATGCATAAAAAGTTTATTTTACAATACTCTATATTTTGACAGGGTCATAATATTATTAAGTCGTAGGTACTACAGATAATTTTAGAAAAGTAAAATTTTTCAATATAATACTTCCAATAAACAACACCTATATTCCACCTTTCAATTACGTATCCCTTCCAGTATCCCCTCAAGAAGTGAAGATCGTGACCCCTCGCCGGCCCCTCTCGAACGGCGAGACGCTGGACGTGACGTGCGTGACGTTCGGGTCGCGTCCCCCTGCCCGCCTGTCCTGGTGGCTGGGTCCGGAGTCCCTGAACGGCCAGGCCAAGGAGATCGTGTCCGGCGACGGCAACTCCACCACCAGCCGCCTCCAGTTCCGTCCAACCCACGAGGAGCACGGCAAGCTGCTCGTCTGCAAAGCTCACAACCCCGAGACGCCTGACAGTGCCTTAGAAGATAGGTGGGAGCTCAACGTGCTGTGTGAGTGCATGTTGTTGTTGTCGAATATGTTTTAGTAAAGGTTCATTTGGGCACTGTTTCACTTTCAGTGTTCATTATGAGTGATTCCCATCGTGGAATCACACATTTGCCTGGGGAATCGGAGGAGTGAAGAGTGAAACGACAATTAATACTTGTCATTTTGGCTGATTCCTCCGAAATGAAGACTGGAAGTGAAAAGTGCCACATGCATCAACAGTTTAAAAAATAAAAATAAAAATAAAAATAATAATAATAATAATAATAATAATAATAATAATAATAATAATAATAATAAAAATAAAAATAAAAATAAAAATAAAAATAATAATAATGTAACATTAATAAGATTGCAACATAAAGTATACGTTATTGACATATTTCTTGACATATTCATATTTCTTTATTGACATAAAGTATTCTTGGGTAGACATTGAGAATTGAAGAGCTCAAGATATGTAAAGCATTAAAACTCTTGTTACCCGCCTTCCATTTCCAAATTTCATACGCAACAATAATATTTCAATAAAATTCTACCTAATTTCTTCATAATTGCTGCAGCAATGAATTAATAAGCTCCACTAGAATAAAAATATTTGTAATTTATTAATAATTAAGAATATTTGTAGAGTCGTTACTTTTCTAATCTTATACTTTGTTTTGCGTTAAAAAATGGTGACCATAGTAGTCACCAATCCAGCTGTAATACATTGCCTTAAAATACTAGCACTAACTTGGCGACTAACGTTTTTTACCTCCAAGATAGCGCCTTTTATGGATTCTTCCTTGTTGCAGAAAACACCTCAATTCTAATATAATTTCGAATTAAATATACTGAGAGTATTTCATAATTTAAGGAAACAATTCATTCTTCTGTCCCATTTCCACCAAATACTAATTTTATTCAAAGCATATTTCCTTGTAAAATATACTACTATATATACAGCTTTTAAATTCCTCTCCGTTTAGTAGGGTTTTATTTTTATATCAAATCTATTGGATAAAAACATGAAACGAATCTATCAATAATCGAGTTCCCCCATCTCAAAACAGAGCATTAAGAGTCGAACGTGTACTGCGAGCACTTTCGGGCATCATTTGCTAAATTGGTTTCGCAGATGATTTAGATCGGGATCCAGATTTGAACCCTTGGTGGCATGACGAGTCACGTTTTAGGAAGATGGTCTTGTTAATGCTGCGTTAGTAGTGATTTTGAGATAGAGGAGTATTAGACTGTTGGACTGCAATGATGTGAAATGGTATGGGTTCATTTTCCTTACATTATTTTCCGTTAAATTGCGTGCATGGTGAAATATTTGATTTAATTGAATGGTATTTAAAATTGGTTTGTTTGCATATTTATGATTTATGATACTTATGGTTTTCGGTTTATTAATGATCTGCTGAAGAATAATGATGTGTATTTCAATTCTAAGTAAATAGGAATAACAGTTATTTAACCTTTATCCTTTTAATCTTCTGTAAATCTCTCTCTATTTTTTTTTTCAATTTTATGGCATGCTGTAGCTCTTTATAAAGAGATAATATTCGAGTAACTTTTTTCGAGATAACATTTTATGTAATTTTGTGGCTCAATAGGGGTTTACCTAAAATTGGTAAATAGCACTAAAACGCCGGTCAATATTGTTCTGACAACATTGGGTTTTGTCAAAAAAATTAAAATTGAAGGCTGTTTTGAAAAAATGCTTCAAGGCCTCTACAAATATATCCATTGCTTCCCTAAAATTTTAGATAATTCAAGATGAACTTCAAATGAAAGGAAATTTAACCCAATAGTCAGTGTGACAAAACAAAACCCTAATCCAAATGGAAAAATTGGTTGGTTGACTTTTTATGGTGCGAGGCCCATATGGAAAAATTGAAAAATAAGTTTTCGAAGCAATGCAAATATAAAGGTCCCTCAATTCACCAGAAGGATTTATTGGAAATTCATGAATTTTCACACGTGTGATTTTGGTAACTAAAATGCAACTTTTTGATGCTATCCACAATCGAAATTTGTACTTTGCCGTTTTCGTTTCACCCTATTTTATACCCCCTGACTTCTAACCCACTCATATATCGATGACATCACAGAGTACTAGAACAGAAAAACCACGGCCATAGGCCATAATGGAAATCGAAAATCATGACATCTTGTTACAGGTTGGGAGAATTGTGGCGCTGGGATCGCACTAAACTCACTAGCGTCTGGATCCAGCTGAATCGTTCGCCGGCTGCCTATGGGAGATCGAAAACACCTTTTTGCGCATGCGCTGAGTTATAATTTGGCGAGAGATTTAAGCGGCCGGCATACGTTCCAGACTCTAGTGTGGCTCCCTCACATCAGTAACGCATTTGAAAATAGCCTCGTGGACCCTCTGTTAGGATATTTCTCTGTGGATGACATCACCGGAAAACCTCGCATAATCCGAGTTGGGATGAATGATTTTAATGGAGGATGAAGATGAATTTTAATGAGCTGTTAAAGCATGTGTTAAAAAAACAATCAATCTCTCACAAGGAGACAAATTCTTTGTCCCATCTGGCTTTTTTTCTGATAACCTCGTGGATCAAATGTAGAGAACTGTTTTGTTATTTTTAAGATGTGAGGAAAAATTTTAGTTAAATGCAGGTGTGAATCAAAGCAAAAAGCTTCAATGCTCCTGGGGTTACTAGAGGGTAAGGGGCACCGTAGAGTTTTCCACTGGCTGTCATAAAACACTCATCCCCAGGAAGAAACCTGAGTTTATGGCGCCGGTGTCTTTGTGTGGTCAATTACCGACCCCTCTACAGGCGCGAGTGCGAGGGGAGGTACAAAGAGATTGAGGGAGATAGGGGAGATAAACTGCTGGTGGTCCGGCCGCAAACTGTTTTATTACATCCAGCGGAAAAGTTTATAGTGGCCCTATCTGGTGTTCCCAAGGGAATTGATTTAACCCGTAACAGGGGAGGTGAACAAATGGAACATACCAGGGGACGTGGGGTCTCACAGACCGCGCAACGTTATATTTTTTAAAAATTTTCTAATCAATATATGATTCTGATATTTCAGTACATTGTTCTTGGAACATTTATCTCTTCATAGAAAAATATTTGTTAACTTTATGATAAAATAAAAGTTTTCACAGACAATTTTCCAAGAGATTTAAATTTTTCGATGGAAACCACATGGTGCAGTAAATACTTTATAATTTAAAATAAAACGCATCTATTGTGAATTAACTGTTTTTTTTATTATTTAATATGTAATGCAAGTTTTAATTGGAAAAAATTCATTGTAGAACAATACAAAAAAATTCTGACACTACCTGAAGTATCATTTTTTCACCAGTGTTTTAGAAGCAAAAAATTTAGAATTTTTCACAGAAATCTTATTCACAGTTACCTTTACCACTCTAAAATCACTCCCAACTTCATATAATTTTTTTCAACTCTTCCGCATAATCAGGATCAGAAGGATAAATTAATCTCCGCGGACCAAGTTTCAAAGCCATGCGTACTAAGCCTGGACAAAAACAGTTACACTGAGTGGGACCTGAGGTCTGCTGGACCGCGTGGGAAAGAATTTGTGGAATTTCGAAGGCATGCACTTGGAAAAACTTGCTGATAAGAAGGGGTCAGTCTCAAGGTCATGTAAGGGGAAGGTAGGCGAAAATTCTATTCAATTCGACCCAGTATGTGGTAGGGGGAAGGGGAGAAAAATGTTGTGCGGTCTGTGAGACGTCACGTCCCCTGCTACGGGTTAACCCTCGTTTTGGCGTTATTGACTTAACACTCGCGAATAAATGTGGTTGTAAATAATCTCTCATTGACCCAAACATACTCTTGCCAATCTAGAATACAGTATCCATCCCTACTCCGATTATACGAGGTTTTCCCGATGATGCCAGCTAAATGTCACTACAAAAATAGTAATTTGATTCGTAAAGGCCATTTTATTTAATAATCAGACCGAAATCCCTTCTTCTTCTTCCAGTCTCCCCGCAGCTGACCCTGGCCTTGGGTGCCAGCCAGCAGTACGAGCACATCCGCGAAGGGACGGACGTGTACTTCGACTGCAACATCCAAGCCAACCCCCCGGTGACCTCCGTGACCTGGATGCTGCACTCGCGGCTGCTCGAGAACCAACCTGCGGCGGGGATCTTCATCCAGAACCACTCCCTGCTGCTGCAGAACGTCGGCCGCCGGCATCGGGGGATGTATCGATGCATCGCTGTCAACTCGGAGGGAGAGGGGGTCAGCGATGAGGCTGAGCTCATGGTGCAGTGTGAGTACGGTTTCTGGGTTATTGTAGGGCCAAAACGTTCCCGGAATAGGTCAATTACGAATTACTAAAAGTAGAACAGTAATTTTATTTCATTGGTTATCTAAGTATTTCCTCCTGAATCCTCACACTTCTTCTACCCTATTCGCACTGCACCTAAAGGGCCCTTTATAGCATTGAGCACTTTCCCGGATAGGGCCCTTTCGTGCAAACGGCGTTCGCACTGGTAAGGGGCAAATGACCCAGATTCGATTCGCTTTTACACTTTTTATCGTCCGTTAAATAGTCCCGAAAATTCTAGAACAGCTACACATTATTAAAAAACACTTTCATTCTTTAAAATATCATGAAAGAAATAGACATCTAGTGCCAGAAACATTTTGTAAAATCAAGTGTATAATTATTTATTAGTGATTGTGACAGATGGCAGCACAAGCACACACTTCCAAATAATTATTCATTACACTTTCTGTTTCTAATACTTTCACAAAAAAATAATGACAGAAGACTTTTTTGATAATAAGTAGCTGTTCTAGTGTTTGTGGAACTATTTAAAGGACCGCAAAAATGTGAAAGCAATCAGGATAGATTCGAATCTCGCCGCCATCTTCGTTGCGTTAAGGGCCCTTTGGAGTGGATGGGGCGATTTTGGACCACCCTTTAGGATGGGACGTTTCTGGCTCCGCTAATGGGTGGTTCGACGCCGATAGAGGGCGGAGCGGAAAATAAAGGGCCCTTTATCCGTGCAGTGCGAATAGGGTATTCCAGCGTTAGTATAACTGTTCAAAACACTCCTGGGTGTCGATTTTTTGCTTTGTCGCATCTTCGATCACCTATTTCAGCGGCGCCGTATGTTGTTTCCGTATGTTTTTCAGCATCTCAAGGGTCTTCAGGTGGGGATGTCTGTAGCAAAACCCAAAATTTGATGTTTGCCACTGCTCTGAAGACGACATTTCAAAATCCAACGAATGAAAAATTTGCTTTATCAGAAATTATCTGCAGCTACCTCAGATCTAAATAGCCATTCAATGTTCTGAAAAAAGCATATAAAAACACTTAGAAACCAAGTTTTATTTAACTTGGTTATAAAAAAATGCTAAACATGGGGGAAATTTAACAAAATGTCGGTAATTTTCCAAAATTCAAAAAATTCCTCTTTAAAGCAGATAGTAGTGCAATAGTTTACCCCTCAAAATTTTATTTCAATTTCAAGGTTTTATGAAGTGTCTTTCTCCTTTTGGAAATACTATTAACAATGTCCAAAGCATTGATTTTCACTTTTTTTAAAATTGATTTATTTGAAATTGAGTCCTTAAACCCTTAGATTTAAGAGTTCTAAAACATTAAAAAATATAAATTCGATAAAAGTAATAAAATTAAAAGTATTTTTTTTTTTGTTTGCTCCTAGATTCAAATAATGTAGATAAAGCAGTACATGATTATAGCACGGCTTATGATTGTAGAAACGACGGGATGTTTCTTTGAGCTTTTTTTGTCAAAGGTTTTATACAAACTGTGCTCAGTGAATACAACTTAAAAGTTTTCGAATAAATATATAATCAGCTTATTTTATTTGCATTTAAGTATAAAGTATTTAAAAATGATAAGAACAAAAGATGAATGTAATATTTTCCTGAAATAAAACAATTTTGTTTTATAAGTTTGGAATTTGAGCAACACGAATCTTAATATATTCTTAACTTCTTTCTGAAAACAATTTCGTTCATGATTTTTCTGAATCTCTTATGTGAAATGTACCATTCATACATAAAAAATATGCAAAATCTCTGGAAATATTATCCTCATAGATCGTATCATAAATCATGAAATCTAACTGGGAAGTTTAACTTAAATTAATCTAATTATTTTTTTTTCTTTTGTTGCGCAGTCTCTACTTAACTAATGATAACTCAAGACGGTTAGTTTAAAAATATTTATCAAAAATAACATGTGTTTAAACTACATATAATGTTACAGTTAATATAATTTAATTACATTATGCTTGAATTTCCCTTTCAATTTCGTTTGAAGAAATTTCTTAGCCTGACCCAATTTTAAATGAAATTTCTTTAGATTTTATTTTCAATTTTTTTTGCAAGTTCCGAGACATTTTCGAAAATAAAAACAATCGCAACCAAGTAAATAACATTCCCCTTCAACTCCAAAATCAAATAATACTGTCAATAAGTGTTCAATGAAAATTCACATGACCCAATAAACATCCTATAAGGAAACCAGATAAACACAAACATCACCTAATAAACAATGATAAACCCCCCAAAACATCCCACACACAATACCTACAGAAATCTCCCCAAACTCAACCACAGACAAAGGGTACTGAACTCATCATTCTCCGTTTACATACAATTCGTTTCCCTTCCAATCAGCCGTAGCCATCGAATAGATATTATACAACTATTCCAAAGGTCAGCAGCAGGGACTATCCCGTGTACCCCCACCGCTAGATCAACCAATTCCGATGCTCTGTGTTTATCGCTTCCCTTTCTCCACTGTCTGTCTGGAATGGTCGATAGAAGAGCTCTATCTACAGACAGACCGATAGGTATAGGGACCACTGTTTGTAGCTTGGTCCTTGGTGTATTGCTAGTTAGAGGGAGATGATGGGCTTATTTGATTAGGCATTACTAATGGTAATTATTGCCACTATTTACTAGTGAGAAAGGAATTGTTGGTGTTGATATTAAACAAAGGAAGCATGGAGCAAATGAAAAAAGATAAATAATAAGTGCTTTTTACAATAGATTAATTTTCATAATTCTCCAGTATTATCATGCGATTTTCTGGAAATAAATGGAGAAATATATAAATTTCATTAAACTATTTTTTAAATACATATTTACCCAAAAAAACGGGGAAAAATAGAGCAGATCTCTGATCTCTAATTTATAAAAATATAACTTGATGAACAAAAAAAAACCATAAGAATGGGGGAAAAAGAAAAATATAAGAAAACCAAATAGAAAATATTTATTGAGTAGCATTAAAAAATCCATAAAAGCGTTTCATGGCTTCGTGGTTCTCCCATGGTACCTAGAGAAATTCGCTTTACTATGGCAACCAAACTGCACCACTGACCTTTTTGTTCCACTTTTTCAAATTACTGTTTCTATACATTTATGTCTTGCTATGAAATATAATCCTGATATTTAAGTAATGCATTTAAATCATCACACTATAACATTAAGCTACAATACAAGCAGTAATTAAGGTGGAATGGTTTTTTTATATTCACGCTTCATGAGTTTGGATTTGTTATCCTATTACTTTTGTACATTGACGATATTAATATTCTAGTCTATTTTATAAAAAACGGAGTTTTCCCTGTTTTATTTTAATTAATATATTTTACAAAATATGACTTATAGTGCTAGGGGTTATCAAAGAGTAATCAGAATTGTGACTATATGAATAATTAATTTTATACCAAAAGGTTTGATGAATTACCAATTATTCCGTCAAATTATAAGTACTATTTTAATTAAAAGTGCATTCTCTGTAATTAGATTTTAAGATATTAAATAGGTTAATACTAAAGTTAGACACCCTAAATAAGATTAATTACCTCCTAGTAATTTTTATTGAATATTGATTCCATGAATTTAAGAAGAAAAAAAATTAATTTGATAACTTAGAAACTGATGGAATTTTTTTATCTCTCCTAAAAAGTGACCAATTTTGTTTTTAATCTGTAATTTATTGAAAAATTAATACATTAGCGATTTACATAAAGCCTAAAAAAGTTATTCATATCCTATTAACTTTCTACTAATTTTCCAAGCTTCATTTTATTTTTTTTGACTTCTTTGCTTAAAAATTGAATGTTAATAAATTATAATTTTATTCTAATAAATCACTTTCTACTGTTTGATATTTTTAAATAGAGTTTCTAAACTAATATTATTAAAAACTAACGTAAGTTGCAATTAAAAAGAAGCGTGTTTAATACTTATTATCCTGACACTCAAATAGTATAACAAATACTATCAAATATTCACAGTAATGAATACTCTATTATATTGTACCTAAAACCCAATGTTATCAGCGTATATTTCCATTCCGAATTAAATCACAGTTCAATATTAACTATTTCCACTATAGACCTATTAACTGGCGCCATTCAAACTTGTTAGACCAGACCACTCAACTATCCACAATCCACAGCGTGTTTAAATACCATTAACCTTCAACAATACACGATAAACTCCTCTAACACACCTGCTTTAGTTCAACTCCATCTATTCCTTACACCCCCGCTTTACCCATGACGCGCTATATACATCAAGTAACATGGACTCAACCTTCTTCTAATCCTGTCTCATCCATGTTAAGTCAACCTCTCGCTAAAGATGACTTAATCCAGACTGCCGACCATGTAGCGTTATCAATCACTTTCTATATATAGCCCGAAGAGTTACTCTGACAGCAGGTACTACTTCAGTACTTACCTGCCATCTGCAGGGCTGTCTTGATCAAGTACTGTTATATAACTTCAGATAGGGGAAGAATAAAACGTCGTTTATGTTAGGGATGAAACGTTAAATGGTCAGTTTAATATTAATTGGTAGTTTAACGTGTATACTGAATTATTAATAACGATGATGGAATGTGTAGAGCTCTTTCAATTAGAGTTTGAGGAACTTTTAGAGTGGAATAGTGTGAGTAATTCCTTTGAAGCTTAGCGTAAATTAATATTTGTCTTGAACAAATGGAAATTAATGGATGGAAGAAAAGTATTATGAATGTATTAGTGCCAAGTAATATTGCTACAATATATTTATAAAGATGAGGAAATTGTACTTTTCATTTCATTATAGTTTTTGAGTATTGCCCTTATACAATCGCTTAAGAAGCTATTAACTTGAAATTTGAAGAATTGAAATTTTAAACATGATCAGGAAAATGTTTTTAATTGATTGTTATATGGTATTGAAATATTGATTTAAAATCTTATATTCAAAATAGGATATGGGGATAAAGAAAAACATTATGATATAACTCTAATTACTTAACTCATTAAAATTTTTTTTCGTAATTTATAATGGCATTAACGATATTGTCATTAAACATTCTGTAATTCGTGAAAGTTTTAATCAAAATATGTTATTTTATTCAAAATAAAGTAAAAATTATTACTTAAATTTAAAACGCCAAGTTTTTAGTATCAAATATTACCTGTATGATTTTCCATAAAAAATTAAATTATACCTACACACCATAAAACTAAATAAAATTAAATTGACAAAATGAAATCTATTTAGTACCTATAGTATTATCTTATTATTTACCTTTAGTAGAAATATGCTGCCGGCTTTCGAAGAAAGATAAAAAAACAAAAACCATGCTTCTTTGAGAGATATTTACGCTTTTTAAAATAATTGTTAATACATATACTATATGATCTTTCATTCTTATCTTAAACCTCCCAATACCTTTGAAGATAATTCTGTAATTAGACACACAAATCTTACGTACACCTGCTTTTAATAAAAACGATTAAATAGGTACTTCACGATACAAAACGAACCACTGTTCTCTGGAACTGTTCTTCCCAAAATAGAAACATATTCTCCTTCTCCCTCACTGCAACTGACACATCCCCCTCTCAAAGTTTACGCTCTCACTTTTTCACCATCAAAAACTCAAAATCCCCTAACTAATCCATCCAACAAAATAACCGACGAAAACAAAAACCAGAGTTAAATTGCGGAGCCAAAATGGGCTATTACTCTCTCTCTCCCTTCCACCCTATCTAAAACTAAACCCGGCCGATTAGTCACTTTGATTATAGCACACGTCACCGTCTTTCTCCGTCTCTTTTAATCAATATTTCCTCTTCAGCTGCAACTAACGATAGTCGCGAGATAGCTTGGCACTAAGCCGAAAGAATTGTGGGTATTTATGGAACCCAGACGCCATTTTTTTGTCGTTCAAAAATAAATAAACGTGGTGTTTAACCATCAAACCGTAATGAATTGTCTTCGTGTGGAACATCATCTCACAGGAGGTAGAATCATCCTCTTTGGTTCGGATCAGGATGTGCTTTTATGTCCGATTATCAAAATATAACTTTATCAACAAAGAGTCAATTTATTATTATGGTTTGCTTGACCAGATAAGGCCAGATGATGAGTAATGCATTTTGACATATATCTAAAAACATAATTCAATGTTATAACCTCATTTACTTTTAGTTCTTTGATACATCTGTACTAGATGTTCTTATCAGTAGAAAACGCTAAAGCGATTTAATGATGCTTTTTATCTGTAGTAAGTTTATCAATTTCAAACACATTTTAAATATAATAGGCTATTATTACAGGCCAGAAAAGTTATGATCGTTAATGTTTTTATGAATATGAGTTTTAACCTCTCTTTTAATAATAAAATACGTTCTCTAGTTACATTTATAAATTAATCTTAGTTGTAATAAATACGTATTAAATGTTTTATAATTAGTTAAAGTTTGTACGATTCATGTTATCAAAAAAGCAATTCAATCAAAATTCTATTAATGATTTTAATGTGAACTAATTATGATTAAAGAGTAACCTACCATGAGAGAACTAATTATGATTAAAGAGTAACCTTTTAAAATAATGAAATGCTTGTTCTTTGTTTGTGAATTATCAAATCAGAAATAAAAATTAAATTAACTCCAATAAAATAAAAACAAATGTTCCCCTGAGGTATATTTTGTAAATCTAATATGACATTTTTAATTACTCCTCATTTGAATAATTAGCGTATTTAAGAATTTTGTTTGAAAATTTTATAGAACAAATTATGAACTCAAAACCCAATAACTGGAGACTTTGAAAGGTCTAAAAAATCAAATTTAACTAGGTTATTATCTTCAACAATAAAAGTGAATTAATTGTTTGTTTATGATGGGCTTTTTTCAAACATGTATTAATTGCAAGTTAAATACCTGATATCATAAACAATTTCATAATACTTAAATTTAACGCATTCTGATTCTTCCAATAATAAATTACTTCATTCCATACTTTTACCTTTGCTAATGTTTGTCATCTTTTATTTCCAATTAATTATTTTCAAATTTGGAACATTCAAATTCTAGCAACTTATCCTGCAATTTAGAAAGGAACAAAATATTTTCATTATAAATTATAATAAAAATTAAATTTGATGAAATACAAATTAGTTTTTCCTCTTATATATAATGTTGTTTAAAGAGAGGTATGGAATGTTCTAAACACTGGTGCAATTTTATATACTAACGCTTATAACTACAATTATATCAGTTTGAAATACCCTGGTAGGTCATAAACTGCGTATTTAAAGTTTTTTCAAGGTGAAGTCTTTAAATATTTCCATGGAATATATCTTATAACCTATTTACAGTATATTCTCTTATAACGTCAATTCCAAATTTTGATTTGAGACTGTAGTATGTGTAAATAAAATAGGCGGTTCATTACTACGAGGCAGTACAATGGAAATGAATTCATTCCCATTGTAGTAGTGACTAGTAATGAGCCGCCTAATTTATTTACACAGACTATAATCATATCCCATTAACCCTTATTACAACTGAATAAATACGCAGTAAACATATTTTACTTTTGACAATTAATAAAAATATCGGGTGGGGATATTTAACGGGACGGATCAAATAATGGAACCATCTAAAAGTAGCACAAAAAATCTTAAGTTAAACAGAATTGTTATTACTTATATGTGGTATATTTATTTAAAAATCATGATTTTTGGTTAACTCCACGAATTCCTCTTAATAGTCTGCTATTATTAACTCCTTTCAATAACTCACCATTGACTCCAATGAGGTATTGCATAAGTGAGGGATTTGCTTAATTTTACACTTTTTTGATCCGTTATAGTTTAAAACTCTCGAATATCAGATTTCTAAGTTCAAAAATATGTTTTAAAAAATTTAAAATTCAATTTTATTTTTGCCAAAACACTTGTAAAAGTCACGCGACAAAAAACGGGATTTGACGTCACAGAGCCCTCGAAACTAGTGTTTTTACTGTTTTTCAATGATCGGAAAACGTTATTCTATTTAATGTGACGTCACAGCGCACTAAACAACAGTGTTTCTTGTTTTCGCGCCAAAACACAAAACGAAATTTCAAAAACTTATACCTCAGAAACTAGGCTACGAAAATACTTCATTTAAATGTCATTCTTCATGTTTTTTTTTATCTACTATTTTAATAAAATTTAATCTCAAAACGTGAAAATACATCATTCTCTTCCAGTCTCCCCAGTATGCATATCAGGACAGAAACGAGCGTACGGCGTCGCGAGGCACGAGGAGGTGAACGTCACGTGCGAAGTGGATGCCGATCCGGACGACATCCAGTTTCGGTGGATGTTCAACAACACCTCCGAGACCATCGACATCATCACGTTCACCAGTTCATCCACCTTCAGCATCGCCTCCTACATCCCCCGGTCCAAGATGGATTACGGCACTCTCAGCTGCTGGGGAAGGAACAGCATAGGAGTGCAGAGGCAGCCCTGCGTCTTCTCCATAGTTCCAGCCGGTAATGTATAGCTCTGATATTTCTTATAATAACGTAATATATAAACGTGGTTTTATACGCTTAAAATGATCATTTTCGTAAAATTAACTCTGGACTAAACCGGTTTCCTTCTGCTGTATCTTAATTTTTGTATTCGTTAGACAATGAAAATAATAAGCCTCTGATAAAAAAAACTCAACTTTTTAAAATGTATAAGAACCTCTTAAAACACCTTAATTTCATTACCTCCCCCGTTAAATATCACCAAGCTTGGGGAAACTTATTATTTAAATATCGCCATTTTTTATGGTTTTCATTGATAGAAGTTATAAACTTTACTTATCAAATCAAATCAAAGCAAAGTTTATTTCCAACAATATACAAAGTAATACTAACAACAATACGAACAATTTAAGTAGGGAAACAAATTACAAGGGGGGGAGAACACAAAAAGCAAAAGGAAAAAAAATATTGAATTGTTATTAAATCCCAAAGGAGCTAAAAGCTCTTCCATGGGTTGACGGAATTCTAAGTAATAAGTACATGGAAACAAAATTTACTTATTTTAACAACAAACAAAATAGTTAGCATTTTTTGGGCGATATTTCTAATTTTTGGTATCTAAAATAGCTTGGTGATATTTGAAGGACAGATAATGGAATAAAACACTTGAAATTACTGGTGCTACAAAATAAAGTGGACTTTTTTTTCATCTAACTACACCAAAATTTTGTAGATTGAACTAATTAAACATCTTAATTAGTAATGCCTACAAGATGATTATGTATATATAAACATGCTAAAAAAGACTCCCTTTAAGTCTATAGACTGTAACACCGTATTTTTACTTATTTTTATTAACACTTGTTTAGGAAAATTATCTGAAGCCTTGAGGGGGTAATAAGGTGAAAATGCGAGTTTAACTTACCACAAAAACCTACATTATTCTACTTCTCATACTTTTACAACCCACAAACATAACTAAAACCCCACAATGCAAACTCTGTCGTCGAAAAAATAAATTATGCTTATATTCCAATGTGAAAAAAACATAAAATGAATGGAGCACATACAACACAAAGTTTCTAAAGGCGAACTTAAAAACACCATTTTTGTCTCAAATTCCTTTTAAAAAGGTATTGGCTATTCTGGTTTTATATTCTTTGGGAATTGTAAATCTGAAGGTTACTTGAATGAGAAGGCTTTCATGAAAGTTTTCGTTGAAAGGAGAAATGGAAGTGAGGAAAGAGAAAGCATTTCGATTGGAATTCGTAATTTGTAACGTGAAACGAAATGTATTCAGAAGCTTTTCCGTAAAATTTCACCCACGTGCGCCCATTAAATGCTTTCAGGAAAGCGTGTATTTTGGTTTAGTACACTCGGTAGTAAAATATTTTGTCAATGTTGCAAAAATTGGTTGAATGGATACGATCCTTCAAAAAGTATTTTTAATGAAAAATAAGTAATATTTACTTTTTTAAATGTTTTGGTAAAAACTACGGTAAAATTTTATCTTTTCAGGTCTAATTTTATTTTTTACGTTTGGATTTTTAGTTCCAGTAATATATTTAGGAGTTTCTTTGCTATTCGTAATAGTAAAATTATTTTAGATAATATAAACGCTACAAATACGTATAGAAAGTATTCACTTTTGTCGTTCGTGCTGCTTTGGATGGCGTAAGTAATTAGTTAAAAAATGTGAGAAAAACGTGGGGTTTCTTTCTTTCTTTTTAGAACTTTAAAAGAATATTTTCTTGTTTAGTGTGGTGTGGTAATTCCTTAAGTAGGAGCATGCCAAAATGTCATATCTGAAACAAGAACTGTTACAAAAAATATTTTATTACTATACTCGTAACTAAGTTTGGTAGACTTTGGTCCATTTACATTCTAATTGGGTCATCTGTAAAATATTTTAAATATAAAGTTGATAGAAGTATACCCCAAATCAATGAATTTTTTTTAAGTCTGGGTTGACTTATTTTCATAATAATTTTGTATGTGACAACAAATTCTTTAGGAAAAAAGAATGAGAAAATCCTTAAGTGCACTTTTATCTAGATTTGCGATTTAAGTATGGATTGATATGCGTATTGAATCTTTTAAGGATTATTTTTTCTCCATTGGAAGTTGGTGTTTGAACTTTCCACTTCCAATATCGAGAAACAGTTTTCAATTTATTACAATTTATATTTAAACTAAAAATGAAAGAGACGAGTACTTCTTAAATTTAATTAATAACTGACATTTAAAAAATTTAATATTTTATTAATTAATTCTTCTCAGAAACATTATTTGGTTGAAATAAAAAATTGCACGATTTGAGGAATAATAATTTTTATTAACACAACAAAGAATAACATGGCGATCACTGCAGAACAGGAATACTCGAGACGTAATAATCAATACAGTTCACTACATAAAATCCTCCCAAATGTCAAAAAACTACTATCAATAAAATATCAGAAAAATGCTTTTAGCTGTCCAAACACTTTCTTGATAACAGGCCAAAAGATCAATGGCGTTCAATAACAATTTCTTCCTCTGACAATTATCAGAAAATCAATAGATAGAAATATTTTCTGAAACATGGAAATAATTGTATGAAGAAATATTGACTTAGACATTTTGAATAGACAACACCTTATATCTTCTATCAACCCTTACTTCGGAAAATTATTTCAACGAATAATTTCTTATTTTGCCCATCTATCTCGAAACACATATCTACCTTTTTTTCTTCCAAACATGAAGCAATTATTGAAATAATTAGTTATCGGATATTTTTCTATCCGAGATATTCCACTTGTTCCTGAGAGTTAAAGTATTGAGATGAGTTAATACGATTCTGACAGAAAACAACGTTATGAGATTAAAGATGATTTTGATTGCACTAATCATTTTCTAGGATTGGTAGTGACTGTAAAAACTGAGATAAAAAATTGGTAGAAATTAATGAAGTTTTTTGGTTTTACCAAATGATGTTTAATTAAAAATACTCATCTTGTGAATCCCAGAAAATACTACTAATGTATAATCAATATGGGGATTTTTGATTGCTTCATCATGCCAAATAAACACATTGATCAATCATATGTTAATTTTATTTTCTGGCTGTGTTATATGTGACTATCTGTTGACAACTAGTAATATTTCCAAGAACTCTGACTACATTTTCATAAATCGAATTAATCCATTGATTAGTTCTTATATGAGTACCATTTTTTTCAGAATACTTCCATTCTTCCTAAACTAATCGTAATTTTTAAAACTACTGTTAAAACAGTTCTGGCTAATATTATTATCTTATTCTCTATACGACAACAACTTTTTATTTGTTCTAACAGCATTAATACAGTCTTAAAATAATACTATATTGTTTCAAACAATCAATCTAAATAAAAATAAAAAAATGGGTTTGAATGTTTTTTTTTTAAAAATTTAGCATTAATAACATATCTTTAAATATTAAAATTAACGTTAACAACTATAAATTTGAGCATTTCTCTCTGGCAATTTATCAAGTTATATCACACATTTGTCAAGTAATATCACATACTTTAAATAATCAAAATTTAAAAAAAAAATAAAGGATCAATAAATGAACCATTGCCAGTTGAAACAAAAATTAGTTTTCTTTCTAATCATTTAAGTCCATCTGCATACTTCAATAGACGATAATTTATTATTAATCAATTCCATATTTAATTATCCATAACCCAACATGAGAAAAATCCCATAGTGAATACACCCACATGTTTGTTTATTTTGCTCGTTATTATTTCATTTCCAGGTCCCCCAGACCCCTTGCAAAATTGCTCTTTACTTAGTTTTTCTGCAACGAGTTTCACCGTCAACTGCACACCAGGAGTCGAGGACGGTGGTCTTAAACCAAAGTTCCACATTGTTGCGGTAGGTCAGCGGGAGGAGAGGGTCCACAAAAACGTGTCCATTGTGACCCTCAAACCGTTCTTTCATATACGAGGTTTATTACCCGGCACGACCTATGAGCTGATGATGTACGCTTCCAATGCGAAAGGGCGTAGCACGACGGTTGAGATCTTGGCCAGCACTTTGCTAGCGGCTGAAAGAAGAACAGGTTAGTTAGTTGCTATGAGTAGGGTAGGGTGACACACTCAAGCATTGCTGTATATTGAAGAGACATTGCTCAAGCATTGCTGCGAAACAGTATTCAATCCTACTCCGTCTGAGATTACCCTTAGGTCCTATAGAAAATTTGGGGTTCAGGAATAAAAGGATTAAATGATTTATGAGTGAATTTTACTTTTTTTAGTAGAATGTGTTGATATTTTGTATTTTCTATAATGGATCTCGGTTCTATTTTTAAATTATTTTTAATTGTAAAAATATGCTATCACCAAATCCTTTTTTACTCGTAGCAAAAACGTCTAATTCTCATGCTCAGAAAAAGCTCGCTCATTGAATGTCAAGATCACAGAGTACTAGAACAGAGAGTCCACGGCCATAGGCCATAATGGAAATCGAAAATCATGACATCTCGTTACAGGTTGGGAGAATTGTGGCGCTGGGATCGCACTAAACTCACTAGCGTCTGGATCCAGTCTGAATCATTCGCCGGCTGCCTATGGGAGATCGAAAACACCTTTTTGTGCATGCGCTGAGTTCTAATTTGGCGAGAGATTTAAGCGGCCGGCATACGTTCCAGACTCTAGTGTGGCGCCCTCACATCAGTAACGCATTTGAAAATAGCCTCGTGGACCCTCTGTTAGGATATTTCTCTGTGGTCAAGATCAGGAATCCTTTATCTTCTGGTATTTAATACGGGTAGTGTTAGATTTTGGCCAAATGACTTCAATAAAACGTAAAAAATATACGACATAGGTACGACATTTCTCTGCTGTTAAACATCGCTCAAAACTTAAAATTTTATTTTATTTTCTATTTTGGGGTGCAGGTGAACAGCAGAAAAACTTGCATCGAGCTGGAGTTTTTTTATACGTTTTGTTGATATCATTTCCCCCAAATCCATCCTAATCCCAAGTAAAGTTTATTGACAATTATTTTTTAAATATTTTTTTCCGAATTTAGGGGACTATTATTTTGATTGCAAAAGGAATTGTATCGAGTTGAAATTGTTTACGCGTTTTGTTGTCATTATTTGAGAAAACACTAACCACAAGCATATTAAAATATGTTTTTAAAAGTATCATAAATAATATTTTTCCAAACTTGGGGTGCACAAGTTTCGGCACCAAAAAAAATCGTTGTGTTAAGCTTATTTCTTAAACACTCTACAACACCTATTGGCCAAACATCCACACTACTCGAAAGTGGATTTTGTAAAAAATATCACCTCAAACATTTAATCAATTCTAGTAATTAGCTGAGAGTTTCCATGGAATGCTTCGTATTTTTCTTGATCGTGCTTAACATTTTTATTCTCACCAAATAGCTCCATACTTATCTAACATCTCAGTGATGCTTGAGTGTGATTGTACTTTAAAGGGGAGTTAGCTGTTAATTATATGTTTCTACTTTTCATTATATTTATTTATTTTTCAGTCCTATGTTATATTATGTTTCTGTTATGTTATTTTAATTTATTTTTTATTAGTTTTATGTTATATCAATTTATTTTATACGAGAGAGGTAGAAATTCTAATACTACTTAGAAAACTATTTTTCTTAAATTGATAGCAGTTATTTTGAATATTTTAATTTATTTATTTTATGTTCTTAAATAATGTACTGTTTTTCTTATATGCAACGTCTTTACATCATAAAAAGAATTATTTATGATTTTGACAAATTTTTGAATAAGTATTGTCAAGATCTCTTCCTTCAAGCATGAATTCGAACAAGTTCAGGCACGTGGAAGCGAGTAATACAATAATCGGATGATCCTCTTTTGTTCTCCTTTATTTTGACATTGCATTTTTAAAATGTATTGAATGTTAAAAACGCGTATAAAAACAATGGCTCATCCAAAATATATTTTATCATGGGTATTACATGATCTTACTACCATAACAGAGAAATTCTGTATAGGGAATAAACTCATGGAGGGATTGAACTATTTCTTATTGTGAACTATAATGTTTACTTCTTTAGTAAATATAATACCTACTGTTATTTTGCCCAAAAGAATTTCACCTATTTTGCTTAAAAATAATTAATTAAAATGAATTAGAGAAATGTAGCTTGATGATACAAATTTGAAAGGGGATTTGATACGCATTGAAATATTTCTCAAACTCGTAGAAACTATTTTTTTTTGTACAGTTGTATTGTTTTTGTAAACCACAGTTGAGTGGATATTAGGGTGTCCCGAAAAAACCGAAATTTCTCTGATCACTTAGCGGTAGTGCGGAAAAGTTGTGAACTACGATCACTATGAAAGGTGTGAAATCTTAAAACTCTGGGTTGATATCTTCTGTTGCCCCAAACGGCCTAAAGTTATGAAAATTGGCCTAAAAATGACCAAACTTCAAAAATTAACAGAAAATTCCAAATTTCAGTCATGATTCTGTGGTTATGCTTAAAAGTTACTTTTAACATACAACTACATCTGCAAAAAGTTTTAAACTTATAGGTTAATATCTTCTGTTGCCTCACGGGGCCTAAATTTCTGAAAATTGGACTAAAAATGACCAAACTTCAAAAAATTAATAGAAAATCCCAGATTTCAGTCATGATTCTAGGGTTAGGCTTAAAAGTTACTAATAATATACAACTACAACTGCAAATAGTTTGATCCTCATAGGCCAATATCTTCTCCCTCCTTATTATTAAAATTTGGAAAATTGACAAAACTTAAAAAAAAATACAAAACATTTACCTCATTTCGATGGAAGAGAAAACTTTTTCTTTCAGAGAGACTGAGAAATAAAATCAACATTATTGCTTGTAATGATTTTTGGTATTAAATTTTAACATTTGCTTTCTTAATTTTAGTGTCGCAGTAACAAAGGAATCCCTGTTCTGTGGGCCAACCGTTTTTCCGGAGGCTGCAGTGATTAATTTCACGATACGCTCAACAACTTGTGTATGCGATGGTAATTTAATAAATTCCCAGCATTCTGTTGGCATACCGTCCTCAATCATCTTCATAAGTTCTTGAGAACTAACCTCTCTGAGAACTGGAGGGGATGTCACATAACAAGATACCCAGTCAATGGGATCTACATAGTCTTTGGTTTCAAAGTTAAGTACAGGAACGAGACAAAATGAGCTAACACCTTACCCATCTCTGGTGCCTTCACTAGCCTTGATAATACGCCACACTTCCAGGGTCCTAATGTGACATTTATCATCAGTTAACATGGCCAAAAGCATGTTTACTGGAGCAGCAAAGTAGGCGTTTCGAGAAATAACTGGATCGATTACGTCACGATACTTTTTAGGCAAGTACCGGGATGAATTGATGAAGTGCCACAGATTCCAAGCACCGTCTTTTATGGACTGATAAATCTTTATACGGAACCATGAGGGTGCGTAGACTCGTAGAATAAATCCAACTAAAGTAACCAGCTCGTGTGATGGTTCTGAGGCAGATATGTAAAACCTGAGAATTGTATTGGCAGTTGTTAACCAACGATTGGAAGCTTTTCACATCCTTTGATCTTTCGTCCGATTTCACCTGTGTAAGACGTGGGGCCAGATGATTTGCCGTCAATGGACTCAAACAGGTGTCGTAAAGCTAACTCATTGAAATGTGGCTTTGAACTTGGCCCGTTGGTTACAACTGCCAATAGAATTCTGAGGTTTACCATATCTGCACATATCACATTAAAACCCTTGCTGCTTGGCGTATTATCAAGGCTAGAAAAGGTACCAGAGATGGAGAAGGTGTTTGTTCATTTTGTCGTTCCTGTACTTAACTTTGAAGCCAAAGACTATGTTGATCTCATTGACTGGGCATCTTGTTTTGACATTCCCTCCAGTTCTCGAAGAGGTTAGTTCTCAAGAACTTATGAAGATGATTCAGGACGGTATGCCTACAGAATGCTGGGAATTCATTCCATCGCAATTACCATCGCATACACAAGCTGTTGAGCGTATCGTGAAATTAATAACTGCAGCCTCCGGAAAAACGGTTGGCCCACAGAACAGGGATTCCTTTGTTACAGCGACACTAAAATTAAGAAAGCAAATGTTAAAATTTAACACCAAAAATCATTACAAGCAATAATGTTGATTTTATTTCTCTGTCTCTCTGAAAGAAAAAGTTTTCTCTTCCATCAAAATGAGGTAAATGTTTTGTATTTTTTTTTAAGTTTTGTCAATTTTCCAAATTTTCAAGTTAATAAGGAGGGAGAAGATAATGGCCTATGAGGATTAAACTATTTGCAGTTGTAGTTGTATATTAATAGTAACTTTTAAGCCTAACCCTAGAATCATGACTGAAATCTGGGATTTTCTATTAATTTTTTGAAGTTTGGTCATTTTTAGTCCAATTTTCAGAAATTTAGGCCCCGTGAGGCAACAGAAGATATTAACCTATAAGTTTAAAACTTTTTGCAGATGTAGTTGTATGTTAATAGTAACTTTTAAGCATAACCACAGATTCATGACTGAAATTTGGAATTTTCTGTTAATTTTTGAAGTTTGGTCATTTTTAGGCCAATTTTCAGAACTTTAGGCCATTTGGGGCAACAGAAGATATTAATCCAGAGTTTTAAGATTTCACACCTTTCATAGTGATGGTAGTTCACAAATTTTCCGCACTACCGCTAAGCGATCAGAGAAATTTCGGTTTTTTCGGGACACCCTAGTGGATATGGATATTGGATTTGCTCTTGTGGCATTCATGTCAAAATAACTGATTATGAACTATTATATATGTACAGTACTGGAAAAAAAAATCGACTCAGATTTTTTATCTCCGGAACGGCTTGAGACACAAAGACAAATAAGGTATCATTTTTCATCATTTGAAGTACTCTTTAAACAAAAAAAATTTCGAGTCCTTAAGGGGTCGTCTTCATATCAAACGAAGCACTAACTTTCTTTTTTCCTATGGAAGACCTCAAATATTATATTTTATTCTGAAAGATCACCCTCCATAACCCCTAATTACCAAGTTTCACATCTCTGCGTCAACAAATATACCCCCCAAAAAATTTTAAAATTTAAAACATCCCATGTTAAATTTCCTATTTAAACTTTTTTTTGAACCTTGTCTAGTAGGCCAGGATATTTCTGTGCACTCTGCAGGAAACAACTGTCTTAAAACGGTCGCCAACCATCGAGCCAAACTCATAAGACTGGTGAAAGTGAGAGAACCACCCCGAACTACTTGCCGATGCATTAATAAAACTACTAGCAGGGATCACCAAATTACCTTCCATGTTTTTAATTTTATATTCCAGTTTGCTTATAATTTTATATTTGTTGCATTATTTTCTAATCAGCTTACTACAGTTCTTGAATCGTGACGGATTTGTTGATATTTTCAGTAATGGAGGTTACTTCTCTGCCTTACAGTCTCTTTTTACCAGATTTGTTTGTGCTCGGTGTTTAATTACATCAAATTACACATAGAGGGGGGATTCTGAATATTACTTTTTTATTTCAGTTTGTAACCGAAATAATGAAATAAATTATACTATTTATTAAATGATACTAATAAAAAGCTTGATAAAACATGTCCTAAGAATTTAGTTCCAGATTTCTTAAATTTCAATAGCAAAAAAAAGTCAGAATTCAAAACTTTTTACTGCAAAATTAATTAGTTTTATTATTTAAAATGAGAGGAATATAATTCTGAAACTAAGTTGATGAATTGATTTTTAAGAGATGAATAAATGTGAATGATAACGTTTAAAACTTCTATTAAAATACTAATTTTTTTTGTTTAAAAGTACTACTTTATAACGTAAAATATTCTCAATAAAATTTTTAATTAAATAAGAATACAAAATCTTTCAAAGAATGAAAGCACATGGGAAAAGGATGTCATCTGAAAATAGTGTTCTGATTGGTTTCGAATCATGCTGCCCGAGGGCAGTCGGGAGTGTGCTCTACGGAGCCTTACACATACAAATTTTTAAAGTGAAGATTTAACAGGAAACCAGGGGGGGGGTAGGAAATTTTAGAGTTGGCGAAACGTCCGTGACACCGTCGGGAGATTCAGAGTGGTCATAAAATAACTACTCTACTATAAAAATATCTTCAGACGAAATTATTAATTAGAGACGAACTATCAATTAGACGAAAATAGTAATAAGGAAATATTTTTTTTCTGCTCCCCTGTGTCAGAATGCAGATTCCGCCTATACATGTCATATTACATGGAGTTAAAAGGGAAAAATAACTCTTTTTAATACAATTTTCCGAAAAAATTCCCACTCTTTTGTGAAAAAGCAAAATATGTATTACTCCCTAATATTCTATTTCATCCTTCTACCCTCCAATAAACGCTTTTCAAAATGCTTTCATGCATGGCCGCTTTACATTTTTCTCAATTTAGGAATATACAATCTTAATTAGATTATTAATCAAACTAAAATAGAATGTTTCGCATTTTTCTGCGCCGTCCACCTTCCCCAGTCTCGGGTCCCAAATTACACCATCGGGTGACCCATTCTGGGGAGTATGAGAAGGAAAACTGTCATTGTTAACCTAACTATTTAAGACATTTTCACGCCATTATTCAAAAAATAAAAGGTTACCCTCTTATGTTCTGTTTCATCCTTCCAACTCCCAAAGCTGAGTTATGCTTCTCAAGATAGATAACCCGAGTGTCACCAATCACATTTTTTTTTAGTTCTGAAAAGCTCGTAAACTGGATAAATACTCCTTCTCTCAATAAAATATAATTTAAACTTTTTTCTGCCCCACTCATTATACCCGGTCGATGGTAAAAGATATTTACTTTCACATTTCCAGTTCTATACTGTACATGGAACCAACTTACATTGATTTCTATGTTATTTCACTAAAATAGACACTATTTTGTCTAAAAATATTGGAAAGAACTTCAATTATTCCATATAACCCTTCTATCCCACCTTCCAATGTAAGGAACGCTTTTCAAAATGAGTGTTCTGCATGTCAACCATCGGTCTCCTTTATTTGCACCACATTTAACTCTACTAAAAGCAGAAAATTTTGAATTTCTTCTTCCACTAACAGTATCAAAACTGGAATATCTTTTCTGTCCCTCTCAAGCTCCCTAATCGCAGGTCTCAGATATCTAAAGTCTGTCTGTCCTCGCTTGGCACGAGTGGCAAACCTAAAATCAGTACCCACAGCAGAAAAAACAGTGGCGAAAAAGCCATAAAGATGGTTATCTCACTTCTATTAGATACCCGATACCCTGCACTCGCCACTGCTTTTCCTGCCGTGGGTAGTGATTTTAGGTTTGCCACATGTGCCAAGCGAGGACAGACAGACTTTACCATGGTATTTCGTAATGTTAAGTGTATAAAGAGAAAAATTAGCTTGAAATGTGTGCTCCTTCATGAAGAAAAATAAGTTTTTAAACGGCCTAAAAGTTAAGAATTTGACTTTATTGTTTTCTACACCATTTCACCCCTATTTGAAATGAGAACCGTTCGAAAATCGGTTTTATGGATTTTTCCCATCTTTGGTGTCAATTTACAAAACATTCAACCGCAGTTTGGTGCCAAAAAAATTGTTTTTAATTAGTTATCACAGAATAATTTCCTGCCCCTCCCCTATGCCTAGTGAGCGTTGCCAGACTTCTACTATCGTAATACTTTCACGCCTGAGAGTAAGGAAAAGAATGTTACCTCTCATTAAGTTAATTTAAGACTATAAACATGATCCTCAGAGAAAATAAGCATACAAATTTTTACATTCGACTTCATCCTTTCACCCCTTTGACTGGGGGTAACTGATCCTTTCCAAATTCTATATTCTGTTAGTCCTCCCTCACCTCTCTTGTATTAAGGCGCATTTGAACGAATTAAATGAATAAATGGAACCATTTTGACTTTAAAACACAACTACAAAACTCGTTTTCCTCTTCTGTGCCTATCTAACCATCCCCTGTCCCAGACCAAAAGTGTCCATCATCGCAATTCGGAATCTACAGATTCTAAGGAGCAAAATTGTTCCTAATGGTTTCACATAAGCTTCTTCACGAAAAAGCGCACAAAATGTATAGTTAGAAAATCCCCTAAACAAAACAAACAATTAAACACATTAGTATTTGAAAAAAAATGCGCCAATTCAGAGATAAGTCGCCAAATGTATTTAAGCCAAATTCAATTTTAAGCTCTGACCGATACAAATCTTTTGCTATCAAGAGATAACTTACTGGATTTTTTCCAAATTTTAAGAATTTTTGGGGGGTATATTTGTTGACGCAGAGATGTGAAACTTGGTAATTAGGGGTTATGGAGGGTGATCTTTCAGAATAAAATATAATATTTGAGGTCTTCCATAGGAAAAAAGAAAGTTAGTGCTTCGTTCGATATGAAGACGACCCCTTAAGGACTCGAAATTTTTTTTGTTTAAAGAGTACTTCAAATGATGAAAAATGATACCTTATTTGTCTTTGTGTCTCGAGCCGTTCCGGAGATAAAAAATCTGAGTCGATTTTTTTTTCCAGTACTGTACATAGCCCTTTTTCAGTTTAATTATGTTATCATTTTTTGAGGGTTGTGAGGGTCAATCCCTGTTCATTTTATTCATTCGGCATTCGGTAATTATTTGAGCAGTTGTACTTCACTTTATGTGTGTAGGCTATTTTTCTTGATTCTTTTAGTTGGGGATCCTTAGATAATTTCCACTATTAATAAATACTCCTATCTTAACCAGAAAGCATGTAAATAGGATACTTTATATTTGAACCTCAGAATTGAATCCGAAATTTTTCAGTGGAAGCATGGCAATGATTATGTATTTATCACCACCCTTACAGTCATTCTTTTTTATATTAGTTTTTTAATTTCACTGAATTTATTTTTCAATTAGTATTTAAAAGAAAATTACTGTTTAAAATTTAATTACCTAGATACTTATTTAATAATATAAAAAATACAACAATTTAAAAACACATTCGCATATTTTTATTGAAAAAAAACCCCCTTGGAGTAAAGAATTATTGCAAAATGTATATGGTTTTAAAACACAATACATAGACAAACTATCTAACAAACGACTTAACAAGGCACCTAACGAATTTCGGTAACGACTTCATTTAAATCCGAATAAAAATAAATTCTCAGAATGATAACAGCTCCGTGGATTTAGCAAACAGCAGCGGCATTCTTGTTCATTTTTTAAACGCAATTAAAAGCAGCCTTAAACTTCCCTCTCAGGACCCTAATTCTTGGGGCAAACTAGTTACTCATGCGTTAATGTTTGTCCCCCGTTGAGTTTTGCAATCCTCAAAGGTTGGAAAACCGGTACTTCTGGGCTAGAGTTTAACGGGATTTCCCAGTCTAATAAGATGAACTCTTTAAGTACTTTAAGACCAAAGGTGTCTTTGTCTTTCTCTCGAGGCGTATTTAATAAATGACTTCGTTTTAAATGAGGGGAAATATCTCCTTAAACGTTTTAGTTTAATTATACTATTACTTCTACTAAATGACTAGTCAAGATTCCTCTTCTTTGTTAAAACTATGTTCCCATAAGAGTTCGTTAATCCTTTCGTTTAGAACTAATAGTTATTTTCTGTTGTGTGTATAGACTAATTACACAATGCTAATTTAGAGCAAAAAACAAACCTCAAAAACAGAAAAAAAATAATAACAATTTATTTTAATGTATGAATCTAAACAAATATTGTAATAAAAAGGAATTGGCACAAATTATAAATCAAAACTAATATAACTTTATGGTTTTACTTACGCTGAAAAATATATACCTAACAGTTAAAATGTAATTTTACTTAACTCAGTACAAGCAACTTTTCCCATAGAGTGTTTTCAGGTGATGTCACGACCAGCTATTTTCTTTTAACTGTTATCCTTTTGTAGTGCCAAGGCTAAACTGGATCTGTTAACTGTGTTATATTACTGTGATATAAAACAGTAAGCACGTTAACTAATCCAGTTTAGCCTTGGTAGTGCTTTTAACTGTTGCTAAGGCGGTTGCTAGGTAAAGATGTATCTGTTGCTAAGGCGGTTTTTAGGTATGGAGTCACGTAATTGCAAATGCTCCAATAGAAGAATTCCACGCCATGTCATTTTCTGTAACTGTTAACCTTCTATAGGGCAAAAAACTGTAACTTTTTGTTGGTAAGGCCGTTGTTAGGTCTGAGTCATGTGATTGAAAATGCTCTATTGTTTATTCACAATCTGTCTCAACTAGGTTAATGGATTTCAGCATCCCCTTTCGTTTAAAGTCAAAATTTAACTCTTGACTAAAATAGTGTTAAGTTGGTTCTTAAGTTTTAATAAATTATGTAATGGTTTCACTTTAAGTCCCATTAGGGAAGTAGTTTTGACTATAACCTCTTACCGTTACTTTAGGAGACACAGTTCCATCGTGTTGACCGTGAGAGATCATAAAGACATAGACAAATCTCATTAAAGTAAATTAGAAAATGATTCACCAACTTTAAGAAGTCAACAACATTAGACTTAATTTCCATTCCTTTGTATTGTTTAGTGTTCGGCAACTAGTGGTCAAAAAGTAGTTAACTACCAACTACTAACTAGTCTGGGAAAATCTAGTTGCAACTAGTAGTTAACTATTTTTTCCTGGGACTAGTTGCAACTAGTAGTTAACTATTTCCCAAAGTAGTTAACTACTAGTTAACTAGCCTATTTAATTTCATAACCTATTTTTTGCCCAAATTCTAATACATCTTTCTTATCTATATCACAAAAAACTTTATGCTTCGCTCAAAACGAGCCTTTATTTCTTGTTATGGTATTTGAGTACTCTACCATGACATTGTAGTTATAAATAGAAGTGTAATTTTTTGTATATTTAGATAAAAATTTTAAATATTTTTGAAATTTTAAACAAAAATTTTTTAAAGTAGTTGAAAATTTGAAAGTAGTTTCAACTAGTAGTTATTAAAAAAAGTAGTTCAACTAATAGTTAAACTAGTTTAAACCAAAAGTAGTTAAACTACTAGTTAACTACTAGTTGATCAGTAGTTAACTACTAGTTGCAACTAGTTCTAGTTAACTAGTGCCGAACACTAGTATTGTTATTTTTCAATGGCACACTACCAATCTACCATGTTTTCAGTAAGTAATAACATATTCCTCAAAAATACATTCCCTTTCTTCATTCACTCCATACTTACATTTTATGCATTGTATTCTAATAAATTTCACTCATCAGAATTCGTTTCACCCTCCCCCAGAAATCTGTAACCATCTCATCATCAATACCGACGCACTATATCCCTAATGTTTCACGTCTTTTCACATAATGACTTGTCCGCAACACCATCTGCAACGGGCTTCACTAATCAACATAAAGTCGCATGGGTAATTTAGCGCAATAATTAATGTATCGACTTGGGGGTGCTATCTGAATCAGGTAACAACCAATCTTGTTTTATTAAATTCCTCAGGAATAAACCATTAGACTGGCGAGTTTGTTGCATTTTGCAGTGTAAATATTAACTTACCAGAGAGTGAATTGATTTTAATCAGGAAGTGGAATGAAATTTCGCCTGTCGTAGAAGTGTCCTTCCTGAGTTTGGGTCATAATGCGACACCATTTTTGGAAGCGTCTGATTAGAACCGAGCATGATGGTGTATATTCTATTTCTGTGTAATATTTATATCTAGAGCACATTTGAAATTATTGGCGAGTAAATCTTTTGGATATAACTCATGCGTAATTTAAATTACTTGTATCAAGCGTGTTTAGCTGAATGATTTATTGAAATAAATTCAAGTTATATTAAAATACCAGTTTTAAGCATTAAATTAGAAAGTTCCGCTTCTCTAAATGCTTAAAAGGGGAAAAATATTTTTTTCCCTTAGAAAAGTGTACATGTTTAAAAATATTACTTAATGTAACATTTGAAAGTAATAATTTCTAATGGATGGTGAAAAATTTTAAAGCAAAATTTTATTCTACCTTTCTAATTAAAACAAGTAATGACACCGAAAATAAAGTTTTAATGTTTGCTAATTGAAAAAAAAACATAATTATACTTATTTTAAAATGAAATATAGTTTCCATTGCATCATATTTTTTTTCTGTAAATATATAGACACATCTTTATCATTTCACTAGCTGATATGCCCGGCCTTGCACGGGTCGAGTGTATCAATTTATTTTTTTAAAGTTTTCTCAAGTTACATGTCTAATTTTCTGTAACCGTAATTACCAATCATCCCGGTATTCCCGGTACTTTTTCATACCCAGGTGTTCCCAGTATTTTTTCATATCTTGGTTCTCCCGGTAATTTTTCACATCCAGATGTTCCCGGTAATTTTTCACATCCCGATGTACCCGGTATTTTTTTCACATTCCAGTGTTCCCGGTAACTTTTTCATATCCCGGTGTTCCCGGTGCCTTTTCCCTCGGGTTCCAACTGTGTAAATCTAACCTAACCCATCCAGTTCCCGTGTTACACATTTAATTACGACAGTTACTAAATTATCCATTCTAAGTGAAAAAAAATCAATTAAAATTATTACAGACATTTGAAATCCCAAAATTTGTAAATACCCCCGGTTTAAATTGAAAAAAAAAATCCCACTAAACTACCCCAAGGAAACACATTATAAGGTTAAATAACAATTGATCTAGTGTTTCTATCATCAACTTTCTAAAAAAAAAACTGCATTATGCAAACTTGACTTCATTATTACTTTAACCAGTCTAATTCTTAAAAATTTCTGTTTCAACTTTAAGTTTCATGGAAAGTAAAGTTTTTAATAATAAAATACTGTTAAAAAGTTTTTTGTAAGGACAGTTTTCAATTTTTTAAATTATTAATAACTTTTTTATAACAATTTTAGCCAAGTTTTATCTTTAAATACTTTATTTTATGCGTAAAATTGTTTTTGTCGTATTATTTGCAACAATGCGAGTGAAACAGATCTTCTTCAGCGGAGAAGTAAGGGTTTTTTTTTGTAAAAAGGCCCAAAAGGGGGTGAAGGGGTGGTTTTAGGAATTTGAAACTGGTGCCATTACCTTTCCCCCGTTCGGATACGTATGTGTACCAAGTTTGGTTTGATTCGGACGGGTAGTTTCGGTGTAATTGTGCCACATATGATCCGTACCCAGCCACCCAGCCAGCCACCCACCCACCCAGGCACACCTTGATTATATATATGGAGATTGAAAGCATAAAACATTAATATACAAAATTCTTATTTCAGAAACAGAACAGTGAATAATGTAAAATTTATAATTAATATGTATGTCGAATTCCAAGGAATTACTATTTTCTTAAACTGATTTGAAATCATACATAATATCAGGGTAGAAAAATAATTTTAAGTTGGAAAATAACAACAAAATTAGTTAAACAGTTCTATTCCATTATATAGACTTCCAGGAACAAAATGTTTAAAACTAAATAAATAATTCAATAAAAAACATTTTTAAAGTATAATGTCTTACAATTACAAAATACTGAGGTAATAGTCTTAAATTTACTGCTAGTTAAATTTAGTTAACGATTTCTATGGACTTTAAACAAGTATTTGTCTGGGTTATTTATAGAATAGGGGTAAGAGAACAAAAATAAATGCTTGTTAGATGGACAATTTACTCTTTATTTTCCTTTTTTATACCTTTCTCTCATATTAGACGGGTTTAACTTTGATAATAAACTGATTGAGATCATCTCAACTGGCCTAAGCTGAAATAGTCTTAAAAAGAAGTCAGAGTGAGCTTTTATGGTTAAATTCGCCTAAAACAAGCGTAAGTCATCGGAAATAAAAAGAAAGTATAAATGGATAATGTCTTTCAATTCAAAAATATTTGTTGGAGGTTTTTCTCTTCTAGAAAGCGTCACAAACATAATAGCCACGAAGCACGTTAAGTTCAAGATGAATGTATGCATTGGTTGAACGTTATTACCATGAACTTCTGTTGTCTTCCATGCAATAGGCAACCTTACATAATACCGACCCTAACCGAGTACACTACGTAAATTTGATCAGAGTAGTAAACTAACTGTCTGTCATTTACATGCTAGAGATATTCTTCTGCCTTAGGAAATTAGGGACATCCATTATCATCCAGGGCACTGTATTACTGTGGGGTTCTCGTCATAAAATATTTTAAACTCACAATCGCTCTTTGAATACATTCGTCTTAACTTTAAATCTTGGAAAGTATGTTAAGAAGCAAGAGAGTGATAGTTTAATTAAAACTGCTTTTTAAACTATATTAAATCTTTTTATCTATATAATCTGATTTTTAAATTATATTAAATACTACTTTTAGAAACTGTATTATTTTCTAAAATTCCTTTAAACCTTAAAGATGTTTAATTCATTAAAAATGTGTGACAAAGCTTACGTAAGTTTATTATTTTAAAATACTTTAAAAATATAAATAAATATGAAACACTTTAATTTGTTAATAAGTGTTGGGGTATTATAAATGTCATTATTAGAATTATGTGTTAAAGTTAAGTAGATAATTTTAAGTAGAATTTCAGAATTTAGTTTAATTGTTTATCAGTGGAAAATAAATTAGTTTTTTGAGTGTAGAATAGTTATTAGATACTTTTCGTATTACTTACCTAATAATTTTAGATATAGGTTGGTTAATGGTTAAACTAATTAAGTTATTTAATATTTAAACAGTTTAAATACAGTATATCTTATGTCAAATGGTTTTTAATTTCTTTACTTATGATTTCATATTTATAGGTGATGAACCACCCATAGCTATAAGTGCAGTTCTTGCAGTACTTATGGGACTTGTCGGAGCATTAGTACTTCTAGCAATTATAATTATATTTATTATGAAATCTAGAAGTTCTAGTGATAACTCAGGTAAGATAATTGATCTTTTATTTATTTAATGACTGGAAACTGTAATTTTCACACTTAAACCTTTGCATATAACGATGCTTTAGGGACCTAGGAAAATATTGCTATAGACAGGAATAGTTATAGACAATTTATTCGTGATGGCTTATGTATAAAGGCGGGTTTACAAGCTGCGATTCGATTCGAGCGACGCTACTGGGCGAAACTTCCCTATAATTGAGCTGCCCAGGATGAAAGTGGTATAAGTCCAAAAATGACAAAAGTTGAGTTAAGAGTGGATTTGGATAGAGTTTTAGGTCCTTTATTTAGTGTAGTTGTTTGCAAAGGAAAAAATTGATTTGTTGGCCCGTGAGAGCGACTCAAAAAATGACTACTAACGCGAACGGCCGTTTTCGTCAGGATGAAAGTGGAATAAGTCCACTGCTCCGCTTCGTTCAGTGAATTTGTTTTGATAAGAGAAACCCAAGGACATTCACACAGCTGCAAAGCAAGGAAGGGCCCATGGGATTATGAAAAAGCGTCTCACTGGAGAAAATTTTATTTTTGTTAACTCTAATTACAAATTTATGGATGACCCCTTTTTGTAAAAAAATATCCGAAAATAAAATCCGCGCTTTATTAGATTAGGCGGGAAAGCTTTAATCCTTTAATCGTCATGGCTCTAATATAGACGCCCCTTTGCAGTCAATATCTTGTATGTATTTTAACAACCATTCTATTCATTACAATATGCTAATAACTTAAGGTATTGATATTGGTATAAAACTTAGTAAAATGTTTTAAGTTTATTTTTTAAAATTTAAAATATTTAAAAATAAAAATTAATTTTTAAAATTTTTTATTGTTGTAAAATATAATTTAATTTTATTGAAATTTCCATTTCCTAACTTTAAATCAATCAATTTGATTTATTGCTCAACTATCTATCATAAAAACTGCAAAGGTTTATAAACGGCGGCCATCTTGGACGCCATCTTGAAAATCACCCTAATAACAAGTTAAAATGAATTTAATAACCTAGCTAGTATAATTCAAACAGTGGCGTACTTTATCAAATGTCATAAATAAAAATTAGTAAAATATTTTAAATTTATTTTTTAATTAAAGATTTTTAAAATTAATGGTAAAAAAAGCGTTTATTGTTGTAAAAAATAATTTAATTTTAATTAAATTTCCATTTCCTTACTTAAAATCAATTAATATGATATAGTGCTCAACTATCTATCATAAAAACTGCAAAACTTCATAATCGGCGGCCATCTTGGAAGCCATCTTAAAATTCACATCGATAAAGTTTTTTAAAAAACAAAACCTATTTTAATTTACCTTAGCTTTAGTTAAAGCAAATAGAAAATATGAACTAGAGGCATATCAAGCGAAGAAAGTTTCTCGGTCGCCATTTTGAATATGACCCCCCAAAATGGGTCCTAAAAATTTTTTCAACAAAATATTCGTAATCTACGCATCAAAATCTGTGGAACAGAACATTAAAATCAAACTTTGTACCAACCAGTCGCTCGGAAAGCTATATTTACTACATCCCAATACCCATCTTCCTTCCCGAAACCCATCAATCTGTCAGGATGAAAGTGGTATAAGTCCATTAAAGCTAATTTAAAGCACTTTCAGTTAAAATTTGATAAAAGTTGATCCGCAGCCCAAATTGTGTCCCTGCCTAAAGACAAATCCACCCCACAAAGTAAAAATATAAGCAATCCTGAATTTTTAGCACATGTTTTTAGAAAACCTTCAATTACACAAAACGAAGTTCAATGGACTTATACCACTTTCATCCTAACCAGCTCAATTGATGACGTAACTACTACGTCATAACGCAATGAACTAATAGCAGGGCAAGATTTTAAATCGATGAGGAAAGCGATGGGAAATTTTCCCCAGTTTCCCCCATTGACGTCCCGGTCGCATTGCTGCGTGTAAATACGCCTTAAATGTCGGTGCATGGAGAAATATCCTCAAACACAGTATCGTTATAAACAGGTTTCGCTGTAGAAACATATAAACATTTAAACCAACAACAGTAATAAATTATGTGCATTGATATTGTATACTGGTTACAATGAAAGTGACTTAAGTCGTGCAAACTTAATTTAGAGTAATTAAATGTTTAATGCAAATTGCTTCAGAGTAATCAAGTAAGTACTTTTGTAGTAACTCTTTAAAGGAAAAAAAAAACAATTTTAATTACTTTCATTTTATATTAAAAAATAACACTCTAATGAAATATTTAGAGTTTCAGTTCAGACTATAATAAATATTATCCTGGCTAACATTGTGTAATGAAAGAGCGCCATTTTGCAGCCACGTTGAAATGTCGCATGACAAGTTATTTGAATGGTCCTGCAACCCGGTTCTGGGCTATTTTATCTAATTAAGCTGTCTCACCCATCATCATCGTTATTGATTGCGCTTCCATTCATTATTTTAATTAGCACACAGAGCACACCCTACACGAACTATTTCATTTAGGCTTATCATCAAAGTTATTTGTCCTGAGAGCATTCCAACAGCTCCCTCGAATGTGAGGCAATGTGCTTTTCGTCTTCCCTTTATTTTAAAATAGGCATCCGTCTATGTTGAAATGTTTTTGACGCAGTGGAAGTATTGAAAATGGGAAACCTCTCATATTTTTATATTTTTTTTTGTTGTCTATTGTGTGCATTTTTCGGTAAAAGGAACTGAGCAGATGGAAAATATATAAGTAAAATAGAATTTAATTTTATAATGATTAATATGCCTTTATTTTTATTTGAAGTTTTAATTGTAATGATTGATCAGCGAAATGCAGAATTACATTTTTATCATTTTTATGATTTTGTGCCTGATTTTCCACTATTTAAAATGAACAAAATATTCTGAAGAGTTTTAAGAACTTTTCTGAACTTATTACGGACTTTATATAGTTTTATTTACTACTATTAAATTTAAATGAAGAGAAAATAATATTTTCAGGAAATCTTTTAATATAAGGTTATTTTATTTAGCTTGATTTTTTCCAATTATTTTGTTAACCTACAGTATACTATACTCCAGTATAACTGAATTGATTTGAAGTAAACATCACATTTGCAACCAATAACCAGAAGGGTGCCTATTTTGCCTATTTTATAATGCTTATACTTGCCTATTTTGATCAATATATCTCTTATGAAGAACAAACTCTGAACTCTATAGATCTTTCAAAGAACTAGATATTGTAAAATATATTAGTATTCAGAGAATTAAATGGGCAGGGCACCTGTGTAGAATGGATGAAAATCGTATAACAAAAAAGATTTTCTCGGCCAGACCATTTTGCATCCAAAAAAGAGGAAGACCTAAGCTTAGGTGGCTTGACTAGGAATTTTGAAAATTAACAACTGGATGTCCAAGGCCAAGGATAGAAGAGCTTGGAATTCGATTCTGAGGAAGGCAAGGGCCCATCCTGGGCTGTCTGGCCATTGAAGAAGAAGATTTCGTTTGTTTTTAATTGAATTTCTCATTGAATTTAATTGAGGCAAACATTTAGGTAAAGAGCCTTTTATGCAGGGGCAAATTAACTATTTTTTTGTTCAAAAAAAAGTTTCCATCCCTTCAAAAGGCCTTCTTAAAAATTTCAGATTTTTTTAGACCGATAGTTTCGTCTGTAGAGAATTTTAAAGTAGGTTTGTTATTACCACCCTGTACAGCATAGGACACAGTTTAATCTCCTCCCTTGGATCATTTCACTTACACGAACCGCACCATCTAAGGAGCATCAAAAACTACAACAGTGTTCCTCGACCCGAGACTGTCCCTCTCCCATTGCAAATAAAACCCACGTTGTCAAGATGATGGCCTGGTTTAAATATCACGGTCTCAGGAGACCACTTAACCGGATTAGACGATATAAACGAGAACGACGAAACAAATGGAGTTGAAATTCCTGGCTAATGTCCTGCGAATGTTTATGAACGTTCTCTGGATTCCGACAGGGTCGTCTGTTCTTTGTCAACCGCTAAATTACGGCGCAGTTTGCGTGTGTGTGTCCGAGGGCCTATTTCATAACGCTGCGTCGTTTCGTTAGCGATCCCGACGCTGATCGGAGAAAAATTGAATTTTGATAGCAGTTAATGTCTGGCTGGGATTCGATGGAGATGCTCGTTATGCGGGTTTGGGTGTAATGTGTGAATATTTATGTGGGGTTTAATTAAATAACGTCTCTGTGTGCGAGAGTTGGTTGGATAATGCAGTTTTGATGTTGGAATAGCTGGAAATGTTTATCTGCAGTTCAGTGACTTAATTGGATGTTTGAAGAAAGTTTATCCTTAATATTAATAACATTTTATCGGTACTGCATTTAGACGTAGGAATAATCTATTTAAGGAACAGCAAATGAATTAAATTGTTTTATTACTTATATATAAAGAAAACGGCAACATTCGAGAACGTATCAATAAGTTGGGTGCATGATGTGGTAGGATCGGGAATAAAATAACGGAAAAACAAATAATAACCCGCGGGGACGCGCGGGTTATATTGAAATGCTTCCAAAACTGTGAGGATTAGCGCGAGTTATAACCAAAGAGATGTCCAAAAGTACCTAGTATCTATATTTTTTCTTGCTCTAAAAGGAAAATTTAAGGTAAACACCACTAAATTAAATTGTTACACAATTTTTTCACATTTCTTATGAAAAATATGTAATATCATAGGGATTCGGTATGAAATGTGAAATAGTCTAATATTATATCTCAATAAAAATCAGTCAACTTAAAAATGAGTTATTATGCACTTTGAATGATTAAATTATATGTTTAAACTTTCCGTGATAAAATTTTTGCATAAACTGAACGATTATAACGGAAAACGGTTTGCGGGGTCTCATAGACCCCGCGCGCGTTCCCATGTAAGAGAAAGTAGCGCGCGTCCTCCCGGGATAATAATAGAAAGAAACACGTGCACAGTTTTACGTAGTATGATATAACGAATAAAAAATGAAAAAAAAAAAATACATAAAAATATGCATAATTAAAAAGCCTTAAGGATTTAAAAAACGGTTGAAGATTTAAAAAAGTTTTATTTTTTTTTAAATTAAATTTTTAAATTATAATTACTAAATTTTTTAAAATTATAATTACTAAAATCCAACTTTTTTTAGGGAAATGGTTATACCATACTAGCCCACCAGACATGCAATTAAGATCAAAATAATAATGTTAAAAATAATAAAAAAATTCTCAATGTACTGTAATGCCTTACTATAGCGTCGAAATTAAAAAGTTAAAAAGTAATTACACAAACTAAAGGAAATAGAGGAACAACTTTAATGAGAGTGTTGTTGCCAAGAACTCACTGAAAATATTTCGTGAAAATATTGTGAACATACGAAGATATATTTTAGCATGTAAAAATAGCACTTTTTCAAGGCTCAAAAAAGAAAAAGTTAGCAAATGTGCAATGTTTTCTTAATTTTTGATTGAATTTTGTCGGAAATTTGTTTAAAACCAAAATGTTAACGAGTCTCATATAATATGTAATTATAACATCGCATACTTTCTCTTATTTTTATAACCAGAAGTTCGAGTTTAATTTTTAAATACTACTTCAAATGTCTAATAAACCTGAATCTATTTTTAGAGGAGAACACCGTTAACTAATAATAGTATAGCAAAATGTAGTACCACCTTTAAAACACAACGGGTATAACAACCAAATTATCTGATACCATCATTACTGCCGAATATCTGTGTACAAAATGTAAGAAACTGCACCAAGTTACTACAAGAATAAAACACCCATTCCGTATACTGATGATGGAATTCGGAGTCACGAAAAAAGGTACTTAAAAATGGAGTTATTGGGTAATAAATCAATCCGCCTTCACATTCAATGGAGGAGGAAGCTGTCAAAAAGCCCAGACTCCGTGATCATCTAAGGCTCTTTCGATCTTTATTCGTGATCCCGGGAATCGAGAAACGGGATAGTCCGAAAAGGATGGGATCTGAGAGAGGTTCGGAATTTGATTGTTGTAGTGATATTCGGAAATGTCGGAAAGAGAAGTGCGAGGGCAGGCATTATTTTTAAAAAGAGTAATCGTGTCATAAAATAATCCTTCAAGCTCGTTTATCGTTTTTTAATCATGTTTTATGGGTTGGTTTTATTAAAAAAAGTCAGTGCTACCGAATACCCAAATGAAAGGAATTATTAAGGCCCATTATGAAAGGCGTTGCAAATGAATTTTAAAATTTGATAATACATTTAAAGGGACACTGTGGTAAAGTCTTTTTCAAGTTAAAACTAATGATGGTATTATATTGACTTTTAGAATTATCAACATTGGTTACCCTTTGGAATAAACGCATTATTAATTCTTATAAATCAAATAACAATGTAATTTAAATATTTAGTTTATCATTAGAAAGATTAGTAGACTTTTATTGTTAAGTAATTTATTTTTTTTTATCAGCTTTATGCGAAAAAACTTATTTAGTGATCTGGATTGATTGTTTAAAAATTCATAGTTTACTACTAAATTTGTAACCGTTGGACTTTATGTTATAAAAACTTTACCTTAAAATCAGGAAAACTAACTACGCAAAATATTTAACACTTTGATGTTTAATGAACGGTTTTACTCACTTTTTTATCGGTCTTTAAAAATATTTTACCTGTATGAATTTCATCCCGCTTATTACGACATACCTGAGTTATATAAACATTATTTCGGGGTCTTGCAAATCAACATATTTCCGTGAGTTTTAAAGGTAAATTTGGTATTAAAATCTTTTTTTAGGAATTCAATTGAAGAACATTCCTTGCTTTCCTAAATTTTTTTCGTTGTTATAAATTTTCTCTATCATTGAAAAGTTTGGAATGCATGTTTTTACTGGTTCAAATTGATTAGTGGAATTATTATTGAGATAAAAATTAAATTCACAGTTTAAAACTTTAAAATTTAAAGCATAACAAATTTCTCCAAAAACGTTCAAGTATCACTAATTTAAGTCTTATTGTTGCATATTTGGAGTTATTTATCAACTTAACTACCAACTAATTTTGAGGTATTTTATGTAAAAGAAATCCCCAGACCCATGGAAAGGAATTTTATTTCTTCATATAACAGGCATTGATTTTAAATAAATTGTAAAAGGGAAATTTTAGGCTTGTTAGAGAAGGGAGGATTACATTATCCTTGTAACTATCTTCAGAAAATAAACAGAAGGCACATTTACTAGAAATATAACTCATTTGTTTGTTTTTTAACCTTTCTATAAAAAAAAACAACCTTTATTACTTTATTTTTAGTTCGTTATTCACTTAAAGATCATCTACCTTTTAGAAAAATTGAAGTATGTACTACGTGTATACTATACTGAAATAAAGCAATGCCACTTTCCTAAAAATGTGTTCAAGGAAATGTTATTTTCACTCCTAAGACTCCCGCCCTCCTTATGCAGATTTTTGCGAAATTTCCAGACCTTAAACTCTACCCAAGGAGCATGCCTCCCCTCGATCCCCAAACAAAGGAAAGTTTATCGTCCCAAAAATAGCCTCGGTAAATCTCCCAGACCCCGTACCTCCCAGGGCTACCAGAATTGATTGCTAAGTCCTAACTCTCGTGCAAATGAAAATGTAACAGTTCCCCCGCCTCTGATAATAAAACACAACCGATTCTTACAATACAAAAGGGATAGAAGAGCAGGGAGAAAAAAAATCTAGCTCATAATGGTCGCCTAGAAAAAAAGAGTCACAAAAAGGCAGCGTTATAACCACACTTTACTTCTTTGCCCTCCCCAGAAATATAAGAACAAAAGAGGACTAGTGGAATAAAGCTAGGAAAGCCAGAAAAAATGGCGTTGCTCAAATAACGTCGGTTCGTAATGAAGACGAATGGCGAAGAATTAGGCTTAGCCTTCTCCTTTAAGTTTTATTTGGATATTTCGCAACGTTTTTGGTCCCTTAACGATTTTAAGTGGGATTCGTTTGGAGAAATTCGTGTTTGAAGTTGAAATGTTGCTTTTAACAAGCTTCTCATTGCGAATGTTTTTCAAGGATTTCTTTCTACAATTTTATTTTTTATGAACAGTATAAAACGCATTATTTTGTTTATGATTTTTAACATTAAAATATCTAAACAAGAGTGGAAAGATATGTACGGGTATAAAAATTTGCTATCATATGTAGTACTAATATTTTTAATTCCTTGTATAGAATGCTTTAAGATTTTTTGGCGGGGATTCGACAAACTATTTACGTAATTCAAATAAGTCATTTTTGTCATGCTTTATATAAGGCAAACAAGTACACTTATTTTTCTTTTCCAAACATCGATATATTTTCATTGAATTTCTATAAATAAGACATAAAGAGAGGAATGGATATTCTAAGAAGGAATGGGTATTGCTATCATTATTTTTAATGTTTTCTGATAAATTCATTGCAAATCGAGAAATAATATTTGAAAACAGAATTTTTAATTATTTTATAAATATGAATCATTGATTAAACCTTGTTAATAGTTAATTATATGACATATATTGATTCTAGAACCCTAGAACTACTACTAATTTGCCTTATGTGTTATGTATGTGTGTGCCTTATATACTACTGTGTTTTACATATTTTTAGTAATTTTTCATTCAAATAGAAAAGATTATACCTACTATATTTTTTTTTTTTAGCCTTTAACTTCAAATTTTTTGCACCACAGAAAAGAAAGCTCTTGTCAAATACTATCACTCTTAACATAATGTCAACATCCTGGAAAGCGCGAAAACATTCCGTGTAAAAACACTCCATTTAAATTGAGTGAAGATAATTAAAACAAGTGGACTCTGCATAATTAAATAGAGCTTCCTCTCCCCTAAAACCCTAACTTTCTTCTCTGCGAAAATCAAGTTGTGAATCGCTTTCCCCTCATTCCCAAACAAAAACTGTATTCGTCCGTGGAAAAAAAAACACCTAGGAATATCCGTGTAATTGCGCACATTTAACCCTAAGATAATGCGCTTTTTTCACTCATCTAAATGAGCAGTAACATTTACTGGAAGGAAGGATTAGGAGTGATTAAATTAAGGCTCTAGTACCCCATAGTGAGCTAAACCCGGGCTGCAGAGCAAAGTAATCCATTTACACCCCTGGGAGAAAACTGTTAATTGACCTTTACGACTGGCTGCGCAAGGAAATAGTTCCTTTAAATAAAGCTTTCCGCTTTGCCGTTCCATAATTTTACAGCATGAAAGCAATGGAGATAATTATGTTTATGTTGCGGCATTGAACGTTATCACGGAAAAGAATTACCCTCTCATAAATTTAAATTTAGCGGGAAACAACGAGGGTATCCGGAAAGTGCACGCATAACTCCTTTATTCGAGAGTTGAAACTTTCTGGGCGTTTGTTGGTGGGGGTAGATAGGGAATTCAACAAAGTGGAAGCGCATTCAACATGTTGGGACATAGTTTATCATCACTAAGGGCGAAGTAGTAGGTAAAACAGTACCTAACTTGGATTTATAACCTTCGAAACCCTATTTTTCAAATATAGTTTGGGTTTTTAACGTAGTTTCACTGTTCCTTCAACCATATATATTTAAATTCAATATATCGCTAAAATATTTTTAAATAAAGACCAATAGTTTGCTTGAAAGGGAGTAGAAAACTTATAATGCACAATTTATGGAACAATAATATGCATACAGCTGTTTCAGAGATTCCTCCATCCCCTTCCTCAGTGCTAAAAATATGTTTTTTCCCCTTTCAATATTTAATTGCACAAATATACTTTCCAATTTCTTAATAGTTTGCTCTTTTGAAGTTTTGTGAAGCCACTTAACTTATTAAAGCAAATAATTAAATAGGATATTGCTTATTCAACTTATACTTGATTCTGTTCATACGAATCAAGTAATAAGTTGAAAATAAGTTTTAAATGATAAAACAAGGGGACACAGAGGGACTAGATTTCAATACGGGTAATAGAACGAGGGGTCAAAGATTTAAATTGAACAAGGCAAATTTTAATCGGGATTGTAGGAAGTATTATTTTTTTTAACAGGGTAGTGGATAGATGGAATGGATTACCGGAAACGATTATCAACTCTAGTGGGGTAAACGAATTCAAAAATAGAATTAACAGATACTGGGAATCGGGTGGTTTGAGTTAAGTGGACCGGACCAACATTGATGGGCGCTTGCTTGTAGTTGGTCGACTTAATTTGTATTTGTAATTGAATTAAGTCGGATTGACATGCAACGTTTACATGCGATGCGATGCTTGCGTTAAGCGTGTTTAGGCCTACCAGTAAGCCTTCGTGTTTGCCACTCTTGCGTAGCAGCGGCAATAACCAATGGCAGGACGAAACACTCCTGACGCATGAATCGCAGCGCACGAAAACGTAACATGTCAACCCTCCCTTTGGCAAGTAATGCTATAAGCTATGAAACCTCATATTTTCAACATATCTCCACGTTTGTTTTTACAATACATGTTTCTTAAATGTGTATCTTGTGGTGCATATATTTCTTTGGAATGCTGTCCCAGAACAATAACAACAGAACAACACAAATATTGCATTCATCATTGCTTAGAGTGAAATTTTACTTACCTTTTATATTACTTTTCTTTTAAATGATTCGATTCCTCAAGACGTGTACTTAATTTCGATGTTGTAATGGATAATCCTGAGTAAAGAAAATGGTTCCCTGAAATATTTTAAAAGGATACATTTACCGGTTTGGGTGTGATTTCATTTTCAAGAAATTCTACAATCTTTTCAAAGAAAAAAAAAACCTTTCAACATTTCTCACTAAAAGGCAGCGATGCGTTACTTAAAAACTTCACTTACATTTTATGCTTGCTAGTTGCATCTTTTATTGAAACATATCCCATCAAATATTTCCATACTGGGAGCAGAATAAATTACTCTGTTTCCCATTATCGGTGTAAACTGTGATCATAATATTCCATGTTTAGTGCACAAAATGATGCATTTACCGCCCTGCAAAGCCTTGCAGAGAGCGAGCTTTTTCAAAGCGAAAGAACGCATCGTAATATGAATAAGATGGGAAATAAAACAAAGTTTTTCACTTTAAAATGTTTGAAGTTTCATTTTGGGAAAATTTCCTTGCCGGAAAACACACTTGCATATTTTTATTGCGACTTAAACGCTGTCCATTATGCGTATTTCATCGCTGGAAATGTTTTCTTTGTTGGTAACTGTAAATTTGTTTCTTTTTCTTTTCAGTGGATCAAGGGGAGAGTAATGAAAAGTAAGTAGTTTTCATATTTTTGCATGCATAACTTCGGGATGTATCCCAAAATTGAAAAAAAAAAGTAGCAATGCAGATGGAAAATCGTTTCTTGCTGTGATTGCTGAATAATTTTGTCGTTATAAGCCGGATCTGCCTAAACTCGAATATTAATAGTTTTTATTTTCCACTTTCACTTCACCCTTGGGAATTCTTTCATGTAAAGTACGGGAATTTGCGTATACATCTCTTCTTTTATGGTTTGACTCCTTTTTTGGAGTTAAAATAAATATTAAGTTGTGAGTTACAAATCGGTTTAAAATTAAAAACCTTTCAATATCATGGTGTCAGTTGTGATGAATTTAACATAATTTTGCCCACCGTAAAAAAAGTAATTAAAGTACATGCAATACAAAAACTTAAATATTGTTCATTTAAAAGAGCGATGTTTACGAATATTTCCAAAAAATATTATTAACTTCATTTCTTCTACTACTTTATTTATCACATTTTTAATGGGTGATCCAAAACTCGTGAGAAAAATTGATAAGAAGTGTAAACCACGCAAAGACAACTCAGAATTGTCCTGTAAAGGGGGCCTTCGAGGTGCTAGAACGCCCATAAAAGTTGCAAGAAGCAAAAATAGAAATTGATTACTTGAGGTAAACGGTTGGGAAGATAAATAAAATTCCAGGTGTCAGATATCATGTTTTAACTCATATGTAAAAACTGGGGAGTTTGTTCCATAGATGTTGTCTTCAAAATGCGATAACTTTTTATTTACACTTGCATTTTTATCGTCATATATTGAAGAGAGCATTTACTTCCTATCCCAGCCGTTTACCCTCAATGACCCATATTTCATTGCTTCTAGTAACATTTTTCCACGCTCTAGCACCTCAAGATTGCTTAGATCTGCCCCTTTCCAGGGTGATTATGGAAAACGTTTTATAAGTATTTTTGTTGACTAAGCCCACTATCATCTTTTCCCATGAGTTTTGAATCAACATGCATATAAAATGTAGAAATTTCAGTTATTAATGAGATTTCAAGTAGAAAATTTCTCCAAATGCAATTTTAAAAGGTTTAGAAATTATAACTTCAAATATAATTGAACATTGCTTTCAATCTAATGTTTCCCACTTTTGAAATTTTAGAATGCAGACTCCTAAGCTCAAACATTTTGAAGACGACAGCCCAGATGTCATACCATCTAAGCCATTTTGTACAGGTAAGTTTCACCAATTGTGTTGTTTGGTTAAAATGTTCATTAATGCCTCTCAAGTAGAGCTTTTCAGAAAAGAAATATGTGTTTCGATGAAAACGAATGCCATGCAACTGAATGAATCTGCAATAATTTTCAGGGTTTAGAAAAAATTAACCCTTATTTTTTTATGGGATTTGAAAGATAATCAGTATATCATGCATGGAAGTGTTAAAACTAGTTAAAATTACCTCAAAATTATATTGCACTCATGTTGTGTAATAACGTGTGTGAAAAAATAACTGAAGAGAACCCCATGATAAAAAAAAATACCTGTTTTTGTTTTAACATAAATGAACTGTAACTTTTTTTATAATGTGTCTTGAAGCAAATTTTACAAGCATCATGAAAAAACAGCCTTTTACTTTATTTATTTATTTTTACTTTTATATTCATCCAACTAAAATCGTGTAAAAAATTAAAAACCACAAATACCTTTCCTAAAATGGCCCATGCCATATCTAGTAGTATTTACTCCATTATGATCTAAAATTAGGTTTCCTAATCGAATATTAGAACGGCCGGCTGTCCCAATTTCCTGTCCACATCGTAAACAGCAGATATCATCAATGGCATTAATATCTGATTCTGTCAGAGTATGAAGCTTCATATTGGGTAATAATATAGAGGGAATTTATGATGTTGAAGTAATTCGCTTCAAAAAATATGTGGTAAGCCATTGTTATTGATTAGCAGGCATTCTCAGTAATGTTGTTCCTGTTATGCGTAAATCAGGGACGGTACTGTTATGCTGACCTATGAACCTGATCTAATACTTTCATATAGATGATGTAAAAACTGTTAGCAGTAGGACTGGGCGATATTGAAATTTTGATATCGCGATATATCGTCGATCAAATATCGATATTTCACGATATATCGATATTTCGTCAAAATATCGATAAATCGTGAAATATCGATATATCGTCGAAATATCGTCAATTTCGATACATCGTCAATTTCGGTATATCGTCTATTTCGGTATATCGTCGAAATATCGTCAATTTCGATACATCGTCTATTTCGGTATATCGTCGAAATATCGTCAATTTCGATATATCGTCTATTTCGGTATATCGTCAATTTCGATATATGGTGGAAATATCGTCAATGCTGTGGGGGCTCCATGTTCCTCCATGGGGGGCTCAAACCAAACGCCTTGGGACGTGCAACATTTTGGTCTTGAGCACTGGTCAAGATCTCTTGACCAGTGGTCAATCCATTTTTTCTCGCTATATGTAACCTTTCTGACCATCTGTTTCTGTCTGGTGGTTGTTTTGGGATTCCCTGATCTTTGGAAACCCCATTTGACCACTGGTCAAGATAGCTAAAATTCATTACAAAATAAATGTTGGAGTTGCTAACTGATATTTTGTAATCTATTATGACATGTGTCTTTGGTTCCGACTGATGTTTTTCTGAACTTTAATTTTTTTGAATTTTTGGCTGACCCCTTTTTGAGAATATCCGAAAGTAAATCCGCGCTTTAGAAGATTAGGCGGAAAAGACCTATGAAATTCAGGGGAGTTCCATGGTCTCAACAAACTATTGTCATGTCTCACTTTTATGATGGATGGCTAATAAAATGTAGTGCACATACTTAAAAAATTATAGGGATTTTATATTCTTAGGATCCTTAACTTCAAGTAAACATAAATTATTTAGAAATTCTAATTAATATTGCAAGGATTAAAAAAGATTGCAAAAATGAGAATTTCGTTAAACGAGCTGCCAGGATAGGAAGTACGAAAATTTCTGAGGGGGCATTATTATTACGTATTTAATAATAAAAATACTTAATCTAAAACAAAATTTATGCTGTAAATATTTGTATTTTAATGGTTAATCAGTGTTTTGCATAATTAATGAGGCGATTGATTTGGATTTGAAAAGTATATGTGTATCTTTTCAACTGTTTTGATGATCGAAACGCCAGTCTTCTTAAGCAATGTAGTATTTGCTGTTGGATGATTTGATTAAAATTCTTTATCCTACTTGAAAAATTATACTGTACTTATGTTCTTACAGCCTTTATTTTCAAATATGTCTAAAAAAGGTAGGACTTGCATAACAAATTTCGACGATTAATTAAGATTGCTAAAACGTAAATTCAGTTCAGAAGCTCTTCATTTCGAAAAAGGGGAATCCCCGCCGCCGCCATTGCTGAACTTCTTCGTGTATGGCAGCAGGGGAGTTCCTTTTTCGAAATTGAATTTACGTTTCAGCAATCCTAATTCATCTTCGAAATTTCTCATGAAAGTCGAAACTTTTTTACGGAAAATTGAATATAAGGGTCATAACAACATAAGTACAGTATAATTTTTCAAGTAGGATTAAATCAATCTTTTTTAATCGTCGAAATTTTTAATAGAATTTCTGAATATTCTAGGTTTACTTGAAGCTAAGGACCGTAAGTATATAAAATCCGAATTATTTTTTAATTATGTGCTCTATAAACTTTGCAGTTAGTGTTGGGCGTGAAATTGGCTTTCAGAGAACAAAGACGAGTTATCGAAAACATCCCGATGTTTCCAATCATCGTGAGAACCACGATATATCGAAATTATCAATATTCACGATATATCGATATATGACCACTGGTCAAGACCAAAATGATGCACGTCCCAAGGGTCCCAAGGCGTTTGGTTTGAGCCCCCACTTGACCTACTTCAATGCCAAAGCATAGAAGTAGTAAAAACTTGATCGGATTGACCAATGGTCAACCGGAACAAAAGAGACATGTTATAAGAATAGGGAATTCAAAATATCAATTAGCAACTCCAACATTTGTTTAATAATGAATTTTAACCATATAGAGCAATCTTGACCAGTGGTCAAGCAACACGAAACCTAATTAGAAAGCCCATATTTATAATTAGAGACCAAAGTGAGTCGGGCAAACGCTCCGTTATGGAGAACATCACGATATATCGAAGTCGACGATGTATCGAGAAATATCGCCATTCACGATAAATCGGGAAATATCGATAAAGACGATATATCGTGAAGTATCGAAATAGACGATATACCGTGAGTAGACGATATATCGTGAGTAGACGATATATCGTGAGTAGACGATATATCGTGAATAGACGATATATCGTGAATAGACGATATATCGTGAATAGACGATATATCGTGAAATGACGATATATCGAAAAAATACCGAAATGACGATATATCGAAAAAATATCGATATGACGATATATCGAAAAAGATCGATTTCAATATCGATATATCGATATTGGATTGATATCGATATTTTTCGATATATCGATACATCGCCCAGTCCTAGTTAGCAGTTTGCAGGCCAACAAGGTGTTTCTGAGTTTTTGAATAAATTTCTTATTGTTTTGTGCATAACATTTATCAATTTTCCGCCCTTCTCAGATTTTTTAATTTTTTTTATCCAAAATTTGACAAATAATCGCTTTAAATTGACCTTTTTGAAAAAAAAAATATCGTCAATATAATTAGGATTTAGAAGAGTTAGGATTATTTTTTTTTAAATTTCATATCCCGAAAGGACATTACTTTTTGCCTAGAATCTCAAATCTCTATCAATATAGGATATAACATTTTACTTACAAAATTTTAATATAAATTCAATTATTAAGTAAAAAAATTAAAATGGAAATAGTATATTAGTGTGTTATTTATATAGATGTTATGGGAAAAGTGATTAATCGGGCATTATTAATAATGCCCGAAGTGGAGGCGGGCAAAGTGATAAATTTCATTGATAAATTCCACTCAATTTATCAGATTGCCCGTAACATAGATAGCATTATAGAAATGTAACACAGAGAAATTGATTTAGTCACAGAACACTTTGAAAGCTTTATTTCTGACATTCTAATATATTTTGTTTGAACCTACTACTTCGCCAAAACATACAGAAACAAATCATGTTATAATAACTGATGTAGACTTGTAGACCATCACAAAATAAAGTTACAACTGAAAAAATATCAGTAGAACTGTGCGTTTAAAAAAATATCAAAAAGAAAAATAAATAATGGCCGATCAATAATTTTTCACCCACAGATTGAATACAAGAGTGGAATACGAAGTGCTTTCAAAATTATTTTATTTCAGTTAAAGGGGAAAGTCGTCCATTTATTTGTTACTAGTTATATAGTGTCTGAATAGTGTGTTATCGCTGATTTGTTTGGTTCTACTCTTGTAACCCAAGTCAAAGAATTGCATCTTTGTTATAAACCTTTATTTTTTATATAGTTTTACAACTGGAATAACTCATTACATCAAGCTAATAAAATGAGTCTTCTCACGAACATCTGACTTTTTTGTTAAGAATTATTCGGCTTGTAACTCAGCAAGTAGCTCATCTTTCGCACTAAAACCAGACCATTACATTTTTCACTCGGTAAGGACGGAAAAAATATAACAGACATATCTCCACATAGACCTGCTGGGGTCTGCTCAAAAACTCCTCACAAAAAAACTCCCCCCCCCCAAACTCTCCAATGTGTGTAAACAGCTGGAGCAACAGTCAACATAACGTCTTTTATAATAAACGATAAAGTTTTATTGACTCCAGGCCTCTGACATTCGATAAAACGGCGTCGGCATTCATACGCCCCAGGCATAAAATCGCGCACTTTCGGGGGCTTATTTACGACCAGTGTGAGTGCGCCGCAAGTAAGTAGTTCGACCTTAAAGTTCTACGTGACGTGGCTTCGGCGCTTAAGTCCTTCTTTCTGGATTGGATTTAGTCGTAATACGCCCCTTTTTTCGTTTATTTCCTTCTATTTTAACTCTTCCTTCCAGAGGTTTTAAGGTCCCATTTCCCATGCAGTCTACCCCTCTTTTTTTCTTAAGTGCGGGAGTTAGGGGAATTTTTTTTGAGCCCCGCTTCCCCATATTGTTTGGGGGGAAAATCTGAAATATCTTTGCTGCGCTCGTCTTACATGAAGTATTATATCTATATGCAGCAGAATGCGGGTAAAGAGGTTTTTCTAACTATTTATTTTGCTTTTTTTACTGCTTTTTGGGTGTTTTACGATTTCGTTTTTGAAGGAAACTATTTTACGAAGATTATGGCCGGGTGAAAAAATAATGACGGTAATACTTTTGGAGTTTTATCACCCGGCGTCTTTAATAAATAAGGTGCCTCGCGAAGACTGAGGATAGCAATCATAACAGTTAAACATTCAGAAAAGTATTGTTTCTGAGCAGTAAAAGTGCGAAATTTCTTTCGAATTTCATCGCGTTCTGTAGTACTTTGTTTCATTCCTTTCCCCAAAGAGGATTTTGAATTTTGATGGTTCTGGTGTAGAATTTATGAAATAATCAAGGATATACGCCCATTGACTCGAAGTGATACTTTTTCTTTTATGAAGCTTCGTATAAGGTCGTTAATATAGGTCGTAAAAGTACGCATTGAGATGTACTTAATAACTATAATGATGAATAAGTGTTTCTTATGAAACGACAGGATTTATTACCCAAATAATTATAATCTTCTTCTGTAAGGAATAAAGGAAGCAACGCTGTAAATATTCAGTTTTGATCCCTAAGTCATATGGAATTAAATATAGTGTTTACTGATGATGGTTATGCTATTGAATATAGATATGGAAGTATAATAAAGTAAAACTGTAAAACAATTAGAGCAAGTATTGTATTCTAATGCAAGCTTATATTAATTTGTTAAGATATTTTTAATGCATTTCTAAACTTTGAAGTAGTAAATGGATTTATTATAAATCTACATTTTCTATCTCCAGATTCTTCAGTTTATAATTAAAATTTCAGGCATCGAGATTGTAAATTAAGCAAAATAATAATAGATAATTTTTAAAACTAGTCATATCAAATGTATCTGCTTCCCCATAAAAATGCATCAATATTTTCTAAAATCCCATGCTACTATGGAAAATATAAAGCTCTAAATATCAACACAATATGCATTGAGCTAAGCGTATGAATATTATAATTCACCTGTTTAACAATAAAAATGAGCTTGAATCGTGTATCCAAACATATACGCGAGTATGTTTAATAGAGAAAATAAAATTCTACGCTACATAAATTTCACCGTCTTTCAACTTAAAGGGATTATAATAAAATCGGTACAATGTTAAAACCATCAGGTTTAACTGACGTTAATTATAGTATATACCATTAAAAACGTCCAATTTTAAGGGCATTAATGTTGATTAACCAAAAGTAAAGCAAGGAGGAAATCATAAATACCTCGAAAGACGTTAAATGGTTTCGACGCCAACAACCAAACCTGATTAATTTAGTAATCGAACGGACAACCCATTAAGGTTCCAATCTCTCCCGGAACGTTATGCAAATAATTTGTTTAAGCACGTTTTTGGGAGGCAAATTAAAAAAGCGGTGACTAAAATACTTCCGGTCAAACCAATCAACTGCATTAGCATCAGAATCGCATAAAAATATGCAATTCTCTGACTCTTTCATCAGCCCGGGTCTAATCTGCACTTCCCGTTTCTTCATTAATCGCTGGTGGGGTGGGTTTTTTTTGTTATTTTTTTTTTCATTCGAGCCTTTTTTGGTTGAGAAAAAAAATTAATCGAAGGCTCCTTCTTGTAGATGCTTTTCTACATGCAGATTACGAAAATTGAATTGCGAGAATATGGAAATCTTGAATCATTATCTTCTCCGGGAGAAGATTAAAAATCGATGGCGGTTCGGGATTGGCGATTGTTGTTCATTATTATTTTCGATCTTCTTCTTCTTCTTTTGCTTTCTTTTCATCTTCTATCGCAATACCGGCAATTTGTGTGGGCGCGCAACAACACCAAATAGGTTTCGCTAGTAGTGTTGTATTTTCTGAAGGTAATGGACGCCTTCAATTGCTGTTTTTTTCACAATTTATTGACTGTTTAAGTGGTCTTGAAATTGAATTGTTTGGTAACTTGATACTTATGAGACTTGTTATTTGATATTTATTACCCGATTCTGAAATTCTCGTAAACAGTTTTATTATAAGAGCTGCTCAGTATGAATGACAGTGGTTTATGTCTAAAGATACACATTTTGAGAAAATCTTATAAATTAGGTTGGTTTTTTTAGATCCTCTTTTGTATTAGGTAGTAGCTTTCTCAGTCAAAAGTAAAAAAAAAAATGTTAAAAATTTTCTCCATAGAACTACCTCAAGCGTTTTTTTTACAATAAAAAAAATTCAACTTTACTCAAAACTACGCTCCCCCCACAGGACTCATACCACAATAATTTTCAGGAGCTCATACTATAACTGCTATTTTTTTAACCTTTAATTTTTAATATATCATTGTCTGAAACTATACTCAGCCCTCAGACCTTTAATTAGCAGGATGGATGAATGAAAAGTTACATTTTGTTAAATATTACATAAAGTTACAAAAAACCATTGTGTAAATATTGCACAATTCCAAAAACAAGAGTTTTATGAATGAGTTAGTTCTATACATTGTTTGTTTTTAAATCAAATTTAAATGATGTAAATGTGATTTTTTTTTCAGTTATAAGTAAATTTCGGGAAATGCAATAATTGTTTCTTCGAATACAATCTAAACCATTTTTGTGTAATTATGTTTGGTTTCAGGTATTTTTAAAATGCAAACACATCGTGTAATAAACCCACGATTAAGAGATTGTTTTCCTGTGTTGATTGTTTATAGTAGTATTCAATTTTCAGGATTATTTTTTTTCTCTTTTAGACTACTCCAGTTTAGCACCAAACTCAAACAGCGAGATTATATATGAAAACGTTGCACAAAAAGAACACACATACGCAAACATAATGAATAGGGTTCATTTTGTGCCAAGTGAGGTAAGAACTAAATGCTGAAAATACTAATTCCCGGCATACTTCTATTATTTATATCCCATTTATAGTATAATGGAGAAAATTTTCGAAATAACCACATAAATTAAAACATTCAACATTAAGGTTTTAAATGGGAACTCATCAGTGGCAGCCCAAAAGATTAAAAATTTCGAAAAAGAAATTAAATTTGGAATGATGAGTCCCCATTTAAAATCTTAATGTTTAATGTTTTAATTTATGTGGTTCTTTCTTAAATTTTCTCTATTATGTCACTTAGACTACACTTTCAGCTGCTTTTGTGCTAGTTTATCTGATCTCCACTTATTTGACTTAATTTTTAATTGGAAATTAAAGTCTACGATATTTCTAGCATAAAATATTTCTAGTAATAACAAAAGATGATACAATGCAATAATTTAAAAGATTGTGGATTAAAACTTTTTGTTTTTTATCCTTTGTACTTATCAATCTCTACAAGAACCTTTTGCCTTATAACCTCAATGCATTTCTTTTCAGGCGTACGATGACATAACGTACGCGGAGCTGGCTTTGCCGGACAGCCAACAGCCGTTCGTCCGGCACCGGCTGGAGCCCCCCACAGAGTACGCAGATATCGACTTCCAGAACAGCAGGGGGACGTTCCCCGCCGCCACCGTCATGGTGGAAGAGGAGGCCGCGAGAGCACCCCTCGTCATCTCCACCAAGCCCATTCGAGTGGTGAGTTCACTCACTCTTAAGGAGCGTTCCCACTTGTGCCTTTGCGTTACAGCAATCCGGCGAGAACGATGGGATAGGTCAAAGCACGGCTTACTAGATACTATTATACAGGCTAGCCGAGATACGGAAGTCATTGAAAATGTAGATGGCAATAGCTGACAACTGGCAAAGCAAATCCACAGAGTTGAAGGCGGGGCTTAATGGCTCAAAAATGTCTTTGGCGAGAAAATGGAACAGGAGATCTACTAAAAAAATATTTATTGTTACCCAGATGTAATAGGTTGTCATGGTAACAAAGTTTGGCCATATAGGCTGACAATTGTTGACAGTCAGCTGTTACGTCATGAAAACATGCCTTTATTTTTCCTCTTTTGTCAGTGAGTTATACTATTGGTTGGGTGGTATAGGTAGGACTTGTGGCGATCCTAGCGGGAAAAGTTGTCAAATGGTATCATTATTCAAAACTCGGCTAGCCTGATTCGTCAGTCGATCTTGCCGGATTGCTCTGACGCAAAAACAATCGGATAAGTGGAAACGTTCCCTTATTCTGAAAGCATGCAACTAGAAAGATGTAGGTCTGAAAATAGTACCCTTCTTAGGAGCTAAACTTCAGCTGGGGTGTTAAGCAGTTCCGTAAATTAAAAGCAATCTGATTTTTTTATTTTTCGTGATAAATTGTAAAATGGCAACCGACCGGTGGGTTTTCTTTAACCATATATGAATTTGCTTGTTTTATTTTTAAATAAATTGTCTACACTTTGTGTTCAAATTTATTTAAATAAATTAATTTCTAAAATTAATTTTTTTTTCGTTTTCTTCCTAAATGACCATAAAGTTCTCGCAAAAAAGCCATTGATGTGGAAAATACCAAGCAACCAATGAACCTTGAAATTATACACTTATTTTAGAAATTATTTAAGTGTTTTAAATAAATCTGCTTAAAATGTAGTCTTGTATAAGATAATTTATTAAATCATAAATTATCTTGTATAATACTTAACATGGATTGCATAAAATCTCTCACCGTATGATTGATATATAACTATTTATCAAGAATATTTAAGAAACGGATGTGAATTATAATTTATTTATTATTATAATCAAGTATTATTATTTTCATGCAAAAATGAACCGTTCTTGAAAATTTTGTGTCGTATCTTTCATTGCACTTTCTTCGTTAAACGACTGAAATCAATTCGAATATAATAAAAAGCAATCACATGAAACAATCATACTAAACTAGGTATGTAGGATATATTCAGAGCTGTAGCGCATATATAACAACAGTTTACTACATCCTCAATGTGCAATTGAACTCGGTGAATCACGTCCTAGTCTACACTTAGTACCTTGCATCAGTCCATACGTATCCGTTGTTCAAGGCACGATACTATTGTAATCCGGCCTTCGACAGATATGCTCAGTGCCACACATAGTACTGTGTCGTTCCTTAAGCCGTTTAAAGCGCTAGAACAGGGTATTATCTTGCTTGAGTGAGAGTTAGAGGAATCTTCATAGATCTATTCAATGTTGCGCACAGTGTGCTGTACTTGGTGTAGACAGTAAGAGAATTGAATCAGGGAATCACATCATTAAGTAAAGAACATGCGTAAATTACGAAAAGTTAAATAAGCAAGCAGTATTATTCAGAAGTACGTATTATAGCGTATTATAGAGATGTGTAGCAAGTAAGTACAAGATGGATAGTGTTCAAATTAAATTAATGTAATAGGAGAGTTTAGGTGGCAATTTAGCTCTTTTGGATTTTTATTTGTAGTTATATTTGGATTTCAAGAGTTGTATTGGAGACGGTGTTATCAAAAAATGAATCAATCATTTTCTCATGGAATCTTCTATCCCGTAATACTCAACCTATCTCTTTTCATCTGTTACAAACATATCAACGTTTTTCCATACTGTTAAACTTGACGGGAATGCATTAACCAGTTCATAAAAAAATCAACAAGAGTTACTAGGTAGAATAATTATAAATTTGAGATGATATATTATTCTTATTATTTGTTATAATAAGGATAATTATTGTTATAATTATTAAAATCCTTAATTCTTCGTAAGCTTAAATTAATATATTAATGTTATATCTTTGGTTAATTCATTACACTTTTAACAACTATTTAATTTTTTTTTTTGCTTTGTAGAATTTTCATGATCAATCAAACAAATAATAAGTAATATTTCAGTAGAAGATTATCATTTAACTTTATAATTGTATTGAAAAAGAAAGTAATGAATAAGTTACATCTAAAAATATTCATCCAAGATTAAAGAATAATTATAAATTCATGTCTTCTACTCCAATCTTATAACATCGATTTAAATGTGAATGATCCTGTACCTTTTTACCCTTTTTCTACCCTTTTAAAAATATTCGCTGTAATGAATATTCATAATTTTAGAATGCTTCATATTTAGAGGATTTATCAATTAAGTGATTTAAAAGTGTTTCTTGTTGAGTGAGGATTAAATTGCCATCAAAATATAATTGCTTGTGAATTTCATCGAGTAAGAGCTACTTAATGCTATGTCGAGTATTTAAAAGGTTCAATGTTTGAGTTTAAGGAGCATAAGTATTAAATAAATGTTAATTACTGCATTAATTTCCCCCTTAAATTAACTCCAAACATATAATTTAATTCGTATTTGTAGTTGAAATAATTTAGGAGATGTTTTTAGGTTTACGGAGAATTTATAGAGTGAATATTTTTTTTATTATCCTTAGTTAAACAAATAATTATAATTTAAATTAGTAATTAATTAATTAAAATTATTAAATATTACATTTTATGAGACATCATAATTTATTTTTATTATTGACATGATCCTCATTTTAAGCGTTTAACCAAAATCTTGCACTCTACTATGTATAACTAAGAATAGTTATACATTATTCTTAAGGTATAACTAACTGTGCACAACAGTTATACATACGAATGAAATGTATAACTTTTGATAAAACCATATTATTTACAGTCGAATGATACTTAGGGGTTCAGTGATCTTTAAAATGACGAGGATCCAGAATTTGTGTCTAATTCGAAACTGAAAATAAATCGGACCTTGTTTTTCTTTTTTTTAAAAAAAGATAAGGGCCTTGAACAAATATTTTTTTAGTTATATTTATATTCATCCCCATACTGTTTCTGTGATGGTTCAAAAATTACATAAAAGGTGTTATGTTTCTGAAAGCAAATAATGTATTTTCTTTGTTTCTAATCCTTTCCTCATTAAAAACTACTATTTTAATGAAACAGTGCGTTTCTCAAAATTATTAGTCATGTTAAGTCAAGTTTTCTTTTATTTTATCCTATGTTCAAGTCTTAAATTTGTAATTTAAAAAAATATATTTCCTACATCGTAAAAATAGTTTGCATTCTAAATTCCACCCTGAATCAAAATTAAAAATAGTACCGTTTTGATACCATGCAACCGTACATAAAAAGAGATCTGCTGGCACAACGTATATCCTCCCTTCCCAAGTTTTTATTTCTCAATGCTGTCCAATACTGAGCTTTTCCCTCAAAAGAAAAAGATATCGATAGTTAGAAGGGAAAAAAACACCATGTCAGACGTAAAAATCAAATCAAATTCTCTCCATTATCATTGGGAACACCAAATCGAAATGAATCCTGATGCCCACATCCATATGAAGGAAAAAAAACTCCTCGCGAATTAAAAAGAAGGAAGCAGAATAAAAACATGGTCCAAAAGAGCGATTTTGGCCGCCATGATTGATTTCTTTCCAACATCTGTAGAAGAAAGATGATTTGGTTCTGTACCCTCGTCCATTGGTATTCTTCATTCTCTTATCGTTTTGCTAAGCCTGCAAAGTAAAGCTATATCGCATGATCACTACGTACAAATCATCTTGGGGAGACACTGGGTGCTTTTTCTTCAGTTTTTTTTGTCCATAAAGGCGACGGGTTTATTTTTGTTGCTTTGGGGTTTTGTTAAGAATGACTCTGAATAATGTTATGGTTATTGAGTTTGTATGCTGCGGTGTATTGGAATAGTTTGGGTATAGGATAGAGGAATTCTAATAATTAAAATAAATCAATGGGGATAGCGCAATGCTGTTTCAGCTTAAAATGTTTGTTGGTAGGTATGTATTGGTTATGGTCCAATTTAGGGTTCATTTCTATTTGCAGTAAATAATTGAACTAAACGAGAATAAAATTAGCGATCAATTGAAAAAGAAATCATTAATATTTCTACTATAACTTTGAATCGATTTTCTTATTCGTTGAATTTATATTCACGTCGCCAATGTAAGTGATCTTTTAGTGATAATGCAAGGAAAATGGAAGATGCAAGGGGAGAAATTAAATATGTTAATACTTCATGTCAAAACAATTATAAGACAAAAATTATTTTTATGTAGTATAAGAATCACGTCAATTCTTCTCCAATTCATAAGCAACCAATCATAAAAGTTGTGTCTCGATATGTTATTCTAAAAGAACGCTTACAGCACCTAACTAGCTTCAAAATTTTGGAGACATCATCCCGATTTAAAAAACTATTTGAGATGCATGTCAGCTATAAAATATTAAGAATTTTCCTTTCTAGCTTCACGGATGCTAACTCTAAAACTTTGCTATAAACTGCCTCATCGAATACACATAACATCTATGACTATAGCTGAATGCGTTTCTAAGCTAATGGGCGCTAGAACAGAATATCTGAGACACCATTTAATAAGTGATGCATTTTTGAATAATAAGTCGAACTTTCGATTATGACTGTTGATTAACGAATGAAATTAAACTTTCAGATGCCCGAAGAGTGCCAGTCAGGAATGGGGAACGTCTGACAGTAACTCCTTCTAACAAAGTGACACTGCCTTCATCAGTCTTAAATAAAAAAACAAACATATACAGTGAAATCAAACGCTTCCTTTGCTGAACCCGCATATTGCTGGGCATCCTCTGAGCAAAGAAGCGGATACTACTGGCGACTGAAAAACTCCCATTCTGCAACCTGTAAGATAAAGCATTCATGTGCCTCTCATACAAGAAGACTCTTGCGCTGTCGGGGCAAGCTACCTTTTGCACTAACATGTAATTACAAACCCGGAACTTGTACAGTTGGAAGATGACTTAGAGAAACTCTGTTCATTTTTTTATTACTACAAGGACAAAGCACAGTGTTGTGGTGTGGTTTTATCACATGGAATTCCGCGACGGTTGGGCATTAGGGAGATCATTATGCATTTATTTTTAAGTGTATTTTTTCAGTATTTAACTCAGTTAGAACTTCCATTTGCGTGTTTTATATTACGGGTTTACGTTACTTTCGAGTGATAATGACAGTATTAATTTCTTTTTTTATTGTTTATGTGTAATGTTGTGTGTCTTTAAAAATATCATTATTTGCATAAGGCTGTTTTTTATGCTTTTTTTTAGACGAGTTGAACTATTTCAATGCACTTATTGTATATGAAGTATCCTAATATAACCATATTTTTATAAGAATGATTTATTTTACAGTTCATTTAAAATTTCAATTATTGTATGTTTCAGAGTTTAAAGGTTAAATAATTTTAATTGTAAAAGAGAAACAAATTAAAACTTGTTAATTATTTTTATATAAGAAGAAACTGAAAAATTTAAGGCATCAACATTTTAAATTTTAATTACTATTAAGATTTCAAAAAAGTATTTCAATTTACATTTTACTTTGAATAATTAGAGATGATTTGGTTACGATAACTACTTTTCTTCATGTAATGTTGATTTTATTAATTATAGAAATTAAAAAAAAAAAACAATACTTTCACATGGTATAATTTTCTTACTCAATATGATATTATCTATCTTGAAGTTAAGATTTGTTTCTTTACACTGAAAGATGTTGTTTCAACTACTTAAAATTTGGTTTAATTGAGACTTAAAAATATGATGACAGTAACATAAAAAAAAATCATGAAGGAGGTTTTCTTTTGACCAGCTTTTCATTAAACATAATTTATTACAACCATTAAAATCTTGAAAAAAAAATGAATACCTAATATGTTCATTAAAAATCTCTCGCAACTCGAAAATGCTGATAATGTTCTAACTTGAATTATTGGGCTGATAAAAAGGACAGTTTGTTTTTGTGTATTTCTTAGTTTTAACCACAATTCAATGTGATTTATTGAAATGAGTTTGAAACCATTTATTATATTTTTCAGCAGATGGTTCACATAATGCTTCTTAAAATTTCTATTCTAAAGATTTATATAAAGGTTTTAGCAAAAGAGGATTTTATACTTAATGCATCAGTATTATAGAAAGGGAAACGTTTCTTTTATTTTTCTTACCAAAGCCTCCTAAAACTAAAGCTTTACTCGAGGATAAAATACGTAAAATTCTATTCAAAAATAAAAACAGAAAAATTTAATTAAAATGTTTTGAGCTTTTTTGTTAATATTTCTGCCCGTTAACAGTTCTGCCAGGTTATAAATAGTAATGTACACTACTATTTAAAAAAAAGTTATTATGGATGAATATATTTCGAGCATAAAAGTAATATGGTTATATATTTGGAATTGAGTTTATTTTAAGTAAGTAATAAATAAAATTAACTAATCAATGTTTAACATAAATTTAAATTATCTTAATATGTTCTAGAGTATTTTTATTTTATTTACTAGTCGTGTAAAAGTGGGAATTCCTTTTAAGAATGGTTTCATGAACGGAACTCATGATTTGCTTTAATAAATTATAAGTTATAATTTATTCATTAGAATTGTTTATGTGTTGTATTTGTGTATTCAAAACTACATAATATTCAGTTAAAACAAGAAACATGTTTTGTTTTTCAAAAAAAAAAAAACAAAAATGCAGCTTTGATATTTTTACAAAGAATTATCACCCTCTGTAATCATGTTCTTTAAGTTTATAAAATGTTGTTTGTTCAGTTTGTGTTAATGTTAATTTTTATGTGTCGCTTTATATAATTCTCACAAATATTAAAAATAAATGCATTGAATATAGAAAGAAATTTATAACATTTTACATTATGTGTTATTTTATGTTAAAAAGGAAAAACTGGAAATAATTACATACAGTGAGAGAATGATCTCTGGAGTGAGAGTGAAGTATTATTTCATTTACATTGCTCACTTTATATTTGAAGAGATACCCAAGAGAAAGAGATACGTCATATTATTGTACATACATCAATGTTAAAATTTTCACTATATTAAATAGTTATTTCGAAAAAAAGTTGTTTTTATTTTTCACTTTTGCACAATTTAATTACTTTTGGGAGCATTGCGAGTGCTGGCCTCTCCAACTTCATGATTTAGAAGACGGACAATACTTTACCTTTACACATGTTTAAATTATATCTAACTATATATTTTACGTACAGTATACCTGTTTATATCCATGGAGCAATATTTAAGTGGCGGAACATGGACTGAACATCACCTGAAGCAAAAAAAAAAAAAAAAAACGTATATATTTTAGCTGTTATATTGACTGGCGGCCTTCTTGAGTGATGCACCTAAGATAGATCAACTTCTGCATGTTTATTTCTCACATTTCAGAAAACATCTTGCCTGTGGATGTAATACGAATGAGTAAGATGGAAAGTAGGGCACACATTTAAAATGGATGCAAATATTTTATTTGAAAACGTAGTTTACAAGTTTATATTTTAATCTTAAATAAAAAGTTTTATGGATCGTAATAATACTCATCAGTAATTGAATACTCATCAGTGAAAAGAAATTATAACTTGGGTTAGTTACACAATGCATTCAATGCACAATGCTCAAGATGGCTGCAGAACTTTACGGTTTCTTCAACGTGATTATTGAGTTTCTACTGACGATGCACCCTCCTTGGAGCTCCAAGCGGAATGTTTGTATCATTTATTCCGTAATTTAGTAAGATATTATTTTTAGTTCGTGATTAGTTAAGTTATGATTTCTTAAAGCTTTTTAGTTTCTTCTTAATAACAGAGCATTAAACAGTATTTCTTTCCTCATGTTTCCAACTTACGCTTTGCCACTGTTTAACCACGGCTTACTAGATACTTATACAGGCTAGCCGAGTACGGAAATCATTGCAAATCCAGATGGCATTATTGGACAAACTGGCAAAGCATATTCACAGTGTTGAAGGCGGTGGGTGATATAGGTAGGTCTTGTAGCGCTCCAAGCGGGAAAAGTTGTCAAATGGTTTTCATTGTTTAAAACTCGGCTAGCCTGTATAAGTATCTAGTAAGCCGTGGTTTAAATTTGATAAGTATACTACTCAAACTTAGTATAAGACAATTTAAACAACACAATTGACACAGAGAAGTATGACTGCCTCTTATTATTTCAACAAAAAATTAAAGAAGTAATTTTTGAAATTTGCAAAAATATGTTTATTGAGCTGTGTTTCAAACATTTTGGTACTAAATACGTACTAAAATAAAGCTTAAATTTCAGTTTGAGAGAAACACGCGAAAATCAGAGAAAGGTAATTAATTCATTGTGTTTTAAAATTTCTTAGAATAATAGAGGTCTTAATTTTAAGTAACTGTGTTTGGTTTTTCTATAACGGCACCTGTATTGTTTTTATAGAGAAGGGATATTTGGAGGGAACCTTACTTTACCCTGAATTGGACAACTAGCACACTAAAAATAAGTCTAAATCCATAAGTAACTCAAATTTTATATTTTTGAACTTAGACCATAGCCATTTTAAATCTCTCTATATTAAAAAAAAGTAACAGTCGCCGCTGCCGCTGCCGCCGCCGCTGCCGCTGTTTCAGAAAATCTTCACTTTGACAATTTTGAATTGTCACTATGCAAAAACTATGGAACGGAAATTATTGAAATTTTGACCATTTGTAGACAAATGTATGAGGGTCCTTTTCGTTTCAATAGCTAATTAATGAGATAATTAGTTCTGGAATTATTTAATGTCAAAGTCGAAAATTATATTTTTCTGCTGCGAGTTCGCCCCCAGCAAAATCTATTCGCAGCAGAAATATGATTTTTTGCAGCCGCATTCTCTTAGATGTGAAGTTTTGCACCTCGTCGCCCTTTTTTCGAATTTCGAATTAGTTTTGGAGTAATTAAGTTTTAAAGTTTCGAAATTTTTGACGGATTTTCGGTTTTTTCGTTATAAAAGAAAAACTAATCACAGTAGAACTATGATATTTTAAACACACATACAATTATTTTTTATAAAAATATTGGCGTTTTGTTTTTCAAAAAATTCTAATTAGTTTTGGAGTTATTAAGATTCAAAGTTTTAATTTTTTCTTCTCTTTCTGTGGCCGTTCACTAGAGAAACAGGTGAGTTTTGTAATGAGTCTGATTTCTTTTATTTTCAACAATGTTTTTTCTACAAAATGGTTGATGGTTATTAGTAGACTTGCTGGATACTTTTTAACATTTCGATTAAATTATTGATAAGCTAAAAAAGGAATATATTTCAGCAACATTTTTGTTGTTAATTTAGGGGAATGATACGAATTAAATTCTTTATAAGCAAGAGAGAGGTATTTTCGGTATTACGTACAAGAGGCTTAATTAAGTCGAGAAGAGTGTTAGGCTGGATTGTTGAGATGAACAAGCGAGCTCTGCTCGCTAAGATTGCGAAGCGATCTGAAAAGAACTGCGAAGCAGTTACGGGGGTTGGTGAGCGATAGCGAGCAGGGGGCAGGCCCCCTAGTAGCTTATATAATAATCCTTGAAAACATTATTGTTACTACACAATGCACAAAGAGAAAACCTATCTTCTCAAACTATCATCCTAACAGTAAATTACCATGCATTCAAAAGACTTATATAATATACCGTAAATATATTTCCTCTAGCCTAAGGGAAAAGAAGCATCCCCGTTCATTTTAGTTTGTAGGTATAAAGCTATAGCTCAAACCCTCCCAAAGAATGAAATTTCTGGATTAGTTGTTTTAGAAAATACCCAAAACTGAAAAAAAAAACTGTGTAACCATCAAAACTCCCTTGAATTTTAAATCAGGAACCTCACTGATCCGCCTGAATCCGCTTAAGGCAGAAGGGCTGGATTTAATCTAGGAAACGATATCGTTTTAGTGAATCACACTTGATTGTGTTTCTTCTGGAGCTTATATCAGGGGTAGAAACAATCAAGAAAGGCGTGGAGAATTTTCTCAGTTTTTTCTTTGCTTGGGAAGACTCGCCATTTTTCCCTTTACTGGATTTATTCCATTAAAAATAATATTTTTGAGAAACCAGCCAGCGGCTTAGAAGGGAATCTATTTGCGATGCTTATGTGAAATGAATGCATGAATTTTCTGACTGAATACAATTACGTAATGCGCTGTACTTTTGCATGCTTTGGGAAAATAGTTACTGTCAGTTCGTATTTATGAAATGAAATTGTTGCATTTTATAGAGTCTGGTTAAAGGTTATTTTCAGGCGTAATTGTGTCTGGAATATTTGCATATTTAAATTTTACAGATTTTTAGACATAATTAAAATTTTAAAGAATATATTATTTGAATATTCCTGAATTACTCTAATATGCTTTTTCGTGCGTCTTATTTTGTAACATACTACAAAAATGTAAATTATGCATTAAATTTTTCCAAACTTTCTAGTTTTTTAATATAGGCCGATCGACCAAAACAACAAATAATTAGCATTTATTCCAAGCTTTTATTTTTGTTTTTATACTTCCTATACTTTAAGAACAAAACGAATTATAAAATTTTGAATGATTTCCACTCTCCTGAACAAAGATGATTTCTTAACATAACATTGCTCATTTTCATTGTTTTTTTTTGTAAAAAATAAGTATTTATAATAAATACTTATTGTAGTTAGAAGTAAAAACAAACTTAGTGTAGAATTAGTGGCTATAACGTCACAGATATCCAATTGTCCAATTTCACAAAAAATTGTGATAAAACTATGATTATAGATACATATCTTGCAAGGACGGACATCTCGAACTGAAATATTTGGATTTATATCTTTAAGACGGCAAAAACCAGTTCCACTTAATATTCAAAATCCAATAATCGTTTAAAACATCAATCATTCATATCATACAAATGAATCTAAGATACAAAAAAAGTTAAATCTTTAGGATTTTCAACAGCGGTTAGTAAGCTGTGCGCGCTGTTAGCGTCTAAAACACGACCGACGAGCGATTGTGATTGATGCTCCTGGGATGGCACTTTGATAGATTCACTGATGATGATGGATCAGTCTACACGACCTTATTAACATTGAAGGCACTGATAGAGTTTAAAGTGCCTAGTAGTTCTATCACGCAGCCCCTCTATCAGACTGTACAACACGTGTTACAGCATTTTTTTTATCATTAGCAATGTGATTTTTGAGTGTGTTCTGAAATTGTTTGTTGTTGTGTTGCTATTTAAGTTTTGTTCCTAATGCTTTCGTGATGAAGATTATATGAAACATATTTTGATAGCTTGTAAAACTTTTTTTTTCAAAACTATTAAAAATAGGACTAAAAGCTTTTTACTCAAATTTAATTCTATAAGCACTTTTATAATTGCAGTAAATATTAATACATATATTATCTGTAGAATTCAATAATTTCAAAATTTATTCAAAAAACGCCGAAGTATTAAAACATCAATTCAATCAACAATAATGATTTTGTGCAATACTTCAAAATTTTCTTTCAGAAAATATGTTGCTAATGATCTGTTCTTTAAAAGCTTTTTCAAATATATCTTCTTATATCACCAAATGAATGGTTCTGAAAACTGAATCAAAGAAACTACTTCAAAGAGAGTTTAACTTTTCATCTTTAGAAATCTTAAAGAAGTTCCATAAGGTCACTTCTTAATTTTTAAAAAATAAATATTAATGTAAAATAGATATGGAAAGAGTAATAAGATTTTTAAATAATGCAAATATTTTTACCCAAGTACTCATTTAATTTGTCTCATCATAAACACTAAAGAATAAATTAATTTCTTATATTAAAAGTACACCATATCATGCAATGTAAAAAGTTATCGCAATCTGATGCCCAGGGAGGCAAACGGGTGACGAAATGAGGTTGTCTCGACGGACCTAATCTGCTCCCTCATGACGAATTGGTGGCCTAAGGTTTTGGGGAACCTATTTTTCAATTATAAATGTTGACTGTGACTGTAACGGTCAGTTTTATGATTTTGCCTTATTTTTTCGCTAAGCATAACCGTTTTTCCGATGACCTAAAATGGTGCTTCTATGAAAAATGTAATATTGTATTATTAACTGTCACCGAAACAGCTGCATTTTAACTTAATTAGTTATAAACAGATTGTATATAACCTAAATACACCCTAGACTATCAATCATTCTACGATTGAAATGTTTCTTTAATTGGTTTTATGATTAGGGTTTAAAATTAATAATCATGATATTTTTTTAAAATTTAATATTGCATAACATGGATCTTCTTAATATACAGGGTGGTCCTTAATTCATGGTACAAACTTCTAGGGGTGTTAGAGTACACCTAGACGAACAAGAATTGGTATAGGAAGGGGGGGGGCGCAGATACGCCGTTAAAGAGCTAGGACCTAATGTAGTGCGAGTGCGTTTCAAAAGGCCGTTTTTAGAAGGCCCGTGTGACGAAACAAATCATAATAAAATGAAAAACATTATTGCATGAGGCACAGGAATATCCGTACTACTTAAATCCTCAATGTGATAGAAATTGGACCACTTGCTAAACCGTGGGGTGAGTTTTAAAACGTGCAATATTCATCTTTTAGCCAAAGAATGGAGTTCCCTTAATGGTACTTAGAAAAATGATGATCGGGGAAGGAATTTTCAATGATCATACAGTTCCAATGATCAATGTATGATCATTGAAAATTCCTTCCCCGATCATCATTTTTCTAAGTACCATTACGCTAATGTAAGGGAACTCCATTCTTTGGCTAAAAGATGAATATTGCACGTTTTAAAACTCACCCCACGGTTTAGCAAGTGGTCCAATTTCTATCACATTGAGGATTTAAGTAGTACGGATATTCCTATGCCTCATGCAATAATGTTTTTCTTTTTATTATGATTTGTTTCGTCACACGGGCCTTCTAAAAACGGCCTTTTGAAACGCACTCGCACTACATTAGGTCCTAGCTCTTTAACGGGGTATCTGCAACCCCCCTTCTTATTCCAATTCTTGATCGTCTAGGTGTACTCTAACACCCCTAGAAGTTTGTACCATGAATTAAGGACCACCCTGTATGTGGGAATGGACTCGAGACATTGCTGCTACTTTTCTATAGTTGACCAGTGCTCTGATTAACACTCTAGTTCTTTTTCATGATTTTGTAAATGATTGCAGTGAAAAAAAAATGTAAAGTATTTAGAAGAGTGATGATCCTTCTACTAAAGGGTTTTTTTTATTTTATTAAAACTATCAAAAATTAGTAACATTGAGCTTGACTCAAAGAAATATTCCAGATAAGCTGACATCGAATCTTTATTAGAACATCAATAACAGTACATCGTAGAAAACGATCCATAAAAAGATCAATTGATTTACTTCTCCAAACAACCTGACGTCACTATGAGTTTGGTGGTGTATGCTATGCCGGTAAACACTTTACGTAGACACCATGAAGAATTTGCCGAATTTATCTGGAAAAAAAGCACAAACGTTTAAGTTACATAAGGTAATTTAAAGTTTTAAAATGAGTGTGGGTTTAAACTGTGTTAGTAATTTATTTAATAAAACATTTAAATATATACATAGTCGAAAAATTAACTGTTGAATAGACGTTTAATCGCGCCGTTCTTTAATTAAGAATATTATTACATTGAGGTTTTTAAGCAGTCGCTTTGAACCACAGATGGCTGTTTTTATGAGGCTTGTAAAAGTGGTCATTACCAACTAAATATTCCTCATAATGTTAACTAAACGCATAAGTGAAAACAGTCCTTAACAACTAACAATACGCCGCAAAGTTAAACAATCATTTTACATTTTCCCATCATTACTCCTATTTTTAAATTGGCATGAATACTTAATTACATTTGTTAAGAAAGGTAGCTGAACAAAGCTAAATTACGTAATTAACACTATATTTGCTCATAAAATTGATAATATGATTAAATACACAATACCGTATGGTGAAACCTCACCTTCAATTTTTCTAAAAAATTTCCAATAAACCCCACATCGCCTAGAGAAAACTCTCGAAATCCTCAAACTTAAAATCTTTCTCACAACCAGGAAAACCTCCAATAACCCTGATCCCGGAAACTTTCAGCCTAGGAAGCCTCATACCAAAATTTAATTTCGATCCCACAAACAGAATCCTAAAACTACAACATCCGCGGAAGGAAACGACAACAATCTTTCCCTTTAAAGTTATTAAAAATCCCTTTTATCCCCACCCATCCTCCCCTGTCCGGTGTTTTGTACAACCATCAATAAGACGGCAAAATTAGCTTCGAGCGCCAGCAGCAAAGGTTCTTAATTTCCGTTTCGTGTAACGTTAAAATACGTTTTAGGGAAGAAGAGAAACAAAAAAAGTTCCCCCCGAGAGGGAAGAATTAGGGAATTCGGGGATCCCTCGACTAGACAAAGGTAAGTGACGGAATTTGAGGGACCTGTTAGGGATGTGTTGTTGCAAACAAATTAAGAAAGTGGGTTGGGGCTTTTAAGAGGACTTTTGCTACAAGCTCCACTTAGATGTTAGGTTTTTTTTTCTTTGGGGCCTTGTAAAATTGTTGGCTGGGACAGGTGTTCTGGTTTAGGGCTCATGGAGAATGAAGGTAGTTTCTATAAGGTTATTTAGGATATTTCCTACTATAAATAAACTAGGAAATAGGGGCGAAGTGTTTGCATACTATTTATCTTCTACACTGCAGCGAAACGTTGTAAGTGTATCAAAAAGAATTAATTAACTGTGTTTTTACTCTGCATAATTAAACACGGATTAAGACTTTATCTAATTATGCTTCTCCTTTATAAATATTAGAGCGCTTAAATTAATAAATTAATGTTTTAATAAATTGTGAAAAATATAGTATCAAAGCTGGTAATAATAAATGGAATGTGTTGCAATTACGATTAAAAAGAACTGAAGGTGATAAAATCATTACATTTTAAGTGAATAGGTTAAAATAATCTCAGGAATGACTATTACGTGATATTTTTACATTGTCCATGTTTTTCAACATACAAGATAAGAAAATATATTGAGATTATTTCGTTATTTTTTTTTTAAATATCAAAATTAAGGATAATACTTTGAAATTTTTAAAGAAAATATATCTATGCCAGCACATTCAAGAAGGATTACAAATGGCAAGGCAAAGAAAAGATTTCAACAAAAAACACTTGAAGAAATAATTCATTCATTCATTGTGATTAACAATGGAATTTATTTAGTTGTATTTCAATAACTGCATAAATTTATAATTATAGAAGAAAATAATGGGATCAAACCGTCTAACAATCGTATTTCATTCTACGTTTAAGAATCCCGAAATACCGGTTTGTAGTCGTTTAAACTAAACGTTTTAAAGGACCGAGAACGCACGCACCAACACTTAAATTTTGAACAGTACAAAATATCTTCTCTAACTGTTGAATCTCTTTTCACTCCGCACAAACTCACGGAGGGATCCAGCAGCATTAATTCACCCAGAAGAAAGCCCTTCCGAAAGCACGAGCCTTCCTCGACACACCATCTCTCCTTGCAGCTAGCACACAATGGATGGGGATCGATGGAAAAGAGGGAAAACAGTGATGTTTCAAAAGTGTAAGCACGTAATGTCGAATAGCGAGCCGCCCGTAACAAGACGCAATGGAAATAACTTGGGGATAACAAGGGCGAAAAGTTTATATGCGCGATCCAATTAAATGGTAAAAAATACGCTTTTCGAAGGGAAGTTACATATGCATAACGATAGTGCTGTTATGCCGCTTTGGATCCGCGTAACCCGAGGTATAGACGCTGGAGATTTTGTAGAATTGACGTTCGTTATTTTCGAAGGGGTGATATTAAACGTGTTTAGAATGTTTTCTAGGGTGGTGATGTTAATGGTTAGGGTTGGCTTGGGTTTAAGAGCTTTACACGCACTTAAATTAACCCATAAATGTTAATAAATTAACATTTATGGAGCACTTAAATTAATGTGTTGAAGAATAACTGTTATTGCATGTTTTATAAGATTTTATTTTGCGTAAGAAATTCAGTTTGATTCAATTGAAGTTTAATCCTGGTATAAACTGTATCTGAACAATTTAATGTGGAGATATTAATACACGAGTGTGTTTAGTTGCGGATTTAATGACGCCAATAATACTACGGATCGGTAATTTGATATGTTAAAGTCAACATCGAAATGAAAATGAAAGGTAATTTTTGAAAGTGGAATTCCTATCATTGATTATCAAGATATAGTATAATACCAGAAATATTGCATGTTTATCACACCTACTGTTTTAAAACAGTCAAACATAAGCCTTAGAAAAAATATATTTTACACGCACTTCTTATGTGAGGAATTTATTTTACCTTCTCTCTTTTAATGAATTTACAAAATTTTTCAAAGATCAGAGTAATATTAAGCAGAAACATAAATTTGATTTTTATTCAAATCAGGAATATCGAAATCCCCAGTAAATGAGAAAATTTTATCTTACAACAAGAAACATCAATTTTCTGTGATGGATTTTTATATAGAGCATTCGCACATGACGTCACTTGGAGGACAAAATCAACGTTGCTAAGGCTGTTGTTAGGGGCGGGACATAGAAGTATCCAATAGCAGCATTCGCACATGATGTCACTGGAGGAATAAAACAACGTTGCTAAGGCCGTTGTTAGGCAGAGTCATGTGATTGAAAATACTCTATTATATTATTTGAAACCTTACTTCAATGGAAATTTAGTTTAAGGACTATCCTAACAGAAGATCCAAAAGGTTAAATTATTTACACTAGTTTTGTTAAATAGCAGTGTTTTAGAAATATCTTTGGCCAATGCAGTTAAATTTGTAAAGCTTGTAGTTTTATCTCTAATTTCTGGTGATTGACAACTGGTCTTCTCACATCCTATATCATGTAGTTTATTGACATTTTAAAAGAGGAAAATCCTATTTTGTACCCTATGTAAGGTTATACTCTATTCCTCTTTAAATGGTTTAGTTTGGTTGTATTTTAATAGCGCAAGAATCAGATAATATCAGATTGCGCCAAGAAAGTTCCCGTTTTCCCGAAAGTATTGTTATCATAATATTCAGGCTGGGGAGTTTTCCCATTGCTATTTGGAGTGCCATATACCGATATAATCACCTTGGTAAAGAATACATACATACATCTTTTAAAAACCAACAAAGTATTTAACACATTTGGGTAAAAAAACGTAAAACGTTCTCACTTTTGTATAATTTCTACATATAAATGCTGTTATTGCTGCTATAAAGGGCCTTTTTATCCATAAATGAATGCATTCACCAAGAAAACTAATAATATTGTTATCACTTTACTCAAGCATAAAATAATATATTGAATTTCAGCTAAACTGTGTACTGGATAAAGAACACGAAGTAAGCCATGGAAGCATTGAATTCCAGGAAACAACATCTATCCCTAATAAATTTATTTCTCCTGTTTGGAAATGGAATGTTATCCAATTTTCGAAAATACTATACGAAATCGATAGAATTTCAGTTTACTCTGTTACAATAGGCATTTCTAAGAGTTTGGGAGTTACTTTTTTCGGTTAGTTATTTGATACAATTCCTTTTATTGTGATGCTATAAAGGTTACCTATTGATGCGCACAACTAGAAACAATGATATTTCACCTTGGTCAAGGTTAGGACGCAAACAATTGAATAATGAATCATAACATTTTAAATTTTGATTCACTCTTGTATCGTATGAATTTATTTATTAACTAAATAGAAATTTGTTACTTAGATATCGTCATCTTGATAAAAAAACACTACTATCTCCGTTCGGAAAGAAGCTCATTTGATTGGTTCGTAAGCGCTGACATCATCGAGCTGGAAAGATCAAAACCAATGAAATGAGCTTCTCCAACGATCCGATCGCCCAGCATCGGGATTCCCGAAGTTTGCCGAACGAAAATAGTAGTGCTTGATATTAAGGTGACGATAATCTCTTTGTCTAGTTTTCTTATATAATATTTTATAAAATATATGAAATATGTAAAATATAGGTATATGAAAATCTTTTATACAAGATTTTATTGTATACGTTACTTATTTGTGAAGTTATAATAAACAAAACACAATGCGTCCAGAATAAAAGGTAGTTATTTATATAGTTGTGCATTTTAAAAAACTAAATTATAATTTTCTAAATCAAAAACCAACGCCAATCCCTGCGAGGCCCGGACACGTATATCAAAAATTCACAAAATATTCACTATGCATAAAGCATAAAGTATGCATATACTATGCATAAAGTACCTCAACTTATTAAAGGTTAATTTTTTATTTTCCAAATGAAATAAGTTCAGTTACACCATTTAGTATTTAGCACACAGTTTTTACCTCCAAACTAAGAAACTAAACTGCATTAAACCTAAAGCTGTACATCTTTGAAACGACTTTCTTGGAAACTCCTCTGAGTATAATTTTACGTAATGAAAACTGAGTCCTGGGGTGATATCTCCTCAGTTTCTTTCTCCAACCTAAATTATTCAAACTCAAAGATGTCCCCGAAGTCCATAGATATCCCTCCAATGTATTAATTACAATTGTGAAAACATGCAAACAGTATCACCGAAAAATTTCGCCGTCACACCAGAGAATCGAACTTTTTTCTTCATTTTTCGTAACTTTAGCTACCCTTCACGAAATTAAAAGGCTCATTCTAATTAGTTTCTCGTGTATGCATTCATAGTTAAGAAGAAAATTAAATAATTTCTGCTAATTACCGACGCTTCTTGTGTTTATAGAAATAATAAGAATATAATTACAGAGCTTCGGAGGGCAATTTGGATGGATTAGCTTGGAATTAGCAGGGAAAAAATTAGTTTCTGTTGCAGTTGTTTGCTAAAGTTGTTCTGTTCTTTTCGATATTGAATTTGCTGGAAGCTAAGAACTCTGAACATTGTCAAATCGTGTCTCTCATCGATTATTGCCCATTAGAGCATTTTGAAAAGAATTGCTAATTAATTTGTTTGCAGCTTTTAATTCTAATAAAGCACCTTGATCATTTTGTGAAATCATTTGATTTTATCATGTTTTCAATGTTAAAGTCGCATGCTCTTTCAGAATGCCAAATTTAACCAAGAAGTTTAATGCTTTTTCAGTTATATGCTTTTTCAGTTATTATATAATAGGAGTTATTTTTAAATTTATATTCACATTAAAAAAAATATTTCTTCAAATAAAAGAAATTCTGTACTTTAAGGAAATGTTTGGGGGTTTTATTGTCAATATGAGAGCAACTTTCCTTTATTTGAAGAATCTTCATAGTTCTTTCCGATTAGTCACAGAAGGCGGCCATTCGGAAATAAATAAAATGGGCAAAGTGATGAACCGGGTATTATTAATAATGCCGAATCACAAATATAATTATAATTAATTTTATAGACCCGAATGACATTGTGACGTCACTGGCCTACATATTACACACCTAGCTAAAAGAAGATTGGTTTCGTTTTAACTAATTTTTTTACAGTGCATGACAAAGTATTCAGAGTGTATTAATGTTAAAGATTTTTACATGGTGCTATCTAGGCTGAAGTCCTTGTGTTGACGCCTCCCTTATTTAGTCATTTCTGTTAATTTTCCCTTATTAGTAATTTCTGCCACTGGAGCGCTTCGATTAGCTTCAGTTGTTCTAAATTTCGTTTCCCCTCCGGCGTGCTCTGTTGGATTTTTTCTCCTTCCGCTTTTTTTTTGTTTTCGGTTTCAGTTTCGGTTCGTAATTCGGTTCTTCTTCGTCTTTGTGTGTGTGTGATGTCTTGTCTCGTTAAGTTTGTTTCTAGATTAAAATTATATTTAAATCGACGGATCGTCTTGTTCTATTTCGTATACAGTCCTACACATTTTGGTCCGTGCGACCGGTAGGTGAAAAATCAGCTACCTTGGATACTTTTCGGAACTTTTGTCGTACCTTTCGTTATCGCATCGCCTTGAACTTTCGCTTTGTTTGAACTTGGAACTTTTAGTTTTCGTAATGATAGAAACTTCAGAAAAGGACGTTATTAAAACCTTGAATCGGCAGCGAGGAGCGCTCAAATCTAAAATTAAGAAGATCGTCGACTTTATTGAAGATGGAAAAATTCCTAAAGATGACCCGCTGGTCTTGGACTTGAAATTAGCTATCGTTGAACAAGTGAAACAGAAAGTTGAAACCCTTCGAATGGAATATTTTGATAATATCAGTGATGAAGAACTTCCAAACGTGGAAGAAACGCTGTCTTCTATGGAGAACGAAATTGAAAATATTGAGGTGAGCCTCTTAAGGTTTAAAACCTCAATTATGCAATTGCCTTTGAATGTTAGTAGTGATAATTCGAATGTTACTAATGGTAATTTGAGTCACAATAGTGATAATTTGAGTCATGATAATAGTAATCTTAATCGTAAAGTTTCTATAAAATTACCTGAAATTCCCTTGCCTAAGTTTTCGGGCAGTTTTGAAGATTGGCGTAGTTTTAAAACTCAATTCGATTCCTTAATTACTTCGAGCACCCAGCTCGAGGAATCTCAAAAATTGTTCTATTTGAAGTCAGCTTTGGTTGGATCTGCTAAGCAAGTCCAAACTACTGAGGACACATTTGATTCCCTCTTTAAAGCATTAGAGGAACGTTATGATAACAAAAGATTACTTGTGAATGCTTACATAAATGATATATTAAATCTTGATAAAATATTTCATGAATCAGCAGTTGATTTGAGAGCTTTAGTTGATAAATTAATTAAAAATGTTCGTGCTCTTAAATCCTTAAAACTTGAAATGGATAAATTGAGTGAAAATATAATAGTTAATATTGTGCTTCAAAAAGTTGATAAGGAAACTAGGAAGCTTTATGAATTGTCTTTAGAAGGTTCAGAATTGCCTCAGTGGGAAAATTTAATTGAATTTCTTAAAAAACGTTGCCAGTATTTGGAAAATTTGGGAAATACTGGGCAGATGAAATCCAAATCTGTAAACAAGGTAAAAAGTCTTCTTGTTGACTCAAATGGGAAATCTTCTTGCATTATTTGCAAAACTGGTTCTCACCCTGTTTATAAATGCTTTGAATTTTTAAAGGCTAGTGTAAGGGAGAGATTTAATCTTGTAAAGAGGTATAACCTATGTTTAAAATGTTTCTCATCCTCTCATAAGGTTGGGCAGTGTAATTCTAGATTTAATTGTAAGGTTTGTGATAAATTGCATAACTCTCTTTTACATATTTCTCCCAAACCTGAATATAATAGAAAGAAAGATGATGGTTTTGAATCACCTGATTCTATAGTGAATTCAGGAAAAATTAATGATACAAACACAGGGAACCAAGTGGAACCCCTTGAATCAGTTTGTGCTAGTGCAAATTGTTTGGATAAAACTCAGGTTGTGCTTGCTACAGCAATTGTTTATGTACGGGACGCTTGTGGGAATAAACAACCCTTACGTTTCTTATGTGATTCTGGGAGCATGATAAATGCTTTAAGTAAGGATGCAGTTAATTTGTTGCAAGTGAAAGAGCATAAGTTAGATATGACAATATCAGGATTAAATAATGCTCTGATTCCTGTAAAATCTAAAGTTTGTGTAGAAGTTTCAAATTTTGCTTGTGATTTCGTTAGGGTTTCAGAGTTTGTAGTAGTTTCTAAGATAACTAATATCACTCCTGCAAAAAGATTAGCCATAAATCTACAAAATTTCAGTCCAAATATTAAATTTGCTGATCCTGAATTCTTTAGGCCAGGGAAGGTAGATGGTTTAATTGGCGTAGAACTCTTCTTTGATATGTTAAGAACTAGGAAAATTTATGTTAAAAATTCCCATTTGGTTCTGCAAGAAAGTGCATTTGGTTTTTTGGTTAGTGGTTCAACTACTGTTAAGGGTCCGAATCAGGAATTCTATTGTGGCTTTTTACGCGAGTCAATAAGTTTGGACAATACCTTGAGGCAATTCTGGGAAATTGAGTCCACAGATGAGACTAAGATTAATTTAAGTAATGAGGAACTGGAATGTGAAAAGCATTTCTTAGAAACACATTCTAGAACGCCTAATGGCAGATACATAGTAAAAATGCCTTTAAAATCAGATATTGAATTAGGAGAATCAAAAACTAGGGCATCTAAACAGTTAGCCTCTCTTCATAAAAGACTAGCTCGTGACTCCAATATGCAATCCTTATATGCAGACTTTGTTAGGGAATATGAAAACCTAGGACACATGGAAAAAGTCTGTGAGGAACAGGAGCCAGAAAGTTGTTATTATTTGCCCATCATGGTGTCTACCGTCCAGAAAAGACTTCGACCAAATTGAGAGTCGTTTTTAATGGCTCAGCCAATACTTCAAATGGTACATCCTTAAACCAACTTCAAAAGCTTGGTAAAATACCTCAACAAGATTTATTTTCCATTATGCTTCGTTTTCGAAAATATCAGTATGCCTTCACTGCTGATGTTTCGAAAATGTATAGACAGATCCTCATTCATCCCTCCCAAAGGGATCTTCTCAGGATTTTGTGGAGGGACAATGCTGAACAACCTATGCAAATTTATAGGTTAAATACAGTGACATATGGCACTGCGAGTGCTCCATATTTAGCCACTCGCACTCTTAAGCAGCTAGCCCTTGATGAATCTTCTAACTATCCCCTTGCAGCATCAGTGACTTTGAGTGACTTTTATATCGATGATGTACTGTCTGGTGAATCAACCTTGGATGAAGCTAAAATCCTTCAACAACAATTGATCGATTTGTTGGGTCGTGGAGGTATGGAACTTCATAAATGGTGTGCAAACCATCCAGATTTGCTTCGGGTTTCCGACTGCATTAACCCGGACTTAGAATTCAACTTTGCATCTCAGCTAGAGACTACCCCAATGAAAACTCTTGGTGTGTTATGGAACACTCAGAATGACTGTTTTAATTTTAAGATAGACATGCCCATTTGTGACTCTTACACTAAACGAGATGTATTGTCTCACATTTCGCGAATATTTGACCCCTTGGGACTGATAGGCCCAGTTATCTCTAAGGCAAAGATTTTTATGCAAAGTCTGTGGCTATCCAAGCTAAATTGGGATGAAGTACTCTCGGAATGCCTATCTAAAGAGTGGAATAATTTCGTTTCCACCCTTCCAGAATTGGAGTCTCTTGAGATTCCAAGACTTGCTCTTCGAGAACCATGCATCATTATTCATGGCTTTGCCGATGCTTCCACTTCGGCTTATGGTGCGGTTGTTTATGCTCAATCCGTACCCACATCTGGATCTCCTACAGTGAGGCTTCTGTGCAGCAAATCTCGTGTTGCACCTATCAAGTGCCTCTCAGTTCCTCGACTTGAACTATGTGCCTGTCTTCTACTCTCCAAACTATTGCATAAGGTTCTACAAGCTCTTGACACTATCCCAAAGAACATTGTGCTATGGTCAGATTCGACTATAGTTCTTGCATGGCTTAGAAAATCTCCCCATGAACTAAAAACTTTTGTAGCCAACAGAGTAATGAAGATTCAAGAACTGACCAAGGACTTTGAATGGAGACATATAGGTTCTAGCCAAAACCCTGCTGATCTCGTCTCCAGAGGTCTCTTGCCAAATCAGATGAATGACCAGGTTTTGTGGTGGTATGGTCCCACCTTTCTAACTCAATCCATTGCCTTTCAGGAAGCTGATGTTCCAGAATCTGTATCTAATCGTGATGACTTTAACATGGAACTCAAAAAGCCAGTGGAAATTAGTTTAACTTCTTGTATTGAAAATTCAGTGTTTTCTTATATAATTTCCATTACCAATAATTATGCAAAACTAATTCGAATTTTGAGTTTTGTTTACAGGTTTTTTGATAACTGTAAGAAAAAAGGTTTAAATGGCCCTATAACAACTGTTGAACTTGAAAGGGCACAAAATGCTTTGTTAAGATGGGTTCAACAAACTGAATTTAAAGTTGAATATAAGTGTCTAAAAATGTGTAAAGCACTTCCAACTAATAGTGTTTTGAAATCTTTAAATCCCTTTTGTGATAGTAATGATATTATAAGAGTGGGTGGACGTTTGCAAAATTCAAATGTTAACTATGATAAAAAACATCAAATAGTTTTGCCACCCAAGAGTAAAATTACTTGTTTAATATTAGAAAATCTTCATACAAGGTATCTACATGTTGGACCACAAACTCTGTTATATTATGCCAGACAACAATTTTGGCCATTAGGTGGAAGAAATCTGGCTAGGAAAATTGTACATAATTGTATTGTTTGTGTTAAGAACAACCCCTTAGTAGTGGACCAATTAATGGGTAGTCCCCCTTCCAAAAGAGTTAATGTCAGCTCTCCATTTTTAAATACTGGAGTTGATTATGCTGGACCCTTTTTCATTAAATATAAAAACCAGCGAAAGGGTCCACTGCACAAGGTATATGTTTCAATTTTCGTATGCATGGCTACTAAAGCCATTCACATTGAATTAGTTAGTGATTTGACATCAGAAGCTTTCGTAGCAACACTAAAAAGGTTTTTTGCCAGACGTGGTAAATGTAATACTCTATTCAGTGACAATTCTAAAACTTTTGTGGGAGCCCACTTAGAGTTAAAGAAGCTCCACAAATTAGTTTCGCACCCAGATGAAAGGTTGGGAGCTTTTTTGGCATCTGAAAATATTAACTGGAAATTTATTCCACCAAGGGCACCTAATTTTGGTGGTCTCTGGGAGGCCGGGGTGAAGTCGTTCAAACATCATTTTAGAAGGGCTGCTGGTAATTCTCACTTTAACTATGAGGAGTTTCTAACTATAATACATGAAATAGAAGCTATTCTAAATTCCAGACCTTTAACCCCCATGTCTTCCCACATAAACGACCTAGAAGCCCTTACACCTGGGCACTTTCTAATTGGTAGAGCTATTAATTCCATAGCAACACAGGAGATCACTCAAGTTCCTGACAACCGTCTTTCTAGATGGAAAAGAGTTGAGAAAGTCACTCAACTCTTATGGAAGCGTTGGAGATTAGATTATTTGAACCATTTCCAACAACGTCAGAAATGGCAATTTGTAAAAGGTAATGTCAAAACAAATGACATGGTCATTCTTAAGGAAGATAATCTTCCAAAGGGAAAGTGGATTCTTGGTAGAATCACGGATGTAATTTTAGGTAAAGATGGTTGTGCTCGAGTTGTAAATGTTCGTACAGCCTTTGGATTATATACTAGATCAATATCTAAAATCTGTGTTCTTCCTATAAGTACAAATTGATGTGTTAATTTTGTATTGATCATTTTTCTTGTAACTATTGTCTCAATATTTGTATTTGGTGTTTAATTGGTATAGTTAATTTTTTGTTTATTGGACTATTATTCTTAATTGTATTTCTTCATCGTCATTAACTTGTTTAGTTGTGCTTAATTAATGTAGCAGTTACTTGATTACTATTGGACGATTAATTGTTGAATGTTCAAGGAGAGACCATTCAACGGGGGCCGGGATGTTGACGCCTCCCTTATTTAGTCATTTCTGTTAATTTTCCCTTATTAGTAATTTCTGCCACTGGAGCGCTTCGATTAGCTTCAGTTGTTCTAAATTTCGTTTCCCCTCCGGCGTGCTCTGTTGGATTTTTTCTCCTTCCGCTTTTTTTTTGTTTTCGGTTTCAGTTTCGGTTCGTAATTCGGTTCTTCTTCGTCTTTGTGTGTGTGTGATGTCTTGTCTCGTTAAGTTTGTTTCTAGATTAAAATTATATTTAAATCGACGGATCATCTTGTTCTATTTCGTATACAGTCCTACACACCTTGTAACGAGTAGGTGAATATTCATACCAACGTAGAACAAATAAGTTATATGTAATTTTTTTACCTCTCTTTATGTTTATCTAACAAACAGATAGATAATCAATCACCTTATTCTTTTTTAAAAGAACATATCAGTTTTTGAAGAGTGAGTATCAAATACAAATTTCAAACGTAAAGAAAGACACACATGTATTTAGCGCGTTAATGTTCTTCCATCGAAACACCATTAAATTTCTTTCACAAAAAAAGAAATATCACAATGAGTAACTCTGTCACGTAACAATGTTACATCTGAGAGTAATTACGATTCGCATTCGCCATTTCGATAGGCTAAAGGAACTAAAATGGAATTTCTGAGATACAATCTATTCCATTCAGCCTTAGAAGAGAATAAGATTACACTCGTTAATAGTTAATGAAGGGAAAAGATACATTTGCTTTTATTAGGGATTCCTTTCTTTGCAGTAGCTGATCTGGTATCAAGTATTATGAGAACGTGGGAAAAACACACGTGTTATTCCATGAACCTTGACGTAGATACGCATGGATAAAAAGGTTTTAGGATACTTTTCAATACCCTTACTATTTTAAAATATAATTAATCAGTATTTGAATGAAATAAGGAACATTTTTAGAAAACTGAGACAGTATTGATTAGCATTTTAGTCTTATGGTAACTAAAGAACGTTATATTAAATATTTAGAATATTTATAAACGACATTAATTTCCCTAAATGATAAGGATTAATGAATCCAGAAAGTAATTTTAGGTTTTCTGCATCATAAAATATGAAGATCATTATCTAATAACATTGATGGTTATCCTGAATACCCAGGGTGATGTCGTTTAGCTTAGTTTAAAGGTAGTATTTAGAAAAATAGTTTTTTGTAAAAAGGAAAGATGCTTCAAAAGTTTGAATATTTTTTGTAAAAGAAGTTAATGGGTCATGTCCAACAAATCAATTAAAAATTCTCAACCTGACCCTTTTGAATTTGAACGAAACTTTCAGGAATTGTTCTCTTCTATGATATAAAAGAGAAAATGTGTTTATTATTAAATTTTCTTTGTAATTTTTTGCATTATTTTTTTTAAATTTGAATAAAATCCAATGTTTGGCTTTTTAATCTTACGTAACTCCGGTTATATTCGTCTGAGAAAAATGTATCGCTCCTCGTTTTAAAGATAATTTTAATATAATTAATTAGATATATAGAGTTTGACTAAGTCTACAGAATAATTTATTTTCATGACTTATTTATAAAAGGGTTTTTAAAAAAACAATGTTGGGGGGGGTGTCCTTGAATTTTTCTTTTGAAAATTATGCATATTGTTTTCAACATTTAACTTGCAAAATATGAAAGTTATAGAAATGGACAGTTATGGGATCTGGAGTTATAGCAAAAAAGAGTTGTTTTAAAATACCACTTTGTAAGTAGAAGTGGCCAAATATAGCATAGAGCATTTTCAATCACATGGCTCGGACCTAACAACGGCCTTAGCAACAGAAATGTTAGAGTTTTTTGCCCTACAGAGGTTAACAGTTACAGAAAATCACTGGCCGTGGAATTCTTCTATTGGAGTATTTGCAATCACGTGACCCTATACTTAAAAACCGCCTTAGCAACATATACCTCGTTACCTAGCAACCGCCTTAGCAACAGTTAAAAGACCTACAAAGGTTAACAGTTAAAAGAAATTAGCTGGTCGTGACGTCACCTGAAAACACTCTATAGGTTTTTAGAACTAGGTACAGCAATTAATGTACAGTTTAAAGGTTTAAAACTTTCAGTAATACCAGTATCAAATAACTATAGGTTTCAATGGCTTGGATTAAGAGATAAAGATATTATGATTACGAAACTAGGCTTAATAAACAAGGTAAGTAAACGTTCAAAGTTTGACTTTTTAAAATGGCGTGAAAACATTCAATCAGAAACATTGGTTTTAAACAATGATTTAGGATTTAAAGCTATGTTGATTTTTACTGTTAAGTAGGGCCGAAACAGATCTGACGTCATTCAATCCGATATAGGTGCAAACAAATTATCGATTTTTATTTTAAAATACTGAATTATTTTTTTTTTTTTAAACTGTTCGTGTCGATTTCTGAATTTAGAACCATTTTGTTTACTGGAAAAGTGATTTTTTTTCTGTTTTCAGAAAATGCGGGAATTTTCCATTGTAAGAACACTAACCACATTGAAGATGCATGAAATGAAATAATACTTTTCTCACAATTTTATCTTACAAACCTAGAAACGACCTCCCAACATCCCTTGCACAAGTATCCCTGTCCCCCAAAGCCCGGACAACTTCCTGTTTATTAGGCTTTAGCAAAGCGCATCCGATAATTCATCCCAAGTGTAATTAGAATGCCAGAGGCTTCACTCCAGCCCGGCCTTCATAGATTTGAGGGCATATCGTGCGTAAAATTCACGTTTTACGCAACGGCTGTTGGCTAGATAAACCCCGCGTCGCGTTCGTAAAATGACAATCATTAGCTGGGATTCTTTCGGCTTCTGCGACAGGACGCGCTCGAGCGGGTGTAAGAAATTAATTTTTGCGAGGTTAATTGCATTCGTTTCTCGGTTGGGAGGTGAAGAATGAATATTAATGAAGCATTCGTTGAGGAGTTCTCATCTGGATGGATTTTTGGTTTATGCTGCTTATAATGGAGTTTGCGTTTTTAATTTATGGTTGATGATTTTAGAACAGGTGTTTCATGCGAGTTTAACCAATTATAGAAGACTAGAAGAAGCTGAAAAAATGCTGCTCCGAAAACTTTTGTACTTTAGTAGCCTACTCTAATTTAAAGAAATCGGCAAAACTAAATTTCCAATTTTCATATCAATAAAAAGTACATGCAATTTAAAATTTTAAAATACATTAAATACATGTTAATATTTTTGCTCCAACGATGATAATGAATTGAACGATATTGAAAAAAAAAATTTGTCTATTTCACACCAAAAATCTTGATAATAGGCAAATTTTAAGAACAAAATCTAGATTCTAGATTCTTCTTTATCCTCACTTTTCAATAAGGTTGTTTAGAATAAAGAAGTGACTCTGGGGAAAACGGTCTTTAGAATGATAATTAAATTAATTTGAGCTTATATACTATTAATTAAAAAGGAAAGTTAAATATTCTGACAGATTGTGTGAAATCGTTTAAATTTATTAAAAATATTTAATCAAATCCCCGTTGGTACAAATAGGAAAGATGAAAGAATAAGCATTATGAAAGCCACTAGCTTTTTTTATGGGGGATACCATTGCTAAAGGAATGTTACTAATACTTTTTGAGTTCAATCATTTAGGTCCTTCTTTAATTTAAGTTACCGATTACAAAGTCTGATAAATCATGGAAATTATAGTGATGAATAAGAAATTAAGATACTTTAGGATTAGCCGGGCTTAAATCTTTCCAATCGGACTACATTCGCAAAGTTTTATTATTTACCCATAAACATATTCATAAAATTAAAAGAACCACTGCTAGTTGAGAAATTTCAATGGTGTTAAATTTTGATATTTGATATTTTTGACGATAGTGCCACTAATTTCAAAGTACCAAAATTACTTCATTTACAAATCATGACAAAAAATTAAAATCATACAACTTAATAACTAAACACTAATGTTATAATGAGCACTGGGGTGTCAGTATCCTAGTATAAAACAGTGAAGAAAATATATATTTTTATGAGAGCTCGATTCATAATTCATGGGCAGTTAAATTTAGTTCTCTAACGCATAAAGTACTTCACATCAAATAAAAAAAAACCACATCAACAGGTCACAAGAAAGAGAAATAATCTAATTTCATTTTCAGTCGATCAATACTTCACGCATCTCCCTAAAAGTATAAGAAAGAAATAATGGAAGTTAGTACATTCTTTTAATGAAATCTGGCGGAAATCACCAAATGCGAATATTATTTTATATCAATTTCCCTCCATAGAAACATTTGACAAAAGGAATGCTTTTTCTTCCGAATTTGATTCTCTACCCTCAAGAAATTCCGCAAAAAGATAAATAAAAAGCAATATCATTCTTATACCTTCTTTTTTATATAAAAGCGTTGAAACATTCCATAGATGGTGGAATGCGATACTTGATAAATGGCACGCTTTCAAAGACCCACTACATTATCTAGCTGCCATATATTACTCCATCACCAGTTGCCTTTGACAGCTCAGGTCTGAAAAAAATTGGCCTTCCCTGTGATTGAAATAAAAAAAGAACCAGTTTCAAAAGTATAAAGTATACTTCACCCATATTTGGGACTTGGAAGCTTTTATTCGTGGTGAGTAACAGAGGAATCCGCACAAAGGTAAGAGATCGGGTGATGCTGAAGTTTTTGGAGATCTTAGTGATTTCTTAGTGAAAAACGAGAATGGGATGAGTTGGAAAAGCTGTAATTTCATACGGATGGGTAAAAAGTAGCTTTTCGGTTGTCAAGAAACACAAGAAGGGAAATGCGTTTTTATTTAATTTTGTTTTTTTGAATTATAAAAATCGTTTGCTTTCAGTTAAAACTTGTGGAATGTTTTTAATCCGATTCTGTTACTAATATTATTTTTCGAAGCAAAGCGAATTAAAAATGAAATTTATTTTTAGTATTCAGTCATTAAGTACCGGTCATCTATTTTAGCCGTTTTAAGGGGGTCCGGGACACAATTTTGTAAAATATTTACTAATTAACTTAGAATTTTGAAATTTTTTAAACTGATCTACCATCTAACAACTAAGAAAAATCGCATCAGAATAGTTTTCAAAAAGATTTTTAAAAATTAATAATTGAAATTTCATTAAAAATGGGGTCATTTAGAATTGATTGATATAACTTAAAATATTATTGATAAATTTTCAAAAATTTGTCACTAAATCAAACAGAAACATAGTATCTTTATTTTAAACTCGGCATTTTAAGAAATATTAATTTTTTTAAAAAATATGAACAATTAAGTAAAAAATTCTTGAAAATTTTTATGCAACTTTTTTTAAAAAATCGTATTTTAAAAAGTAAATAAAATTTTTAAATTTCCCGAGTTTAAATTAAAGTAAATGTTTAAAAAGTATGTATTTCAAATTTCAACTCTTTTTCTTGAACGGTTAAGGGTATGTATGCTTGAAAAGAAATTAAATAGTAATTATTAGTGGTTAATGAGAAGATTGGCACAAGGAATAAACATACATAAAAACTTGGAAACGAAAACCAAACTTTACAAGGCTAAACAAAGAAAATACTCTAGTTATCATTTCTGTAAACCCATAAAGACCCTTAATTAACACCATCCTTTTACTCCTCCACGGATTGGATCGAATATATATCGCGCAATTCCCTCAAACAAAGCCTAAACTACAAGAAACTGGGTCCACAACTCCAAGATTAATTAACCGGGGCCTATCCTTAACCTGTTTTGCGATCAGCAAGGGGCATGTATCCCTTTCCAATCAGCGTTTGCATAAATTTCAACCCAAGTTTTCAGCTCCCGAAAATCACAAATTCGGAACCTCATTAGTAGGACACACCTTTTAATTGTCCGCAGAGATTTTAATGCGTCCCCGTTCCAGAGCAATCCAATTAATAGCAGGGGAGGGGGTCTTGGTGTTTGAAATTCGAATTATTAATTACGCCCTGATCAGTTTTAAGCCCCCTTTAGATTAAATAATCTGGCCTCCATATAATAACTCATTTTATGCGAGTTGGTAATCACGTCGAGGAAAGAATAAGGGATGGGATGAGGGGAGGGGGTTCCTTGGGTATTGTTCTCTGTTTAAATTGGCTTTGGGTTTATGAGAAGGTTTGTTTCAGAAATTGAGACTTTGGAGGAGAATGCTGAAATCTTTATGAGTGTTGTTGATTGAATCTATTAGGTACAAAATTATGTTTGTCTATGCGTATAGCTATTGCAATCGATCTTTTGATGTCAGTTCTATTTCGTAAAATCATAACAGTAAGCATTTCAATATTTTTTCCTATAGGTTCGTAAAAGGGGGAAATAAGATAAATTTATTATTTATAAATTTTTATTATTATTAATGTTGTTTTCTAACGTTTTTAAGGCCATTGATATTTTAATTAAGATAATAATAAATAGCAAATACTAATCTAAAATAGGTTTTCTCAACGTGAGTCAGTTTGAAAATACAAGGGAGACCAATCACAAAAATGTTAGAAATTATCTAAAGTAATAAATAATTACCCTAATATTAGTAAAAAATTAGTTCTCTACTAATTAAGTAGTAGTTACTCTAGTAGTAGTTAAGTAGTAACTCTACTATGAATAAGTTATCTAAAAAAGTATGTGAAAGTAATAAATAATTACCCTAATATTAGTAAAAAATTAGTTAAAACTCTACTATGAATAAGTTATCTAAAAAAGTATGTGAAAGTAATAAATAATTACCCTAATATTAGTAAAACATTAGTTAAAACTCTGCTATGAATAAGTTATCTAAAAAAATCTATGAAAGTAACATGCGGTCCCTCTTTTTGAAGGAAGACTTAGAATCTCCCACAAAATATGAAATTTTAATGCGATATAAGATTTGCACCTAACCTTTAATTTTTAAAACGCTGCGTTTTTAACCCCTGAACAGTTAAGGTTCAACCTAAAAAAAAATAATGTCTGGCATGACACATCTGCGCCTGACATGGCAATTTTACGAGAATAACATAGGGGGGACGTGAAAAGAAAAGATTGAGATTGCACTGATCAAAATTTACACTCATAGACAAATTTGTTTCACTGCCGAAAGGGTCTATTTGCAAAGAAACAGATGTACAGGCAAGAGCGGACGATGGAAGTAATGCAGAAAAAACCGCTTTTTCTTTCGACATAATTTAAAGAATAATGTGATTTTGGAATCTTGCAGGTGTAAAATCAAGGTAATTCATAAATTAAACTACTTTCTGTGAATGATAACTTAGAAGTAAGCAAAATCGCAAAATAAAAGTTCGGTAAGAAAAACTAAAGAAACTCAAACGAAAAGCACAATAATTTTTAATTTTTAAAGTAAGGAAGAAAACTTTTTTTTTTGTATTAAAATGAAATGTGCTATCGGATAAACCGAAATAACTGGGGTAAAAAAAACTGTAACTTTAAAGAGCAATTCTGAAGGAACCACCAAAAAAGTTTAAAACTTTCCAAAACTCTCTATTTAAAAAGAAACAAAAATTGGTAATATAATATCAAAGAATTATATTAATATATAATAATTATATTTATATAATTATAATTATTTATATAATTTATAATTATATTAATAATAAAAGAATTATATTAATGTATAATATAATATCAAAGAGTGATGCCCAACTGAGGGGCGACCAGTGTCAACTATACTGGGAAGCCAGGACTCATCTCTTTGAACTCCAGCATAATGTTCCTGCTTGAGACTCTGTTCATGTTTTCTCTTGTATTCCTTTATATGTTAACCCAAACTCTTTTTCTGTATGTATTTGCCATTTTCAATGGATTAATATTTATTCCAATAAAGCCATATTTAAAAAAAATATCAAAGAGGACGAGAGAAATATTGAAATTACCCCCAACTTCAAACGAATACATTCAAGTTATTGAAGTTCACGCACTGCATAATTAAACTATACATATAACTAGAATTTGTAATTTTCTCCTCGATAGAAAATACTAATAAGCCCAAACAAGTGTTATTACAGTAACTATTATAGTTACGTTCATCCTATCGCATTGACATCACAAACGTCTTTGAAAAAATCTGGAAGCGATTCCGTCTTCAGCTCATTCATTCCCTTTCCACATCGTTGACCAGCCTCAGGAAGATGCCTGAAGGACCACTTGCACGTCTGCCTGAACTGGTCTGGATGTCTGTGAAGGGCCACTCGGGTTAGAGATCAGACTCGATATGCCTTTGGTTAAGGCTTTCTTGTCTGCTCTGGTAAATGAACTAGAGAGAGAAGCTATAAAGGGAAAGGGAAATATATCGGTTTCATATGCAAATGAAAATAATCAATTAAACTGGTGGTTAACAGTTATAATGCATTCTGTTTTAATCCGTAACAGGGTTTCTGTGTAAAAAATTTTATTAAACAAGAGCATTTGTGGTATATTAGAGATTTCAAAACTTTATTTTAAACCAAAATTGTCGAATTGAAATGTAATTCTTAGGCTTTATTGCTATACTCGGCCCACCTGGCACCCGAAGAATACTTAAATAATAATATATAACAAATAACAAAAATAAAATAAGGATCAACATTAAAAATTCAATATAGAATATAGATAAAAGTTTGAACCTATATTTTCCGCAAAATAATAAAGTCAAAATAAAACCTCTGAATACTTAATTTAGGAATTATTGTGTCTAAAATAACACATTTAAATATTAAGTCTAAAATACCAAAATTAATACTTTTCGTCCATAATCAGAAAAAGTCCTTCAATCTAAAATGTTTCGGTATAAAAAGTAATGATGATAAGATGTTCATAAAGAAAAAAAATTTAGGTGAAATTAAAGTTTTCCCAGAAAATTTTCCCACATCCTTAATTCTTTAGACGAAAATCATATGTTCGAATAAACTCTGTACACATAGATGAAATTTATTACGGGTAATTGCAACACCATAATGCAACTGGAAACAGGATGTTGAATAAGTTTAATGTAATGTTATGTTAAATAAATCAGCGTAATATTTATTAAGTTTTTATCCTGCGTGCGCCTAACCTAATATCTAAAATGATATTTTAAACAACTCTATGACGTAGAAATAATTGTTATAACTTCAAACTATCTATATATTTCTTCTATAATCCTCTTCTTGACTGATATTACTCATTATCAAAATATCTGTATGTTGTAACACTCTGATATTTCCTTATCTATCATCCTTTTTTCAATTCATAAACAAAACACACTGCAAAATCTTGGAAGCTGAGCGTCAATAAAGCACTTCAACTTATATATTTTTAGCGTATTTCATCACAAAGAACATGAAAAATAAGTTACGATTCTTGGAGAATTTTCTTCTCCCACTTTCAAATGCAACGTGAGTGTCCTTTACAAATTCGACGATTGAACAATAACACCACAATAATACCGCATCACATTCACCTCTCTCTCACAATCAATCACTTGCACCTGAATCTCAACACCACTCTTCACCCCTCCACAAAACCATACCATATCCCCCCCCAAAAAAAACCCCTCCCATTAATTTTCAACAACACACCACTCAAAAGCCACTCCAATACACCCACCCCCAGAAAAAAAAACCCGCAACAAGTCTCCCCACACCTGACAATACCCAAACAAATTACACCTTCATCACTCACCCCAGAAATAAAAGGGGCCAACAAAAAAGAAAGAAACCCCCTCAGAAGTGAATCCGTACGATTATTCCATTCCTGCATCAGCAGCAAAAGGAAAACCGACTTGGTTAAACTCCGCCAATATTAATCAAGGCTGGCTTCAGACTCTAGACCCGGCGCCTGCAGGCTCCATTTGTTTCGTTTCAGCCCCGGTGCATCATGGGTACGTGATTAATAGTCCCCCTGCATAATGGGGCTTGGCGTTGCCATTAGGAAAGTGTTAAAATGCATGATCTTCGTTGAATTTAAATAAGCAAATGTCTGTCTGCGGGTTCATCTGCGAATGCTTTGTTTTGCTGCTGGAGAATAACGAAGCGGGATAAATATGTGCCTTCCCTTTCCCAGATGGGGTGGAAGTTTTTCGAGCGCTTTTGGAAAAAGGGGTTCGTTTGGATTGGGCTCTTTTATGGACTGTGCGTTCGATGAGGAATTCATTAGTTTGGAGGGATCTTTTTACGTTTACTTTTGGAAATGACTGAGGTGGTTTTTCGAACTATTTGTTATGTGGGATTTAAAGGGGAGAATAGATCTGTATGCTAATTAGGTAACCTCAAGTTGATTCGTTTTAATAAATTTCTATTCACTTATTTTAGAAAAAATGTCGTTTTGTACGTGGTAAGAGATTTAAATGCATAAATGAAGTTTACATTTATAAAGAAAAGCTATGAAAGAGCGCAATGTTTTTAGAAAGTATTAACTGTAAGTATGCAAAGAACAATAAAATAAAAACATCAGCAACAAATTACCTCAACAACAAAATTAATAGGTCTTCAAAAATATGTAAATTTTATGCTTTTATAAATTAGAAGAACATATGTGAAAAACATAGTACTTTTAAATTGGTATTGTAATGTAGAATGATCAAACTAACCCGAGAAGAGCGAGATGTCTAACAAAAAAAAACCATCCGATTTGCCATTGCTGGGGATATAGCACAGCAAATTTGATGCGTTTTCAATACTGAATTTTTGTCTTAAGGAAACATAAGATTTTATGAACATAAAGGTTTATACAATGAAGATTTACACATATAAGGTTTACACAATGAATTCTAAATTTACCTAATTTTATTTAAATATGTACTAATGTATAATGCTAAATATCACAGATGAAACATAAAATATCTCAAATTTTAGCATTGAACTAAATAATTTCAAAGTAATTTTAATTTAGTCGATTAAGTTCTGATGCCAAAAATTATGATTTCATAACAAAACATGTTCAGGTGAACTTGTAAACAATAAAAATGTTTTACCTTAAAATAAACAATAATTACGTTTAAATATTAACCCATTACAACTTCAAAACAAACATTTTACTAAAACTGGCATTAACTATCCATCCATCCCCAAAACCAATCATTTCCTCAAACAAACAGCCTTCAAACAGTCGAAACGGAAGCTGCTAAGTGCGCATCGGGTATTCACAGCGATAGAATTCGATACAAACTAATAGTCGCTAGAGAACTTCTCAAGGAATTGGAAACAAGTTAGTGAACGGATCATATTTCTACTTTGTCCACCAAACCATTAATCAGAATTCGCGTGATGGATTAGCAAATCATTCCGCGGAATGCGGGCTGTCACAACCACTGACAGTCCTTCTCGGGGCCGTTCGGAAATTGCGTTTTTCCTCTTGTTTCAATTCAGTGGGATCGGGACAGCGAAGAATGTTTTTAAATGTTTTTAAAGAACCTTTTGCCTATTCTGACTTATTGCTCGAAGTTTTATCGACATTTTTGTGTGGGAAGTTGCCTACTATTGTCATAGCATATGAAGATAATACGAGTGGTTGCTGACATAACATTTAAACTTCAATACATTTCATGAAATTTAAAAATACTTGGAATTTTCAGTTAACACTATCTAATTCCTCTTAATAAAACTACGTCAAGCTCTAGTAATAATACACTTAAATATCTATTTAATGCATTCCAGCATCTGAGATAAAATTTAAAAAAGTAAATATCAGATTTAAAATTGAATTAAATATTTAATTAGAACATATTTTGCACATACATACAAATAGTATTTCCTAGAACAGTGTGGACTAAAGTGCAACGATATTTTCTAGATATTAATACATACGTATTTAGAATTAAAGGATACTTAAAATAATTGGAAGAAAATAAAATCAGGTAAATTCACACATTAAATGCAGGTTCTTCAAAATCAATTAATGATTGCATTAAAGTTATAAATAATCTCCTTTTACAACATCATTCTATTAAAATGTCCTGAAGAATTAATATATAGCAGACTCTGGAACAATCAACTAATCTATTTGTAACTAATTAGTTACATTTTATTCTTTTTATTCTACATTTAAAATTTATTCATTTAGTTAAGGAATAAATGGAAATTTTCAGAATACTCCCTGATAGAGAGATTTACATAACTAATGTCATTAAAGCTTTTAAAACGCCAAAGACATTACGTTTATATATAGAAAAATAAGAAACAAATTCAACTACATACTACAAAAAAATAACACTCTTCAGGAATAAGAAGAGCAACAACTCCCTTTTAGAAGCAAAATATTCACTCGCTCTTAACAAATCACTTAACAATACCATCGAAAAAGAATGAAGTCATTCACAAGATAACATCGGATCCAATCCACGAATCATGGTTATTTTTCTCTTTAACATGGGGAGAGGTGATGATTTAACAGGATAACTCAATTTGTAAGCCGATTACCTCAGCAAAAAATACGAGTACATAGCAGATGTTACAATTAATCCTTTATTTATTTTCTTGTTCACCATTTTTTTTTGCTCAAGAGAGATCACATTGATTTATTTCTCTTTTTTTTAAGTTTTTCCTTCATTCAATCTCAATCTCTTTATGGGTCTTTTATCAATACAACGTAGTATTTACCATTGCGGGGTGGTTAAGCGTTTATGGATCAGGGCAAATATTTGGTTTGGAACCCTTATATTTTCCCGTTATTGTTCATTGTATTTAAGGGGAATAGGTTTGTTTAAATATGTATGTAATCGCATGTAATAGAATTAAATGTTTGAGCTTGCTGAAAGTAATGAATGAAATAAATTTGAATGTATTGGAAAAATAAAGTTTTGGTTATATGAAAGGCTGTAGATTTTTTGATTAAACTTTTGAGTTTTCCAGAAATTTCAGTGAGAGGAAAAAAAAGGCTTGATTTGCTTTTTCAGTCTACAATTTACAGCTATTTTTTCTCATGATTTTAGTAATAATACTATAGGAGAGTGTGGGTATCATTTTATTTTTAAAGTAGATACATTTTTAGAATAATACTTTTATCCATAATTTACATGTAGTTAAATATACTTTTATGCAAATCCACTAAAAAAAACTTAAAAATGTAAATTTTACAAGAAGTAAATATTTTACTCTTAGAAAATTTAGATCTTTGCTAAAAATCACCAAAAAGTTTTAAACGGCAAAAATTAGAAATATTTCCAAAAATTTCAAACAAACCAATTAAAATAAACAGTGATAAATTATGCAAAAATTAGGCTAAATTTGAATTTTTGTCGTCCAAAACAGCTTGACAATTTTTACGGGATAAAATAGTAGTTATACAAAACTTAAATAAATTTAAAAGGAATTGTTTAATTTATTTTTCAAATACCTTTATTTTTGCATGCAGAAAATTAAATATGAAGATACATAAGATTTCAACTTAAGTTATACATAAAATTAAAATAACAATTGAATTATAAAATTCCAAAACAAATATCAACACTAAAAATCCCCATTCTTGTTCGTTTTCTTGTTATGAACTTCCAATAAAAACATAATTATTATGTTCCCATCATCACACCTAAAGATTTAATATAATTACACGTAATAACGTTCTTAATTAATACAACATTCATCAAGGTAACGACCCCCGTTATTAACTAACCAGAAAAACCTAATTTCGCTGTAAAAAAAAACCACCACCCCGGTCATCCAACTTCTTCATAACACCAACCATAATGATAATAATTTGTAAGCAAAACTAGAACCCACCCATGCATCCACCATTCCCAATACACACAGCGACATAAAAGCCCCAATGAGCCCACCTTGATTTAATAAGCAGTCCCAGATCCGGCATAAAAACAGCACATCCGTACGCAATACGCAAGATTACATAAGCAACTCATGTCCTGGGTAATAAGCCCAGATGTACATCACGTTCGCGGTCCGTCTGGGCTCTAACCAACCCTCATCACGTAGAGGCCAGCGCGTTTTATTGTAGATGATGATTGAGGTTTTTTCTTGCTGAGTGGTGACAGGTGTTGTTGCAATTAGGTGGGTTTTTAATATCGCCTTGGTCCGGTGGAGGATTAATGTTTTCGCCGGAGGTGGTGAAATGTGGGTTTTGTGGGTGCTAATGCGGTTTTTTGGAGGTTTTGCTCAGGTGCAAATGAGGATGAATGAGGAGGTTTGGATGTGTGCGATTTGGGTGTTGGGGATGCCTTTTAATGAGTTAGTATTTCATTTGTTTTTGTTGGAGAGAAGTGAAATTTAGTTTCGTTGTTGTTGAGGGATGTTTTAATATTCGTAACAGTCAAAAGCAGGATTGAAAAATGTGCAAATAAGAAATTAGTTTTAACTTATTCATATAAAAGCTGTATAATTACGTAGGGGGTTGTAAAACGATAAGACGGTAAGATGATAAGACTGTATATTGCAAAACGGTAAGAATGTTGAAATGGAAATTTTAAACGTCGTATTCCAATATCTAGAATTGGACGATTGAAGTCCACTCAAGGTTTCTCTGAAGATGGATGATATTCGAAATATTTTTATGTGAAAGACGTGTGTTTCTTACGCATGTAGGGAAGACAAGGAAAATAATTCACGATAAAAACACAACTATTAAAGATATGCATTCACCGCATGGTTCAAATACTGTATAATTTGTTAAAAATTCTGGAAGCATACAACCGTATGAAGATCATAAATCATAATTATAAAACCTTCTATGGTGAATATTTCATATTTTTTTAGAATCAAAGACAAAATAACGTGTAACATACAGATAACGGAACATAATCAGATCAACGGATTAGTTCTAATTTTTACATTATTTCAACAATATTATTATTTATCCTTTAAATTTAAACCTTTATGAATCTTCATTTGTCTCATAATACTTAAGTATAGATCTCTGTAGTAATTATTTTTTGCAAGAAAAAAATAATAACTACATTACAAAAAATGTGCTTACTAGGACACTCATAGTGTAATAGATTTAGAAGGAATACTTTCACTAACAAAAAATAAATTTAAACTTCAAATACCAATTTCATCAAATTTATTGCACACAAAGGGGGGAAAAACTAATATTTTACCATGAATCCATTCCCTATTACTATTATACAAACACCTCAAAATTCCCGACCTTCGCAAACACGTATTAGCTTTGTATATCATCACAACAGCGCTCGATATATCCTTCCCATCACTCCTGCGAGCGCCATAATCTGATCGCACGACACCGCATAATATGATGGCGGCGGCGCTCATATCACCCTCGCAGTAATAACGTTTATGCAAATTTCGAATGAGAAGGGGAATTCGGACTTGTATAACAAAGCGGACGTGCCATTTGGAGGCGTGAGAAATGGTCATCAGTGGCCTTTGGACAATTATATCGCTCTGCAGGTGTTCGGATGAATATTTGATCGAGTTGAGTTGTAGTGAAAATTGGATTGATTTAATTATCGTTTGCTTGTTTCTTTTTGGAATCACCCAATTCGTGTTTCTTTATCTAAATTATGTTTAAGGCCCCGTTTACATGGACCATATACCCGGGTATAAGTGGCCGGTATACCCAGCAATCCCGAAAATGCAGGGTATAAATAAATCCATCTATTTACTCGGGAATTTGAATACCCCACTTTCCCGTGATGCATTTCGGTCTCACTCAAAACAAAATTCATCCACGTTAGGCTTTAGTTAGTACTTTTTGGAAAGAAAGTTGTTCTTTTTTATTTCAATTGGATATTTAAGATTGAAAACTTGAAACTAACTTGAAAATAATCTATTATGGACGCAAAATTCGTCGACGAATGCAGATAACAGAATGTAAACAAACACAAATCGCAATGAATGATGGGACCAGTGAAGTCTATACCCGGGATTTGAGGACTGGCCATCTAAACGGGTTTATATCACGGTTTTCAATTTCCCTTTCCCCTGCATTATACTCGGGTATAAGAGTGGCGCATGTAAACGGGGCCTAAGTTAGTAAGTTTTGGAGGACATTTTTAGTTTTATGAGCATTGAGCATGCTACGAAACTGTATTTTTATTAAATTAAAATTTCCGGTCAATAGAATGTTATTTTAAATACTGAGGAAATAATTTAATCGATAACTTTCCTTTGAATTAATTGAACTTTTAATTCACAACTTCTTCATTACATATTCGATTCAATTTGAATTTCCAAGGAAACTTGAAAAGCTTCAGTTCATATTTACGATTTGTGAATTTATTATGTAATTTAAATTGATATATTTTATGTAACTATGAAATTAAAATAACTTTTTCCGAGTTAAAAAAAATGGACTTACTGGATTCATTTAACATCAAAGAAATGGAATTGCTAACTACTTTTATTTGCACGGTTTTTTTAAAAAAGCAAAGCATGTTAGCAAACATTATTTAAAATAATCTATCTTTTAAAATTCCATATTTAAGATTTGTGAATTTATTATGTAATTTAAATTTATATATTTTATATAACTGAGAAATTAAAGAAACTTTTCCGAGTTAGAAAAATTGGACTTACTGGATTCAATGAACTGGTATTTATTTAACATCAAAGAAATGGAATTGCTAACTACTTTTATTTTACGTTTTTAAAAAATGCAAAGTATGTTAGCAAACATTATTTAAATTAATCTATCTTTTAAAAAGAGCAATCTAATTTTAACAAATTCCACGAAATTCTTCTTACAATTAATTAATCCCTTTGAAATAAAGGTTTTAGTTCATTGAAAGTATCTAAATTCTTAATTTTCAATCCTGTCGACATTATAATATATTTGAATAATTCGTATGTCTGAAATATTAATTAAAAAATACTCTGTAGTAATGAATTTATTTGAATTTTCACTACTCATGCATAAAAGCTTTACTAAATAGCATTATAAAATAATATAAATTCAAGTGGTTTTTTACTATGTTTTATTATTTTTAATAAAGTATCTGCTCTTCTAATGCAATACATTATTTCGCATACTTCCGATATGCATCACATATAGCAATGCAAATTATTGAATTTTAATTTCAAACTCATGACGGTCGTACAAATCTTATCATTTAAGCCTACGAATACCCAATCTCAATAACAACACTTCTTCAAGAAATCCATGAAATAAATGCAATAAGTGAAGGACCCCCATTTTCCCATCCGAACGATAGCCTCATGTTTACTAGGATTGCCGTGGCCGACTATCCAATATCCAATAGCCAAATATATTTGTGATTCTATTGAAAACAGTAGGAGGCTCCTCACGGGTACACCGCCTACAAATATTGGTCTCTTAGAAAATAGGCCTGGGTGTGTTTATGAAAGATGGCATTTTTCTTCCTACTACCTAGTAGTAATCTCCAATATCCCATCGCTTTCAACATCTGGCGGCGGCCTTTTTTCTCTCCTCCTTCTCCTATTACCTCTCAGACAGCCTTTTATTCTGTATTATCTCCTTCTGCAAACTTCGGAAATCGATGTTTTATGAATTATAAAAACTGGGTAATTAGTAGGTGGTTAGGAAAGGCGAGTGCAGTGTTTGAGTAAAGTGAGGGGTTGGAGAGAGGATTTGATGGATTCGATACGGGTGTCTGGGAGGGTCAATTGTGGAATGCTTTTTTTTTTGTATTGTGTGAAAGAAATTTTAGGTTGTTTACGTAATTGTCGCTTTTTTATCATTGTTGAATAGTAGAGTATAATGTAGTGCTTTTATAAAGTAAGGGTTAGAGAATGTTTGATATAAGTTCGTGACATTGTCAATTGCTGAATGTCATTTTTCTTATCTGTAAATGTCGTACCATCATCGAAGTTAAATACGGGAATTTTTATCACGAAGTTTTCACTACATTTTTTTTTATTTGTTCTGTATTTTTTATTATTTGCATTATTTACTGTAGCTAAATAGCGGGACATGCATGTGTAAAGGGAGAAGGGTCTCTTAGAAGCTTCTGCCAAATGTTCCAAGAACATAAATAGAACAGGAGCTGAGACTAGTGTTGAATGTGCATTTCAGTTACCAACCTTATGCGACGACTTTAAGTATTTTTTATAATAGAAAAAGCGAAGGTGTTTGATATGTGAAGTAGTTTTATCATTAATCTGATGCTATATTTTGCATAATTAAGCGTTAAATTGTTCGCTAAACAAATAAAGGAATAACAAAAATGAATATGCTCTAGTATCAATTTTACTTTATTGCTGAATGTAAATCTGTAATAATCTGTAATTATCTATCTTATGTAAATATCTGTAATTACTTACGCATAATTTATAAAAATTATGTTTATTTATCGCCTAAGTTTTACAATATTTTACCCAATGAATTAAAAACAGAAAAATCCCCTATTAAGTTTAAAAAATTATTAAAGCTTTTTATTTTTACAATAGAAAATATTGAAGAACTTTTTTAAAAAAGAAGGAACAAATGCTCTCTAAATTTTAAGTTAGTCATTCTGAAGCTTGCCTTGCGATGACACTATATTGTATGTGTAATATCTATATGTGTATGTGTAATATCTATATGTATATTAGGGTGTTTCAAAAATTTTTTTTTTCGAATTTCCCAGATGCCCCCCCCCTCAAGTTGTTACAAATACTAAAACATTATTACCTGCAAATTTTCAGGTCTCTAGGACAATTTTTGACCCCCGCGCCCTTCAAAAGTAGGTTTCCCATGTTAAAGTATAGGGAAAATATTGAAAATATCGTCCTTTTTGGTTCTTTTCAATTTTACGAGCCTGAACGCAGTCAATAACGAATTAAAACCTATACATTATCTTTGGGACATCATTGCCTCAAGATCCTATCGGAAAAATATTCCATGGCACCTACTGGGGGGTAGTTACACGGGGGTGAAAAGCGAGCTTTCACCGAAAAACGAGGATGCTTGCCGGCGCTTGCGGCGGGAGCTGGATGAAGGCCTCTCATGGATGGTCCAGACACAACTCCCGCCAGATGGGTTCCAAATGACCAGGTACCTTAGGAAAAAGGTTCAATAAACACTTAAATAGGCTTTTATCCAGGTCCCTCTGCAAACGCCGGCGAGCATAACCAGCACCCGCGGCAAGCATCCTCGTTTTTCGGTGAGAGCTCGCTTTTCACCCCCGTGTAACTACCCCCCAGTAGGTGCCATGGAATATTTTTCCGATAGGATCTTGAGGCAATGATGTCCCAAAGATGATGTATAGGTTTTAATTCGTTATTGACTGCGTTCAGGCTCGTAAAATTGAAAAGAACCAAAAATGACGATATTTTCAATATTTCCCCTATACTTTAACATGGGAAACCTACTTTCAAAGGGCGCGGGGGTCAAAAATCGTCCTAGAGACCTGAAAATTTGCAGGTAATAACGTTTTAGTATTTGTAACAACTTGAGGGGGGGCATCTGGGAAATTCGAAAAAAAAAATTTTACCATAGACTTTCGAAACACCCTAATGTATATGTATATATGTATGTTTTTTCATTTTTATTATTTTCAAATACAACTGCTTTAGGTTGCCCATATGGGTTTCTGTTTTGGGTTTCATATGGGTCTGTGTTTGTTTCAATTGTTAATGTGCATGTTGTATAAAGGGGCCCACAGACGAGCAACTTGGTCGTCAACCCGGTTGCCAACCAGGTTGATGCTTTTCCTACAGACGGCCAACCTGATCGTCAACCAGAATGTAAACAATGAAGAAAAAATTAATCAGATTGTAACAAATTAATATATTTTGGTACTTTAAATGCAAAATTATATTTTATTTAATTATTCTCTCGTGCTAGAATTATATTATTTTAATTTTTAATTCTTAGTTTCTTTTATTTTCCTAATAACATGTTCCGATTAAGCTCCGCCCACCAAGTTGACGATCAGATCATCAATCTGAAATTCAATCATCAACTTCCCCACAGACGGCCAACTTGGTTGCAAACTTCGCAAATTGACAACCCGGTTGACGACCAAGTTGCTCGTCTGTGGGGCCCTTAAGTAATAAATAAATAAAGAATTTGAATTTAAAAAAAAAATCAAACACAATACTTGTTTTTTATTTTGCAAATTGTCAATGATAAAATTGAAATCTTTTCAATAAGTTTATGAGATATATTATCAACATTTATTAATTTATAATTAGTAAAGTGTTATTAGTTTATTTATATTTGGAATGAGTAGAATTGAATAGTTTATTTCGGAAACAGTGTGTAGAGGTAAAACGCACATTTTAGAGTAGAAACAATAACAATAACGTGATTTTAAAGTAAGTTTAAAACATATATATTTTCTTGAAAGAAGCAATTTGGTGTTTGAGACGTTTCTTAATTAAACGATTCAATTCAAATAGAAACTAAACACAAAAACATTTCAACATTAAAAAATGTCTAAAAACACAAAAATAACACTGTTATAACAATCGTTTGATGAACTAACCAAGGATATAACCGAACAAGCAAACTTCAATCCTTCAATGGAGCATAATTTCTCATTTAATTAAACCCAACTAGCGATTCCTAGATGGAATATCAAACTCTGCAATTATAATTAAGACAAGGATTCCGGAAGGCACCATCTTACTTTCCAAAACTACATCAATACGTCTTACAGATTAAAGCTGAAGGTTGTTGCTTAATTCTATTATTCCTTGTGAAATGTGATCTGACCAGAAATGGAAAAGGATTACATCAATCGGCTTTATAACTAAGCTCTTTCTCCTTTCTCTGCAAAGGACTTCAGCACTTAATGATCAAAGTGATTTCCGCTCGCCTTTTGTGTTTGGATAAATTATTCGCCCTTAATATAAACTCATTCAAATGGATCGTTTAATTTAGTTCCATAACCGTTTCTAATGCCGTGGTATTAAGTATTAATTCAGATATTATTCACAAGTCTTTTGTGCACTGAGCTAATTTACTTTGAATAAATACGTTTTGCATATGACTACATATTAACATAGAGTAATAAATTTTAACATTTATTGAACATATTAAAGATACCTTAACTCAGATGATAGATGTAATATATATTTTGATGAAATTTGTTTAATTTGGAATTATATACGTAAAATATTATTATTCAATTCATCGGTAGTGAATGCATTTATTTTTTAATTAAGTAACTGTATTTCTTTAATTGGCGTGTTAGACTAAAAATCTCTCATGAGTAATTGAAGATGCTGTAGTATGTTATCTATAGTATTCAAAAACTAATCAAAATATTCTACCATCTGTTGGTAATTAATTTAATGCAGTAATACAAAATACAAACACTTGGTATAACTTAATTTAATTATGCGTTAGAAGTTATCACCATTATTATTTCTAGTTAATTTTTTTTGTAGTGTCTATCATGAAATACATATACAAATTCCGAGACAATAATATCAAATATTTCTAGTTAATGTCTCAAAGGTATATGCTAGTTTATAATGAAGTAGCGGCAATAAGTAAAAATATAACACAGCGTCTACATATATAGTAAATGCCTCAAAGGTATATGTAGTTTTGTGTTATATTTTTACTTATTTTCACTACTTTATTATAAACTAACTTCTCGTTGGAGTTTTTAAATCACGAAAACATATTACTCTTTAGTATATTGATAGGGAATATGTAATTATAAGTGTTACGGTTATCTGATAGCTGTTTTGAAAGTTTTATGAAACTAATGTTTGTTATATCCCAACAAACCTGAATTGGCAATGGTCTTTTTACATAACCGGTTATTCGGTCCATTCTTTGGAATTTGCAGATAAAATGTATTTATTTTGTTGAGAATTGTTTTGACAGTTTTAAAAACTATAATCGACAGTAACGTTTACTGACCCTATGACGTCACTACGTGGAAGCAGAAACTGCGTAAACAGAGAGCCTGTTGGGTTGCTAGGAGGAGTTTCGGCACGGAAATCATGATAAAAAGGCGCTATTTATCCATGGGATATACAGACACCACGCTGGGAACTACTTTGTTTGTTAGTGACGTCATAGGGTCAGGAAACGTTGTTGTCGAGTAAAATATGTTTTTTATATCCTAACTAACATCTTTACAATTCATTTTACTTTCAAATAAAATTTATTTCATTTTATTGAGAATGTAAATAGGAAATTGCAATGGTCTTTTTACATAACCGGTTATTCCGTCCATTCGTTAGAATTAAACTTACCGCGTCTATCCATCTACAAGAAATAATATACAAGACCAACCGTCTCCCCCACCGCAAGGAAATTTTGAGAAATTTCCCTCGCCCAAAATAGATATTTCCCCCATTAATATTTCATAGCGTCGCCAATTTTCTCACCTCACCAAGGAGATATTAGCTTCGGCGGCCATTTTCAAGTTATGGATGTGTCATTAAGTCCGCAGAGAGATTTCCCGCCCGATTGCGCGGTCGGGGATTTGCATCTTTGCGCGGACGCCGTTTATCACCATTTCCACTGATACGCGACCAAGACGCACGCGGCGGCGTTGCTAATGACGTGTCGCCGTAGCCGAGTTAGGCGCTGAATTAATTCGATTTTCCGTGGAATTGACGGGGCTCCGGGGCAAGAGAAAGTTTTCGTATATAGTAGGGAGTGTGTTCCTGGGAACTTTCGCATAAATGAATAATCCCCCAGTTTCAATTAGTGGGGTTTGTGTTCTTTGTTTGAATGTTTTGGTGGTGACGTTTTGATAATTGTGAGAGGGCCTCTTGGGTGTGGAAAAAACGGAGTTGTGTGTGAAGTCAATCATGTTTTGACCTTTTTCTTTTTAAGAAAAGTCGATTGTTCGTGAGAGATCAAGTGAACTGATTTGGTTATTTTGGTAAATTACTCATTTCAAACTTGGCACATTGAATTAGCCCTGTTGTTTTAGTTACCAAATTGGTTTTTTTTTACAGTTTTGTGTAATCTATTATGTTCCTCCCATTGCTTGTTAGATAAGTAAATAAACAGTTGTGCAGACAATACTATTCTAATTAAATAAGAGCCAAATAATTTGCTTATAAGACTTTAAATCTAAGTTTCGTAAAAAAATAAAACATTTTATAGCTTACTGATGAAAAATATTAATCTGTAAAGACTATGATTTTCCGAGTAATTTTCTACTATGCTTACCTAACTTTAGTATTAAACAGTTTAAAGTAATATTTTTATACGTCCATTCTTTTATTTGCCTAAAAAAGGAATATTTGGAAAAATGAAGGTAGGCATTTTTGGTGTACCAAATATAAACATCAAACTAGTAAATTATGTAATTTTAGTCTACTTTTGCTAAAAGTTCAGGCTTTAGGTTTTCCACGTGTACATATTTTTTGCTTCCTGTATTGTAACATCCTAGTTGTAGGTATAAAAAAATAATGTTCTTTTATATTATAATAATATTTTTTGCGATTTTACTCATAATGTGTTCACAGAAAAATTTGCAGTAAGTACCATTTTCTACACAGCTCTATTAGGCTTTTTCTTCTAGTAAGAATTTTATAAGAACATTATCAATTTGAATGTATTGTGCTTCATGTTTTGTATGCATCTTATGATATTTAAATTATCGATGAATTATCAATGACAAAACAAACCATATTGGAGCTTCATACACTATATATTTCCGAAAATGATCTCATATCTTTTTAAATTAATGAAACATCTAAATTTAAATCAAATTTTGCGTAAACAAATATTCGAAATGATCTCTGAAATTGAATGTATATTTACATGAAACTCATTTACTTGGATTTACTCACTTAAAGTCAATTTATATGCTAAAATTAAGCATATTAAGATGCCATATTTTTAAAAATACCAAAGTTATACTTAATACAAACTTTTGAATGATGGATGTAATATTCCAAGAAATTTCCTCTTTGTTTACAACATAGCTGGGTTTCTAAAAATATACTTGATATTTTATAATAGAAATACGTTCATTAGGGAGAACATCTATCCAAAATTTACATAAGTAATCCGTTATTTAGGCCATTTCTTGGTACAGTTCCATTTGCAAAATTAGGCAGATCAGCCATTTAAATATTTATGTTCCTTTGAAACTAACTGAATTTAATATGCTTTAAAATATCATCTTTTCGAAGAATTCCCCATCGAAATTTTAGCTGAAAAATTTTTGCATTAAAAATCAATTTACGATACTAAAACAAACCATTCGGTGAAACTTTCTAATTAAGTAGTGACAGGCTTAAACGGATGCATAACATCATTATAAAATTCAATTACTGAACTAAAAAGTGTTTTGTTATTACAACAAAGCAATGGTGGTCCTCTAATTAAGATTCTTTCACAAATAAAAGCCCCTGGTTCTTATCTGAAAGCTATTAGGTAGGAAATTAAAGTTTCCAGGACATTTTCCGTAATAGTTTCCTCGCCATAATTTGAATGATAATAGATCGAAATGTTTTTCCTTGCCTTGAGAGCAGCGTTTCGAGAACTTTTAATTGTGAATAGCGGAGTTCGGAACACTCAGAGCAGTGTACAAAAGCAATTTGTTGCATAATTGAGATAGGAATTGGTTTTGGAGAATTTACATTGTTCCTGTGGACCTACAAATTGAGTCAGGCTTCAAGGCCTCAGAGCCAAAGGAATGATTGGTCTTTTCTTGGGAGATTTACTCCTTTTGCTAATTTAAAGCAGTTTGACTAGCGCCATTTTATTAGTATTTTCACAGATGTAAATGATTACTTGATTGTTATTTCCTTGAAATATCAAAAATATCCTAAGGTAAGCAAATTATAGAGTGTGTTTTCAGGTTACGTCACGACCGGCTATTTTCTTTTAACTGTTAACTTTTTGCAGGCTTTTAACTGTTGCTAAAGCGGTTGCTAGGTAATGATGAATCTTTTGCTAAGGCGGTTTTTAGGTATGGGGTCACGTGATTGCAAATGCTCCAATAGAAGCATTCCACGCCCAGTCATTTTCTGTAACTGTTAACCTCTGTAGGGCAAAAAACTGCACTGTAACCTTCTGTTGCTAAGGCCGTTTTTAGGTCCGAGTCATGTGATTTAAAATGCTCTGTACACACATTTTTTTTTTAATTTTTAAGCCTTAATTTTAATAAATCAAATTTTAAAAACTCTTATATCTGACAGTGATTCTTGTGTTGTGTACTTGCTTCGTGATTATTATTGAACTAAAAAAATATGAGAGTATATGGAAAAGGTCCTCGAATGAACGACAGAGTCTGCCCTGATCGGTCAAAATCACCGATGTATATTGTTGTCGTAAAGACTATTTTTGTTGTACCTTATTAGCCAATCAGAGCAGACTCCGTTCGTAAGGACACTTTCTGCTTAGACTCGATTTGAAGAGTATATATTTATAGCTTTTTAATTACAATTTCATCTCTATCAATTACACATATGTGACAAGTTACTGCAATCTAATTAAAGAATTAATTAATAACAAGTTTAACAATCTAATTAAAGAATTAATTATTAACAAGTTTGAGCACGAAAAGCAAATAAGGCTTTAAGATAGTCTTTACCCATATTATACACTTCAGACAGAGTTCACAGAAAACAAAAATAAGATATTTTTAGTGTCAGATCCATATAATACAGAACAGACAATTCACCTTACAAGGGAGTATACTAATTTCTATATATTTGCACATAAAAACGTTGTTTAAAATATAAAAAATTAACACATTATTACACATTGACAATTAATAAGAGGTTTGACTCTCGATTAACCAGCGGTCAGGTGATCGGTGAATACGGCGTTAGGTATAACCACGGCTTACTAGATATTATTATACAGGCTAGCCGAGTTTTAAATAATGAAAACCATTTGACAACTTTTCCCGCTTGGATCGCCACAACAATAGCAATTTCCCTATATCACCCAACCAATAGGATAACACACTAACAAATAAGTAAAAATAAATAATCGTGGCGTTCCACAGGGCTCAATATTAGGACCATTATTATTTATAATTTTTATAAATGATTTTTGTAAATTAAATCTTTTTGGTGAAATGATAACTTATGCAGATGACTCAGTTCTATTATATTCTTGTCATGATTTAAATGAACTAAAAAGACAAATTGAATCTGATCTTATTTTAATTAGAAAATGGTTTTTGTCAAATGATTTAACTCTTAACTTAAATAAAACTAAATATATATATTTCACATTGCAGGAATGCTCTATTGACTTAAATTTCAAATTTCACAGTAACACCTGCAATGCTATTCAAAATTGTAACTGTTATTCCTTGCAACGCGTTAATACCATTAAATATTTGGGTATTCAAATAGATTTTAACTTGAAGTGGAAAACTCACATAGGTGATCTATGCAAAAAACTACGCTTTATTTTAATTAGATTTCATCACTTGAAGAATAAAGTGAATAAGTTGTTCTTAAATACATTATATTATTCTTGGTTTTATTCTCTATTAAACTACGGTATTATTGTCTGGGGAGGAGACTACAAAACTAACTTATCTCCATTAATCTCCCTTCAAAATAAATGCTTCAAAATTTTAAACTACAAACCTTCGACACCCAACCATTTAAAATCTATAAAACTTCTACCTATACGCTACATTGCTTTCTTTCGTATGATTTATTTTTTATATCGTAATAAAACAATATGTGAATATAAAAATCAAATTTCAGAACGGAGACCTAATGAAATATACCAAATACCGCGCTTCAATAAAGAAATCTTCCGCAAACATTTTTGTTATTTAGCACCTAAATTATTTAATGGATTAACTTTAGACCTACAAAACATCTCAAGTAATAAAAAATTTAAGAATTTGTTATTTGATTTCTTATTGGTCATTGATGATTTAGATGTCTTTTTTAAGTTATAGAAGCAACATGTAATTTTAATGCCTATGCTGTTTTGCCATTTATCTCTTTGTATTTGTCATTTAAATTGTGTTATTATTATTTTTTTTTTATGTACATATGTATTGTGTATTAGTTATATTTTAAGACACTTTTTTTTTTTCGATTTTATTTCCTCATCTGTACTAAATTTGCTTGTAATAATTTTTTTGGTCAGCTAAATGGGCATGTGCCCCAGTCTGACTAATATGCCTTCCCCCTATTTTCGATTGTATCGCTTTGTACAAAAATGAAATAAATTATTATTATTATTATTATTATTAAAGGCGTGTTTTCATGACGTAAACTTCTGATTGTTGGCCATCAGTGCTTGAGTTGAATTTTTGAGCCATTAAGCCCCGCATTCAACTCTGTGGATTTGCTTTGCCAGTTTGTCAAGTATTGCCATCTGGATTTTTAATGATTTCCGTATCTCGGCTAGCCTGTATTATAGTATCTAGTAAGCCGTGATATTACAATAAAAAAAAATCCCACAGTCCAGTGATCTTCAAGAACAAATCGCACTTGGTAGACGGCCCCTTAAAAACCGTGCAAAGGCTTCAAGTGTTCCACGAACGTGATCATCGTTCGAGTGGCGCTCATCCCCAGCACCCCACGGGAACCATTCTTCACGACCAATACACGACCCTGGAGGGACGCTTCTACCCCGATGCCCCTTTCCCCTTTTTTTTCTTTAGCGAAACCCTTCGGGACCTCCGCCATAACGTGGTGACAAGACCCAGCGAAGGGGTAGTAAAAATAAGCCGTTCTTAAATTATTTCTCGGGGATAAATAAAATATTATTTATACATCGGTGTGTTTGGCATCGAGTATGACTGCGGGCTTAATGTGCCTTGAAAAGATGGGACTTAATGGAGAATAAGGTGAATATTTTAAGTTGCTGCTTGTTCAGGGTTACGATGGAATCTTGTTTGTTTTGAGATCGGGAGTGGTTATACGCATGCTTAATGTATGTTTAATGCATGTAGTAATGCGTGGTTTAGCCGGGGTACTGTGTTATCTTATCTAGGGATTTCTATGAATTGTGGAATATTATTCATGGGTTTTGAATAGTGTATTAACTGCTGCTTTCCATTTTGTTATCCAGGGAGCAGAATTTCATGAGAGTAGTAATGTGATAAATCTTTAAAAAATTGCTTTAAGACCTTCAAATTGTTTTGGTTATTATTTTTACATAAAATATGTATAGGGTGTTCTTCATTGAACCAATTCTCAGATGATTTCTGAAATTATTGCTGTGTGTAAGCTATCTTTAGAAATTACGTTTGTGTTTATAGCGGGGAATACACCAAGCATGAATAAAGTAAAGAAGATTTAACTTATTTTAAAAGATTGTGCACCGGTACTTAATACTTCCATATAAATATCATTCATCAACCATAGTAAGAGTTATTTTTTTGACATAAATTCGTTTAAAACCATGGAAATCATCGTATTGTAAAAATGTTAATTTATATACGGAAATACAAAATTAAATAACTCTTTCCCTTTGTATAAATATTTAAGTGACGCAATTTAATATGTAGATTGCTTCCTTTAGTAATATGTTTTTCAAATTTAAACCAGTAGGAAAAATATTTCCGTTTGGGAAAATATTGCTTCCATATTAAAAGTTTCTTACGTATTGAAATTAAAGTAGTTACGAAACATTTTGTTTCATTTTTGAACCCAATATGCTTTATAAAGTTCTAATTTAATTTCAATTTATGTTAGACTACTTGAAATTTCTCAAAGTATTCTAATCGATTTATCCAATATTTTATTTGTTTACGATGCACTGACTGACTGAATACAAAACCTTAACTACATACTGTGAAGACAGTTTTGAAATAATACATATTATGAGTTCTATTATGGTTAACAATTTTATTATAGACTTTTATAAAGAAAATATTTTTATCTTGAAAAAGTTGTAGCATTAGAAATTCCATTTTATAACCTAAAACCTTTAAAAATGAATCATAGATCTCTTAGATTCTGCATCCTGTTTCCCTAATTCAAGTCAAAACCAATCGAAACAAACTCTTCCCTTGCAGTCTTCTTTCTCATTTAGTTCTCTTGCATAGTTAATGACTGTAATTAGTGTTCCTGATTCCCTTCCAATTGGAATGCCTTTCAGAAAATAAGAGCTGGACCACGAAAAGCATTACAGAGGGAGAGAGGGCCAAGAAAGGTAATTTTCTGGCAGAGTCTTGTACGCATAAATGGTTTCAAAAGACAGAAAGACAACTCGACTGTAGACAGAGTAGAACTTTAAAAGAAGATTTAAAAGAATTAAGGTAGGAATCGGGTTGGTGGTCGAAATCCGTTGGAGATACACAGTTCGTTTTATTGTAAGGGATATTCTTTATAATATGAGGACAAGGGAATAATTTATGCACGTAAATTATTTTGTTAGTGCATTTTCATAATGATTATTTTTAAAATTTTAAATTAGTTGAATTATGATAATTAATTATTAGTTTTATCTGAGGCTTTTTATAATAAAACGAAAGACAAGGGCATATTTTTAAAAAAATAAAATTAATGTGTAAAGCAATATGTATGAGCAACTATAAAATTATTGGAAATACTATTAGCGATATTTATGAATTACTTCATGTAAATGAATTAAAACGATTAATTTGATGAAACATTTTGTAAAGTGAAAAAAAATGTATGATTATGTAATTTGTATAAAATATACGTTGATGACAATATAATTGCGTTTTGTAAAATTTCCCCGTAAATTAAGTAATGATAATGTTTAATATACCTATGAAATTGAGCAATTATGCACACATGCATTTTTATACCTCTGCTATTAAATGATCATAATGGTATTAAGCACCCATTTGTATGTTTTTAATAATGCTATTACGTACAGTATTAAATGATACTAATGCATTACTAAACTCTGGCTTTTTCAAAAGGGAGCACATTTCATATTCTTTAGCAGTAGGTAACACTCCAGAAATACCTTTATAAATTAATTTAGATTCAAAGTAGACACAATGACGGTTCAAAAATTTTTATATGAGATATGGTAAAATTCTCCATACACTTTCAAATGTATCCTCTTAAAAGATGTTATAACATAATACATTGGCTGTTTATCCAAATTTATAATTTTTTTGAGACAGTAGATTCCATTGGAGTCATCAGTTATAAAGGCATGTCTATATATACCCAAATCATTCACATTCATACAATTTAACCCCTACATATTCCCCCCTAAATCCCCCATTCAAAGCCCCCCCCACCTGATCAACCCCCTCAAAAAGGCCCAGACAAAACACAACAACCGACACCCCATCAGAAATATGCTAAACGCATTAGCAGCGTGACAGGCAAAGGCATAAGCGCACTCCCAGGAGTTGAACTTTTGGCGAGTTAAAAGAATTCCGCTGCAACTGACATTTCCATTACAATGGGGAGACTGGAAAGACGATTGCTTCGTCCTCTTCCTTCCTTCTATCCCCATCCACGAAAGAATGAATGGGAAAGAGAGGATTTACTCCAGAGCACGGTCTGGATCACTCGAAATTTTTTCTTTCAAAAAGCTTTTGATGGGTTCTGGAATTGGATGGCTTCTTTGTAAAACGTAGATTTATTAAGCGAAAGCGCGGGACTTGTGTTTGAGCATTACGGATAGTTAGGCTTGGGGTTGAGGTGAGGTTTAAAGCTGTTATCCGGTATTTACCTAGAATGTTGGGATTTTGAGATGGTTTAAGGTTTTGGTAAAAATGAAGCTGGGTGGTGTGTTTGGGTCATTCTTTTGCTGTGGAAAATGTTAGTCAGGATAATTGGTTTGTTGAATTTAGGGAGATGGGGGCCTCCGTTTCCCTAAATTCAAACACATACAGGTAAATTTGACAAAGGAATTAGAGTAAATATTCTGGCCTTGTGAATATTAATGATGTTCATGAGTAATATTTAAACATATTTTTCTTGTAGAAGTTTGTAAAATAAAAGAATAAAAGACATCTGATATTATTGCTTTAAAATTAATGATGAATACTATTTTAGTTACCTATCTTGATTATATATTTCCCTTGACATGGATAAAAGAGTGAAACTATCAGAAATCAAATTATATGTATAATTTTATAAAATCCATTTTGCACATGTGCCCACTGTGTAACACGGAGTATGTACCGATTTAGGCATGTTTGAGAAATGACTTCGGTCAAACTGTGCGTATTATGATCTGCTATTGGAACAAAAAAAATCATACAAATCCATAAAAAGTTCCTCTTACAATTGGGGGACATGCTTTTAAAATACTGCACAAAATGAACGACGCCAACCTACATCAACTTTCAAAATACAACTTCCCCAATACAAACATCGCAATAAAGCACTACATCAGCCTCAATTCAACTTCTGAAATCGAGAATTTCGCCTCATTCATCACGTATCCTCGCTGTAACCGTCTCTCTTTTCTCCAAAACGCGGCCATTTTAAAAGTGTCCGATGATCCCTATCTCCGCTGCCGACGCACGGCTTAATAAATCTCCGAACTCGTCATAAATCCAGTCGGAAGGCCGACCGACGCCGAGTGCCACCGAACGGACATCGCCGGTGATTTATAGGCATCCCGAAGAGGAACGAACCGTTGAATCGGGATGGTTACGGAATGGGAGCTTCTTTCAGAAAATTGGGGGATCAGTGAGATGGGTTTGATGTTTGGATAGATTGGTTTTAATGAGTTTTTTTGTGTTTAATGGAGATTGAAAATAGGTCGTTCCATTGGGACTAACGTGACATTTAGACTACTTTTAAAAGGCTATTATAGTCGTATTTAGTATAGGCGACAGCAACGTTTCCTGACCCTGTGACGTCAATGCGCGAAAGCAGAAACTGCGTAAACAGAAAGTCTGTTGGGTTTCTAGGAGGATTTTCGGTACTCAAATCGTGATAAAAAGACTCAATATATACATGGGCTTAACAAAATAATCATACTTTAAATTGACGTTCTTCATTTCACTCAAAATTCAGACACCACGATGGGAACTACTTTGTTTGTTAGTGACGTCATAGGGATAGAAAACGTTGATTTCGAGTATACTTATTTGACTGACAGTTGAACGGCAGTCAACATTTTTCGCCAACTCTGATTGACTTAAAACTTCCTTCTTTAATTGCCAATCAGAGGATTACTCCGGGTTGTAATGATTGAATGAATAATGCAAATTATATTATGCTCTAAAATGCCCTCTGCCAAAAATTTCAAGTAGTTAGTGGTACCATACATTAAGTAATTGAAGTCAGAGCTTCAAGATCTACCTACGCAATGATAAAATATCTAGATACTACACTCTAATATCAGATGTTGTGTGTCAACAACTTTATTTTAAATGTAAAGATTTAATTTTTTAGTATCTCAATTATAATAGAATTTCTAATCGCATTTCTAGTGATTATGGGGTATTATATAAATAAGTTTACTTGGTGAGCTATTTAATTTATATTTACAAAGGTCATAAAATTTAAAATGGCTTATTTTTCTTTATTTTTAGAAAATTCTGTAATCAATTACTTTATTTTTCTAGAAAGAAAAAATAACAGCATTTAACCACTAAAATGTCTCAATTAAAAAGCTATTTGTAAACCAAGCTGATTAAAATTAAAATACTCTCCATAAGGAAGACAGAACGTTGACCAAGTTCTCCAAAGTAATGACACAAAATTAAACCCATTAAATGACAAACGCACTTAAGTACATTTTAAATATTCGTTTTTATGAAAATTCCTTAATTAAAACAATCCAATTTCCCCTTAGAAACCTGGTTATTTCTTTTACGCAATTTTAAGCAATACATTTAACTTCTCGCTGCGACATCCCTAAATTTTCAACTCTGCCCGAAACGGTCCTTCAAGGGCCTCCAAATTAAATCTCTCTTCAAGGCCCATGAATTCAACTAGAGATTAATTTGATGTCCAGTAGGAAAAGACCCCAACGTTCCCCCAAAAAAATTAACAAGAAAACTAGATAAAAAAAAATTAATTCCCAGCAGGAAAAACACAGTAATCTAAATGTCAGCGACGACTGTACTGAAAATAAGCATTCGATTTTTTTTTCGTCTTCAAAACCGAATCCAAGATGTTCTCCCCAAACTGCTGTTTTTAGGAGGAGATATTTTTTCCCCTAAATCCCAAGTTTAATCCATTCAACAGAAGAAAAACTCAAACGACCTTTTTTTTTTTGAAAGAAGGAAACGAAATAGTTTTGGTGGCATTTTCTGCCCACCCTTTTTGAGACAGAAAGGGGTATTCTGTAATCAGAAACCCATTAACTAGTAGAGCGACTGACTTTTCCAGAGGCTTTTATAAATGAGCCGCTGTGACAGGGACAATGTCATTAACTCACTCTGAGGCAGAGCAGAATATTTCGATAGCGCTCACATGTAATCCGCATTCCTTTATTGGATAGGATTTCCATTGAGAAAGGTCTTAACCATATATTTTCCTGAAACGGGCCGATGGGAATTTGGTTTGATCAGAAAAACTGTCCATGTTGTATCCTTGTGATATTTTTATGCGTTTATTTGGTTGAAAACTTTTTATGGGAAGATAAGCATGTTCAATGCAAAGGTTTTCATTAGGTTAAATGTTGTTAACATTAATTAAATGTGTGTCTCCATCATTAATCCTATAGTACACCATAATTTAAAAAGGGATTGAAAGAAAATTTGAAAAGAAAATCAGACGAAATTAATTTGGGAAGAAGTGTATTAGACAGAGAAAATATGTGCATGAGAATCATTCAAAGTTTATTTAGTAAAGTATGAGACAGAGAACCTGAGAATATGATAGAATATTTAAAAAATAGAAGTGGACAGAGGATATTTAAGAAAGAGAATGAGACAAATAAAGCTTCTCAAACAGAATGTGACTGAAAATTTGAAAAAGAGAGTAAAAATGTAATTTAAATAATACGGCAGAGGATGCAATTAGAAGAAAATAAAACATTCAAGGAGAAATGATAGAAAGGAGAAATGAATTAAGTATGTGAGAATAAAAAAAGGATACATCCAGGTATTTTTTTAAGAATTTTTTTTGCCTACGAACTGGTCTAATGGTTAGAGTATCTGACTGCGAAGCGGTACGTCTGGGGTTCAAATCCCCGTTTGGCATTAATGTTAGTTTTTGTCCTTGTGGGATGAATGAATGTGCCCCCTGTAAAAAGGGGTTGTGCGAGCGAATGGTATGTGTGCCGCGGGTAGCAGTACTTTTCACCTCTGTGGCTCCGGTCCACAGGTTGTGCCCGCTGGGTACGCCGATTAGGTACTTCTTAGGGAAATTCAGTGGTCAAGGATGATAAATCCAGTCCCATTGGATTAAAAAAATTAACCTTTCTGGTACGAATTACCAAATTACTCCAAAGTTCAGTATTACAATTACGTTATCTTTTATACTTAAAAACTTCGCTAATAAACGTTTTACTACTCATAAAACTACCCCGCCCACAAAAAAAATATAAAATACGGAAATAATATCAATATATTAAGCTGCAATCAGGCTCTTTTTTTATAGCCGTAGAACCTGAAAATTCTTTCTTACATTTACTCCTAAAATCATGTGAAATACCAAAATGAAGATGAAATAATTCCTTCTAAGAGGAAGTATGCCCAAGTAAATGATCATGCAGTTTCAGTGACAAATCTACTGTGATGTATCTGATCCTCTTGTCCATAGGCGCCTAACGACCCATGTTTCGGAACTTGATTCTGTGATGAATATGTAGGGTTCCGTCGATCGGTGTTGCGTAACTGACCTGGTTGGTTGAATGCATGTATGGTGTGTTGGCACTAATCGTAGCAACTTCAGCGTCTTATGTATGATCAGCTCATAAATTTGGCATTCAATGTAGTGTATAGCTCAACTAGTATTTCATTATGTTCTTTTAAGACTTTTAAATAGTTTCTATTCTCAAAATATTAAATTAATTTTAATAGTATAATGTATCAATTATAAATTAAATTCGCTCCAATACACATTTAATAAAAACGTTTTGGTAAATTTTAAAACTTATTATTCAATTAAGTTATTTGATTAAATTAATATGATTTGTGAAACATAATTTTCAAGAAAGAAAAAATAATTTGTTTGATTGGAAAACATTAAAATAGCTATGCTCTTGTTAGCAGTTAGTAGTTTACAATATAGTATTGTAAATCCTTAAATTATACTTTTTTTAAAGGATAAACAATTGTTTTATAACTTCAATTTAATGAAATTAAAATCATATAAAAACATCATAAAATGTTAAGAATACAAAGTTACCTATAATTTGGAATAAACTTTTAAATTACTTTAATTTAACAACTGTTGTCAGTAACAAAACACATAATAGTTATTTTTAAAAATATTACTCAGAATATTGCCACAATTTTAAAATTCCTCTATAAAAATATATTTTAAATTTATTTTAATGTCATAGTATAGTATGATAAATTTATAATATTTTATTCAACCATATTTGATATTTTTGATAACTAAAAGAATAACTAAAAGATAAAGAAATTTACATGCAATCCCTCCAAAATACAATTGCACTTAATTAAATTAAAGTAATTATTATGCTAAATATCTCACCCTATAAATCAATAGGGAATAGGGTTGAATACTTTTGAAATATACTAAAATCACTCTATAAAAAAAAAAATTAAGGATTTGATTTGAGTACTTTCGTACCACCATCAGAACCTAAAAGCCGGATAATATTACCTAAGGAAATTAAGAGCCACTTCCTGACTCTACAACCAATTTCGGGTTGTCATTCACAACACCGACAGACACTTTTCCTCGGGCCATGAGACAACGATCACTGTCACAAGTCCCAACCACGACACCTTCCATTACATCAACGCAAAGGGGTTGTATTCCTTACGTTGCTATTAGACGGGACATCGTCTATTTAGTCTATTGTTTCTTACCATTCCTTCAAGTAGAACAATGTGTCAGATGTTGTAGGGTACCGTTCAATTATTTTCGTTTAGTTACCTAGAGTTTTGGGTTAATTTCCTTTAAGAGGATTACTAATGCATTAAATCAGGGCTATAATTAAGCAAATCTAATTATTTCAAGAAGGTTTAACCGGTGTAAATTGCTGGTATATTAAAAGGATGGTTATGCATTAATTTGAAGGACCAAAAGGATAAAATACTCGTCTTGCGTTGCATGTTTTGTCGTGATACAATTAAGTACTCTGAAAAGAAAAATAGTACTGCGATAAAAGTTTCAAACATTTGTAGTTGAATGTTTGTCATTCATTATGGGAAAACATTCATAATTTAATTAAGTTATACATATGTCGAACTACCAAATGGATTTAAGACAAGGACACAATAAAAAATTTCCCTGGAAAAAAACAACAACTAATTGCAAACCTTATGGCTTAGAATATATTACTTATGTATTTACAATTTAAATTATAAATAATTTATTAATAAAGTATTAATTATAGAGTATTCGCACTTGACGTCACACTTGACGACGTGGAGTACAAGAACAACGTTGCTAAGGCTGTTGTTCACCCGTTGCTACAGAGATTGTTAGGGGCAGAGTCTTGTGATCGCAAATGCTCCAATAGAAGCATTCGCACTTGACGTCACACTTGACGACGTGGAGGAAAGGAACAACGTTGCTCAGGTCCAAGTCATGTGATTGAAAATGCTCTATACTATTATTACTAGTAGTATTAAGTTCTTCCATTAACATTCTTTCAATTCATTAATAACTATTACCATTATTATAACTATTGATTTATTAAAAAACAAAACAAGAAATGCTCCAGCAAATCTACCTTAAAAATTTAAAACCATTGATCTCAACTTACATACGGATTTCCAAGAATATATTTAATCTGTTTACTCGAAGAATATAATCCTTATCCTCAGTTTTTACAAAACCGGTAAATGCGCAACGCAATGTCAGAAACCCAAAGCCCTTTATTACCCAATCCCCTCCAGAAAAATCCAAACAAATCCCATCCTACCTTTATTAAACCCGATTTTCAACGGAATCTCCACTTTCCATTCCAGCTTTCAATAGCTGCTATTTAAGTCAACGCTACCAGGAGGAGAAAAGTTAGACTTTTAAAGAATGACACTGGCTGAAGGGAAATTAATTCATTTCTGATTTGGATGTTGAGCGTTCCACACCCTTAGGCGAGACTTCATTAGTTTCGGGTTACTTCAAATACTGAGGAATTCTTGGGTTAAATGAAAAGGCTGCTAATTTAGAAAAGGGCTTGGAGATAGAGACGTCTCAATTGTTTTAAATTATCGTTTAGGAGATTAGCTTCAGGTAACTTCTGAGTCGATAGTGTTAATGTTCGATGGGGTATTCGTGCTGAAGGAAAAAGATAATTGAATGAGTACGGCTCTGTTAATAAGACGGGGTCTGAGGACTTTTTAAGCCATGGATGGGAGAACGGCTTTTCTGTGGAAAAGACGAGTTCCGTATGGGAATGAAAATTGATATGAGTAATTATCCGTTTTTCTTGTTAAAATGTCAAGAAATGATTGTGTTATGACAAAGTAATGTTTTTCGGGAGTAATTTCAACGATATTAATTAATATCTAAAAATATTGGAAATATTTTAAATTAATGAGGTACTGGTAGTGGTAAAGCTTTGTATTTCCACATAGCAAAGCTTTACCACACTAGTACTACATACTTTAAAGACACAATTTTTTTTATCTGTTCTGAATAAAGTTTCTAAAATTGATCTTTTGTGAGTTGTAAAGAACGAAAAATTTAGTAGGTTTTTTGCAATTACGAACACATACTATTTATACATAGATGATAGATAAGTGCCTCAACACTTTCCTTTAAGTTCGAACCACCCAAATATTCGAAATAAGAAGTTATTATTTGAAAAAGCATGCATTGCAATTGTGAAACTTGTGTACATAGCAATGCTGTTTATAATGATAAACTTGTCCATAGGTATTAGGGTGGTCCTTATTTGTATGGTAAAAATTTTTTTGGGGAATTCCGTTGGTGTCGCCCCCTAGTTTTGGGTCACTATAGAAAATAATAATGTATGCAAAATTTAAGCTCATTCGGATAATAATAACACGTGCCCCCCAGGCCTTAAAGTTTCAAAAAAGTGCTGATTATTTTACAAAACATAAAAAAAAAACAAAGATTAAACCCTCCCATATTCTTCTTGATTTTTTATGAAAATCTAACATAGTTATAGTTATAATGTTTCAGATTCCATTCTTCGTCACCCCTCTTGACCCCTCTTTCGGTAGTAAGAATTTTTTAAAGTAAAAATAACTCTTGTAAAGTTGTTTTTTCCGCATTTTAAAACAGCTAATAACTCCAGAACTATACAACTTAAAAACCTGAAATTAGTGCCATTTTGTTTGTAATTTTATTATCTTTGATTTGATGTGCAACATAACTGCCTTTCTTAAAAAAAAAAATCAAAATTAAAAAAAAAATGGGAAAAAAATTGAATAAAAAAAAAATTCCTAAAGGAAATTTTATTAGGTAAATTTAAAGGTTTCCAACTCCCAAAATAAACATTTCTGCCGAATTTGAAGCTGAAAATAAAATTTGATCAAGTAGAAAAAAAATAAAAATTTTCGAAATTTTGGCAAGTCCCTTAACATTCTATGTAATTTAACAAAAAAAGCGATTCACTCATGGGGAATTCAAAAACTCCCTTGAGCGTGTTCATACGATTTGTACCATGCAAAAAACTTCAGCTCAAATAAAAAATTCAATTAAAAAAAATTTGAAAAAAAAAAATCAGCACTTTTTTGAAACTTTGAGGCCTGGGGGGCACGTGTTATTATTTATTAATTTAGCTAACATTTTGCAAAAATCATTTATTTGTATGATGGAAGAATTTGGAGGAGCGACGCATAAAGATTTCCAAACTTTAAAAATAAGGACCACCCTAATAGGTATATCGTAATAGACATGCATCTCTAAATTTTTGATTTATCAGTCGAGTCACAACTAATTTCGAGTGTAAATGCTGATTTCTTAAGAAAGAAAAATCGCCATTTTTTAAAATTAATTAACGCATAAAAATTTGACCCTTGTTTTAATATTACTTCTTCAACACTCCCTTTTTTTAGAAAAAAAAAGTATAAAATTCTACAAAATCGAAGTATATACGCTTTCAAACTTTACTTCACTCCTAAACACAAAATAAAATCCAAATCTGAATTTTACACCCACGAACAAAATTCATAGAACTCGAATAAAACGTTTTTTTCCACGCCTCTTTTCCAAAAGGGCTGATTCTATGGAAAACGGGTAAACCGTCTCCTTTTTTCAGAAGCACCAGCTCCCAGAAATTTAGCACATGCAAATCCTCAGGGTGCCACGGGAATATCACATGTGCCATCGCATCAGCTTAATTTCGACTCGTATTGTTATTTCAGGGGAGGAAATTTCTGAACGGTACGTGAGAATTTCTAGAAATAGGTTTAAAATCCTATTTTCAAAGTCATCCGGGAATTTGGGATCAGTAGCAAACTTAACACGATTCAAAGTTTCCAGGAAAACGTGGAACTTTTTTAGACGAGGTTCATAACCGAAATTGCTTGGGTTTTGGATAAATTGTTTGAACAGTCGTTGGGTCGTGGTATACACCAAAATGATAGTGAGGTATGCGATATTTTAAAGGATTTTGTGTTGAAAGTAATTTCTTGTCATGCAAAATTCTATTCAAAGTTGTTTTTATGGTAGTTAAATTCGAGTAGGATAATTTCTTAGAAATATCAATATCTTAAGAAAATTTTCGTTTAAAATTTGTTTTACTGGAAAGTTGACAGAGATTGAACTTACTAGATAAGATTACAATATGCTCCAAAGGAAACCTTATACTTTGTAATACCCATTGCTATTTCAAAAATAGGAATTCGTTCGAGAAAGATGTGGGAGTTTCTTTAAGACTTCCAAGAATATAAATAAAAGTGTTTCTTAGCCTTTTTTATACTCGCAAATTTTTATGCATATTTGAAACTCTTGAAGATATTTTTGTAATAGGAATAAAATATTTCAGATATTAATAAAGAAAGGTTACTTGGGGAAATCAAGAGGGGGTTAGCATCAAGCTAGCCATTCCTCAGCTGACCGTGACTTTCAGTCACATGTTCTGTAACAGTTCAGCTCAAGCCTCACCCAGTGGGGCTAGTTATACTGGAGTTTGAAGGTCCAACGACCTAGGTACTCCCTCAAATATCCCCCCTTGATATTAATAAAGTCATACATGTTTTTCAGTATTGATCTCTTAAAGTAGTTCAAGTAAATATTTGGTTGATACAGAACTTAAAACATGTTCTGATATTTGCACATTTTTTTCATTTTCTAAAAAAATGGTTTTTAGGCATACCTACTATTTTCTTAAAACTTATTTTTCCAATTACCAGAATAATATTAATAATATTATGATACATAATATTATATAATATAAAATGAAAAAAAAAAGAAACGTTAAATTTGGACACATACATACAGAAATAATCCATAATTTTATCAAACTAGAACCATTTTATGACCGTTCGATGTTTTCATTCCTTTAAATGTTACAGCCCCTTTTTATTATCCTATCATTTTTGAAGTATATTCAATTTTTGTTTTACTAAATTCACTACTGAAGTAAAACACTTAAATTCAGTTAATTTAGTTTAAGTTTGGACTGTCTCAAATTTCCTCTCAAACAGCAAATAAAACAAATTATGAAAATAACGCATAACCATTATCGGTTACAAAAGCGTTTCATTACAAGGTTATATACTATCAATTTTCGCAATGCATCACAAAAACTTTAAGGCAACAAAAATTATCGCCACCATTTATCTGATAGACTTCAGTGAAAACGGGTACTCCTTTTTTAAAACTATCTAAGATTTTTCCCCTTAAAAAATTCACTCTACTTTCCGAACGTTTCTCACCGTGATATTTTAATTCCCTCAGTTTATTCTTCCCAAACCACCCATCCCTTCAAAACTTCCAGAACATCTCGATCAGAAAGCAATTCCCCAATCTCATACACGCCCATGTTTTCCTCCTAGCTCAACATTGACTCAATGTACACACGGTGATCTTCAAGAAGCCTTGTTTTTTCTCCCTCTCCAACTCGGTCGGACCTCTTTTTTTTTAACTACTTACAAACTCTTACCAAACCACTAAAATCGGCTTTTAGTCCATAAAAACCACTTCCAGGAAGATGTGTGAGGGAAAGAGGAAGAAAAACCCAGGAAGGAGGGGACAGGAGGGAAGTAGCCGAAATGCGATCCACCATGGAATCTCCTGGTCCGAGGGTATAAAATTTGAAAGCCTGTGGAGCGCCTATGGAATATAAAAACCATCTTCTTGGCTGGTGGATGGGGAGGGGTACTTGTACTTTTATATCTGGTCGGAGACATAAAAGTGTAGAGGGGAAGGGGGGTTTGTGTCTTGGGAAAAAAAAGGTAATGGACTTAGGATCGTGGGCAGGGTATCGCGGAAAAGTGCGCCGAAGAAGTGGAAGATGAATTTAGCTAATAAAAATAGGGATTTTGGTGAGAGTTGTCGTGGAATGTCTGAAGTAAACATTCGGTACAGGAAGCTTGGAGTTTAGAAGAATTATACGCGTGAGATTCGATTTTTCGTTTGAGAATAAAAAACGTCAATGGGGTATGAAAAATCCTTTTATAACATACCTAGAGTAAATATAAAATATAAATAGGGTGTTTCAAGGGATTTGAAAACTGCTGTCCAAGGCTCTTAATTCATTTAAATGCCCTAAAAAAATTAGTGTTTCCTTCTGATAATTTTTCTTTCAATAGGATTACGATTGGCACATAGGTTATACAATTTTTAAAAGCAAACATTAAAGAATTAAAAGACTGGAAAGTTCAAAATTTCATAGTTTGCTTTGTCCGAGACGTCCTGATGAAGGAGATCCTTGGTATCTCCGAAACAGCTGTATGCCTGTTTTTTAACTTTAATTTTATTTGTGCATTTTATGCGTTGTTTCTACATCACATTCTTGGAACAAATGTTTATTGAACCACCCAGATGTATATAAGCTTTTAGATTTAGTTGGAGCACATTTCAGCATAAACGTGTTGAAGCACTGTTTTATCACAAAATTATCAAATTCACTTAAAATTAGTTTTTGTCATTCTATTCATTATGTTCTGTAAATTCTACTCTGATTTAAAATCAAAATACTAACGAAGTAAAAGTCAGCATAGTAAATTTTTTAGTAAATCTAGGTACTTAACTTGGACAAGAACTTGGAAGAACTAAAACCTTGACAGGTCCAAGGTACAACACTCTCCTTACGTCCAAGGTACACTACTTGATCCTGTACTGAAAAATGTCTGATCACCATGTTCAGTTTACATAATTTATTACAGCTGAAACAATACACTTTAAGATATAAAATTCATTCTAAAACAAAATCGGTATTTTTAAACTAAAACTTAAAAAAAAACAAATTTAAAAAATTACTTTTGATGGATGAAATCAGTTTTCAACCTATATTATCTCAAACTGTTGACTTTTTAAAAAATCGATTCCAAACCTACAAACTACTACTGACCATAAAGCGTACTCTGGTATTAAACGAGCAGATAACAATGGCTTCCTTTACAAATACATTAATTTGTCTAATTATGTAAACAGTAAGCATACTTTAATTTGAAAGGGAACTCTTACCCACCAAGCCAACCTGTTACGCCACATCCAATGCAAGCCATCAACCTCAGGTAATAAGGATTCGGGTCCCTTTTACGTGCAAATGGGAGTAGATCGATAGCGAGTTAATACCGCAACAGAGAGGTTTAACTTTCGCCGCTTTCCCTATATACACTTACTTCTTTTCTATTAACGTGTCCGCCAGAGATATTTTTTTATCGCCGTACGTGCTCTCCTCAGTGCCTACTTTAATAGAAGTTGCGGTGAAGAGAGAGAACGAGGAAGGAAGGATGAGGAAGAGGTGAGAAATTTTAAAGGAGGATTAAGAGGAGGGATTCTTTCTTTTTTTTGAAGGGGAGGGGTGATTAGAAGTCTGGGGAGTTTGATGGAGAATTGAATGGGATGAAAAGAATATGGATGAGGGCGGTGGGGACAGATTTGGAGGTATCATTTTTTAAGTGTGGGAAGATTCACCTAGAAACCTATACAAACTTTTTATTTCATAATATATCAATAATATGCACCCAATGTTAGAAAAAAAGAATAACTACCTTTTATCTACTCCCAATGTTAGTTTATAGGTGCTTTATAATCTTATTTAGTTGACGCTATAGGTATTAATTTATGTTAACCCCGGAAGTCCCATGTGGTACCAGCAAAATGCACCTTAGGAATACCAATTTTTTTTTCCCTAGAAAGCTCCTTGATTGAAGTTAAAACATTCAATAAAATGTTGTAGCTGTGTAATGGTGATTTAAGACTTGATAAGATGTTTTCATCAATCGCATTTCGACTTTCAAGAGTGAAATGTAATTACTAATTGGTATAACGAGTGTAATACGACTATGCATTAATTAATTTTTGAATCACCATAGAGTAAAATGTAATTTTACTTATTGTTTTAAATTAAATGAAAAACAAAGTGATAAAGATGTGATTGTAATATCTTATTTTTCCTTAGAAATCCCAAACTTTATAGAAAAGGTATGATGGACAAAATGATAGTGTAAGAGCCTTGTGGCACAATATGGTACCACCCTTTTCTGACAAAAATATTTAAACATATTTTTTAAAATTGTCTTATGCTACTCTTACAAGATTCATAATCATACAGTTAAGAGGAAAACTAAAATTTGAGAACAAATTATTTCAGGTTTTCCAGGGTCAATATCATTAAAAAAATATATTATCCATGATTTTAAAAACAATGTAAAATTAGAAAATACATAAATTTTTATGCATAAAAGGAACTGTTATTCTACTTACATGTTATTTTTGGAGAACACACTGCTCTCAGGTCTTGAAATTCAAAAACTAGAAACTATTTTTAGCGAAGCAGAAATATGATGTATGACAATCCATTTACGTCCTGAATGCATATAAAACCAGTCTAGACATAGAAAATATTTTTTGATCTTGGAAACAATCTGAGGAATTCAAGAAAGTTGAAATCGAAAAGACTAAAATTAGAACTTTACGAATAAAAAAAAAACGATTCATTTCCATTCGAATTGTCATATAAAAAAATACACCCCGAGAGTAGTTTGGTCGGAACAGCGCTGAAGTAAGTCTTTTAAAAAAAGGTTTAACTATAAGCTGAAATATTATCACAAGAACATCATAGGTTTATGTAGTACCTATATTTGAAAAACTATTCCTTTGAAAACATCTAATTAAAAAATAATTGTATCATATTGTGTATTAAGATCTTCGTGTTTAGGAACTCTTTGAAGGATAAAAAGTGCCTAAATTGGAAACTATTTCTTTGGTTTTTGGAGGATATTCAAGGTGTAGAAATCTTTGACAGGGCTTGCTTACGAATTCAAATATTCGCGAAATTTTCCTTAATCAAAAAGAAGTAGTACAGTTTTTGGCTGTTCCTTCGTTGCTATGAGCTTAAAATTAAATTTAGAACTTTCGTGGAGATCCATGTAGGCATTCCTTATAGATCCATGACGTTTGGACGTGTTTGAACTCAAAAATATAAGATACGTCTCTAGAGGTAGGCCTTGATTAAGTATACATTCGTTATGGTTGAAAAAGAAGCGTTAAAAAGATATATTAAACAATGATATAAAAGTTATACATAGTAGGGGAGACTGGGGACAATTGTAACAAAATTTACAAATTGATCTCCAGCCAAGCCATTTTTTATGTTAGAGTTATGAAAATTGGTATGAAAATAGGTTGAAACATCCCAATTACAATTGCGTTATGAAAACTGTCCTGTGAACATGCATTACAATATAGTAAATAAAAAATATGCCAAAGAATATTGTTACAATCGACCCTTGAAGTGGGGTCGATTGTAACACATACAAGGGTCAATTGTAACACAACACATTTTCATAAGAAATACGGAAAATTATACAAATTTTTTAACAATATATTTTGTACGAAACACACTGAACCCATTTTTCACTGGGGCGATTGTTTTTGAAATTGTCCATGGAAACAACACACAAATATTCATCGTCTGATGAGGTTTCACAGTCTGAATATTTAAATTTCTTTTTTGTGTAGACTTCTTCTCTTTTACACTGGCTTTATAGGTGCAGATGGGGCTCTTTCTCCTTGAGTTTCCTTTTTTATAGTTGAATTGTGATTTTGTACCACTTTTGGTATTGGCAGAACAGCCTGTGGTGAGCATTTTGATATTTGTGGTGATGGCAGCTAATTTGGTTATCTTTTATTACGAGATTGTGTAGGTGATACAGGCGATTGCTGGTAACAATTTTCTAAGATCCCGTGCCGATAACATAAATTAATTATAACCCACTTTAGGGTTTTCATTTTTTCTGACAGAATCTGTATAACGACCCATAACAAATACCGTGCTCACAAACAACACTTCTCACTGACTTTCCAGACTACCAAACCTCAGCAGCTGCTTCCTCCATTCTTTCCTGACTAATCTGACCCCTTTTAGTTGTCCTTGTACGAGATCTCGGCATCCAAAAGTCAATTTTCACATGTTACAATCGCCCCCGAATTAGTGTTACATTTGACCCCATTTGTCCATTTTTAATTCAACCCTCGTTTTCAAAAAAACTAAAAACAATATTTACTTAAAACTAAACAGAATATAACTATGATAAATGTAGGTTCATTTTGTATAAAAAGTTATTTTGTGCTACATACCTGTAGTGCAGGAGAAAAAATTTCACTCAAAATTAAAAATTTACTTTTATGCTCGAAAAACACTCTTTTCTCAAGTACACCGTTATACCTCAACTGCCAGTCTTGGCGCTCTCGGACATTATTTGTTTACAAGCCATGCACATGTTGTTACCTTTGTAACAGCTTGGCATCTATACTTTTCCAGGAATACGAAGTGTTACAATTGACCCGTGTTACAATTGTCCCCAGTCTCCCCTAGCCATTTCACTGTGAAAGCAAACATAAATTTATGTTTGCTTTCCTATGTGCTTATTTATGTTGCTTATGTTGCTATGTTTTATGTTTCCATTCTAACGAGAGTACTTTAAAGTACTCTCGTTACAATGGAAACATTTAGATGCTGAAACAATATGTTTAAAATTCATAATTTTATAGTATTACAGTTATGTTAAGACTATTTGTAAAAGTTATTTTTGTATAAATAATTATCTTAAAGAGACTTAAATGTGAATTACATACTTATAAACCAGTATTATATAGTTTTTTAAGTCATTTTAAGTATTTCTTTTCATTATATGTAGGTAAGTATCAATTTCAATATTTTTAAGGTTACACTATATAAAAACCTAAAATTTGAAAAATGTGGATTAATCTTTTCAAAGATAAGTGATTCAGCTTCTGAATTAAAAAAACTCGACGAATATGAGATAGTTTGGCTACTTTTTGATTGCATCGGGTCTCTGAATTCACTACTAATTTCAGCATATTATAATTTATGTTACACGAATTCCGTAATAAATAAATTAGTACTTTACAATTTTTAATTACATGTTCCTAATGATTTTTAATAATATTCAGAAATTCAGCCTTATATTTGCACTACTTATTTACGAGCCTAATTTGTTTTCTTTTAAAAATTTATTTCTCCTAAAATTGTTTCTAAAGCATCTATAAATTATTATTTATTATTATTATTATTATTTTTAATTTCGGCACTTTTTGGAGTAAACTGTCTGCTGAGCCCGCGCGGCTCGGAGTGTTAAATGTCACTTTCTAAATATTTTAAAACATTACCATCTAATAATAAAAATCCTCATTAATTTTATAACGTAACTATTAAAAAATGTAGTTAACTTCTCAAACACATGACAGTAACTGTTGAAACATACCGTATCAAATCCCTTCACTGAGTTCAAACTTACTGACAAAGAACATTTAACGAAATCCCAAAAGTTAATTCACTCAGTTACGATTAATACATTTAACGGGAAACCCAAGAGAAAGAAGTGATGTACGTGACACGCGTTATTTTCCACAACATCATTACCATTTTAATTAAGGAAAATCTCCAAAAAGAACTCCCCACAATGACAGCTCCTGATGAAGATCAAGCTGGTTGTTCCATAATGTCTAAGCCGAGGGTCGACAAAGGTATAGCGATGCGTATCCAATGTTATTCAGATGAGTAAAGGGATTACGTAGTGTCAGGGTATCGCTTGTCAACATCAAAGGTTTGAAGTGTTTTTTAAGGTCCTTGAAGAGTTTGTTGTTTCATTCTGGCTTTGAGAATGAGAAGTTCGTAAAGGGTAGCTTTGTAGATGAGTAACGAGAAAAGTAGAGTGAATTGGTATCTTTTGTGATGGGAATGTGATTTGCGTTTTAGTAATTACGTTTCCAGCAATGGAATCAGTGGCGAAAGATCTTTTATGAGATAGGTTCTTCAACGTTGTTATGCATTTGTTGTTCTGAAAGCAGTTTGTTTTGAGATGTGGATGATCACAAAATTTCCAATTCAATGGTAGCTTTAAGAATTTGTATAGATTGATATTGTGGTGTTATTTGTTGAGTGCACTTAGATGTAACTTATTGAGATTGGAATTTAATTTTGATACCTGCTAGGTAGGTTTAATTTAAGTTATTTTACTGTGTTTTTTTAAGAGTAAAATTATTTCGTAAAGTATTCGTTATTCCATGAGTTTGTATTTTCTAAACCTCACATAAAGTACAAAATCCAAATGGTTAAATTAATAAAATAGACAAATGTTTCTTTTTTTCTAAAAACTGTTAATTTTTTTCTTTTATAAATTCATGCTAAATCAAACAATTACTATTTTGAAACATAGATAGTACCAAAAAATATGAAAATTTTAGCTGATGGGACCAAGAGATGTCAAGACTGTGGTAAATGCCTTGACAAAGAACTCCCACCATATCATGTTTCCGACTGACCTTCACATGTGTTGTGTTGTCGCTGCAGGCCTTCACAATCTTAACTATCCCACAGAGGAAGATTTAATTCTACCAGACTCAATAGAAATAGCAAAAATAATACAAGCACACCATAAGATATGAATCAATAGAGGATACGACACCAAAAAACCACCAGACGAAAGTAATTATAAACTTACATTAATATGTTCAACCCAAAAAGGAGTGAATATTAAAATTGCTACCTATACTTATACTGTAACATAAATAAATTTAAAAAAAAATTTCAAAACATAGAATGGTTTTATTATTCAGTAGTTAAATTTGTGTTTCTTTTATTGTTTCATAAATGTGTTCTGTAAAAAAAAATATTTTAGTTGGTTGAAATAATAGTAATTTTGTTTTAGAAATAAAAAATCAGTTAATATCTTAAAATTTAAATATTGGTAAAGAAATGAAAATAATATATTATTTTCATTTATGACATTTATTATGGATAACGGCATTGAACCTATAGGTTCAATTCGTCCCCTTAAATATCGTTAAAATGTATTGATTGCCAAAGATTAGAAATATCACCGAAATTTCAAGCCAACTGAAGAAAACATACAGTAATATCAAGGAAACCCTTAAAATGTGGCGATGGTTAAATATTTGGCGACCAAAACAGCTTGGCGATATTCAATAGGGCAGATGAAAGATTTGAACCATGTAATGTTTAGTTGAATATGTATGTCTATACTCCCAAAATAGCATTTTACACCACTAAAGTCATGAAAAGAATTAAATTTTTAAAACATAAAGTAATACTAAATAAATTGCGAAAGAAAATTATTTATAACTGATGAGTATATGTATTTTTATTTAAAGAGTTTTATAAATAATCACTGTAAGTTTTAAAAGCAAATTCAGGATATAGAAAGACTGCTTATAAAAAAACTCGCGTATTTCATTATGAAAATGATCTGTGAAAAGTGATTTGTTCCATTCTTTTTAGATCAGTTTTAATCTAGTCAACTTAGTTCAAATAACTGTACTGCTTTCGTTTTCCAGATCCAAATATTTTGTATACTTTTCTTTTTAATTAAAATTTTTACTCTAAAATCGGAAGTAAAAATTTATTATTTCCATGTATATATTGAGTATAACGTAATAACAGAATTCACAATCATTGCTTTACTTCCTTAACTCATTCTCTTATATTTTTGAAAATCCCGAGATTAATTACAAGTAATAAGTCTATGAGAGCAATATTGAAATTTTCTCAGTTATGAGAAAATTTAAGCATGAAATAGAGATGGCAGCACACACATCGAATATAAATTTTGTGCACTCATTCTTTCTATCATGGCGCCATCTCTGCAATAAGATAGATTCTAGTTTTCCTACGTAGACAAAATAATCAATAAAAAACAGACTGAAATTTAAAAAAAAAATGTCGGTCCCCAATTTTATTAGCACTCACCTTTTCCATATATATCAAATTTGAATGAGTTTAATGTAAAAATCTTTGTTTTAAACAGATGGTTGTGAGACAGCCTGTAAAACCATTTTCTCCTTTACAATAGGCATTATGCGGAAAAACAAACACACGAGGGTTGCGCGTTTCAAGTTTTTTAATCAGAAAGCTGTTGATTTCGATGTGGCTTTTTAAGTGTAATTATTTAATTGGCTTTTACTTTTTAAATCACTTTTATACACAAATCTTAGGTCTTGAATGCGGAATAACCAGCAGGGATAAATGACAAATATTGTTATTTTCAACCCAAAGGTGGATTTTTAACTCCAATCCTGATTTTGATAGTCCATGTGATTTGCATTCTTTGTAAGAAATCAAGGTAGTATGTATTTATCAAATTCCTTAAAATAATTATTTATTCTCGAAAAGTACTTTACTTTAACAAAATCGACTGCTAATTTGTTACATGGAATCGTTCAAAACAGGTAATGCATCATTGAAAAAATTCAATTTTTAACTTTCCTCAACAAAAATTTCATTTTTCACGCCCATTGGTACAACAGGGTATGTCTATAGGGAGAACACCTGTACCTACATACACAAATGTTATCAAGTTGTTAAGAACTATTAAAACTCAAATTTCCGTAATTTGAGCTAACAAAAGGTATCACCCTATTTACGAAGGACTATAGGTTAGTAACTTGAAATGGTCAAATGTGATTTTAGAAAAACTAAATTTTAAAAAATATTTCTTTTTCTGCAGGTACAACAACCAACAACACCCAATCCATTTAAAGTTTTACATGTTTTTTCTACTACAGTAATTCGAAGTGTGATAAATGTTCAGATTGATGATCCCCACTATTTTTATGAAACTTAATATTTTAATGCTTGTAAAATAAAGGACTGGGATTCATTCTTTCCTTCCATCCAGCCATTATACTCGCCTTTGTGAATGGTGTGCAAAGTTAAACCAGGGTTTAGCGACCGTTGCCTTATTCAAAATATAACTTTTCTGCTATTAACCCAAAAACCGTGGTAAAGGGTAACATATAAAAACAATTTGATTTGATGATATTTCCTATTTTTTGGTTAATGCCTTATCGTTTCATTAATATCATTTCATACTGACCTCTTTTATACAATTCACTGGGATTTTTAAAAATTTTATCTTAGAAAAAAAACGCGCAGTTTAACGAGGCGGATCCTGCAAACTCTTTTAAAATATATCTAGATTTTTCATTAATTTTCAAAGTTGTTCTGGAATTTCCACACTGCAATGTTATAAACAAATTCCTTTCGTGCTGCCTTCTGTTGAAAATCTTCTGATTTAAAGTTAGGTTTGAACATTCTTTCTAAGTTTTGTTTCCGTGCCATAAATATTTCACTAAAAGTAGTACTTTTTTAAGTAAAAAACACCTAAAGGGGGTTTATCCATTAATCAAAAATAGTTTTACCGCACTATTTTAAAAAATGATTTTAATTTATATAATTTTATTCCATGTTTTTCATTACATAAAATGCATTAAAATATAAACAAATTTAATTTTAGAACTTAATGTAAAATAAATTATGATAAATAGGTGAGATCAGCTATTTTAGCATTGCTATAGAAACATATAGAAAATATATAGCCTCTTAAAAAAAAGCTGAAAAATTTATTTTAACTATATTGCGTCTTTAGAAAGCTTCATAAGAAATAAAGTACTAAAATATTTTATATTTATCTAGGGATTTGTTTATTGTTTTTTTTTTCGGAATATGCCTGTCCAAATTTGTAGGTTTTGAGGCTTTTTTCAAAATTTAAGGTGGGATCGGAAAATTCTAATAAAAACAATTACAATATAAGCAAATTTATGGACAACTTTCCACATTTGTTTGAACGAGTTTAAATTATTTTCTGTTGAGCAGAGTCTAGCAAGAACTTTAATATTACATTATTATATGTAGTATCTGTAGGGTTATTAAATGTTCATTATAAGGTTTCCGGAGACTTAAGTAAAAAAAAGACGAAACCAGAACAAAATGATTACATTAAATACATAGACAATTCGTTTTTACATTTTAATTCACATAATATTCACTATTTTTAAATAAAAATATTGAATGTTTCTGTATACAATGTTATTATGTACAATGTTCTTTTTTTAGTGTCTACAACTTGTTTTTTTACTACAGCTTTATGAAACTCTGGAAGGAAATATAAGTACTTCTATATAAGAAATTTTAGGATCATATTAAATAAAATCGGTAAATGTAAAAGTTTTTCTAACTTTGATACCTAGATGGCAGCAAAACAACATGATAGACACATTTAGCACTAAAATGACTTTATATGAGTGGATAAATATAAATTAACCTTAGGCTATCTTGAAATCATGAAATGGAGATCCATATAGCGTTTAATGTTTTCATTTCACACAAAAAAATATATATTCTATATTTATATTTTAACTGGACCTGTGTGAAATTTTCAATTTATTCTAATAACATTAAATATACACCCTTTTATTAATAAATGCCCTCTTTTGTTTTAAGATTCATTTTTTTTTCTAAAGGAATATGTCTGTCTAAATAATAAAGCCCGTCTGATGCAAGATGCAATGTCCTATCTACTCATGACCGAAATTTTTCTTCACCTTTATAGAAATAAAATGAATTATACTTTTTCAATACATCAATTTAGATTGTTTGAATTAGGGTATATTCACTGGATTGAATTTCATTAAAAAATAAATTATTTTTCTTGTAGGAAACTATTTTTGCAAGTAATTTATCGTGTTTTAATCGCATCTCAAACAAAATTATTCATTTCATATGAAAATCAAATTACTTTCATTTGGACCAAACATTACACCATACTACGTGTTTAAATTTTCTTCAAAATTCTCATCTCAAACCAATCTAATAATCAAAAGATATGTTTTTACCGCAAAAGTATTGGGGCCATTTAATTCATTTCTAAAAGTTTTGACGCCTAATCTATAAAAGCAATCAAGCTCAGTAAGCAGAAGCGTGAACAAAAATGAATTTTGCATGCGGCACACCAAAATCTCCCAACACTTCCCAATTTCATTCCTAAGACTTTCCAAAGTCCTTGTAAGTCCAAACAAAAACTATTCAATTTCGGTAAAAGGTACAAGAATCATTAGCAAAGTTCGTGCGATAGAGCCCGTAAAAATAAAAAGGCGATGTCTTTCTCTGTGAGCTTAAATTGATTGATGACTCTCTTACGGAGCGAAGCATTCACAAAACTTGCTTCATCTGTCAAGCTTTCTTATAGTATCCTTTGAAGTATCAGCAAATTGGCTTCAGCAATGCGTGATCTGAGTAAGCAACTTCTAATAAGGAAGAGAAAATATGTGACATGTGTGGTGTTTGGGGAAACTCCAGGTTCGTTATCGGTTTATGAAATTAGGAATTAGAAAAATAGGTTAATTCCAACAAAATTTATATTTATATGTGACACACTCTACATTTAAGATAAATATTCCTTTAGTAATTTTTATTTTGCAGTCAGTGACAATCAATTACTTTATACATTAGTATTTTATTTTGCATTGACAAATTATAGTGTTAAAAATTTCCGGAATTTAATTCTTAACTATATTGTTTATTTTTAGTTTATTAGTTTGTGTTTATTTTACAAAAATAAATCGTTTAGTACTAATTAAAATTCTGATGTAAAATTTGTGCTTTTAATTTATTAATTTTGAACACATGAACTCAAAATACTAAAATTTTATCCGAAATTTACTTAAATTTGTGTAAATTTATAGAACGTTATGCCAAATTTTAAAGTTAAAAATTATAGAAAATTTCAAACACATAAAACTTGAAGGATCAATAAAAAACTAGATTTTAAATTGGTATTAAATTGTATATTGGGAACCTTTTATATTATATCATATTGTTTCCTATATAAGTCTTGACATATTGAAATTTGTATTTTCTTTAATATTATTCTCAATTAGTAAATAAGAGTTTAAAATATGTATAACAATATTTAAAAGAATATACACTCATTATTTAAAACGTTAGTAAAAATTTAACTCTGATTTTTTAGCTAGTTTAGTTTAGTTATCTTTATTTATTTTTTATTTAATCATTATTTATTAATAGTATCTTTATTTTATTGAATTATTGCTTAAATCCTGCAAAATAATATTTAAGAGAACAAGTTAAATCAATATTTAAAATGGGAGTGAAAAAGTAGTACACGTTAATTTAGAAGTGCATTATACTATTCATGTTTGTTATACAAGTTTTACATAATTTAAATCATTATTTAAACGATAAATTGATAGATTTAAAAGCTATCACTATTACAGGATAGTATGGACGGTATGCACATCACTTCATTTAAGCTTCATCAACAAAAGCATAGTAATTACGGCACTTTCCAAACCATACCCATTTTTAATATAAAATAAAAAATTTACATGTATCAATCGCCATGGGGGAAATGAATTGCATTTATTTCTCCTGTATTTTGCAACATGATACTTAGTTAGCGAGACAGCATAACATATTGTTTCCAAGAGAAGGAACACGTAGTGCCCTAATAAACTACTTCTAGGTCTAGCTATACATTATGATACTTATTAGCCACTAAACAAAACCCATGAAGAAGTAAAGGAAACATAAGGTCCAGCATAGTTTTAGTTTCGGTTGTATGTTTTTCCGCTCTCATCCAGAACTTCCACGGCACTGTTGCCTTCAAGAGAAACGGTTAGTTTAACCTGAAATGAAAATAAATAGGTTGACAGGGTAAGCAATCATGTGAATTAGATAACGGATAAAAAGGTTAGTTCTCTTTGGGATCATAAAGATAGGTCTGTTTTACTCGTCGATATAAGATAGTGTATCCCATTACTTAGAAATCCGGTAAGTAGGTTACAGAAAGAATAGTTATCATTTACTGTTGTACTAGCTATCTATTATTGCAAAAGATAACGTACACAAAAATAAATAATATGACCCATAAAATGGATAATTGTACGTTCATGTTTCTGGACTTTTATTTTAAGGGATAAATCCATAATAAAACATACGTTTTACTAAATTATGGCATACAATTTAGACGTGATTGAATATAATTTTTATTTAGTTCTTAATTAATTTTGTAAGCATAGCTTTATCATAATTTAATGTGATATTTTTATATTTTTCAAAATAACATAAGTTTTTATGTTATTATTGGAAGTGCCCCAAGGTGGGCCACTAGTGGGTCACCTTGGGACATAAAAATAGGTTTTTTAAATTTGTTATATAAATGAATTCCCTAAAAGAGATAATTGGTCAGAAATATTTTTATTAGATGCAGAAAGGACTATATTTAATATATTAGCTGCGTTTGAATAAATATAACGGTATAAATAAAATAGAAAAATAAGTTAGTAAAAAGTGTCCCAAGGTGCCCCACTCTCCCCTATTGAGCTGATGCATTGATAATGATTTAATTTAAGGAAACATTTTAAAAAATTAGAATTTTTGGTTCATTTAATCGAAAATATGTTTCTTCGTGAGAAGTTTTGTAACAAGAGTCGTTAATATATACCATCTGAACAAACCCTACACTGTTAATTTATGAGATGTCGCGTTCCTAATGATATTTCCGTCCATTAAAATCTCGCCTAAGAAACCAGAATCCGATGATGCAAAAACATATCAATAAATTGCGATCATTGTAATTGCAAGTCGTTTATCTTGAATTTAATTGCGAAGGTGGAAAAAATTTTCGGCTTCTTCTCCCCTTTTGTTAACACGTAACATTTTTTAATGATGAAGTTTATATCGAAGGGAAAAAATGAAATTAATGGGGTGTACTGAATGTAGAAAAAATATTTAATTTCGTATTCAGAAAAAAGTTCAATTTTCTCGTATAGTATATTTAAAAACAGAATTTCTAAGAATTAATTCCTAAAAAACATTAACTTAAAAATATTTTTGTTTTATGCAGCCTTTAACCTTTAAATACTCATTAAATTTCACTCACATTAGAGCTCTAAATGCCGCTGTTTGAGCTAACCTACAAGTGATTATGAGTGGTATAGGACGGTTTTCTGTATTAATTTGAAATTAATGGCTTGAGGTATGTTTTTGTAACGTTGTTTCTCGTCCAAACGAAATTATTCACGATGGACGTTCGGTCCTGGGTCATTTGTGGTATACACAAGCATAGTGTTGTGGATGCAACAATGGTAGTGTTGTGGATGCAACAATGAGCATTTCCCGCTTTTATGTTTTACTTTTGCTGTGGATGCAACAATGGACATTTCCCGCTTTTATATTTTACATACAGACACAAATTTTTATTGCAATGTTTATTAACTTTTTAATTTATATTTGTTTAAAAAAAAATGCGGTAATTCCCCATTGTTGTAATTGTTTACAAAGTTCATACAAATATAATCTGCGAATGACGCTTAATTTAAGTAATTAAATTACTATAAATATAATAAAAATTAGTTTTTTTGTTTATGGAACATCTCCCTACAATTATTTGAACATTAATTATTTCCTCAAAATATCTCCCTGATTCTCATGTTCAGGTGTCAATTTTGTGTCAACATTATCGCAAATGGAATCCGCTTGCAACTCCAATTTTCTTGACTTCCAATTTCAAGTGACTTCTAATTTTCTAACCCCAATATTTTTGAAGGAATTGGAATCACCCTACATAAAATAAAAACTAGACTGCGAGAAAACTTGCGAGTGAAAAAAGTTGGAATATAGCTCATAACAATCCTTCTAAGCACATTGATGAATTATTGTACACGTTATGTGCTAAAAAAATCACTACGATTATGTAACTAAGTTCACTGGAGATTACGTATTACATTAAAATTCAACGCGTATAAATTAATATTTTTTTACCAATATAATATTGATATAATTCAATAGTTAGTATTTTATTTTGATTTTACTTTAGTGTTTTAAAAGGACATTAAAAATCTATACTATTAAAATCCGAGAGTAAACAAACGTATGTCCCTCTATCTCCTCCGAAACCACTGAACGCAGAAGGGCACCCGAGGTACCAAAAGACGGCAAATGACCCAGGGACGCCGAGTCGCCCATTTTCATTCCGAAATTCGAAATACTTTTCGAGATATTTGCGTTTTTCTGCTCTTTTACGCTTATTTCTCCATTTCTCTACTAGAGTAGATCTGCTTAACTCACTATTGTAAAAATGAGATGAAAACCACAAAATTAAATATTTTCAACAGGAAAAACTCGATAATTGTCGATTTAAAAACTCCATCAGTAATGCAAATACCAAAATAAATTCAAATAATTTATTTTCAAGCGTTATTTTCCTTTATTTTAAGATTTATTCCTTTAAAATAGAAATATTTATGGAATAACTTCCATAAATTGACTGGAGATATGGAAATTGGAAAGATACGGTTTACTAGACTTAAAAATTTACTAGGGCTTTTTATTCTACATTATTTTTAATTTTTCTCTACTAGAGTAGATCTGCTTCACTCTCTGTTGTAAATGAGATGAAAACCTCAAATCTAATTATTTTAATGGGAAAAATCATATAAATGTCTATTAAAAACTATTTTCAGTTGTGAAAACACCAAAATAAATTAAAATCATTGTTTTAACATTATTTACCTTTATTTAAGATTTTTCCTTAAAATTAAAATATATGTTACGGGTAATGTGATAAATCCGGGCATTATTAATAATGTCCGGGCAATGTGTGATAAATTCAGTGGAATTTATGAATGAAATTTATCACTTTGCCCGCCTCCACTTCGGGCATTATTAATAATGCCATTAATCACTTTGCCCATAACATATGTACTATATATGGAAAAGTGAAAATTTCATAAATACAAGGAACACTGGGATAGGAAAGATTACCGGGAACACCGGGACAGGAAATATATCGGAAACACCGGGATAGGTATAATATCTTAAAAAGCCTGTGTAGGAAAAATTACCGGGAACACCGGAATAGGAAAGATATCGGACACAAAGGGATAGGTAAACTATCGTAAAAACCGAGAAAGGAAAAATTACTGGGAGCACCGGAATATGAAAAAGACGCCTGGGATACCGGGAGGATTGTAATTGCTGATATACAAAATTAGAAATGTATTTTGAGAAAACTTTTTTGAATTTTTTTTTTATTTACTCCACAAGTGCAAGGCTGGAAAAGGTGGCAAAAGTGGGTACAGAATTTTTATTGAATTTCTCTTTCTCATATCGTTTTCTTCTCTAAAAATATAATATTAAAGTATGCATCATCGTGAAAACTGTAGAATTAAAACTACTCGGCGCAACGCATCGGGTTGCTGTTCAGCTAGTAAATGTTAAATTTTGAGTGCTAAATGTTTTGTTATCGGTTTGGGTACTTTCTTAGATCCATGCAATCTAAGAATGAAAAGTTTAAAAACATTAAACATTTCATTCAAAAAGGTATTTAAAATATTACAATCAACAGATTTGTTTTCACAATCTTAATAAAAATGTTTAATGAATGCATGTATTGACTTCCCATAAACTTAAGATGTGAACAAAATTCCAAACATTTTTTCAACCCATCAAACATACACCCAAATGTTATCCTCTCGATCCTTGAACTCCTGACAGTACAGAAATCACTCTTGAAGCACCACCTTAATGAATTTGCATCCCTAATAACAAACAATCGAAAAACAACCAACGAACGAAACCCATTCCCGTGATCCCTTGCAAATCAAGAACGAAACACTCCAATTACCGAGCAATATTCCCCTCTCAGCCCGGAAGGCGCTCGGGATCCTATCAATTTAAAACGAAGGAGGGGGGGGCATAGATAAGATGAAAATAATTCCAAGACAATCGTACTCGGCGGATAACCCCCTTTCCAAGGCAGACCTCACAAATGCCACTTAATTAAATTTATGCTCGCGCAAGACAGTTCTGGCAAAAGTATCTGCAGTTAATTGGGTTGCCTTAATTGAATTACTGGGTGGCCAGATTTCTGCACACCTTCGTTCGCCCCGAACACAATGCAGAACCCCCTTGTAATTTGAATGCGGGTTTATTTATAGATATATCATCGACCATTTCGATTCTCTTTTGGCAGGGGTTTTAATTAAAGCGTTTAGCACTAAGGTCATCGGTTGGGTTGATAAGATTGGAGAGTTTTGTCGATGTGTTTATTTGTTATATGTAAGTATTTATTGAATATAAGGACAGTTTATGTTACAAAGGAATACTGATGCTTTTATTGATTACGTTTTTCAATTCGCAATGGTGTGAAATTATATTTTTATCTACATCTATTATATCTATCACTTTCTACACTACACACTAACACGTAAATTACGTATATCGTAAAATTTAGAAATTTGAAACTCATATTCACACTTACAACTCCACCTTATAGAAGAATTTCAGTATAATTTATAACTTTTTTATGTAAATAATTAAATGCAAAAGACATCAAGTATCTATCTGATAGTTCATTCCGCTATAAATGTAGATAAATTCGATTGAAACTTTTTTTAATGATACTAAATAGATTAAAATTTTATGTCATTAGATAATAAGTTTTCGAAATACGCAAATTCAATATTAAATACAATTTCTCATTCGCCTGTTATATCAGTTAGTTTTTTAATTACCCTACAGTCAGATTTTTAAAGAGATATCTCCCTTCTTGTTACTGACTGGAAGTGAGTAGTTCGATTAAATATATATTTTAATTAAAATTAGATTTACAATTCTTAATAATAATAGCTAAAGAAAAAACAAAGTTATGGTTTACATAAAGTTAAATGCTTAGCAATAGAAGACTTCTCAAATTTGTGTTTTTTTTATGCAACTTTCATGTTCCTTTTAACTCTAAATTTAAGAGCACGATTTGTTTGAACGATGGAAAATAAACCACATGGTCAAAGTTATGTTCAAGCTTAATAAAGCAAATTTATTTAAAAGAAATTCAATCCAGGAACAAACCAAGTTTACAAAATGCAAGTTATTATAGTTCATCTCTCCATCATTGTTATGAAAGAGATGTTTAAATAACATACAGTATATTGAGACATTGATGGATAAGGCTGAAAGTTTATATAAACTCCTCTGCTAAATAAAGTCCTCAAAACAGCATCTCAATCTACTCATGCAAACCCTGACGAGAATATTCGATATTCCAGGGAACTTTTCACAAATAACATTCACCTTTCATTACTACTTAGGAAAAGAAGGGTATTTTCAAAATCAATTTTATTCCATTAGTGGGCATGCACCGGGGGCTTTGAGTTCGCCTTTTCCCTGATGTCTGTATTATAATGGGAATTGGTGAACTAAATACAAAGGGGGTTTAAAGCAAATTAGTTTAGGAATATATTATCTCAACACGTTGAACTTCAAACCTGAAACCGGCGAAGCGCATTTACATTTGGTTAATTCATGATACAGTTTCGCTGACTTACAGAGCGTTGAATAGAGTGTGTTTTTTTTACAATCACTTTTAGATGAATATGATTCTTAGATTCTCTTCTTAGATTCTTCAAATTAATATAGGATATATTCGAAAAAAAAATCTTGAAGAAAAAAAATTAAAGCTAAATTTATGTTTATGCCAAACTTATTCATTCCTTTTATTTGCATACTTTTCCTAAAAGAGTTTTCATATATGTTTAATCTCTCTATGCTTTGATAAAATGTAGTACTTTTATTGAGTCTTTGAATAAACACAAGGAAGAACAAACAAAATTAGTAACAAAATAAATATTTTTTTTAATTTTTATAGAACATGAACTGATTGCTACTGTTTGAAAAACTTGAGAGAAGGGAAATTTAACAAAGTAAATACAGTAAAAGCATTTCAGAATTGGTTGGAATAAAAGAAATGCAACACATTGCTTGAATTTTATTATTTCCTATCTTACTAAAAACGGTGAAAAATTATGTTCTTTGAATAATAAAACTAGACAATTTGAATCTTCTCGACTCGATTTAAATCTTATACCAATCATTGAATATGTTCAATGAACATTGTTCCTTCACGATGAATTAAATACAAAATCTCTTAGAAAGATATTATAAATAAAATAATTACTTATATTTTAGTAAGATGTATATATTGTAATAAGCAACTTAATGAAACTTCTTTGTGAGTACAGCGCACTACTTGAATCTCCAACAAAAGCTCTCTCTCCAAAACAAAGTTCTCGATTATGAATCCGACAAGAAATTTTCGTCCGAATGTTTCTATCTCTAGAGCCATATGCATTCTTTCTACGTTAACGAGATCTTGATGGTACTTCCGAAACTCCGTGATGCCAAATCCAAGAACTTAATACATAAATAAAAAAGCACGAGTTTGGGGAGAAAGAGGGAGAACGCATCGTAAACTCTGAACAATTATTTTAATTAGCCTTAAACGATCGGAGTTCTCCCAACTCTCACAAATCCTTTTTCAAACACTCCAGGTAGAGTTTCATCTAGGTTGTAGAAATGCCATTTTACCCTGATTGGATTACATCTTCGTGTAATAGTATATCGATTGTACTTTTGCAGTTCCGGTTGAAAAGTGGACTTGGAGCATTTTACTTCAGAAGAAAGGGAGTGCCATATCCGATTTGGGGTATCATTTAATTTAGAAAATATTTCCGAGTTGACCTGGAAAACCAAGTCTCTTCAAAAGTGTTTTTCTGCTTTCTTTTTCTTTTTTGTAGTCAATTACAGAGAGTGGTAGAGAGTATAGAATGATGATATAAAGGTAATTTATCTATGATGTTTTGAAATTTATAAAATATTATAAAGCATAAGACTAATAGAAAATTATTAACATTTAAGTGTCACATTTTAGAGTTAAATCGAAATTTAACTATAAAAAAATTTAAGTGTGGAATAGAGCATTTTCAATCACATGACTCTGCCTAACAACGGCCTTAGCAACGTTGTTTTATTCCTCCAGTGACATCATGTGCGAATGCTGCTATTGGATACTTCTATGTCCCGCCCCTAACAACAGCCTTAGCAACGTTGATTTTGTCCTCCAAGTGACGTCATGTGCGAATGCTCTATACATTGCAAGTATTTTTTTAAAAAAAAGCACTTTTCTTTATTCTTATTGATTCTAAAATAAATTCATTGAAAAGAAATAATTACTTCATTATTTTCAAGTCTTTTAGATATTTACAATATTTGAATTTAAAAAAACATTCCTAAGCAAGAAAGTTTTTATTCTTTTAAATTTTTTCATTGAACAGTGAATATAATTGAATTATATACTATTATTTTTGCTTGACTTAATAAATAGTATTTATTACACATAAGTATTCATATTTTCTCTTCTTTTCATACTCTCTTCTAAATTTTTGGGAATCTTAAAATAAATGTAAAAAATATGAAAACTGAGGATTTCCTGGTTGAGTTCGTTTTTTCCATGATGAATATGAAATAATATCAGGCTAAGAAGTTTCTCGTTATAAGAAAATCTAACACGTTTTAATGATGAAATATTGTTTAGTCCACCATTTGCATTCAGATCATTTAATAAACTATTTGTTGTCGTAATTTAAGAATTCATCAATTTATTATATTAGCTTACTACTACTTCCATAGAATTACTTCACTCGCAACTGGGCTATTGAACTGAATTTACTCAGAATAAAATATTGAATTTTATTGAGTCAAATGTCTTACTCATTTAGTAACAAGTACTCCACTTGTTACTGGACATTTCCCACAAAATTTGTAAAACTGAATGACCACTTTTAATCATAATTAATGATAAAAAACAAGAAAATTAATTATTTTTTACTGATGCAACACAAACAAACGTCCAGGTCCCGATAGAAAACCAAGCCTTACTTTGTTTAATTACTCACTACTGAGAACAATCTCCCACCGGTCTGAAAGATTATTCGCCTTTCCATCGCATGACACAAAATATCGTCCCTCGACATTCGTACTTGTCAGCAAGACTCGCTTCCTCGATCCAAAAGCGATGAAACAATCGGAAAAGGACTGGCGAATCGATTCTGGCTTAAATCACTCGCTAACATGCAAAGAAACTCTGGGGATTCCCGATTCGTCCTAAGTCCTGATATGGCAATTTCTGAGAGAGGGAGCTGGGTCTGTTTAATTAGTGGGGCATTAAATACCTGAGGGGAAAGAGGAAGAAGAAAACTTGGTGACACTTAAGAGTCGTCGATGTCGAAGTTCCAGGGAGGGAGAATATATCGATTCAGGTTTCGTCGATGGTATGCCTCGTGGATGTGGAGGGTGAGAATTGCTACAGTTGTTTTAATCCATTGTTGAAGTTCATGTAAGAATTTAATACATTTCATTAAATGGCGGTTGATGGCAAATATGAGATATTTGTGAAATTCGAGAATGATTGTTTGCTGTTTGGGAAAACATAAAAGATTGTAAAGAATTTTCTAATAGAATCGAGCCAATTGTAAAGTTAGACTGAAGATATTTAAATTCATGTGATAGTAAAGCGTGAGAAGAATTTGTTTGGTACGCCTTGAATAGTTTATAACATTGTAGAACGCTATTTTTGTAGAAGCAATATGCTACTATTTGAACCAATGACTATGGAAGAATAATTTTAATGGTAAAAATGCCCCCTCCAGTTTGGTATAAAATAAATACATATCCTTTTCATTTGATATGCCCTTTGAAGTATCTTAAACCTTCAATTGATTAGTTATTTTAATACTTGGTATTTTTAAAATCTTTATAAGAATTTACAGGGGTAGGATATGCTACACAGATGATAATTTTCAATACAAAATTAAAAATTGTAACTTTACTTTTATACACTTCTATCTGGGATTTTTTTTTCCTTTCATGAATTTATTTTTCTATTTATATATAGCTTGGAATAAACACGTTCAAAATAAATAAAATATATTTATGATCTTTAGAGACTTATAACCTTTTAAAACATATTTTATAAGAACTTTTAATGCATAAATATACACATTCAATCTTAAAGCATTTAGTATTGTTTTTCTACCTTAAATATATATGTTCATAATGCGAAGTTAATGGATAAATTATAATATATTTCAACACTATGTGAAATATCTGTGTTTTGTAAGTTTCAAAAAATTGAAAACTGCACTTAGCAAGAACATTTATTCTTTTATTTTTCAAATCTAACTAAAAGAAGTAAGTGAAATATCTTTAAAGGTTTTCAAGCATGATTATTACGCGAAAGAAAGTTATCAATACCCGAATATTTAACTTGTTTTTCAATTCTAGCACATGCTTTAGAAATTTCAACTTCCTCGAAAGAAGACTTTCGCAAATACTATCCGATATTGTACTAGATTTTGTTACCGACACTAACATATCCACCGCAGATGTTTTAAAAATTTCGATATCACTTGACCAGAGAATGTTTCGATTTTTTTTTACATAGATTCGGCTTTCTCAAAATGAAGTGAAAAAGTTAACGACTTCGAAGTCGGCCAGAACTTTTCAGTGTAAAAGATTTTATTGATCTTAAAGAAAGTCGATATTCTTCGACGTTGAAAGTAACTGGGTTTCCTGGTAGGAACCCTATCACGTACCCAAAGGGCGTTATGACGAAGGAGAAGAGCAAAAAAAAAAGTACGCATAATCGCTGAAATCGTTGCTTTTTCGGAATACCCGAATTTGAATTTCAAATATAGACCAGCGTTGCCACTGGAATGGAAAAAAATAGTTAAAATGAAATATGAGTTTTCCGTGAATTTGACTGATATTCTTGAGGAATATATTGGGCTGCTTTCCTCAAATTATTTTAAGAGGGAAACTGCCGGATTATTGAAATAGGTTAAATTATATTGAGATTATACGGCTGTTGTGGCAACTCTAAAAGCCATAAATAGATTCTGAAAATTTATATTTAGTGCTTAAGATTGATCTTATACGTTTTTCAATACTCCTCGTTGATGTAACAAAACTTGAAAATTTATTTCAAATCCACATGAAGTTAGCTTTGAACTATATTGAATCCATCCAGCTGCTGTGATAACACTAAAAGCCATAAATATTCTATAAAATTTATATTTATATTACGACTGAGCTAACCGTTCTTACTGAGCTAACCGTTGAGCTAATAGTTCTTACGTTGAAGTGGATATACGGAAACTTGAAAAATAAATGAAATCTACATGAGTCAGTTTTAATACAAATTTCTTAACCGCAACGGTATAGACTTTTTAAATAGTTCCATACGTACGTATTATTAGTTATAATCTGTAGGCAAGGTTGTACCACCAAAAACTAATAAAGAAAGTAAAACATATGTGTACTTTATGCATTTAATGCAGTTTTCTATTTTATTGCAACTTAATTTTAGAATTCTGCTTTTACGTTTTCGTGTTGAAGTATACAATATATTTTAATCGTTTAAATTTAAGCACACGACATTGAGCTATTTAATACGGAAAAAAAGAATCAATAAGATGTTAAAAAAATCAATTCATAAACCATTACATTATAATACAATTTTATTCAATTATACTACTCCTAACCCGTTTAAAAAGATTTTATTTCTGACCTGAATCAGGAAGAACATCGATAGAAAAAAAAACAAGCTTCTTGCCCCTTGGAGGATATAAAACGGTGCAGAATCCTCCAATGAGATCGATGAACACCACTTTAGAGCTACGATTTGATTTAGTGTAATTGCGCATCAATTTGCTCCGATACAGAAAGAAAACGGATAGAAGTAAAGCCTTAAGACAAACAAAATCCTAGGTGTTTTCGGAAGGTCGGTGGCAAATGATGGCTTTATGTTCTTTAGCGTTTGAGCGGGATTAAGGAGGAAGAAAGATTCTGACGTAATTAATTCTCTTTCAGACTATTTTTTTATGTCGTGTGATTTTGTGGACAAATTACATCAAGGAAGTAAAGAATTCTGAGACAAAAATAAATGAGTATAACATTAAATTCACGATTTTATTCGAAATAAACTCTTCTTTTAAACTGATGGGATAACTGCTGCCCCCTTTATATACTTTAAAAACTATATATTTTTAAGTACATCGAAGAATAAGTAGAGGCATAGGGGCCTCTCTGAAGAAAGAATGATGCAACAGGATATTTGGTGTGCTTTATTAGGAGCCTACTACCACGTTAACTACTCCAATAGGCGAATTTCAGGGATATCATTCCAGGAATTGGGTAAAAAAAATGATAACCCCCAAAAATGGTAGGAGAATGAATATATCCTACACTATTTTTGAATACCAAACACCTGCTGTTGAATATGCTTTGTTGTTTTAAAAGTAGGTCCAAAATGGTAACTCCATTAAAAAATTTTGCCCATTAAATAAACTTTGACTCGACTTTCTTTTCAACATAGTGACCATTTTAGAAGTTTTGCCACCAAGCTCCTGCATAGATTACGTCTTTATATTTCGGGGAGACAATATATGCTTCAAAATGTATTAAGAAATTGAAGGTATTATTGTATATATCTATTACACCGAATACACTTATATTTTAAATAAACACTATTGCACCGAATACAATTACATTTTAAATAAAAATATATTTAGGATAGCATACGGATATATGTTTACTTGAATTATCTTTTTTTTTCTTTTTTAATTCTATACAGTGTTAAAAAAGATAATGTAAATGAAGGGGTATCCCTATGCTAAATTTAAATATTCAAATCAAAGTTGTAAATATTTATTGATTATAAGTCAATCAAAGAAGGCAATCACTGACTTTATTTAAGATATCATAGAGATATGCTAACTATGACTTAAAATTATTGATTTCACATCCATTTTTTCAGATATTCAACGGTTCAGGTGTTCTTAATGATTTCCATACTGGGCACAAATGTCCTTTCAGGTGATAAAGTATAATTCATGAATGTTGCATGAACTCACTATATTTTTTCCCCAAAGGGTAGACTCAGACTGCATTTCTTAATGAAACCGCAGTCATCGAATATTTTACAATCCTTCATGAATAAACCATGCTGGGGACACTAAATTTCAGCTGAAAGTTCAAGAACTGTTTTTCACTCAATTCTATCATTCTCAGAATCGATGTCAAAGAGCTGGCTACAGGAACTCGCCAAATACCAAGCTATTTTTATGCGTTACAGAGATAGTCTGTATAGGAATATGGATTTTCGTTGTAGGGTGTAAAATACCGATGTTTACAGTTCTGACATGGGTTCTTTGTTTTACGATACCTATAAAATGATGTTTTGCACACATAGCTTTATGTGTCATTTTCCAATACGCACCGTGATCCACTGGGGTTCTAAGGTTTCTTAAAAGATGAAAAGTTCGGAATTACCACGAAACCTATTGCTTCCTGCTGTATGTCCCTATGAAATGTTTTCTCCATAAACCCGCCTGCAATATAAGAGATATTTTATATTCCATGCTTCTTTTCACGCAATTTTATGAGGCACCGCTGTGTGGTTAAAATGATTGAAACGTCAGCTGTTACAAAAAGGTTTTTAATCAATTTTTCCTCTTTCAGTCCAAGCCGCCCCAAAGTTTCCATAGGATTCAATGGTAAACTTGGGCTTCTTAGGTGTAAAAGTGGTCACTTTATATGTATTTACATTATAACACAGAGAACGAAAGTTTGAGAGGCGTAACCCTTTTGCGACGGGCGCCTTCAACCACTGTTGCGCGCCGAAACGAGACTATTGCTTGCCGATTACATAATTTAGTTGTCTCTGAATGGCAACTAGTTTTGTATCACACTGTTTAAAATTAAAATGGTTCAATTCCGCTAGAGTCCCCGCTAAATATCGCCCGGTTCTTTTAGACAACAAAAAGTAGAAATATTCATAAATAATTTCAAACTCGTGAATTAAAATGTTTAATTAGATCAATAACTATTCAGTTTATTAATAAAAGTCTGAAAAATTTGTTGATATTTGGATATATTTAGCGATATGGATATTGGCGATATTTAGCGGGGACACTAACGGAATTGTACCATTAAAATATATTATTATGGCGTTTTTCTAAAATAGACTAGTTGTTATCTCTTTACTACTTTTACGCGATTCAACAACCACTAAACCGCTCTCACAAGAAGGCACCCGGAGTAAAAAAAGAACTTTTCCTTGAGGACGGTCACTTCACGAATGTAGATCGAACTTCATTGAATATAAATCGTAAGTATCTAATTTTGACACTATTATGCGTGGAACACCATTCAAGCTATATGCTGAACAAATTTGCAACATTAACTCTCTACATATTATTTAAATTTTCACGAAACAAATAATGTATGAATGATAATCATTGCCACGTACAAAAGACTCTATAATTACGAAATTTACTTCACTGCTATAATTTGAAATAAATGGAAAGAAATTTCATCCTTTCTCTTTTAAGATCTAGTTTATTGGATTAACCAAATGCAAACTGAATAAATTAACTTCACCTCAGATGCAAAATATATAACTTTCACAGCATAAAAGTGGCCAATTTACATTCTTAAATATAATTTATATTGATTCAACCACGGCTTACTAGAACTAGAGAGTTTTGAACAATGAAAACCATTTGACAACTTTTCCCGCTTGGATCGCCACAAGTCCTACCTATATCACCCACCGCCTTCAACACTGTGGATATGCTTTGCCAGTTTGTCCAGTATTGCCATCTGGATTTTTAATGATTTCCGTACTCGGCTAGCCTGTATAGTATCTAGTAAGCCGTGATTCAACAATAGAGAATTTTCAATCACATGACTCGGACCTAACAACGGCCTTAGCAACAGAAGATGTTACAGTTTTTTGCCCTACAGAGGTTAACAGTTTCAGAAAATGACTGGCCGTTGAATTTTTCTATTGGAGCATTTGTAATCACGTGACCCCATACCTACAAACCGCCTTAGCAACAGATAAACAACGGCCTTAGATACAGTTAAAAGCCCTACAGAAGGTACACAGTTAAAAGAAAATAACCGGTTGTGACGTCACCTGAAAACACTCTATATAATTTGAATTTCACTCCTGAATTTAAAATAAATTTCTGCTTCCAGAAAATCTCTACCATTTTGAGTAAAAGTTATTTTAGGAGGACTGAAAAACCTGATTTTTTGTTACCATTTATTCAACTCAATGTGGTTAACTTATTACAAACAAAATAACAAATGTTTTTTTTTTTTTTTTTTAAATCAGGAAAGATCTCTGAAGACAAAGGTCGACATCCGCACCATTTATAACGACAAATTAACGTCAGACAATATTTATCGACGGGGTCAAAGCACACTAACTTATTTCCGAAAAATCTCCAGATAAGGGTTAAGGTAAAAAGTTAAGAAGAAATTTAAAGGAAAGAACTATATTTAAAAACCACCATTCATTTTGTCTCGGGTGTCTTTCGTCCGACTCTTTCGCACAACAATTTATCCCGAGCTGCAAAAAAAGGTAATTTTTCAAGGGTGTCTCATTCACGGAAGGGTGTGTTTTTCCCAGGATGGAGATTTATAGGATCCAGGAGAAAGTGTCCTTCTTTAATGTCACATTGTTCATATTTTTCTGGAGGAAAAGTCACGTTTTAAGATCCCCGAGAAGGTGTTTGTTCAAATCGATCCCTTGGAAGCGTACGAATACATATGCATGAAAAGCATAACGACCCAGAAGAGAAATTGAGTTATCACTCATGATTTCTGATGGGAGAGAGGTATATGAATTTCGAATGTGCTTTCTCAGAATAGAAAGGAAATGCAAAGATGGATCTAATCTAATGGATTAAAGAATCCAATGTTTTAATGACAAAAATATTTTAATAGAGGTGATTTATTGTGCTATTATTACTACAGAAACATTTTCAAAAGTTTGGGAAGAATTAGTTTTTTGCATTTTTTAAGAATACAACTACTATTCTGTAAATTTGTAGTGATACTAAATTTTGGGATAAATCTATATAATTATTGTACTTATAGTCACACTTTTTATTTGACTTCTGTTTAAGAGTCTGTCAGGAATGGATTTTTACTGGAATGGATAACTGTTTTACATTTATATTCATGTTTCTGGGTTCTATCATTTAAACACACACACACTATTTAAGAATACATTAGAATAATAAACTCCAATGTAGAGCTGGTTGCGAAGTGTATGGAATAATGAAATATTTTAGATATCCGTAAAATAGGACATTCATGTAAATAGGATGAAATTATTTATTACCAGGGTGAAAACTGTATAAATTTGTACAACTATTGCTGATTCATATCTAGGGAAAATTTAGTATTATCGAGAAAAAGGGGGTCTGTAGGGTTTAAAATTTAGAGACTCCAATATCTGAATAAAGTGTCAGTCCCCGATTCTAAAATGTATAAAAAATAGTATCAGTAGCCTCTCCCTAATCATTTGTACCATAAATCTATCATTTAACCCATCAGTTGTTTGTAAAAATATATTGCTTTATTATAGTGATGCACAACCTGCGGCCCGCGAACTGATTTAAATTTTTTTTTCAGATAATCCCTTTTTTAAATAATCCTTACTTTCCAGATTATTTCTAAGAAAAATAACTAGTTTTCGCGAAAAAGGTCGGAAAAATCGCGATTTTTCGCGCAAGTTTCGTTTTGCTTGCAGAGTGTTCCGTTCCTCCCGCGACTGCTTTCTCGGTCGGCCGCGGGCGCCAAGTTGAAGTCGGCTTCTTGTGTTGCTATTGCGATGTAGAAAAAACAACTTTACAGTGGTCAGAAGCCAACAAGTACGGTGTTCGGGATCAAATTCTCCGGAAAAGTCGGAAAAATAGCGATTTTTTCGCGGAAATTCCGTTTTTCCGGCGCCTAGTTGTCGTCTCGTTGTAATTGCGATGCAGAAAAAACTTTTGCATTGTCTGAGGAGCCTATCTAGATGTGACACCTGTCAGATCACATTATTGTTGATTTTAGTCAGTATTTTCAACTTATTTTAAGAATTTTCCAAATTATGAATTTTTACTGAAAGGTCACTTTGTAGCAACTTGGTAAGATAATAATGCAGAGGTTTTTAAAAATCTTGTTAGATTATAACCTGTTTCAGATAGGATAAATGGATAAATGTAAGGGGGGAGCCAGGAGGCGTATTCCCAAACCCCACGTTCGATCGAGACCATTTCGCCAAGGAGGGTGATAAATCGCCATTCTAGTAGAATTTGGCTGCCTTGGCGCAGAACCGGCTGAGGAGCTGCAAACAAACAAACAATATGACGCCGGTGCCGCTGTTCGAGTTCGAGGAGCGTTTGGTATAAGTTTCAAAGTTTAAATTCAGTTAAATCTAAGTTTCTTCATGTTACTTTTTACAGGAGGGTGTAATTTTGTTTTGATTATACTGTATTCTGTTAATCTGAATCCGAATCTGTTAAATTTTAATTTGATGTCCATGCACTGATAATTATAAAAATTTGCACTTCAAAATAGATTTAAATCAAACTGTTTTTCTATAGCTGAAGTGGGGGACACAGGTGCAGGTGTTAATGAAAAAGGTGCAAAAAATTTTTCAGGACCCAATATTAATATAAACTATTCATTCAGAAATAATTTTTAATTAAAAGTAAATTAAACTGCATTTATAATACTGAGTAATTAAGAGTTCTTTGATAATTATTTTCTGTAAAATAAATATTAAAAAATTAATTCAAAAATTTTTCTCAACATTATAATTCTATTGTGATATCCTTTTCTTTTAAGAATATTCTCCTACATAGTTCTATCAAAATTAGCTTAAATGTCAGCTTTAAAAGGTCCTTCAGTTGGGCAACTTGGTATTACCTTTGCTTTTAACAACTATATGCAAAGAATTTAGGCTCCTCTTTTAATGGTATGAGTATTTTCTCCAGTAAAACTTTCTTGTAATACTTTAAAAAATATTTTTTATTCACTAAAATTTACTAATTTAAGAAAATTTTTAAATTTTATTTATTTAATTAATTTATTTAATTACAATTTTGAATTGCGCGTTTATGGAATTTCTAACATTATTGTTTTTAATCAGAAATTATTAATTATGCATCACAAGTAATATTGAATTGTTGTGCTCAATGGAATTTTCCAATTCTTTTTATACATTTCCAAAAGAATTAAATTTTTAATAATAAATAAACTTAAAGCTATATGGTGTTTGTGATTATTAGGTGTGGTATATAAGATAAGAGTAAAAAAGTTAACTGAGTCAAGTCCACATGTGCTCAGTCCTACATTTTATTTGAGTTTGATTTGCCTTAAGTTTTTACTTGATCAATGACTTTATATGAGGTACTCATAGGACAAAAATATTTGGATTTCAAAATATTGTTCGATTTATTTCAAGCTGAATTGAACCATAAATAAAAAAGTTATTGGGGTATATTACTGTTTAATTTTTTGATGAATTTTAGAATATACTTATATATTTTCAATAGCTACACTCATGGGAAGTTAGTTAAATGAATAATTTAAAATTAGTATATGGAAATTTTATAATAATATTTTTTTTCCATTTCTTATAATTAGGAGAATAAATATTAAATTGTTCCAGAATTATCAGAAGAAATAAAAACTATCCTTAATTATCGTTAATAATATTTTTGTGAAAGACAGATTAGAAAGCTAAAGGTACAACAGATGGCGCTAATAGTCTTGTGTAGTACATGCTTTGTGAATAAACGCGTTCATTCACTGCTCAGTGAAGTAACGCGAGGTTGCCAGCGCTGCCAAGACCCCCTCGCCAAATGGTCTCGATCGAACGTGGGGTTTGGGAATACGCAGCCAGGAGACTTCCCCCCCCCCAAGAAAAAATCTGGCTAGGTGTTCAAAACAAGTTAAAACACTGTTTTTTAGGGTCAAATTTCCAAACATTTTCTGGGGGAAGACCCCCAGACCCCCTTTTGTATTTGGAACTCTCTTATTTACAACTTTTTTTATATTAAGATTATCAAAATACTAATTAAAAATTTCTGAAATTTGGACTAGGTGTACCAAAACTAGTAAATACCCTGTTTTTTAGAGTCAAATTTTCAAAAAAATTTCTGGGGGGGACCCCTAGACTCCCTTTAGTAGAAGATAGTTTGACATTGAATATATTGGGAGCCTAAAGTTTTATTTTACGGATATTAAAATTTCTAACACTTCTCCTTATTGCTAGTACTAGATTAATGTTATTAAAATTTATAACACATTAATAATATTCTTGTGACAAACATTCTTTAGTAATTTTAAAGGATTGATCATAGCTGTATCTTTTAAAAATTGTGTATTTTTTAACCTTAACAATATTGTCATCCATTTCTAAAGATTTTTAAGAAACTTTTATTTATCTGTTTTGAGTAATTTTTTTTTCTTAAACATATACTATTCAGTTTTTTTAACAGCGATACGTAATTTGGTATTAGCTCTTTAATTATTTTTACTGTATGTTCGTTTGCGGCCCTCCATGTCTCAATCAGCAATGTGAGTGGCCCTCCTCCTAAAAAAGGTTGTGCATCCCTACTTTATTATTTTTGATTGTATTTTTTAAAATTAGTATTTTGAAGAATATTTTTAAATATGGCTTTATTGGAATAAATATTAATCCATTGAAAATGGCAAATACATACAGAAAAAAGAGTCTGGGTTAACATATAAAGGAATACAAGAGAAAACATGAACAGAGTCTCAAGCAGGAACATTATGCTGGAGATTTTGAAGGATATTATTTGATTTGTATTAGCTTATACTATAAATTCCTTAATAGAGTGTTTTCAGGTGACGTCACAACCGGTTATTTTTCTTTTAACTGTGTACCTTCTGTAGGGCTTTTAACTGTTTCTAAGGCCGATGTTTATCTGTTGCTAAGGCGGTTTTTTGAAATGGGATCACGTGATTGCAAATGCTCCAATAGAAGAATTCCACGGCTAGTCATTTTCTGTAACTGTTAATCTCTGTAGGGCAAAAAACTGTAACATCTTCTGTTTCTAAGGCCGTTGTTAGGTCCGACTCATGTGATTGAAAATGCTCTATACTTTTTTCTCTTAATCGTATCAAACTCAAGCAATTTATTCCCATCATGTTTTGATTTTCCAAACTAAAGGTGCAATTATTTCTCTAATTGAAACTCCTAGACAGTGTCATGGCAAACTTTACAAAAAGTTCTTTCTGTTTAGTGAAAATATGAAATGTTTACCGAAGTTGTGAGAATAATAAGCTCATCTTTTGACATTCATTTTTTTCTTCGTTTTCCAGGAACTGAAAATATAAATTAATTATAACATATCGATCATAAACAAAAAATTTCAACCAATAAGTATCAAATACCTTTGAAAGTCAAAGATTTAAATGGGAAATATAGTTTCTTGAATTATTTTTTACAGAGATTTCCATACAATATTCCAAAAATATATAAATACATTTAAATATATTACTCATGAATAAGCAGAAATTAATTTCCTAGTCTCTAGAAATTTGATTTTGAAGAAATAAATTGAAGTGAATATTTTACGACTGTTTATAATACATGATTATAATTTATATATTGTTATTTATTATTTATGTTTGTCACTCAACATTTTTTGTTACTAGTACTTAACAAATACTGAATAGAATAAATCCAATCTTTATAATGAGTTCTTAGGCTATTGTCTTAAAAAATGTATTTTAAAGTCCTTGAAACACTTACCCTGTACAATCATTAATTAAGTATAGAAAAATTTTAAATGAATGCTTATTTATTTTATAGTGAGTAAATATTGGCACAAGACAGAGAAAATAAGCTAATTAATGACGGCTCGAAAATAATGGACTCTGGAGAATGGAAGAAAAAATCCTTATCGTTTCTTGATAAACAGAGAAAACACTTCTTGTTCGTATGATCGAATACTCGAAAAAAGCCGCAAGGCATTCCAAGAATTCAGAAGAGCCCCAGTACTCTAAAATGAGTGATATGCATTCTAAGGAAAGCATTCGATTAAAATTCCTGGTTTAAATATAATGAGGGGAACAAGGATGATTTTGGGCATCTTTAATGGATATATAGCTTGTAGGAAAATCATTTATTAATTCATTTTTATACATGTTTGGTTAATTTTAGATAATATTAGTACTGTGAGAGCATGCCAGATGAAAATTTAACTGGAAAGATCTATTTCTGAAAATTCTTAAGGTACCCTTCCTAGGTATGGAAACACTGCTCTAGAGCAGCAGTTTTGATAGTTTAAAAACCTAACAAAGTAAAGTTAATTAGTTTAAATTAGATTAAGTTTTATTACAACTCAAATATTTGTGAATGAAGTTCAAAGATATATTTTCTGAATAATATTTTTTATTTAGATATTCATTATACATTTCAGTCTTGTGAAAGATCGCTGATTCACTGATTATTATTCTGAAAAGTATTAAAGTAAACGCCTATCCTTGAATAATTTGATTGGTATTTTTGGAGAGGTGTGAACGATATGTTTTGGTTGCTTTTTGGTTTTAATTTTTATCAAAATATTTTTCATCTTAAATTAATCATTATCCGTATCAGAATTTTAATCCAAACCAATATAGGATTTGATTTTCATATCATTGACCTGATTTTTATTAAAATAAAATATTATTCAAAATTTAATCATTAAACATTTTTTTTTTTTGATAATATAAGGTCATCCAGAAAGTTCCGTTGATTTTTTCAAAGTTTCGTGTTTAAAATTATTTTTTGAAGAAGTGGTAACAGGTGGAAATTTCAAATAAAAGGGATTTTGATATAGTTATATTTAGGAATAGAGTAGGATTTTAGTAGTTCTGGTGATATTGTTTTCGTTTTAAAATGGCGGCTTGCCGATTTTTGTAACATATCACACTGCCGGCTTTAAAAACTGGGAAGAATGTATGATTCATGGCAAGGTTAGAAGAGAGAGAAGGTTGGCTCATCTGTGACGTCACTGCATGGTCAGGGGGTGCTATGACGTCACGGATGAGCCAACCTTCTCTCTCTACTAACCTTGGATTCATGGCTAATAAAAGTTTTGTTGTATACTGACAATGTTTACATTAAGTTATCATAGTTTCATGATGGTTTAAAAATATGTATACTAACTTTTACCAGTATGAAACGATTGATTCCACAATCTGAAAACAATGGGAGAAATATTTATACTTTAAAATAACATATTCTGTTGTTGTCTTTGCCACTTGGAATATCCAAGCTCCATTCGCAAAGCTTACCGGATTTAATGCAAAGGGGTTGCGGCTCCTGAGAAAGTGAAGCCCATGAATGGCAGGAGTCCGACTTAAGCCTCGGATGATAGATGCCGCCACCATCTATCACCACCTCCACAATTTTGCCATGTCTCTGAAGGGGAGGGAAATAGTCTCCAGACACCTGGACCCGTGGTAAACTGCGCCATGACGGATCACAGGACTTTCGGACCCACAGATTTAACGAGCACGTACTCCGCATATACTCGGTGGGTCTTCAGCGGTTTCGGGAATCGAACCCGGGACCCTCCGATCCCGAAGCCGATGCATTAACCACTAGGAGGCTCCCCACGGCCTACATATAAATAGTATGTAGATTAGTATAGTAGTATTCTAAAAATAGAATGTAGATAAAACTGCCTACCCGTTTCAATTTTCTATCCTTTATACCTTATTTCTTCTGGATGAAACGATTCTCACTTTGTTAATGATTCTGTATTTTAAATATTCAAAACTAGCTTACCATCCACCCGCACTTAGATAAATGAGAGTGTTTATGAAGAATAGCTCTTCCATTTTATTTCCTCTGGGAACTTTAACAGAAAAAACATCACGAAACAACACCAACCGCTCCAAAATTCGAATGAAGTGCCCCTGTTTCTCTTTGAACTAAGGCATCAATTGCATACTCTAAGGTAAATTAAATTTGAATCTTTCATTAAATTTGTGTAAGCATGCGCAAATTTGTATAAAAGTTTTGCAAAGTACTTTAAACTTTTAAAATTACGCTTTAATTTACAATTTATATTTGTTACTATTCATGGCTATTTTAAATAGTGTTTGCAATATTTATTTCAAATAACTATATTCAAGAGGTAACCATACAAATATTTTCTACTTTGTATGTATTTAAGAGAAAGGCAATATTAGAAAGGGGGTAAATATGTCTCAAACTATGGCCAAAATCCCTAAAGAAAAAAAGTCTTTGCGTCTCTATGCATCTCATGTGTTTGAAAAGTCTTCTGTAAGTGTAGTTTCTGCAATAGCTTCTACTGGAAGTGTCCCAAGAAAGGTTTTTAGATCTTTGGTGTTCATCATATTCACCGCTGGATTTCTGTACCAGTGCATCAAATTCCTCGGTTATGTGCTTGAATATCCAACAATTGTTACGATAGATATAAAGCGGCCCACTTCATACCTACACCCAGCCTTTACATTCTGTAACTATAACAGGTATGTTTGATTTTATTTTTGAAACCTAATATGTGAAAGAAAAATAAATAATTTCTCTTCTCATTCTATAAAATAATTTAAATACACGGAAATACTGAATCTTACTCTTGGTTCCTCTTATCTATTTAATTATTTAAAATAAAAAATATTCCTCTCTAATAATGCTTCTTTACTGATTCTAAATATCAGTCTGAATACTGATATTATATGCATGGTTTCATATAACATTATTCAGGAATATAGCAATCCAACTTAAATTATAATCATTGTATTTTCGTGCGCATCTTAGCCAATACAGGAAATATTATATCCCACAAATGAAAAAAGCTTGACTAATAATTTAAAACTAATTTGAATATCTTTCATAGGAATGTATTTATCTTTGTTTTTAATGTTAAAAATTAAATTATTCCTACTTATTACATAGAATATTACAAAAGCTATAAATTTATGACGTATAAATAAGCAAATGATAGCTTTTGGCAACCCTTATTATAGTTTTATTCTACCTGCAAAGTACTGAACTACATAGTTTATCTATGCTCAAGGCAAGAACAATCTTTTAATAAATATTAAAATTAATATGATATTATAGATCTATACCAAGGTACACAAGAATAATATTTGAAAACATTGTGATTATAGATAATTGTCTGTCATTTTGAGAGATTTCTAGTTATTAAAAATCAGTTTAAACACTCTAAATTACTCTGGTATTTAAATAAAATAAACACGTAAGAATTAAATAGAAATGTATCGTTCCTATTTTTCTCACTAATGTCCCTCTAAAATTAAGAAATGGTTATATTTGTCATCATAAATATTTACATTGATATTTTCTTTTTGCAATTTCAGAATTAAAAGGAGCAAATTTTGTTCTAAATATCCCAATAATTGCACTGAACCTTCGAAAGAGTTTTGTGATACCTATTCATCATATTGCTCGGAAAATTCAAGCGTAAGTCCTTGTCCCATAATCTGACATAATTAACTTAAGAGTATGGAAGGATTTTAAAAGACACATTTCTCATTGTTTTGATTAAAATTTGAATGAAAAACTGTCCAAGTTATTTAAATAAGTTTTTCTATTATAATATAAAGAATCCATGTTAAAATAACAGAAAAGGACATTTTAAAAATATATGTATGGCAAATATACTATGAAAAAACTACCCTTTAATGACGATTTATTTCATAATGTTTTTCTTTATTTCCTTTTAAATCCGCATAGAGTGAAATATTCTTAGGACATATTGTTTAAGAGGTAGGAGTCAAAGTGATTAATCACTGTAAATTTCTATAATCAACCGTACCACTTATTATTGCAATATTTATGTCATTATTTTCGTTTTTACTAAAAATACCATATTTCCCAATTAAAACTATGGTAAATATATTTGATATAAATCTCGGAACAAGAAAAATTTATTTTCTGCGGGTTTATTCTTTGGGTCAGATGATACAATATGTGGAGCGAGGAAAAAATACAGAGAAAACTGGGATATAAATAGCAAAAACTTTTGAACTAGATATAATTATAAACAAAAACTATTGACAAAGTCTTCTTTTCCATCAAAGGAAGAGAAAAATATAAATTATTTTTATTTTTTATTTGTTTTTTATTGTCAGTCAGATATATGAATGTTGGTAAAGAAAGTTAAAACCCTATGTCTTAACCTAAGTTTGTACTGCACTCCTAATTTTTACCTTTGGCCCTACTGTGTCGGTACTAAACGTTTCAAACGTTTTTAATATTCTACTAATTTTCAAAATTTCTTAAAAAAGGTCCCAAAAGAAGAATTTTATCATAGCCCCGTTTCATTTGATCAAACTGAAATCCTAGAACTTTCTCACGACATTGGGGATCTACTTGTTGAAAACGACAGGTAAAAGAGTATTATTAAAGACTAGTTTGATCTGATTCCAAAAATTTTTATTTTTAAAAAAGTACTTCATAATGTTTTATACTTCTAGAACATACAATTTGTCAGAACGTCCAGAGGGACCCTTCTTTAGATTCAGAGATGATGGAAGTGAAGGAAATAAGATCTCGGCGTGCTTTTCCTTATTCAGTCGAGCCAATAGTCACTTAGATCCATTAAAAAAGGACGTAACATTTTCGTGTAAGCTGTAATTTTGTTATTTACTTTTCTTTAAGTGCTTTTCATTGCACATAAAAGTATTTTCCCACTTCTGATTCAGAACATTTATTTCGGTTAATGGTAATATACAATATGGGCAACCGTTGAAAAAATTCATAACTATTGATACAAATTAAATTATGAGTTTAGTATAAATATGAACTTATCAGGTATTTAAATCGTATAAGTTCATGCAAGCCTTGACATGTTAAAATGCGCTGTTGAAGTCTGTTTACGCATTCAGTACTTAAACTTATCTGAACTAGAAATTTCATTAAATTGGAAATTGAGAGAACGTGAGAAGAAATTGATGGCTCACAACATAAAAATATCTTTAGTACATTAAATTTGTGGGATAAACAATTGTTTTCTACTTCTCTCATAAATATTAGTTTCAGTTTGAGACATCATACATTTACAAGTTGACGACATTATGGAGTAAGATTAACGAACGTACTTGGTCCATAATTTTGGAAACATAAATAACGTAGAATTATTTCTTTTCCAGATAGGGGAAACGAAATTGTTTTTTACTTTGATCCTGAAGAAAAAGAAAAGTTTAATCCAAACTATCCAACCGGTGTACTGTTTTCCATTAATTCCCAGTACGAGGAGGTCAATCCTTTTGACGATGGAATTTTCCTGAAGCCCGCTTATCTATACAAGATTCTGGTAACTGTAGTAAGTAGTAAAATCCGTTTTTTAACTAATATCTACTTAAAAATACGAGGGTTGTTTTTTTTTTCAACCTCCGTTTTGCTCCTGAAAAAAGGTAGTAGGAATTTTGAAATAATTTTGGAACTGGTAGTTAGGTACATCCTTCAGGATCAATTTGCATCTTTATTGGAAATAATCGGGCATTTTTTCTGTTAGTTATCGAATTTACAAGCGCGCTCCTCGAACTTATTTCCCGCCAACCCATAGAGAATTTCGCTTTCTCCTTCGCGCGACCGCTCCGTTCGCCCAGCAATTAACATTTAACAATGGGTGAGCAGGTGAAAATTGCAGGAGGGGAAAGTGAAATTCTTATTTAATTAAACTTTAATTAAAGAAACTATTTTTTTTTCGTAAAAAATTTCCAAAAGTAAATATTTATGTAAAATGTAAAATCTTCCTGACTCTTTTCTTCTTTGAATACAGAGATCTGTAAAGTACAAAATCAATTTCATTCTTGTTACCAAAGAAAAAAAAACTGAGTAAATATTTTTTTTCTACTCAAAAAAGGGTTTTGAATTTTGTTGTGTCAAATAGCCCCGCTTTCCCCTTTATTAAGACTGCTAAGACTAACGAGTACTTTTATAATAATTTTTTTTAAAAAGGGTTTTGAATTTTGTTGTGTCAAATAGCCCCGCTTTCCCCTTTATTAAGACTGCTAAGACTAACGAGTACTTTTATAATAATTTTTTTTAAAAAGGGTTTTGAATTTTGTTGTGTCAAATAGCCCCGCTTTCCCCTTTATTAAGACTGCTAAGACTAACGAGTACTTTTATAATATTTTTTTTTAAAAAGGGTTTTGAATTTTGTTGTGTCAAATAGCCCCGCTTTCCCCTTTATTAAGACTGCTAAGACTAACGAGTACTTTTATAATAATTTTTTTTAAAAAGGGTTTTGAATTTTGTTGTGTCAAATAGCCCCGCTTTCCCCTTTATTAAGACTGCTAAGACTAACGAGTACTTTTATAATATTTTTTTTAAAAAGGGTTTTGAATTTTGTTGTGTCAAATAGCCCCGCTTTCCCCTTTATTAAGACTGCTAAGAATAACGAGTACTTTTATAATATTTTTTTTTAAAAAGGGTTTTGAATTTTGTTGTGTCAAATAGCCCCGCTTTCCCCTTTATTAAGACTGCTAAGACTAACGAGTACTTTTATAATATTTTTTTTTAAAAAGGGTTTTGAATTTTGTTGTGTCAAATAGCCCCGCTTTCCCCTTTATTAAGACTGCTAAGACTAACGAGTACTTTTATAATAATTTTTTTTAAAAAGGGTTTTGAATTTTGTTGTGTCAAATAGCCCCGCTTTCCCCTTTATTAAGACTGCTAAGACTAACGAGTACTTTTATAATATTTTTTTTTAAAAAGGGTTTTGAATTTTGTTGTGTCAAATAGCCCCGCTTTCCCCTTTATTAAGACTGTTAAGACTAACGAGTACTTTTATAATAATTTTTTTTAAAAAGGGTTTTGAATTTTGTTGTGTCAAATAGCCCCGCTTTCCCCTTTATTAAGACTGCTAAGACTAACGAGTACTTTTATAATAATTTTTTTTAAAAAGGGTTTTGAATTTTGTTGTGTCAAATAGCCCCGCTTTCCCCTTTATTAAGACTGCTAAGACTAACGAGTACTTTTATAATAATTTTTTTTAAAAAGGGTTTTGAATTTTGTTGTGTCAAATAGCCCCGCTTTCCCCTTTATTAAGACTGCTAAGACTAACGAGTACTTTTATAATATTTTTTTTTTTAAAAAGGGTTTTGAATTTTGTTGTGTCAAATAGCCCCGCTTTCCCCTTTATTAAGACTGCTAAGACTAACGAGTACTTTTATAATATTTTTTTTTAAAAAGGGTTTTGAATTTTGTTGTGTCAAATAGCCCCGCTTTCCCCTTTATTAAGACTGCTAAGACTAACGAGTACTTTTATAATAATTTTTTTTAAAAAGGGTTTTGAATTTTGTTGTGTCAAATAGCCCCGCTTTCCCCTTTATTAAGACTGCTAAGACTAACGAGTACTTTTATAATATTTTTTTTTAAAAAGGGTTTTGAATTTTGTTGTGTCAAATAGCCCCGCTTTCCCCTTTATTAAGACTGCTAAGACTAACGAGTACTTTTATAATATTTTTTTTAAAAAGGGTTTTGAATTTTGTTGTGTCAAATAGCCCCGCTTTCCCCTTTATTAAGACTGTTAAGACTAACGAGTACTTTTATAATAATTTTTTTTAAAAAGGGTTTTGAATTTTGTTGTGTCAAATAGCCCCGCTTTCCCCTTTATTAAGACTGCTAAGACTAACGAGTACTTTTATAATAATTTTTTTTAAAAAGGGTTTTGAATTTTGTTGTGTCAAATAGCCCCGCTTTCCCCTTTATTAAGACTGCTAAGACTAACGAGTACTTTTATAATAATTTTTTTTAAAAAGGGTTTTGAATTTTGTTGTGTCAAATAGCCCCGCTTTCCCCTTTATTAAGACTGCTAAGACTAACGAGTACTTTTATAATATTTTTTTTTAAAAAGGGTTTTGAATTTTGTTGTGTCAAATAGCCCCGCTTTCCCCTTTATTAAGACTGCTAAGACTAACGAGTACTTTTATAATATTTTTTTTTAAAAAGGGTTTTGAATTTTGTTGTGTCAAATAGCCCCGCTTACCCCTTTATTAAGACTGCTAAGACTAACGAGTACTTTTATAATAATTTTTTTTAAAAAGGGTTTTGAATTTTGTTGTGTCAAATAGCCCCGCTTTCCCCTTTATTAAGACTGCTAAGACTAACGAGTACTTTTATAATATTTTTTTTTAAAAAGGGTTTTGAATTTTGTTGTGTCAAATAGCCCCGCTTTCCCCTTTATTAAGACTGCTAAGACTAACGAGTACTTTTATAATAATTTTTTTTAAAAAGGGTTTTGAATTTTGTTGTGTCAAATAGCCCCGCTTTCCCCTTTATTAAGACTGCTAAGACTAAAGAGTACTTTTATAATAATTTTTTTTAAAAAGGGTTTTGAATTTTGTTGTGTCAAATAGCCCCGCTTTCCCCTTTATTAAGACTGCTAAGACTAACGAGTACTTTTATAATAATTTTTTTTAAAAAGGGTTTTGAATTTTGTTGTGTCAAATAGCCCCGCTTTCCCCTTTATTAAGACTGCTAAGACTAACGAGTACTTTTATAATATTTTTTTTTAAAAAGGGTTTTGAATTTTGTTGTGTCAAATAGCCCCACTTTATCCTTTATTAAGACTGCTAAGACTAACGAGTACTTTTATAATATTTTTTTTAAAAAAGGGTTTTGAATTTTGTTGTGTCAAATAGCCCCGCTTTCCCCTTTATTAAGACTGCTAAGACTAACGAGTACTTTTATAATAATTTTTTTTAAAAAGGGTTTTGAATTTTGTTGTGTCAAATAGCCCCGCTTTCCCCTTTATTAAGACTGCTAAGACTAACGAGTACTTTTATAATAATTTTTTTTAAAAAGGGTTTTGAATTTTGTTGTGTCATATAGCCCCGCTTTCCCCTTTATTAAGACTGCTAAGACTAACGAGTACTTTTATAATATTTTTTTTAAAAAGGGTTTTGAATTTTGTTGTGTCAAATAGCCCCGCTTTCCCCTTTATTAAGACTGCTAAGACTAACGAGTACTTTTATAATAATTTTTTTTAAAAAGGGTTTTGAATTTTGTTGTGTCAAATAGCCCCGCTTTCCCCTTTATTAAGACTGCTAAGACTAACGAGTACTTTTATAATATTTTTTTTTAAAAAGGGTTTTGAATTTTGTTGTGTCAAATAGCCCCGCTTTCCCCTTTATTAAGACTGCTAAGACTAACGAGTACTTTTATAATAATTTTTTTTAAAAAGGGTTTTGAATTTTGTTGTGTCAAATAGCCCCGCTTTCCCCTTTATTAAGACTGCTAAGACTAAAGAGTACTTTTATAATAATTTTTTTTAAAAAGGGTTTTGAATTTTGTTGTGTCAAATAGCCCCGCTTTCCCCTTTATTAAGACTGCTAAGACTAACGAGTACTTTTATAATAATTTTTTTTAAAAAGGGTTTTGAATTTTGTTGTGTCAAATAGCCCCGCTTTCCCCTTTATTAAGACTGCTAAGACTAACGAGTACTTTTATAATATTTTTTTTTAAAAAGGGTTTTGAATTTTGTTGTGTCAAATAGCCCCGCTTTCCCCTTTATTAAGACTGCTAAGACTAACGAGTACTTTTATAATAATTTTTTTTAAAAAGGGTTTTGAATTTTGTTGTGTCAAATAGCCCCGCTTTCCCCTTTATTAAGACTGCTAAGACTAACGAGTACTTTTATAATATTTTTTTTAAAAAGGGTTTTGAATTTTGTTGTGTCAAATAGCCCCGCTTTCCCCTTTATTAAGACTGCTAAGACTAACGAGTACTTTTATAATATTTTTTTTTAAAAAGGGTTTTGAATTTTGTTGTGTCAAATAGCCCCGCTTTCCCCTTTATTAAGACTGCTAAGACTAACGAGTACTTTTATAATAATTTTTTTTAAAAAGGGTTTTGAATTTTTTTGTGTCAAATAGCCCCGCTTTCCCCTTTATTAAGACTGCTAAGACTAACGAGTACTTTTATAATATTTTTTTTTAAAAAGGGTTTTGAATTTTGTTGTGTCAAATAGCCCCGCTTTCCCCTTTATTAAGACTGCTAAGACTAACGAGTACTTTTATAATAATTTTTTTTAACAAGGGTTTTGAAGTTTGTTGTGTCAAATAGCCCCACTTTCCCTTTACTGCCAGGACTGCCTAGACGAATGAGTACTTTTATAATATTTTTTTAACAAGGGTTTTGAAGTTTGTTGTGTCAAATAGCCCCACTTTCCCTTTACTGCCAGGACTGCCTAGACGAATGAGTACTTTTATAATATTTTTTTAACAAGGGTTTTGAAGTTTGTTGTGTCAAATAGCCCCACTTTCCCTTTACTGCCAGGACTGCCTAGACGAATGAGTACTTTTATAATATTTTTTTAACAAGGGTTTTGAAGTTTGTTGTGTCAAATAGCCCCACTTTTCCCTTTACTGCCAGGACTGCCTAGACTAATGAGTACTTTTATAATATTTTTTAACAAGGGTTTTGAAGTTTGTTGTGTCAAATAGCCCCACTTTCCCTTTACTGCCAGGACTGCCTAGACTAATGAGTACTTTTATAATATTTTTTTAACAAGGGTTTTGAAGTTTGTTGTGTCAAATAGCCCCACTTTCCCTTTACTGCCAGGACTGCCTAGACGAATGAGTACTTTTATAATATTTTTTTAACAAGGGTTTTGAAGTTTGTTGTGTCAAATAGCCCCACTTTTCCCTTTACTGCCAGGACTGCCTAGACTAATGAGTACTTTTATAATATTTTTTAACAAGGGTTTTGAAGTTTGTTGTGTCAAATAGCCCCACTTTCCCTTTACTGCCAGGACTGCCTAGACTAATGAGTACTTTTATAATATTTTTTTAACAAGGGTTTTGAAGTTTGTTGTGTCAAATAGCCCCACTTTCCCTTTACTGCCAGGACTGCCTAGACGAATGAGTACTTTTATAATATTTTTTTAACAAGGGTTTTGAAGTTTGATGTGTCAAATAGCCCCACTTTTCCCTTTACTGCCAGGACTGCCTAGACTAATGAGTACTTTTATAATATTTTTTAACAAGGGTTTTGAAGTTTGTTGTGTCAAATAGCCCCACTTTCCCTTTACTGCCAGGACTGCCTAGACTAATGAGTACTTTTATAATATTTTTTTAACAAGGGTTTTGAAGTTTTTTGTGTCAAATAGCCCCACTTTCCCTTTACTGCCAGGACTGCCTAGACGAATGAGTACTTTTATAATATTTTTTTAACAAGGGTTTTGAAGTTTGTTGTGTCAAATAGCCCCACTTTCCCTTTACTGCCAGGACTGCCTAGACGAATGAGTACTTTTATAATATTTTTTTAACAAGGGTTTTGAAGTTTGTTGTGTCAAATAGCCCCACTTTTCCCTTTACTGCCAGGACTGCCTAGACTAATGAGTACTTTTATAATATTTTTTAACAAGGGTTTTGAAGTTTGTTGTGTCAAATAGCCCCACTTTCCCTTTACTGCCAGGACTGCCTAGACTAATGAGTACTTTTATAATATTTTTTTAACAAGGGTTTTGAAGTTTTTTGTGTCAAATAGCCCCACTTTCCCTTTACTGCCAGGACTGCCTAGACGAATGAGTACTTTTATAATATTTTTTTAACAAGGGTTTTGAAGTTTGTTGTGTCAAATAGCCCCACTTTTCCCTTTACTGCCAGGACTGCCTAGACTAATGAGTACTTTTATAATATTTTTTTTAAAAAAGGGTTTGGAACTTTGTTGTGTCAAATAGCCCCGCTTTCCCCTTTATTTAGACTTCTAAGTAAGAATAATGAGTACTTTTATAATGATTTCATTTTTCTTCATTTAATTCCGAAGGAAGAAGAAAAGTTATTACCTTATCCATACAAAAGTGACTGCTTGAACTACACTGAAAAATGGCTTAAGAATAACAAAACTGGACCCCGATCTAAACAGGTAAATTGACTGTGGTACTTAACTTTTGCCAGAAAGCTATACAAATTTTTTAGCTAACAACCTAGCGAAATGAAAGTTAGAAGTAGATTTGATGAGGGAAGAGCGTGCACTTAAAAAGTGTTGTATTTAATGTGTAATTAGGGTGGTATCGAAAAGCAAAAGTCCGATTTTTTTTCGGGGCGCCCCCCCCAAAAAAAAAGGTGACCCTCGGTATTAAACTAATATTCTGAAAGTTTCATCTAAAAAAATAATATTTAGACCCCGCCCCCGAGCGTCAAAGTTTCAAAAAAACTCTAAATTTTACACGTTTTCAGCCATAAAATCCGAACCGGTGGTTGTAAAAATACAAAGGGGGACTCATTTTGTAAACTTTTTTATTTATCTTCATCATTTGTAATTGAAACTTGTTTATAAAACTTACACATCAAATGGTACAAAGGGTTTTACTAACGCCCCCCGAAATATCAATTTTTTAAGGAGTGTCCGGATATTTCTTTAAATTTGTCAGAAATTTAGAGTTTTATGAAACTTTGACGCTTGGGGATGGGGTCTAAATATTGTTTTTTTTTTAGATCAAACTTTCAGAGTATTGGTTTTATACCGAGGGTCACCTTTTGTGGGGGGGGTTGCCCCGAAACTTCGGATGAAATTTTTTTTTACCCATGTTAACCGCGACCACCCTATTGTACATACTTCAGTAGTAACATAAATAATCGTTTAATACAAACATTTTGTCTTTACATTTGACTCTCGAATATAACCAAGTACTTATTCATGTATGAATAAATCATTAATATGATGTTTTAAGTTATCTGTTTTTAATAAATGGAATGTGAAAGTAATTGTAAAAATATGGATGTTTTACTAGAAGATTGTAAATTTTGATATAAGTTTTTATTTGCTTTTCATACATTTCAGATTTGTGAAAATATATGCGATTCCGAGGCAGTTTTCTTGTGTTACAGATGTGCTCTTCTGGGTTCGTCGTTTTCAAAAACACATAGACTTTGCAAAGACGGTAATTTCATAATTTTCATGTGAATTTGTCTTCTGCAAAATATTTGTCAAAGTATTATCTCGATCTGTAATGGAAATAATTATGAACAGTTATTGTTTTAAAACGTAATTGGAAGTGACTATATTATATTTAGAGCCTTTTTTACGGCTTTTATTTCAAAACAGTCTTTAACAGCATCAGCAATGTTAAGTATGCCCTTAAGGGTTAGAACATGCATGGGGGTAAACTAAGACAGTTAAAAATTAATTAATTAAACTGATGGATATAGAATAAAATCTTTTAGCAAGACAATTGTGTGCAATATCACAAAAACCCGTTTTATTAAAATATCTTTAATATTCGAGGAAATATTATTGTAAAGCTAGCACTTTTTGGACCTCCAAAAAGAAGCCGAACAAAAATTTAGAAACATCAACGATATTAATATTCAATTTTGCTGTTTGAATTCAAATTCGCCGTCACAATATCAGAGAAGTTATTAAATTTATGAATTATCTCTTCTAGATAGCCGTCACCAAAAAGTGTTAAATTTTATTGGCAAAATATCCACGAATAGTAAAGTATATTGATTTAAAATATTAAAGGTGCTTTTGCTAGGTAAAATAGAAAAACATATTTCAAATATTTTTCAGTTTAATGTTTTAAATTGAAAAAAAATATGGACGGCAAATTCTTGAAATTATTGTGAAACTTTTTTTCTGTGTTTTTGGAATGATATTGCACACAGTGTTTGTTTTATTTCTTTTAGATCTAAATAATAACAGATCTAAGGGAGATAGAACAAAACAGTTAATTTGCCACTAGGCATGCTATAACCCTTTAATATGGATTCAGCATAATCATTTTACTATGGTCACTTCTTCCTTGAATGACCCTAATAGATGTTGTTTCAAAATAAAACCCATAAAGCTGACTTTCGAGACAGCTTTTAAGGTACATAAAATCTTTCCTTACTTAAATTTTCAATAATAATTTAAGCCTTACTTAAATGTTATGCTTGTTATTATAAATAGGAGAAACATGCTTTTTTATTTATAAAGAATGGGATTCAATGTGAATTTAAATAATAATTGAGTTAATTTTCTTATAGAAGACTTTGAATTCTGTGAAATTGGATATGATGAAGCAGATAAGATTTATGACAAATGCAATGAGAACTGCCGAGATAACTGTTTGTATGTTAACTGTTAGTTTGATGTAAACTTTGTTTGTTTGATGTAAACTTTGCAATTAGCTTTACTGTTATACCCTGATGACTTTATGAATTTGCAATGGATGAGTTAATTTGTCCTATACACTTTTAAATTTGCTGACCCAATTCTTCAGAAAAATCTGTCAAGTTTTTTAGCAAATTTTTATTCACTCTTTAGTAGTGTAACACACGCAAAAATTTAGAAGAAATCCAGTAAAATTACTTTAAGAGAAAAGGAATGTATGCTTATCATCTAATTTTTAAAGTCAAAATTTTTTACATTAGATGAGCATTTATTACCTTAATACTAAACTTAAATCATCAACAGAAAATGTTCTGTGTGTGTGTGTGCTTTTCTATAGATAATATTTCTTTTCTTTAGAAAACAAAAGTTTTCGTACAAAATTGAAGAACGAGAAGCAGCACCAACAGTAAGTACGGTCTACTACTATTCGGCGCGGCCGTTTGGGCGCGGCCGATTCGGCGCGGCCGTTTCGGCGCCGGCCGATTGGGCGCGGGCCGTTTGGGCGCCGGCCGATTCGGCGCCAGATATTTTCATAGATTTCATAGATATTTCAGAGAATTAAATTTTCATGGTGTTGCCATATTATGAAAAGTGGAATAATTATTATCATAATTTAAATTTAATTTAATTATCAAATTAATATCTTTGTTAAATAATTTGAATTAATACTTGGTTAAAAAATTTAAAAAATTATTTATTAAACAGATTTTCTCCTTTCCGAAATCCATGCACTGTAATAAGTTTCGCGCCGAAACGGCCCGCGCCGAATCGGCCGGCGCCCAAACGGCCGGCGCCGAAACGGCCGCGCCGAATCGGCCGCGCCGAATCGTCCCATCCCGCAGTAAGTATGCTCCAACACATGAATTAAAATTTCCCATATAGTAGAAAAGAAAGATGAGGAAGCACATTTTCTCTTTACTGTAGGATTTCTTTATCTTTAAAAAAAAACTGTAGAAGTTTTTAAAATGACACCCAAAAAGGACTGGCACATTACATTTTAAAAATCAATAACTCAAAAACTAGTGTTCGGCACTAGTTAACTAGAACTAGTTGCAACTAGTAGTTAACTACCGATCAACTAATAGTTAACTAGTAGTTTAACTACTTTTGGTTTAAACTAGTTGAACTAGTAGTTGAACTACTTTTTTAATAACTACTAGTTGAAACTACTTTCAAATTTTCAACTACTTTAAAACAAATTTTTGTTTAAAATTTCAAAAATATTTAAAATTTTTATCAAAATATACAAAAATTACACTGCTATTTATAACTACAATGTCATGGTAGAGTACTTAAATACCATAACCAGAAATAAAGCGCCGTTTTGAGCGAAGCATAAAGTTTTTTGTGATATAGATAAGAAAGATGTATTAGAATTTTGCCAAAAAGTATGTTGTGAAATTAAATAGACTAGTTAACTAGTAGTTGGGAAATAGTTAACTACTAGTTGCAACTAGTCCCAGGAAAAAATAGTTAACTACTAGTTACAACTAGATTTTCCCAGACTAGTTAGTAGCTGGTAGTTAACTACTTTTTGACCACTAGTTGCCGAACACTATCAAAAACTAAAAAAGATAAAAATACGCGGTTTCTTGCATCCTACTCTAAAGACCAAATAGGTTTTAAGACACGAATTTTCGTAAATCGTAGTTCCCGAATCTCCCCACAGGTGGCAGCCTTATTTTCTTTTATCTTCTATGGGAAGATTGATCCTTTTATACCTTGTCGGGGGATTTGGGAACAATTATATTTATGAAAATTTGTGTCATAAAATTCTTTGGTCTTCAGAGTAGCATGCAAAAAACATCGTATTTTTATCTTTTTAATTAAAAATTTTTAAAATGTGTCAGTCTTTTTGGGTCACCCCATATCATATTTATGAGTGTCATTAAACAATAAAGGTCAATCGGAAAGATATGCACCAAGGTTATTCACCACAAGTACCCCATTTCTTTAGAAAAAAAAAGTTTTTATCATAACTAAAACTTAAAAATAAGATTTATTAGAATTTTCTTTAGTAGATCTGATTAATTTTACAAACAATTAAAATTAATTAACCCGAAATAGTTGTAATTGATTTATATTCCTTATATATTATTAGAAATGTAAATTTGTTTATCACTTTTTAGTTTCACAATGGAAGCATTACCAAGGAATCGTGAGTGCAATTTAATTTTTTTATAATGGAGTTGAACAAATTTATTTTAGTAAGCTGTAAGTCGAAGTTTTAGGTTGTAGAAAGTTTGTGATGGTAATTAAATTAACTTTATTCTAAAACCTAAGATATAGTAAAAACGAGTTAAATACCCACAAAAATTTATATTTTTTAAGTATAAAAAGTAGATTTTTTCAGGTTCACAAATGATCTAATATGCTTTGCTTACGCCTTTTGTTAGTTTTAATTTTTAAGTATTCAAAATGAATTTCTAAATTATAAGTGGTAAAAAAGTACTGTATTTGTAAATCACGGCTTGCTAGATATACTATACAGGCTAGCCGAGTACGGAAATCATTAAAAATCCAGATGGCGATACTGGACAAAGTGGCAAAACATATCCACAGTGTTGAAGGCGGTGGGTGATATAGGTAGGACTTGTGGCGATCCAAGCGGGAAAAGTTGTCAAATGGTTTGCATTGTTTAAAATTGGATTGCCTGTATAGTATCTAGTAAGCCGTGTTTAAATGCAGGGTAATGGCACATTACAATTAATGAAAAGACGAAATTAGGCTGTTTAATTAAAATTTTTACACAAGATACTATATTTAATGAAAATATCTCCTATAAATTGCCCAATTAAGTTATTGGTAAACAACACAAATAATTTACATTGTTAGAATATCTATTAAGAATATCATTAAAAGGCATAAAACTATTTTTGGACTTTATGTAAATAATTTTAATTGTGCAGGCGACTCATCAAAGTTTTCATCAAGATTGAAGAATCACAAATTGTAACATTTGAATATAAACCTCAGTACCAGGTGAGCGAGTTTCATATTTCAAAAATTGCAAGTTCAATATAATAATTATGAAAATCCCCTTTAATGTTAAAAAGCTTCGTGATTGACACGAATTAGTGTAAAAAATTAATTTAGATATTTTCTACAATTTAGATTTCTTTTTAAATGTGTTACCGTAAACGTAAACTACTTGAATAGTATTATGTAAAGGTCTGTAGTAGATCAAATTTCATTACTTTTATACAAACTTTGATAGTATTTCACAAAATTTACCTTTGATTAAAATGTCAATGCCTCAGTTTTAGGTGATTTTTTGTAACACTTTTTCTAATTGGAGATTAATCCTATTATAAATACTAGATATGTGAAAATATATGTGAAATAAATATATGTTTTTAGGAGGTCGAAGCTTTTAGCTACATTGGAGGATTTATTGGGATCTGGCTTGGTATATCTTTGGTTCAAGTTGCTGATTTCCTTGAGTCGACATTTCGAATTATCGGATACTTCTTAAGAAGAGGATCAACTTGTGGTAGCAAGTGCTGCTAAGTATAGATGTTACGGTAAAAGTGATAAATCGGTAATTATTAATAATAACCGAGGCAATTTTGTGAAAGTGATAAATTGGTATTGCTAAATGTGAAAGCAGCAATAAAGTTGTTTTAGACTGTATTATGCAGTTTAGGGTATTTTCGTCCCCGGACATTTGGTCCCCGGACATTTCGTCCCCGAAAAAATTATCGATTACTTCCTTCAGTGTTACCAGTAACATCGACATCCTATGAATATGTTTATGCGCATGCTCCGGATCTTAGCGATCTCGGACACGATTCTAGGTATCACTACTGTCTCTAATCAGCACAAATGTTAAGAGTGACCGCAATTGTAAAAACTGCGTAGTAGTGACAATGCCTCGTCAAGAGGAATCTGAATTTGTAATTTTATTTTTTCTAATTGATTTAAAAAGGGTTTTATACTACACTCCTGCACGTGCAAGACTTTTTTCTGGGCTGATTTTCAGTGCTGATTACAGATATTTATCTAAACTGTGGTTTGAAAGATTTTAAAATTTTAAATTTTTTAAAATTGATTTAAAAAGGGTTTAATACTACCCTCCTGCACTTGCAAGACTTTTTTCTGGGCTGCTTTTAAGTGCTGATTACAGATATTTTATCAGAACTGTGGTTTGAAAGATTTTAAAATTTTAAATTTTTTTAAATTGATTTAAAAAGGGTTTAATACTACCCTCCTGCACTTGCAAGACTTTTTTCTGGGCTGCTTTTCAGTGCTGTTTACAGATATTTCATCTAAACTGTGGTTTGAAAGATTTTAAAATTTTAAATTTTTTTAAATTGATTTAAAAAGGGTTTAATACTACCCTCCTGCACTTGCAAGACTTTTTTCTGGGCTGCTTTTAAGTGCTGATTAAGATATTTCATCAAAATTGTGGTTTGAATGATTTTAAAATTTTAAATTGTTTTTAAATTGATTTAAAAAGGGTTTAATACTACCCTCCTGCACTTGCAAGACTTTTTTCTGGGCTGCTTTTAAGTGCTGATTAAGATATTTCATCAAAATTGTGGTTTGAATGATTTTAAAATTTTAAATTTTTTAAAATTGATTTAAAAAGGGTTTTTTACTACCCTCCTGCAGTTGCAAGACTTTTTTCTGGGCTGCTTTTAAGTGCTAATTACAGATATTTTATCAGAACTGTGGTTTGAAAGATTTTAAAATTTAAAATTTTTTTTAATTGATTCAAAAAGGGTTTAGTACTACCCTCCTGCACGTGTAAAACTTTTTTCTGGGCTGCTTTTCATTGCTGTTTACAGATATTTCATCTAAACTGTGGTTTGAAAGATTTTAAAATTTTAAATTTTTTTAAATTGATTAAAAAAGGGTTTAATACTACCCTCCTGCACTGGCAAGAGTTTTTTTCTGGGCTGTTTTTCAGTGCTGATAACAGATATTTCATCAATACAGTGGTTTGAAAGATTTTAAATTTTTTTTAAATCAATTTAAAAAAAATTATTTTTAAAATCTTTCAAACCACAGTTTTGATGAAATATCTGTAATCAGCACTGAAAAGCAGCCCAGAAAAAAACTCTTGCCAGTGCAGGAGGGTAGTATTAAACCCTTTTTAAATCAATTTAAAAAAATTTTAAATTTTAAAATCTTTCAAACCACAGTTCTGATAAAATATCTGTAATTAGCACTTAAAAGCAGCCCAGAAAAAAGTCTTGCAACTGCAGGAGGGTAGTAAAAAACCCTTTTTAAATCAATTTTAAAAAATTTAAAATTTTAAAATCATTCAAACCACAATTTTGATGAAATATCTTAATCAGCACTTAAAAGCAGCCCAGAAAAAAGTCTTGCAAGTGCAGGAGGGTAGTATTAAACCCTTTTTAAATCAATTTAAAAAAAAATTTTAAATTTTAAAATCATTCAAACCACAATTTTGATGAAATATCTTAATCAGCACTTAAAAGCAGCCCAGAAAAAAGTCTTGCAAGTGCAGGAGGGTAGTATTAAACCCTTTTTAAATCAATTTAAAAAAATTTAAAATTTTAAAATCTTTCAAACCACAGTTTAGATGAAATATCTGTAAACAGCACTGAAAAGCAGCCCAGAAAAAAGTCTTGCAAGTGCAGGAGGGTAGTATTAAACCCTTTTTAAATCAATTTAAAAAAATTTAAAATTTTAAAATCTTTCAAACCACAATTTTGATAAAATATCTGTAATCAGCACTAAAAAGCAGCCCAGAAAAAACTCTTGCAAGTGCAGGAGGGTAGTATTAAACCCTTTTTAAATCAATTTAAAAAAAATTTAAAATTTTAAAATCTTTCAAACCACAATTTTGATGAAATATCTTAATCAGCACTGAAAATCAGCCCAGAAAAAAGTCTTGCAAGTGCAGGAGGGTAGTATTAAACCCTTTTTAAATCAATTAAAAAAAATTTAAATTTTAAAATCTTTCAAACTACAGTTTTGATGAAATATCTGTAATCAGCACTAAAAAGCAGCCCAGAAAAAACTCTTGCAAGTGCAGGAAGGTAGTATTAAACCCTTTTTAAATCAATTTAAAAAAATTTAAAATATTAAAATCTTTCTAACCACAATTTTGATGAAGTATCTGTAATCAGCACTGAAAATCAGCCCAGAAAAAAGTCTTGCACGTGCAGGAGTGTAGTATAAAACCCTTTTTAAATCAATTAGAAAAAATAAAATTACAAATCTAGATTCCTCTTGACGAGGCACTGTCACTACTACGCAGTTTTTACAATTGCGGTCACTCTTAACATTTGTGCTGATTAGAGACAGTAGTGATACCTAGAATCGTGTCCGAGATCGCTAAGATCCGGAGCATGCGCATAAACATATTCATAGGATGTCGATGTTACTGGTAACACTGGAGGAAGTAATCGATAATTTTTTCGGGGACGAAATGTCCGGGGACCAAATGTCCGGGGACGAAAACGACGTATCCCGTATTATGCAGTTTAAAAATCATGTATTGGTACCAATTCCATATATATTTTTATTTTAAAGTAACAGATGGTAAAAATTCAATTTTGTTTCCGTATGATATATATTCTTGAATTATAATTTCTAAAACCTTGAGGATTTTTTAGATTTAACTTTTTTTTGTCCAAAGACTAGTTGAAATTTATCACTTTACCCTGATATATGTACTAAATTTATTATTAATAACATGTAAAGTGATGAAATTTCTTCATTTATCATTATTACCGTAAAATAGGCATTCCTTGAATGGATTTAGCTTTGTGAAGCGTAGATAGTATTTATTGAAAGATTATAAAATACCATGATGTACTATCTATTTTGAAAACAGATTCGATTCCATTTGTAAAATTCAAGTTGTATAATGATATAGTTATATAATATTTTGTAAAAAATATTATTGAGAAGTATGTTTTATGAATCAAAAGTTTAGTGAAATTGATAAAGTAATCAGCGCCATTCATTGCTTTTGTACTCTCTTTGAAAATAAAACTTACAACTGAGAACATTTTTTATAGGTCCATAGAAAATATTCATAGAAATCATACAACATTCCATTCATAGAAAATATTCGAATAGTTCGTAAAATCAAATGTTCTTTTGTAAATATAAACATCGCCATTCAAATTTCATATGAACCAAAAAAATTGTAATTGCATTCCACGATTATTTACATACAAATAAACTAAAACAGCTACTATTCCTTTCTGTTTCAAAGTTTTATTTTTGAAAATGTATGTTTTCATTTTGTTTGAATTTCAAATAATCTCATATTTACTTTTCTTTTTAAATAAATACCATAGTATCAACATTCATTCATCTTTTTATTATTCAGCAGTTTGTTTATTTCCTTATTATTCGAAATAGTAACGCTATTATCACTATTCCTTACACCGAAAGTACATTTGTCAACTGATGATAATATTCCTTACAAATCTCATCTGAATAGCTGAATCAGTTCGTATAAAATATTTTAAAAGTTTTAGTTCCAAAATAAGAGTTACATAATGTATGTAAACTATGTTACATATCAGATTTGTTTGAATAATTGCCATGTTGGATAAAACGAGCGTTGTCTGTAGTATGCAGTTTCAAACTGCTAAATTAAATTCATGGAATATTGTCATCTACATGGTATCTGGTCTTTGTATTAGTAAAAATGACCATGCACTTAAAAAAGTTTTCCAAGTTCACTGAACTGATTTCTAAAGTAGTAGAAAAGAAGAAATTAATTAAGAAAAGTTGAACAGTTTTTAATACGTATAATGTTCTACTTCACCTACAACCACAAAATTTCATTTTGGATTTTCAAGTAGGAAAGAGGATACTTTATTTATAGTTTCCTCCTTTTTTAAAGTTTATAACATGTTTCGAACATATTTCCTTGATACACTTTTTTAAAATATTTTTGTGCTTAAAGCTATTTGAACATTATAAATTTCCGGGTTTCAATTACATTTCCCAATAAAGAGGCACAGAATAGAAAAAGGTACAATATTAGTAGAATTCGGAAAAATTGTAAAAATTGTTCTATTCACAGCTACTTTTGATTTTTTAAGTCCTGGATGAAATTTTAAACACTAAAATCATCCAGCTATGACTCATTTGGAAAATATAGTGCTGTCCTTTAAAAACAACCCACTCCAAATTGTACCCTAAAAGAACCCATTGAGATTTTTTAATTAAATAATTAAAATAATTTTACCATCTCATATACCCTGTCTTCTATGCCCTTTAGAGTGTCAGGGGTGTAAAAACTGGTCAAAGAACGGTTTATTTACTTATTTTTTAAACAAGCTGAGATAATGTAGATTTTTGGCAAAAAATTTGCTTCAGATTTGCAGATTTTGTAAAAATGCATGTTACAAAGACTTTAGAGCATTTTTCGCGCGTTTTTATGTTATCCCATTACTATGAGAATAAAATATTAAAGTTTTAGCTCAGTCGGCCAATTAGAGTCCTTCTAGGAAAAAGTGTTTTTTTTTTCAAATTCTTACTTAATTGGCTGCCAATTTGTAATGGATAGTTGGAATTAAAAATGCTTAGCACTAAAATGTTAGGGAGGATGAGTCGCTAGTACAGTTTTTTGTTCGATTTAATTATCCTTTTTATTAAGCTTTTAATGAAGAAAATATGAAACAGTGGGTTGTTTTTAAAGGACAGCACTATACATGTTAGTGGCAGTAAATCAAGTTAATCTGTTTAAAAATCGTCTCCATCAATATTCATAGGATAAGTTCTATTTTTCTTTGAAGTTAATTAAATTATCAGTTGAAAAGTTTCACACCAAGAAATTATTTTTTTCACTCTCCATACCCAACTAGTTTATATAAAACAACTTAAGTCGCCCTTACTTTCATTAGTTCAATAACTTATTGCAGGAAGCATAAATCGTAATTTAGATTCAATCTCATATATCATCAGTCAAACACCAAGCACCATTCCACCAATTATCAAAACCTTCACATTAATACAAGTTACTATCCTCTCACACAATACAATAACCGCAAAAGAAACACCAAATAACCCATTAACCACTTGCAGCAAATCAACACAGCAGCTCTCCTAATTATCCCTTTGCTTCTACAGCCCCAACGAGTGCGATTATGAGCCAGGCAGAAGCAGCGGCCACAAATAACCAAACAAATTTCATTACGGCCAGGCCAATCCCAGTATTGACCGCTCATTCTCTCCAACACTGTCCTTGACGCAATTAACGGGGGAAAGCGACGGTCCGAAGGAATTTCCCGGGTCCTTTTGCGAGGGCCTTCTTACTTTGACCGGTCGAGTATGTTATGGAATGGCTGCCGATTCACCTATCAAAAAAGCCTGTGAGATCTAGGGAGTTCGGTGACACCCAGGTGCAACCGGGGCTTATAAGTTTAACTTAGTTTTTAACCGTCAATAAATTTAATTGCTTTATATAAATTTTATTAATTTTTTTAAGAATATGTAAGAATAAAATTTTTAGCAGATTAATATTTTTACCGTATAAATCGTTGTTGTTGCTGTTGATGCATATGTCCGGTGTTTAGAAACGCTGAACCAGGTCCATGAATCTCATCACTCTCAAAAAATCCAAAACTAAAAGGCACTGCCTATTTGGACGATCAATATACAACTAAACTCTACTCTTATTTCCAAGGCAACGGTTCTGATTGGAGATTACACTAAGCGCCATGACTGCTACGTACGTAACTGCGAGACCTACGGCGCATGGGCCAACTGCCGTTTTTGTCGTCCAAATAGACACTTCAGCCGCGTTCACAACAGCAATTCTACCGGAGGAAAGACAGAGAAAACCGGTTTTGCTTCCACCGCTCTCCCTACGCAGGGAAGAAATCACCTGACTGTCAGTTGGAAATTCTCTCCTGGGCAAAAGTCGTAGGAAAAGTTTTAATTGGATCAACCTCCTGTAGAGGGCGCTCTCGCTCGCTTCCCGTAATGCATTTCTACGAGCTCGCTCGCTTGTCACGTCATTCTTTTTACTGGTAGGACGAGTACTCTTGTGAACGGGCTATTCAATTTCCTCACGGCTGGTTTTAGAAGATCCCTTGCCCCTACTTCTTTAGCTCTTTCTCCGGTTGAACAGGTTGGCTGTTGTGAACGCGGGTTTCTATACTAAAATTGGGTCCGTTAAAAGATCCAGTCAGGACAAAAACCCAGACAATCCAGAACATGGTCAGAAGTGGCCTGATGGTCAGTACACTTCATACGGGCTGGAAAATCCTTTTTTCTATTGGAATAAGACAACGATTTAAAGTGCCCATAAATATATAAAATACTGGTATAAATGGTAAAAAGTGTAAGTTATTTTCGTTTGCAGATAACGGTCTTGTTTCTGTGCATCTTGTTCGTTTTCTAATGCCATGGCTCAGCAGGAGCACATTAAAGTTCAGGGGTTTGAAATACAAACCTGAAATATAGGTATGTTACTTCAGAGAAAGCTAAAAATATAAATATAAATAATCCATAATTATTCTTTAACATTAGAAGTCAAGTTTAGAATTGATTTCTTCCTTTACTCATACATGTTGATTCAATACTACTATAAACGGACAAAAAAGCGTATAAACAATCTAGCGAGACAATGGAATAAATTTACTGTTTTTTTTCAATCCGAGGATTCAACTCAGAGATTTCCAAAATCATAAAATTCCGAGGAACTGAGGACAAGACTTACTAACCCTAACTTTTCAATATCTTGAATAGCCTTATGACTAATTCATATATTTTATAGAACGTTATTTCAGGCAACTGAAAAGATTTGGCCTTCCTTTTGTTTCAATGCGGCACCCCTATATAAAACGAACTTCAAGTTGTTTCAAAAGAAATACCATTACTCGGCTTACCCTTCAGTTGGTTTCTTCTTGAAGATGAATTTACTTCAAAATAACAATATTCAGGTTTTTTTAAAGAGTAAATGTGTTTCGTCTTTTCTAAAACATCTCCTGGATTTTGGAAATGGAATGCATTTTTCATGACCACAGTTCCTTAAGAGATTTGGAGTATTATATTGCTGGATGCTCAATATTCTCCGTGAGAGTACGTACTGTGGGAGAGGCGAAAAGTACCTTTTAGCACGTGAAGAAAATTTCGTTGAGGCAATTTGGGTTTATTGAAATTTGTTGTTTCTGGTTTGCCGTTGCTATGGAAAAGCTCTGACAAAGCAAATAGATAAATGTATTTTATTTATTTTTCAGAACGATCTACAGAATCTCACTTGAAAGGAAAATTTCATCACATCCTGTGATTTATTTAGTAAAAGTGGAAGATTTTATTTTTAACTGCAAATGTTAGGCTAGGTAGAAATTATGACTTTTTCCTTTTTTTTGTGAATTGATATTTTTTCCTTCTTGTAATAATTTTGAATGTGTCAAAATATTGTTAAACTTTATTTAAATAGCTGAAAAAACCTAACGAAACGTATCATTATGGTTCCCGCTGCGTTATAAGAAAGTTAATGCAATATCCGGGAAGACATGGGTCAATGGAATGTTCCAAGTACCATCCATGTGGAAGAAATCGTTTCGAGAATCATAGTAACTTCTTTATTTACTACCTTTTCGAAAAATATTTTAAACATTTTTCAAAACATAATTTTTTATTATTTAAACAATTTATTATACTTAGAAAATACCAAAGCTACATGTTTAAAAATTAAATGTAAAAACACTTAAGGATATAAAGACCCTTTTAAGGTTTTATGTTTTTTAGTGTTTAATTACATTTTAATTATTAAAAAAGATGAAGTAATTATTATTACTAATTATTATAAGTTTAATTATTATTGTAATTCTTTCAGAGAAAAAAAAATATTCAGAGACTTTCTTCAAGTTCTTATTTTCCTTTAATTAGTTTACCTATTTAAAAAGTGACTCCATTGACCAATTCCCAAAGAATAAATTTTGATTAACTTTCAATTAACCAACCATTAAAGAAGGTAAATATTTTCAATCAACTAATTTCACTAATCAGTGATGTATGGAAGATGGAAGTAAACATGCTTTATATTCATAAAATAATTACTCCCTTGAGATATTTTCCTCTGATTATGAAATTATGTATTGAGTTCTGCTGCAGTACAAACAAAGTCCACCGAAAGAGTTTGAATTATTTGGCGTAAATACTGTAAAAAGTAGTTCAAAACATATTATAAAAGCATAAAATTTTTGTGTTGCATGCAGTACTTTGTTGACTATTTAAATTTCATTTATTTTTGCAAATAATTAAAATATAACTCTAAAATTTAATAATGTGACAACAATACATATTTTTCAGGCAAGTTACTTGCTTTTATGACCCTCTATTAGTTAAAAGGTTTTTTCTCGATCCTCTTCAACCTTAAGTTAAATTCAACATAATTCTTCTTTTGAAAAATATTTGATCTGAAATGGATATTTATGTATTAAAATTGGTTACATTTTAATGAAATAACTACAATCCCACTGCGATTTAAATATAGTGATCTGTTTACATTTAATAATGAATGGTAAAAGCGAAAAATTTGCATATGCTAATGAGTCCTATATAATTATATATTTTATAAACTCTAGTTAGTTATGACGTAAACTAACAAACTAAATTAAAATTGTATTTGAGTTATAAGTGAAGAATATACACTGTGTGTGTATCATTTCATATTTCAATGAATCCAAATACTCATTGATGTCTAACGAAGCGTTTAATGATTACTTGAGAAAATTAGTTATTACACAATCAGACCTGAAAAAACATCAGATTTAGTTGAAAATGGTTGGTATAGTGTACGACTGTTTTGTTAAAGGATTTTATTTCCCAAGGGTGTTCATTTCATTCTCCAGGAACAATCCCTCCAGGCCCTTATGCAAATCTTGCTTCCAAAGATTTGAAAATGAAGTTCTCGGAATTTCCCTCAGGTTTTGAATTCCGTCTGTATACCACGTGATTTAGAATTCAGGATTCTGTTTTGCAGATAATCTTACTCGAGTTAGACTGCTTTTGGTAAATTAAACATAGCCAATTCTCAAAGTTTGGCTAAAATGGAAAAACAACAACAAGTCCAATAGTTACAACACAATAGAGTAGCTCTTCCTACACAGAATACATTGCAACAATTGAAGTAAGAATGTTTCATTTGGTAGGGACGCGTCTATAAAATGTGTATGTAAATTTACATTGTGTTCATATATTGTAAATTAACTAAAAGAAATTTACTTTTAATTTACTGTTCATGGTGAGAAAAAAATTGCGTGTTTCTTAAAAAATGAAATGAATTTTTTTTTATTTTTAAATTTTTTATCTTTAAAAATTAAAATTATAACCCAAACTATTTGATCTCATAAAAGCTAAAGTAATAAACTAAACTAATGTTTTAACCGATTGATCAAATGTTGAAATTGTAACCAAAATTGGGTCTTCGGAGGTATAATTTTCATGGGTGGATCCCACCTTAGCAGCCCGAAATATTCAATGTTACGTATCTACTTTTGAGTATTTTGCTTTAATTCAACTTGTAATTTTTCAGAAGTGGCGAAATTACAGTTGAGTTGAGTTGTTACTTTCGTGGCAATTAGTGCCTTTAAATAAGTTTAAAACTATTTAGAAACCTTAATTCGTTAAAATATATCCTGTGCAAGCATGTTTTTTTTTATATACAGCACATCTACAGAAGAGAAGATTCCGAATCGTAGCCTAAGCTTATGTCCTAAACGGGTGGACATGGGGCAGTTATGGCGAAAGCATTTATATTTCTAGGATAATTAAGGGACTTTTATACCCCGATCAGATAAAAACATTTGATTTTATTAGCCTCCTCTCCAGTTGCCTTTTTTGGGTATCCAAGAGTTAAAATATGTCGTACCTAAAAACTTATGACTAGAATCCGGTTTCTTGCTTTTTTAAAATTCTTTTACAGCATGTAATTCTAATTTCCAGTTTGTATGGTTGGAGTTTACTCATACTGAAACTTCATTCATCTATTGCATCTTCAAAGTGAAAATTTCTAAACACATAAGAATTTATTTTCATAAAGTAGTATCTACAATGAGTAAAATTTTTCTTATTTAAAATAGTGTATGTAAATTCAGACCAATTTCCCATGGTTTAAAACTTGTTTAGTTTTTCACACAATGGTTTTCTCAGCTATAAAACCAAACATTACCACAAAAGGCAAGGCTCATTGTTATCCTTTGTTTCAATGTTGCTTTATACTTAAAAAATCAATGTTAATTACTTGTAAAACAAAGAGTCATTTTTCATTATCCAAGTAGTAAACAACAATGGATACATTTAAAAAGATATTTATAATACTCCACGCTTTAATTGGATGTACTTATTCATTCATAAAATTTTATTGATTAGTACAAACAAAGTGTTATGGTATAAACACTCAAACACTTATAAACCGAAAGGTTCCTGTTTGACATTTGTTTTAAACCAGACCAAGCTTTACACAATATCTTAAAGTAAAATAAATAATAATGAAGGTTGAGAATAAGCAAACACTTTGCTTATTTTCTTCTTTTAAGAAATTAGTTTCTTTGTGAAATCGACTTAGTTACTTTATTTATAGAATTACATTGAATGCATACATTTACTTCATTTCATTGTAATAAAGTTCTCAGAAGCACAAAATGTGGTTGAACGTTATGTGAAGATACGGGGTCCGAGTGATTACTACCTATTATTTAGATTTAGATTATGTTAAATTCTGTTTTTTTTTACAACTATTAAGAACTTATTTGGGATATAAACTTCTTGGGTTGGTGTTTGTATTATAGTATTTCCAGTTTGGACGTATATTGTACTAATTTTGATTTCCCTCACCAATAGAGTCAACATTTTTTAGAACTATTGATATTAATCTTCTGGTATAACTGGGCTTTATTAGTCAAAAAAAGCATTGAAAACCTGGGATTTAACTTTATTTGGACATCTCAAAATCCTGACCTGGATTCCTATTATCTACCTATTATGTTACAAACCTGTCGCGATCAATGCCTACAACGAGATTTCTCAATGATGGAGAATAGCACCCACTTTCCCCACTATAAATTTATAAAGAATTGTCCCACCCCTGAAAACTATTTACTATCCGGCTCCGATATTTATGTAAAAAGAATTATTTTCCAATTACGTTTAAACCAAAATAAAATCTTCTATAAGGGTCAAATATTTGAAGTTAATTTTAGTAACAAATGTTCCTTTTGTAACACCGATGAATTTGACACATATGGAACTATATATTTAACTCATGTCCTATTTATAGCTATTATCGAAACAAATATTTATTATACACAAAAAATTTTACCTTTGTCTTGAATGAGCCTAACGCTAACTATTTCAATATTCTATGCTTCCTGACTTCCGTTTTTAAGCTTCGCCGAGAAATTGGAGAGGATTTTAGTTGATTTATTTTAGTTCATATTTTGTTCCTGCACTCGGTTTGTAATTGTCTTGACTTGTATTACAGTGATTTGTTAAAACTTTTTTAAATATGTTAAAAGTTCATGGCATTTAAAACTATTTGTGTTATTTGTAAACGGGCAATGCCCAATACAATAAACTTTTTCTATGTCTATGTCTATATTAATCTTCTGTTTAGTAAAATATGAGTGTGCAATATTAAGTAGAAATTCTTCTAACTCATTTTAGGAAAAAAATACTTAAGAATAAACTTATTCATAATTCTTCCAGAAAAAATTTAAGAACATTACATTTATTTTTTAGAACTCACTCATCATTTCTATTTTAAAGGTCCAGATCCGATTTATTCATTTGAAGGCTCAAATGAAAGAAATATTTCGTCTAAGTTCCTCAACCGAAAAATTTCTAATATTAGAATCTAGAAATTGAAGTTGATCATTCCCCCATCGTCTTTGAGTTTTCAATCAAGCAGTAGCACTTTTCTTGTTAAAGTGAAATATATTTCATAGTTTCCATCTTCATTCCGTAAAGGGCAATTAGATTACTCAAGCTGACGATTTTAAGTGACTTTAGAATATTTTTCATGGATTCAGAATTAAGATATCTTTGTTCAGAAAAGACCATGAGAAACTGAAGCTTCATTTATTTATCTTACGATGAAATCTTTTCCTCGATTTAGTTTTATTAAAAGTTAAGAACTTAAATTATGGAAACTGATAGAGCATGATATTTAATTAGCCGTCTCAATTGAATACAAAATTAATACTTCTTTCTGCTTTTAATATGCTGAAAGAAATATTTCGAAATGTTTTAAAAACTGAATTATTTTCAGTTAGTAATAAATGAGCTGTAAAGTTCATTGGATTGAAAAAATATTTTGATCCTTAATTAGTTTTCTAATTTTTTTTGGATATTGTGTTTGAATGTTTTATGAAAAGAAATAATTTATTTTATCAATGGTCTGTGTCAGATAAGAATGCATTTTTTCAGTACTATATTAACAAATAAAATTATAAAGCATGTATCATATTGACGTTCATTCCAATGAAGTTATCCGTTTTTTTTTAAATTAGCAGTATTTACTTTATTTAATAGAATGTGTTCTTTGATCTGAATGAGAAGTTATTTAGTATTTTTTTAAAAAATGTTAAATATTGTAATGGGTTTTCAAAATAAAAATTTTTAGTTTCTAAATAGAAACGCCACTTTGAAAAAGGGAATCAGTCAAAAAAAAATGGCAAACCGACTTTTTGTGAACTAAGCACTAATAAACTAGTGAACTAAGCAGAAATACATTTTGATTGCCTATAGAGTGTTTTCAGGTGACGTCACAACCGGTTATTTTCTTTTAACGGTGTACCTTCTGTAGGGCTTTTAACTGTTGCTAAGGTCGTGGTTTATCTGTTGCTAAGGCGGTTTTTAGGTATGGGATCACGTGATTGCAAATGCTCCAATAGAAGAATTCCACGGCTAGTCATTTTCTGTAACTGTTAACCTCTGTAGGGCAAAAAACTGTAACATCTATTGTTGCTAAGGCCGTTGTTAGGTCCGAGTCATGTGATTGAAAATCCTCTATTAAAGTGATTTAAGGTAGATTTTTTTTTCATCTGAAATTACACTTCAACAACATTTTGAAAACACATTGTGAAAACACATATTTACAAGGTTGAAAAAGGGAATAAGTCAATTACTTTTTTTCAACTGTAAAATATTTTTGAATATACTTATATTTCGATTATTTTTCTGTACTCTAAATAGGGTCCTGAATTTCCACTACAAATATGGAGGTTATACAGTGAAAATTCTATTACTTATACAGGTTGGGTTTTTTTTCCGATTTTCTCAAAACTTGGTTTTTGGACTTATCCCCTTTTCAAACTGACAATTCAATTAAATCTTGATATCAACGCGCGTTCTCTTTTGTAACAACGCTTTTGGCAACGATAAATAAATTCCGACTCATGTTTATTATTAAGAAAAAAACTCTATATCCAGTTGGTTACATGTAGCGGGAATGTCAGTTCACGTAAAGAGAGCGTAATCCATGCCTTTGTAGTAACTTCCCTTGACGTTAATCGAGACCAGAGGCATTACTTTAATTCTCTCAAACAGAATACCTTGGCTTTACAAGAGAGCCGTATAAGCATCATCAGCCGAAAAGAGAAAAGAATATCGCAGGATATCAAGAACATTCACCGTACTACAAAAGAAAAATAGATGGGGTCATAACGTGGTCTGGGGGCAGGAAATAGGACATAGGAGTCAATGGCAAATGTATGGCTTATAGTAAAGGGTAACTGTATGGAATGTAATTACGGCTGGGGTCCAGATGGGTACCGCTCTAATCAGTACGGCTAGTGTACGGCAAGAGTGGGGATGATAGGCATGTCTGGAAGTCATTCTAGATATGGAGTGATGGAGCTTATCGTGGTTTTTGAGGGATCATTTAACAGGTAGGTATATGTTATTTTTTTATGGAATGTGGTTTAATCGCAAAGTAATAGTTTAATAAATATTATCATAATGTTGTTGTTGAAGATTTGGAAAACTATTGATTTTATAATGTAACACATTGGCATTGTTGCAGTTCCAAAAGCCCTGATGAGGTATCATTCTATAATTATAAATTTTTGTCATTTTGACTACTAAGATATTACTTCATTGCTTACTTTATATTGGTATCGATATCTGTATAAATTTCATACAAAACTTTTTTAGTTCTATTTCTTCCTGAAATAATTATTAGACAATAGAAAACACAGTTAACTGTTTGTAATCTTTTTGCAGGTAAACGATTGAACTTTGTAATAAACAGGTTAAACTTGGTGAGAGCTTTTGTCTACAGTTTTTAAAGAATTCAAAAATTCTTTAACCCTTCCAATCTTTAACCACCTTGAGTTGCCATTGAATTACATTAAAAATTCTTAGGCCGACCAGGAATGGAAGGGTAAATAAGCAAACAGAATGGAAAATTGAAAATTTTTGATAAAAATACTTTATCTAAAGCTAAGATTTTACATTAGCTATATGTATTTAGAAGAATCATATTTTTTTATTATTTCTTTAGCCATAGTTTTATCAATTCCAAGAACGAATATACACAAGGTTAGTTTTTATTAATAGGTATAATAAAGAATGTTTCTACTCCAATGGAAATAATATCAAGTGTAAATACAGTCTAAGAAGCCAAAAAAGTTACTGTTGATAAAATCAATAGTAGAGGGATTTCTAAAGTCTGTAAGAAATATTTTTTTCCTTTTTACCCTTTAATTATGTTATCAATTCAAACAATTTTACGTGAGCGTCCTTCTAAAAAATGAAGCTTTTTAAATGTTTTTTAAAAATTTATTTGATTTATCTAGAATTAATGAATACTTCGTATAATTAGGGGTGTTTTTGAAAAGATGCATCAAAAGAATGGTGACTTTGCAATTTTACATAAAAAAAACTATTATTGAATTGATTTTTAGAAACCTCGTGCCTTTTGTCCTTCTATAAAAATTTATCGTTTAACTAGTGGGACTTTCAGGGAAGCTCTGGAAGATCTTAGAGAAAAAACACTGTAGATTCTAAATCATTTTCATTTGCATTTTTACTTAATTAAACATTTTCAAAAAAACGTTATTTTTATAGCCCTAGAAAAAGGCGGATTGATATTCAATCAAATAAAAAAAGTTAAAATAGGGAAAATAATTGAAGTAAAATTTTTACCATTTAAAAATTTATTTAATTTTGAGGTTATTATTTCCATATCAACCTCAGTCTTTTAGTTGAACCATGAAAAACGTAATAAAAGACCAACTACACTTTTAGTTCTACGACTAAAATCTAAATTTATTACGCTATACAGGGTGGTTAAACAGGGTGGTCCCGAGCTCTGGACTGTACAGCCGGATTCTTTGCATGGAGTACTTATAAAAATGTACCTCTATGACGAATATTTTTTAGGAAAATTACGAGTGAAAAAGTCAGTACAACATTATATCCAGTTTACGCTAAAACGGTTTATAAAAACGTAAGCATAGTTATGTCTGTAGGCTAAGATGCTAAAAATTTCCATTGAGCAATGAGCATGCATGTGTATAATTAAGTTTTTATTATCGGATATGACTTACATTCATTATAGTTATTTGGGCGTTTTTTATGTACTCCACTCAGAGAATTTTTCTATTCAGTGTTTGGGCTACTTGTTAAAACACACTGCAATAGGCATTACTGCTATATTTTTATTGAACAGTTTTATTTTCAAACATAATTTGTTTTAATAAAATAATATCTACCTTCCTTCTTTGCACGGTAGACACCCTTGTCTCTTTCTATAAAATACAAGTAAAACGAAAACATATCATTTCTCAGTAACTACTAAATTCCATTACTTTTTTTCTGATTCTAATATCTTCTCCAAAAATAACTCAGAAAAAAAATCCTCCTTGAAAATATCTCCTCCAAAATCACATTAAGGAAAGAGAAAATGTGCCATTACTCCAGCATTCCAAATTGAGCAACCACTTCTCAGCAAAACCCGTGTCCAGTAATTAAGCATCCAGAGTTCAATCCGGACGTAATTTGACAGATATTTTATAATTAGTGTTTCATTAAGTCATTTATCAAGCGGCGCAATGAAGATAATCAGCAACCTAAGTGTGGATGATGCTTATCGCACTAGTGTCCTACTCGTTAATGGTAAATTAGTCCAAGCAACCTTAAAAGCTCCCTACTAAATGTGACAGAGGAGATAAGCAAGGCGTTTTAACGAGGGCTAGGAAGCTGTTTTTTTTTTTCTTGTGTTTCGAGCAGCGGATGTCTTAAGTGTGTTAGGGAAATGAGTGCATAGCTGGTAAAGCGTATCGGTGACGGAGACACATATTGAGTGACTTGAATTCATTAATTTGAAATGGAGATTGTGACGTTTAAATGAAGGTTGCTTCTGGGGTTATGAATATTTATTTTTCCCCGATGCACCGAAAATTAATGTATGAATTTGTTTTTAATAAAGTTATTTCCATGTAAATTTTATATTTGACAAATATAGTGGGACTTGACTGCATTTCCAGAAGGTTTGGATGTAAGAATATATAATTTAGTTACGTCTAAAATTCTGAAAAGTTGTTCAGAAAAATAATTTATCAATAACTGAGAGCGAAAAGGGGAATTAAAATTTGTACGTGGTATTTTCAGACTTGCTTATGTGCCTAGTTAGCAGAGCATACTTTAATAGCGATAAAAAGGGCAAATATAACATTATTTAAAATGACTAGGGTATCCAGAAATTGTCTTAAATAACATTAAAATATTCAATATCGCCAGGCATCATCAAATCTGAACTTGCGTCAAAGTGACTCGCATATCTTTGATGCTTAAATCTGAAAAATCAAATTTATGGCAGATTTGTTAAAAACATTATATTAACCGCATCAGAAATCTTTATAAAACATCCATCGATCATATTGTTCTTCAGTAAAGATATGGTCTACTTACACATTTTTATCAAAACTTCACCAACTTCCCTAATATAACACAATGGTCTAAATCGCACACAAAGCAAACATTTTTTGGAGATTCCTAGATATGTAGGTAGCTGCTGATCGAACACTGATGCAACAGCTGCCAATAAACCAAGGACAGTAAAAAAAAAAAACAAAGCAAAAAATAACATTGACAAAAGTTACAGATCCAATATTCGGAAGCCTTTTTTTTTGTTCCATGCAGAGTTTTTGACATCCAATAATAAATTGCCCCGATCCAAGCACGGTTGGGTTACACCTTCTTTCTTATATCACATTAAGATGATGTTCAACTGTCAACGCAAGATATAAGTGGAAATAAAAACAGCACAAAACATGAGAAGAAGAACCAGAGATCTAACCAAAGTATGAAGAAAAAAAAAGTTTATCACAACAGAGTTAGCCATGACATGGTACCATAGTATCCCAAAACGAAGTGAGTTTTTCGTATTCGCATAGGATAAAACTTCCTAGGTCTCGACAGCCGCTGCTGTTGTATGTTGAGTTTTAGAATAGATATTGTTCTTAATAAAAGTGGGTTTTTCACGAGTCTATTCAAAGAAAATATTCAAAGGATCCATTCAGATACCCTGAGGTTTGAATAAAAAGCATTGAATAGTGAAGGTGAACTCAATGCTTTTATGGTGCAATGCAAAAAAGAGTACTTATTTGCAACACTTTTTTTAATGTTTACGTAGTAAAATCAGTTATACTGTAAACTTTTTTACATATTTACTTATAATACAAGGAATACGACTTAAAAAAAGATTCTCCAAAATTTAAATCCAGTCTACTATCATTTCTAAAATCTTGAAGGAGGGGTTTTTTTGTTATAAACAGCTCTTTTCACTGAAGGTTTTCCGTTATCACACAGCCTAAGGACGTTACGAGAAATTATTCAACTCTTTTGGAAACATGTTAAAGTAAAAGAAGACATTTTTCTAAGTAAAAAAGTTCTGGTATCAAACAATAATCCGTGACAGCATAATTAAAACTTAATGTTTCGTTACTCCTAAAAAAATTAAATCTTTTGAATAAATTATAACTTTAATGATCCTTCTAATACGTATCCAAACCAAAATGTTGAAAAGGAAAAACAAACCAGTCAGGAATATTTTCAGACACCTGTTATTTCCCCGTATCTCAATTACCCCCTATATTTCGGGTAACATTAAATTTGCGATATTTTTTATACTTTTTGTCGGTTTTCGAAAAACAAAACAAGTTAATTACTGTTTCCATACATGGTGAAATTATTAAGGTTTTGCAATAGATAATGTGCAAAGAATAAACTTGCGACTAAAGAATAACTTGTTTATTTCAGAATTTGTAATTGTTCAATTTCTTTTTGTTTTTTGTATAATTAAGTGAGTTATTTTTCTATAATGTGTATTCGACACTACATAATACGAATCGCTCCATATTATTTTTCAAGTAAATTACTATATCTTCTAAAATAAATCCAGATACTTTATGTTTATAGCGTTCAATAAAACATTTTTTTAAATATCACTAGGGGGCCTGCCCCCTGCTCGCTATCGCTCACCAGCCCCCGGAACTACTTCGCAGTTCTTTTTAGATCGCTTCGCGATCTCAGCGAGCAATGCTCGCTTGTTCCATCTTACCAATCACACCGCTGGTCGGCTTAATTAATGCTCCTTTACAACCGAAACTACTTATCACTCTTGCTGATAAATAATTTAATCCAAATCATCCCGAAAAAAACTATTACTGAAATATTACTTTCCTAACTTAAATTGAAAATAAAAGAAATCACACATAGTGAGCTATCGCTCACCAACCCTCTTAACTGCTTCGCAGTTCTTCTCAGATCGCTTCGCGATCTTAGCGAGCAGAGCTCGCTTGTTCATCTCAACAATCCAGCAGAAGCCTTTTCTCGCCTTAATTAAGCCTCTTGTAATACCGAAAATACCTCTATCTTGCTTATCAATAATTTAATTGAAATGTTAAAAAAATATTCAGCAAGTCTACTAATAACCATCAACCACATTGTAGAAAAAAGCATTGTTGAAAAGAAAAGAAATCAGACTCATCAATAAAACACTCATAAAACTCGTCTGTTTCTCTAGTGAACGGCGAGAAAGAGAAGAAAAAATTGAAACTTTGAATCTTAATAATTCTAAAACTAATTAGTATTTTTGAAAAAACAAAAAGCCAATATTTTTATAAAAATTATTTCTATGTGTCTTTAAAATATCATAGTTCTACTGTGATTAGTTTTGCTTTTATAACGAAAAAACAGAAAAATCGTCAAAATTTTCGAAACTTTAAAACTTAATTACTCCAAAACTAATTCGAAATTCGAAAAAAGGGCGACTTGGTGCAAAACTGCACATCTAAGAGTATGTGTCTGCAAAAAATCATATTTCTGCTGCTAATAGATTTTGCTGGGGGCGAACTCGCAGCAGAAAAAAATAATTTTCGACTTTGACATTAAATAACTCTAGAACTAATTATCTCATCTATTAGCTTTTAGAACGAAAACGATCCTCATACATTTGAATAGAAATGTTTAAAATTTCACAAATTTCCGTGGAATAGTTTTTGCGTAGTGAGAGTTCAAAATGTTCAAAAATAAAATTTTCAAAAGCAGCGGCAGCTGCGGCCGCGGCGGCGGCGGCGGTCACTGTTACTTTTTTTTAATATAGAGAGAAACTGTTAAATTTATTTGTCAATCTATGAAATTATCTTAAATGCCTACGTAGATCATGAATTATTTTCAAAATAAATTTATCAAAAGTAAAAAAACGGAACCTTTTATTAAGGAACTAATTAATAATACAAGTATTACCGACCTAATGTATTTGTATCGTTAAATAATTCGTAAGAGTACAAATTATTTATGGTTATTGGTATGTTTCTAAAAAACTTTTTGATGAATCATGACATGATATTTCATAGGTAAATCACCAGAGCTGCAGAGAAAGATGGTTTTTAACTGTACTGATTATTAATAATTTTATTTTAATTTTCTATTTGTAATACTTCATTTTCGCTTGCATCGGATAATTTAAAAATCACGCACAACTTCAAAATAAAAATTATAAACAGATAAATCACTTAATCTGATAAATTAAAAACTATTCTTTATAAAGAACATCCCATTATAATTTTTGCTTATTCCAAAATTTATTTTTTATCCTTGTCTTTATATGATTCATTGAATTCTCCCTTGTACGTCACCAACAGATGTAATAACGATAAATATTCAAATACTTTAACTCAAGATTAAACTCTAGAGTATCATTTGATCCTTCCTTCGAACACATTCAAAGCTTAATTAGGCAATTTGTTGCCTCAAAAGATTGCTTAAAATCTATTCCCGGAAAATATTCATCTTAAAAGTAGTTTAAGCTGTGAAATACGAGGCATTTGACCTAGTCAACCCTTAAATCTCTCTAGCCTTTCTAAAAATGTATTTAATTCATAGATTCGGCAGATTAATCTAGAGAACACCCTAATTGCACATCAGCAACACCAAACGTAGTAAACACTTGTCTTGGTAAACAGGTTGACGTATCGTAGAAATTCATTAGGAATATGCTTTACAGGAACATCATCAAGGTATACTATAGATAAACACAGAAATTGAATTACGCGAGTAAAGTAAGATGTTCTGTTGAGGCTTTATTATTAGGTTAATCACTTAAAGAACTAATTACTAGCTACTTAGCTTTGTCGGAAATTTAGGGTTATTTTTGAAACAACTAAGTATGAACATCCTAATTGCATGTTAAAACATTATTCACCACTATAAGTTCGTTAATTAGTTATTGTAATCCTCATTTCATAATAGCGAGGAAATGAACGAAATTAAATACTTATTCACGAATATTGTTCACCCCCCCCCCAACGTAGTTTGATTAATTATTTTAAAATTTAGTCTAAATATTTAACTGCAAAGATAATTAACACATAGTGCTTCAAAAGTCTGTTTCACGGCAGAGGGGGCCCATCTGACACTGCTACCAGTGACGTCACTGGTAGCGGAAGTGACGAGCCAAAGCTTACACTGGCCAATCAGGCTTGTTAAGGCGGAGCGTAAAGTTTCCATGCCACCAGTATCTTTCCCTTATCCCGCTCAAACTGAAAGTGATTGGTTGTTCAAACAGTAAGGAGGCGTTACAAATGACGTCACTGGCAGCGGAAACGAGACGTCACGAGCTTTTTCCATGTCTATGTGAAGAGCCAACCTTATATTCTATAAACCTTGGTTTCACGGCTGTTATTTGGAAACAACATTTCTTAGGTTAATGGAAGTAAGGTGTACCCATAGTATAGTGACCGTTATAAATACACTGAGCAGGCTTAGTACATCGCTTCTAGAGGCGAAATAAGAAAAACTAAAACTATTATAAACCAAAGGATATCCAGTAGAAAATGGTTTCCAATACCATTTCTTTTGATTTTCAATAAAATTTGTATTTATTTGACCTAAAACGCAAAACCGCATGCAAACACTGCAGAACTACCAAATTTGCAAATTTGATTTTTTCAGTAATGTCATGAAATTTAGTATGTTGCTTTGTTAAGATATTGAGAACCATTTTCCAACAAAAAGTGGGGTTCTCTATCACCTCTTTGTTTTTTTAAAATAGTCTCATTTCAACGCTAGAAGCGATGTAGACCGTCTTTAAGGAGTTGACAGGGTCACCTTTTACTATGTGTGCAACTTATTTACATGGCCTCAAGAGATACTGTTTAAAATAAAAATAACTTTTAAAACACCCGGTATGTGTACATAGAAGTGAGTAGAGCTGAATGTCATGAATTTACTCACTGGTTCTTTGGAATATTTAGTGTGGTTTGTTTTATGTAGGTACCTGTGTAAATTTTATAACCGATATTTTTATCATAAACAAAAATTTAAAATAGTATCTTATTCAAACGCAAGTAGCTACATTGTTATACTTTTAGGTCAACAGAATACTCGCAAAATATTTACAAAATATTTCAATGAGTTATTTGACCGTTTTTGACGAATCTGTTGAACCTATTGGGATTTTATATATATTAACTAACTAATAATATTTTATAATATATTTATCTAGTATTTGACTAAGTTATTGGATAATCAACGAATTCTGGCCTACGGTGATAGCATATTGGCTTGAGAGCTTTGCGTTATATATTGTCAGAGAAAGGACACGTTAATTACACCAAGTTTGAGACTCTCTCCTCAAGTATGTGCCTAATCAATTACTACGTGATTGTTGGATAAGATGGAAGACTTGGATCCCAAATTAAATGCCTTAGTACTCTTAGTAAATTACTCCAGGAATTTTTAAATAATACTTACTTAGCCCAATTAAAAGGACAATTTGATACCTCATTATTTATATTTAAAGAAAAACCGAAGATTGATATAGTATGTCTGAAATGAGTTAAGACACTCGATACCAAGCTTAAGTATACTGCATTTTTTAAAATATTTAAAGTTAAATACATTTTAATTCTTTTCCGCGTTTGCAATTTCAGAAAAATACTAGACGATAAAAATAAGCCTGAATCAATCAGATTTAGCATAATTCCAATATAGAACCTTGTAAGAGAGGTATATTTTTATAATATTTAGAATATTCGATATTTGAAGAAATTCCTTACTAAATTTGTTCACTAAATGAATTTAATTTACTCTAGTTCTACCGGTGAATTTTTCGCATTCTTTTTAACTGTGTTTAAAATTTTTGACTTCATGTTTATTTTAAAGCAATTTAAATCAAATATGATTGTAATCAAATTTGATTACAATTAATTTGATTTGTAGATTGCATAAAAATACCTCAAAACCTATACAACTACAATTACAATAGTTTTACAACTACAATAGTACAATATACAACTACAATAGTTTTAGAAAACATTACATAGAATAATGTAGGATTTCATATCCGGGTAAAGCAAAAAATAATTATTAAAAATGAAAACATGCATGGTTATTATCGAGGCGAACAGTGTAATGAAATAATAAGGTTTAAGGTTAAATATATTTTTCTAAAAATGTGAGTCGTAGACATCAGTTCTTTGGGCTCTTTATGTACTCAACACAAGGCAGAGCTTAGGTGGATTAGTTAAACACCCTGTATACTGCCGTCCTTAGCAAAAAGGGCGTATCTCGGATTTTGGCTATTTTCAGGGTTTTTGCATATCTAGAATCTTTGGAGTCTTCTACACCTTATGATACCTCATTCATGTACCTATGGGTACGAAAAGGTACACAAAAACGCTAGTGAAAAAGGGCGAAACAATGAAATTTCTTGAAATCCTTAGGCGAAAAGTGCTTGTACTGAAAATCTTGATTTTCGGAGATGCGCCCTTCTTGCTAAGGACGGCAGTATAGTAAAATCATGTAAATAAAGTTTAAAATATGTAATTTTTTTAATTAAAAGAAATGTATAAATTGCTTAGAAATTTCTTCGCTTTCAAGGCTGTAATTAGTGGACAAGGACATCCTTTTGAAGGACATCCTCAGTATTTTTGAAGCTCTTCTTAAGAAATTACCACTATGGATATGTCCACTATTGAAGTTTCCATCTTACATAATTTGTTTGCTTCACTAAAATTAAAACAGCTTAATTCACGCACATCCGTAACTTTTTTCTTCCTTTTTTCTATCCAATTTTCCACCCACCGCATTCACATGAAGAAACAACCAGAAGATAAGGGCTTATGCATGATCCCATTGCAACCAAACTTTATCGAAAACTCCGCACTCCCTTACAAGAAACAAATCCCTAACTCCCCATTCTGGAACATACCAGGCTCAGCCCCAGTGATCTGCATATTCCCACATCGGTGACCTGCGCCGTATAATGCATTTCAGAAATAGGTTTTTTCACACCCCATAACGTTCACAAATATACTAACACTTTGCGAGGGTGTTTGTGTTCGTCACCTCTAGCTGCTGCTTTTTGTTCAGTGCGACGGGTTTTTTTTTTCACACCGAGAGTTGAAGTCACAGGATGAATAATTCATGTCTCGAGATAGAAGGGGTGAATTCAAGGTGTGGATGCGAAGGCCCGCATGGCGTTGAGTGGTATTCCGTTTTCTGTCGAAGGTGAGTTTTGAGATTCCAGTCTGACATAAACAAGTGAAACCGGCGGTGGTTTTTTTTTATTATTGTAGGGTGGATAAACAGAAGTTCAGAATGTAACCTGAGTTTAGTTGAAGTTCTTGTCCTGGATGTAATTATGTGAAGCGCATTTCGTTAACGGGTAGAAATAAAGATTGTTATGTATAGTTTATTGTGGTGATGTGTTGGTTTGTGTTTGTGAAAAATGGAGCAAGTATTAGGGACTAGTTAAATGATCTGTTTAAATGGCAATTATTTATCTATGTTTATTTGGCATCATATTGAAAATGATGATATGTAAAATTATTTGAATTTAGTTTAGGCAAGGCTAAACTGGATCTGTTAACTGTGTTATATCACAGTTGCCACGTTAACAGATCCAGTTTAGCCTTGGTTTAGGTTAGAAGGAGAAATAGTTAGTATGGTTTTTCTATAGGTTGAATTGTTAGTTAGTACCAGTTTGATGTGCGAGAGTATCTTTATTGCTGATGTAATCTAAATTGAATAAAACTCAGTAGTATATTTTCTACAAATCTTGGTCTTTTGAAGCAAGCTTCCATCCGGTGAACAAACAATATGTTGAAGGAAATTCTACAGTGTTCTTTAGAAATAGCTATTCGACAGTCATACATCAGTTGATTTAAAAAACTACTTTGGTAATTGGGTATTGATCCAAAAATGTCTGGTAATCTGGAATGCTAGAGTTTATTGACCATTGTATCGACTAAAAGGCTCAGAATAACAGTGGCGTATATCCGTAGCTGTGTGTGAATACAGTTTTAAAGTGAATCGTTCCAGTGTGGAATGCAATTTTGAGGCACATCTTAAAGGTCATAATTTAACTTATTTCTTGTGAAACTCTAGCACACCATAAATGAATAACTTAAGAAAAACTTAAATATTTATTCATATCTCAAATTATTAAGTATGCCAATTGCCAACACCTTCCTCACCAGTTTTACAATTATCGTATCAAAAAAGAAGCTTTAAAAACCACAGAAGTACTACTTAAATTAATTGTTACAACAAATGTGGGGTAGTTCAAATTGAAAAATTAATTATTTTCAAAATAATTGAAAACAAATTACACAAATTCAACTAAATTACAAAATAAGGTTCATTTCCGTTAGAGTCCCCGCTAAATATTGCCCGGTTCTTAGGTCCATGAAGTTGGCCGGGACATGACAGCCGAAACACAATTGGATTATATACATCGTTACTGCTTCGTTACTGCCCGTTACTGCCACCAAAATAATCGTTACTGCCAATTTCCTAATACTATTAGTTTTTTTAAAAAACTTTTTGTCCCGGCCAACTTCATGCTGGCCGGGACACTTTCTTTTTCGGATTCAAAAAACGACTTAAATGATTCCTTTTCGTTACTTCCCGTTACTGCCACAAAAATTTCCGTTACTTCCCTAACCAATTTTCCATAAAAATCGAAAATCGGTCCCGGCCAACTTCATGCTGGCCGGGAAACTTTCTTTTTCAGATTCAAAAAATAGCTTAAACGATTCCTTTTCGTTACTTCCCGTTACTGCCACAAAAATTTTCGTTACTTCCCTAACCAATTTTCCATGAAAATCGAAAATCGTGTCCCGGCCAACTTCATGCTGGCTGGGACACTTTCTTTTTCGGATTCAAAAAGGTGAAATTGGTCTATGTTCATTAGGTAATTTAGGGTGAATCCAGTCAGTGGAAATTCCTCCAAGTTTTATTTTTCTTTCTAAGAAAAAAATTAAAAAAAAAAAATGACAGTCGTTTAATATCAATCAAATTATGAGGAATAATAACTGATAATCATTTTTCCTTTCACTTTTATAGAATTTTATTTATTTATTTTATAAGCAATTAATTGAGATTTCAGAAACCCTTACACAAACTTTCATTCAATCTGATTAAATTTCACTCACAAAAATTAAGAATTGGCAAATTTTACAAATTTTTAAGTTTATAGGTTTTGTTCACAGTTTTAAACGAAAAAATCAGTTGTTTTATTGAATGGTTTAAAATTTGGAATTTAATCTACTATTCCATCCTTAAACACCCGTGTCTTTTGGCAGAAAATCCTATGATCTGAAAACCAACTGTTTGTTCGAATCCTACTAAAATGTCTTCTATTTGTAGAATACGTCTTAGAAAACTCTTAAATTTTTTTATTTAATCAGGTAAGTCCACAAACACCCAAAAAGGATTTGAAATTTTAAAATCTGATGTTACATTTGTCTTTCACTTTTTTTCAATCAATTTTTTTTAAAGTTACATAAAACTAAAATCTCGGGGGAAATATGAGTTTTAAATAAAATACTGATACCTTTTCTGGAGTTATTTACTCACAAGTTACAATTTTAAAAATTCACTCACAAAAATTAAGAATTGGCAAATTTAAATTGGCAAAAAAGTTAATAGTTTTTTATGACAATTTTAATATAACAAATTTCAACTGTTTAATTAAATGGTTTTAAAAGTTCGAAATATTTTATTTTTAACTGTGTATTGAAATGTACATTTATTTTGAATCTCTCAACCTTTGAAAACCAGACTGTAAACCAGCACGATCGTTCGATTCCAGCGTTTACTACAGAAGGCTATCTAAAAAACTAAAACTGCGTATATGTCTGACAACCAACCATCTAACTACCCGTAGGTACGTATTTTAGGGCTGAGCGAGAGAAGTGACATATTTGCAAAGGCAGGTATTGGAAATGTGAAGAACCAATGAAAGAGTTATATTGAATAAAGAGTCCCTATTAACAATGCTGGTTAATTACTGGAAATGTAACTTTTTTTTTACAGTTAATCTAAGCAAAAATTGTACTGCAGGTAAAAATCTTTCAGATCACTCTTGGTTTAAAAAGAAATCTTAAAAGCAAATTAAATCCAGTAGTTGACCGCTTTGGTCATGTACTTTTTTTCTATTTTTCTATTTTAGACAGCCAGTGGTTGACCACCCCTCAAATATCAAATTAAAGGGTTAATATAAAAATAATGATAGTTTTATTTAATTAAACTAAATATATAGGACCTGAAGACATCAATCAATAAACTATTGGAATAAAAACTAGCTGGATGATTTGAGATTGAAATAAATACTCGATACCATTATAGCTAGTAGTGAGAGCGCTTTTTTTGAAGCTTTGTTGATAACTTTGTTTTCTGCTATTTGCGTCTTTTAAGAACAATATTGGAACTTAAGACTGTACATGAGCTTTTAATAAAATGTTAGCTATGTTTTCAACGCAGCAGATTCGAAATAAACACACAACAGTTCTTGTTTTTTGCAAAGTTATGCTCAAATGGTCAACTACTGGTCGGTTCACCCTAAATCACTTTCAGATGAATTTTGATAAAACAAATTAGTTATAGAACGAAAACTGAAGTTGGCCGGGACACGATTTTCGATTTTTATGGAAAATTGGTTAGGGAAGTAACGAATATTTTTGTGGCAGTAACGGGAAGTAACGAAAAGAAATCGTTTAAGTCGTTTTTTGAATCCGTAAAAGAAAGTGTCCCGGCCAGCATGAAGTTGGCCGGGACACGATTTTCGATTTTTATGGAAAATTGGTTAGGGAAGTAACGAAACTTTTTGTGGCAGTAACGGGAAGTAACGAAAAGAAATCGTTTAAGTCGTTTTTTGAATCCGTAAAAGAAAGTGTCCCGGCCAGCATGAAGTTGGCCGGGACACGATTTTCGATTTTAAAGGAAAATTGGTTAGGGAAGTAACGAAACTTTTTGTGGCAGTAACGGGAAGTAACGAAAAGAAATCGTTTAAGTCGTTTTTTGAATCCGTAAAAGAAAGTGTCCCGGCCAGCATGAAGTTGGCCGGGACACGATTTTCGATTTTAAAGGAAAATTGGTTAGGGAAGTAACGAAAATTTTTGTGGCAGTAACGGGAAGTAACGAAAAGGAATCGTTTAAGCTATTTTTTGAATCTGAAAAAGAAAGTGTCCCGGTCAGCATGAAGTTGGCCGGGACACGATTTTCGATTTTTATGGAAAATTGGTTAGGGAAGTAACGAAAATTTTTGTGGCAGTAACGGGAAGTAACGAAAAGGAATCGCTATAACCTTCGCTTCCCCTACCGTCCCCTATGCATTTCTTGGACTGTCATAGCTAGCCTGTGGACAAGTATTCCAAGAAAGAAACGACACGCGGAGAGGAGTGCTATAGCTGTTCTATTCATTTGAATGAATAGGAATTTTAAACTATCGGCGTAAAAGAATTCGATATCCATTTAACTTTTTGGTTAAGTCTAAATAATTATGGTAAATAACCAAAATGTAGACTTGTAAAATCTAAAGGAAGTTAAATTGTTTGGTAATGCTGGCAATCAGTTATAGAATTGGGTGAATAAAAAGTGGGGGGATGGGCGAACCCAACTCCCCCTCCGAAAGAATGTTTTTTACTATGACACATTTATTATTTTATTTGGCATGGAATGCGTTACATTCATATATTTTTTTGAAAGTATTAAATCCTAAATAATTCAATTTATATTTGAAGTGTTTTTTTTTCAGAATTTTGAATGATTTCAGTGTTGCCTAAATTTCAGCCATGCTATTTTGACTTCTTTCTTATTTATTTCCAGGGAAATAAAGAAATTTCGCATGTATTACCTAGTTTGAAATTAGATTTTTTGATTAACCCCTGTAACACAAAAATATCTCAAGTGGTTTTCCAAAGTGAATAAACATGCATATAATTTACAAATACTATCGTCATTATTATACATATCCATAGGCGCCACTATAGGATTTCTTTTGGGGAGGTGCATCCTTCTGTATCTACAAATATGCAGTAGTGCAATGATAATTTTTTGACACTAAAGCTACAATACGACCTTAGTTCAGAACATATTTTGAAGAGGTCCATTCCCAAGGGAAGTAACTACACTTTTGATTCTAGAGTTGTACAAAAATTTCTTTAGACTCTCATAGTGAATTTGAATTATAATTCTTAGAAGAACATTTAAATGTAAAATTTGAACCTTGTTCTCTCAAATATTTAGTTAAATATACATTTTTATACCAAAGAGTGGGACTGGGGGTCGTTACCCCAGAAATTTTTTAATTTTAGAATGCACAAAAAGGTTTTTTGACTACGTTTTCAGGGGATTTCGAGGGTTCATGGTCCCTTTTCTTGAATTGCCAGTGATTTATATTACGTAGAATCAGCATGGAGTTGGCCGGGACCGATTTTCGATTTTTATGGAAAATTGGTTAGGGAATTAACGAATATTTTTGTGGCAGTAACGGGAAGCAACGAAAAGGAATCGTTTAAGCTATTTTTTGAATCTGAAAAAGAAAGTGTCCCGGCCAGCATGAAGTTGGCCGGGACACGATTTTCGATTTTTATGTGAAATCGGTTAGGAAAGTAACCATTTTTTTGGTGGCAGTAACGGGTAGTAATGGGGTAGTAACCATGTATGTCATTCAAATTGGTTTCGGCTGCTTTAAAAGTGTCTCGGCAGCGCAAAAGCTGTTTTAGCTGCGTGACGTTGGCTGCGTGACGTGATTATCGATTTTTGCAAAATCGATTAGGGAAGTAACGATTTTTATGGTGGCAGTAACGGGTAGTAATGGGGTAGTAACCATGTATGTCATTTAAATTGGTTTCGGCAGCTTTAAAAGTGTCTCGGCAGCGCAAAAACTGTTTTAGCTGCGTGACGTTGGCTGCGTGACGTGATTATCGATTTTTGCAAAATCGGTTAGGGAAGTAACAATTTTTTTTTTGTGGCAGTAACGGGTAGTAACCACGTATGTCGTTTAAATTGGTTTCGGCTGCTTTAAAAGTGTCTCGGCAGCGCAAAAACTGTTTTAGCTGCGTGACTTTGGCTGCGTGACGTGATTATCGATTTTCGATTTTTACGGAAAATCGGTTAGGGAAGTAACGAATATTTTTGTGGCAGTAACGGGAAGTAACGAAAAGGAATGATTTAAGTCGTTTTTTGAATCCGAAAAAGAAAGTGTCCCGGCCAGCATGAAGTTGGCCGGGACACGATTTTCGATTTTTATGTGAAATCGGTTAGGAAAGTAACCATTTTTTTGGTGGCAGTAACGGGTAGTAATGGGGTAGTAACCATGTATGTCATTCAAATTGGTTTCGGCTGCTTTAAAAGTGTCTCGGCAGCGCAAAAGCTGTTTTAGCTGCGTGACGTTGGCTGCGTGACGTGATTATCGATTTTTGCAAAATCGATTAGGGAAGTAACGATTTTTATGGTGGCAGTAACGGGTAGTAATGGGGTAGTAACCATGTATGTCATTTAAATTGGTTTCGGCAGCTTTAAAAGTGTCTCGGCAGCGCAAAAACTGTTTTAGCTGCGTGACGTTGGCTGCGTGACGTGATTATCGATTTTTGCAAAATCGGTTAGGGAAGTAACAATTTTTTTTTTGTGGCAGTAACGGGTAGTAACCACGTATGTCGTTTAAATTGGTTTCGGCTGCTTTAAAAGTGTCTCGGCAGCGCAAAAACTGTTTTAGCTGCGTGACTTTGGCTGCGTGACGTGATTATCGATTTTCGATTTTTACGGAAAATCGGTTAGGGAAGTAACGAATATTTTTGTGGCAGTAACGGGAAGTAACGAAAAGGAATGATTTAAGTCGTTTTTTGAATCCGAAAAAGAAAGTGTCCCGGCCAGCATGAAGTTGGCCGGGACACGATTTTCGATTTTTATGGAAAATTGGTTAGGAAAGTAACGAAAATTTTTGTGGCAGTAACGGGAAGTAACGAAAAGGAATATTTTAAGCTGTTTTTTGAATCTGAAAAAGAAAGTGTCCCGGCCAGCATGAAGTTGGCCGGGACCGATTTTCGATTTTTATGGAAAATTGGTTAGGGAAGTAACGAAAATTTTTGTGGCAGTAACGGGAAGTAACGAAAATTAATCGTTTAAGCTATTTTTTGAATCCGAAAAAGAAAGTGTCCCGGCCAGCATGAAGTTGGCCGGGACAAAAAGTTTTTTAAAAAAACTAATATTAGGAAATTGGCAGTAACGATTATTTTGGTGGCAGTAACGGGCAGTAACGAAGCAGTAACGATGTATATAATCCAATTGTGTTTCGGCTGTCATGTCCCGGCCAACTTCATGGACCTCCGGTTCTTTTAGACAACAAAAAGTAGAAATATTCATAAATAATTTCGGGGGAAATTCCGTAGTCGAGGTGGGTGCAATAGATCGCCAAATCTGGCGACTCCCCGGCAATGTGTGAAAACTATGAATAATTTAGTTGAACTGATTACGGCAACCCTAGTTATATTTATTTATTTTTCCTGCATAATGCGTGATAGCATAATAATCAAGTTTAATTGTATGAAAAAATTAACTTATATTTTATAGCTTCGTTCTTCCATAATTACCATAATAATTTCCCATAATTTCTTTCTTCTGAATTAAAATATTTAATTATATCAATAACTATTCAGTTTATTAATAAAAGTCGGAAAATTTTGTTGATATTTGGATATATTTAGCTATTTGGATTTTGGTGATATTTAGCGGGAACTCTAACGGAATGGAGAGTTGCAGCATCTCTTAAAATTCAAAGTTTTCAATTTTAACTTATTGAAAATTATCTCCTGAATCCGAAAGTACGCTTGTCTTTTACGAGAAAAATTTTGTAAGTTAATTATAAGATATTTCATTACAGAAAAGCTGACGTTAAAAGTGCCTCTCGGAAATGAGGGAAACACAGTTTCCATGGAAACACGAGGTTGTAAAAACAAAACAAAAACTAGAGCTCAATGTATTTCAAAGCGGAATGATTGAAAACAAGGCACGCATGACGTCACAAGCTGTTTCAGCTCAGACCGAAACGAAGCTCTTTTTAATTAAAAATAACTTAAAAATTAGCGCTTTGAAAGGTATATTAATGGTTTTGTGGAGGTTTTAAGCGATTCTGAATACATTAAGATTTTCAAAAAAATTGACTGCAATTGTCCATTGTACCCAAAATAAAATTATATAACTTTTCACTGATTTAATTCAAGTAATAAAATATTTAAGAAATGTTATCATTGTCATATGGTTTATATCTTTGTGGTTTTCATTTATTTAAATGTTTTTGTTAATCAAATATGCTCTTAATAAGTCAAGAGTATAGCATTTAATAATAAATGTACAAACTAAAACTTTAAACCGTATTAAAATGCTGAAGTATAACATATACATATGAAAGCTGAGGTATTTTCGTTATGAAACCTGAAATGTAAAAACGCATATTTTAATACATTAAATTCAATAATATTAAAACTCTGTCCTATACAAATGCATTTTATTCAGCAAATCCCTAAACACACAGACACTTTTGTCTCTCGAATTCTTAATAAATAAAAAGTATTATTTAGCATAAAGTGAACGTGGTATTTCATAAAAAAACTATCTAATTTTAAGCTTTTTAAAACGTTTGATAATTTTTGACCTGTTATTTCTTATCTTGGTAAAACCATTAACGCAAAAGATGCACTGTTCTTTTTTTTGGTGTCTACAGAGAAATAGTTGAAACACAACGGAGTACACTCAACTAAGTGAAGTGTTAATCCCGTAGTAAAATTTGAACGGTTCATTCCATTTTCAGCTTTGATAAAAACCGAAACATAACTCGGATTCCCCTATAGATTTCTGAAGGTTTCATAACAATAATTGCGTCCGCGTCCCTAGATAAAAGAAACGTGCTCTTGCTGTTTTAATAGGATGAAAGGTATTGTAAAGCCAAATTGAGTTTAAGAAAAGCCATGTCCGATAGTTTAACGAATCGTCTAAAAAATTTGTTTGAAATCTGTAAACCTTCAGAAACTACAATAAAGGTGGAAAAAAAAGTTTACGACTTGACTCGGGAATGCTTGTTTTACCACAGAATTTTTGAGTAGCTATATCAAAGTAGTATAAAGGATATTAAAAGGCTGAAAAATACATTCTTCAAATTTAAGAGCATAAATAGTAGTATCATAGTCAAAGATGGATAAGCAGAATAGCTCGAGATGGTAAAAATTTTGTTAAGCTTACCTAGTGTTTCACTTAGACAGGTTTTATTTCATTTCGTTCCACTTATCCAAGTTATCTCTCGCATTTCCCTCGCTTTAATCTGCTTATAGTATTAATATGCATTTGGTTGTATGGATTCCTTCAATTCAACCATCAGTACCACAAAATCTGCTTATGCCTAACGTATACTATGCAAAAACAAAACCGTAATTTGATTTATTAGTGGGCCATTTAGTAAAATGGGTTTGTTACACACACTGCATGATCTCGTTTTATTCTAAAACACTCGTATATTGAGATATTGGAAAATAACACAAAAGTTAAGATGTAAGTTTTGGTAATTTTATAAATTATATTAAGCACACAAACAAGTTTCATTAAATACCTTTAATACAATTTCTAGATTTAACGCGGCATTAGCGGATTCACCAATTTAAAATGACGCGACATTATTTAGTTTCTTTACTGTTTTAAAACAAATTTGTGCATTTCATAATTCCAATTAAACTAACAAAAAAAAAACAAATACACAAAACTACCAATGTTTGTAAATAAGGGATTTTTATTTTCTGGCATGGAATAGCTGAAATTATAAACATGTCTTTCCCTACGATTACAAATAAATAATTTACTGGAATCTTTTTTCGGTGTTTCTGTAATAAAACACACCACGTTATTTAACAATTTTTAATTAAACTTTTGTTTTCTATCCATTTTAATGTTTTAGGTTATATTTTTTTAGCTTTCTGATTTAGCTCGTTTCAATGCTATCAGTGTAGCCCTTCGATCACTGGGTGCACTACATTTAAGAAACTGATCCCAAAACATGAAACAGACTTTTCTGGTCAACCTGGTTTGTTTGAACAACCGTGTTTGATTGTGGAATAATTAGTTATTGAAATAGTTAGTCAATTATGTTGTTAGCGTCTTTGTGTTAATAATATTAATGACAGAGAATTGTGACACCAATCGCTTTCTAACTTGTAATTAATGGAACCGAACCTATCGTAATTGGGATAACTCACGCGTCTCTAATCAATTACTTGTCGCACGTATTTGGATGTCAAGTTTAATTGCTTGTATACTTGATCTCAGTATACAGATGAGATTATGTGGTAGTAATTCAAAAATTTATTAAATAAAAATTCTAAAAAAATAATGACTGTGTTGACAGAAGCACATACTATCGTATGTCAAAAGTTATTCTAAACATTACAATTTCTTATGCTTCTCGTACTATTTGATTGCGTTATTTTGGAAAAATTTATCCAAAATTGTTGATGCAAAAAATGATAAATGTTCAACATAAAATATCAAGGTATTTTCTTTTTTATTTTAAGTTAAAATGTTTATAAAAACAAATAAAGGGGGCTATCTAATTTCTATATAGGGTGAACCGACCAGTAATTGACCAGTTAGTGGAAATTCCTCCAAGTTTTATTTTTCTCTCTAAGAAAAAAATTTTTCTAAAAAAAATGACAGTCGTATAATATCAATGAAAGTATGAGGAATAATAACTGATAATCATTTTTCCTTTCACTTTTATAGAATTTTATTTATTTATTTTAAAAGCAATTAATTGAGATTTGGCCAGTAGTTGACCACCTACATCCACTATTTGACCACCATTATTCCAGTAATTGACCATTGCCATATTCACCATTTCCAGAATAAAAATCAAAGTATACAGCTCCAACACAAATCAACCAACCGATCCACAACGCAACATATCATTTCCAAAAGAGCTATTTGTTCGAGTCCCACTGAAAATTTCCATATTTCTTTAAAACAGGGTGTTCTTCCTAAAGTTGGCTGAAAAAAAAAATACGCAACGGAGACGTTTAAAGAAAACTTTTCAGAAACCCTTACACAAACTTTCATTCAATCTGATTAAAATTCACTCACAAAAATTCAGAATTGGAAAATTTCAGCAAATTTGTTAGTTAATAGTTTTTTATGACAATTTTAATATAACAAATTTTAACTTTTTAATTAAATGGTGTTAAAAGTTCGAAACTTATATTTTTTACTGTGCATTGAAATGTACAGTCGGAGTAAAAAAAAACGTTACAAGGACCATTATAAGGAATCTAGATATTAACCCCGTGCGCATGGTATAGGAAAAAAGGTTTGAAAATATTTCGCCAATCCCGATCGCCAAAGGTTTGCCACTTGTTAAAATTACAGTAACCCACAGAACTAAGCCAAACCTTTTGTAATTTGTTAATATTTGCGTTTCTCAATGTGGATTCCTGTGGCTTAACGGTTAGAGCGCTGGTATTGAATACTTTAAGTCGCATTTAAACGTTACCTGCCACTTATTTTGCTGATTTTATAATTTTAAAGAGTTAGAAGTTACACCTGAAGTTAATTATTATTTCAATTACGTTCTTATTTGTAGAAAATGTATTACTTTTAATAAAAAATATTTAAATGCTGGATGCAATTTTAATTTTTATTTTTAAATTAAGATTTTTTTCCGTTATTCACATATATATAATGGTATAGTAAATTTCTATTATTCAAAGAGTGGATACCATTTTATTCAAACAGGAGTGTAGCCTTAGAAAGAAAATAAATATCCACTTTGTTAATACAGACAGTTCGAAAAGCACATTGACCTTGAAAGCCCGTTGAATCAAACACGTATTCTTGTGAACATCATTTTGAACTAAAAATTTTATTGCTGACCAACCGATGCCGAAAATGAAAACCGTTTTTACTTAGACTATTTTTCTAGATTTTATGAATTTCGGAAATATCTAAGGGACTTTTCGCTCACACTTTAGGAATTAAAAGTAACCCTTAAAAATTACTTTTACGTATGCAAATTCTTGGAATAATATCTTCATCGCGGAAGATGTGTCAGTGTAGGATTGACTAATTTGTAACAAAAAGATCATGCACAAGTGTCTTTCTTTGACAGATAGGAAGGAAATCGACTCTAATTTCATAAGTTATTGGACCCATGAGCATGCAAAGGTTGCTTTTAAGTCATTCCAGCCAGATTAGTCGGTTACGGGGTTCCAGCAGCGTAAGCTGCTCTTGCCTCTAACCTAATTTAACCCGGGTCATGACAAAAACTGTTCCACAATCCATATTTGTTGGTTACGGGGTACCAGCAGCGTAAGCCGTTTCTGCCCCTTAGCAACATAGTCAGCCAATGGCCCCATTGGCTATGACATGCCGCTAAACCAAGCTAACCTGGATGCGATAACGGTTCCAGTCAGATCTGTTATTATTTATAAGAAATTTATAAATTAATACTGGTGGTAAAAATAATCATCTTTGGAAAGTATTTACCTACACTTCTCAGGTTTTTTTAAGTTTAAAATGACCACCACTTTTATTTTTATGTTTTTTTATTTAGGTGTTTTAATCAGGTATCGTTCAGTACCGCCAGCTAACCTTCAGCAAAAACACATGGAGGAGAATGCGGTTGGTCTCAGAACCCATCTTCGAGTGAATTATGCTGTGGGTTTGGTAAAAGGTATAGCTGTTACGGGCAAAGTCATAAATCGGGTATTATTAAAAATGCTCAAAGAGGAGGGGGTAGGCTTCAGCTCGAAAGCCCCCTGTAGATTCGCCACTGATTATAATTACCAAGTGTAACAATAAGAGTAAATTTCATGAATCTTCTTTATAACCAAAATATCTTAATTTTTTAAACTTATTTTTTATTTTATTGACTTAAAAGAAAAGCTTCTATTTTTATTTCAATAATATAATTTGTAATTTTTTAATTTATGATCATGACATTTTATCACGCTGCACTTATTAATCCACAAGTTGCTGATGAAAAGTAAAAAGCTATGCACATTGCACACACAAAAATATAACGTCATTTAAAAGAACTTTATAAAAATAGTTAAAATGGAATTATTTTCTGAAATACTACTAAGAATTATGTTTATAACTTGTATTTGCTTGAATAAATTTGGTAACAAAATGCTTAAGAAATTTCTCTGACTAAAAAATTTCTTTAAATAAAGTATTTTTTCTAGTGAGAGGTTCAAAATATCCTAAAAATTACCTATTTATCATAGCTGATTATTTTTTTTGTAAGATCATAGTGGAAGAGCTAGAGTTCCAAGTAAGTTTTATGAATAATTATTTTAAGATTTCGGGTGAAACGTTAACAGCTGCTATAAAAAAGTGCTTTGATTAAAAAAAAATATGTAAGAATACTCCTCCACAAAGATTGGATCATCCGTAAATGAATTTAAATATCAATCGTAGTAACATTAAGAATTATCAGCATTGAGGATAGAACCCGCGAACCTCCGATAGCAAAGACGTTACTCTAACCACTATACTACTATTTTGAGGCATTTTTATTTGAAAAAAAAAACTGAGCCAAATCATGGATAATCAGCCAAATATGTTTCCTAAAATTAGATATTAGAATGGTTCTCGCCAATATTTTCCTGTGCCAAATCATGGATAACCAGCCAAATATATTTCCTTAAATTGGATGCCCTTAATTATTCTCGCCAATATTTTCGTATCAGAAGAACGATTCTGCGAATTTATTGAAATTTCAAATCCTCCCCCTCGCTTTGTTTATGGGTCTAGGGCTACAAAACTTGTTTTCTAGGGATTTTTGGGGTGTGCGCTGTCATAATAAAAAACGATCGGGGATGTAGCTCATAGGAAAATAAAAGTTGATGCTTAGTTCAATATGTATACGCCCCCTTAGGGACTTAAATTTTATTCACTTTTCAAATAGACGTAAAATGATGAAGATTGGCGTTTAAAGTATCCTTCTAACCCCAGCCGATCGTTTACAATCGTCACTGTAACGTTTTTTTTTACTCCGACTGTACTACATTTATTTTGAATCTCTTAACCTTTGAAAACCAGACTGTAAACCAGCACGATCGTTCGATTCCAGAGTTTACTACAGAAGGCTATCTAAAAAACTAAAATTGCGTATATGTCTAACAAGAAACCAACCAACTGCCCGTAGGAACGTATTTCAGGGCTTAGCGAGAGGAGTGACATATTTGCAAAGCGCAGGTGTTGGAAATGTAAAGAACCAATGAAAGAGTTATATTGAATAAAGAGTCCCTATTAACAATACTGGTTAATTACTGGAAATGTAACTTTTTTTACAGTAAATCTAAGCAAAAATTGTACTGCTGGTAAACATCTTTAAGATCCCTCTTGGTTTAAAAAGAAATCTTAAAAGCAATTAAAATCCAGTAGTTGACCACTTTGGTCAAATACTAGCACTTTTTCTATTTTAGACAGCCAGTGGTTGACCACCCCTCAAATATCAAATTAAAGGGTTAATATACAAATAATGACAGTTTTATTTAATTAAACTGAATACATAGGACCTAAATACATCAATCAATAAATTATTGGACTTAAAACTAGCTGGATGATTTGAGATTGAACTAAATACTCCATACCATTACAGCTAGTAGTGAGAGCGCTTTTTTGAAGCTTTGTTGATAACTCAGTTTTCTGCTATTTATTGCGTCTTTTAAGAACAATATTGGAACTTAAGACTTTACATGAGCTTTTAATAAAATGTTAGCTATGTTTTCAACGCAACAGATTCGAAATAAACACACAACAGTTCTTGTTTTTTGCAAAATTATGCTCAAATGGTCAACTACTGGTAGGTGGTCAACTACTGGTCGGTTCACCCTACTACTAAATTAAAAAGAAATAACACATATTTAATGGAATCAATACAGTTTTAATTAGGATATACTAAATTGTAATAGTGTTCTACAATATAAAAAGATTTAGTTAAATTTATAAAATTGTATGCTAAAATTCTAACTATTGTTAATGAATTATTACAACTAAAAGTTGAGGGTATCTCTCATTAAATAAATATTGTAATCTTATTGACAAAACCATATTTATTCTTAAGGCTGCATCCAACTACGAATAGAGATATTGCATTGCGTAAATGTCGCAATGTTTAGTCTACCCCGCATTCCCAGCGTACCGAGAGAAATAATAATATACTATCTTCTACTTTTTCTGATCTTCCGATCAGATCTTCCGATCTGAATCTGATCTCTCTTTAAGATCTTCCGATTATCCCTCACTGTATTTATAGTAGAATATGGAAGGGGCCAAGCGTATGTGGGAAAGGAATAAAGAGCGGATTTTTTTTTTTAAGTCCAGCTTTTTTTAGTAATCGATAATCGATACGAACACATTAATCATCGAATCCCCTGAAAAGCGAAAAAGCAAAGCTTTTTGGAAGAAATATTTGAAATTTTGAAGTTTTTGTGGTGTTCTGGTTCTAAAGCGTATGGTCATAAATGGGGAATTTCCTGCTGTTTGAACTCGCTATAGTAAAAGTTTCAATGGGGAGACTTTCTTTAAGTTAAAAAGTATATTATTTAAACATAGCATATTCTTAAATTTAATGTTTAAATATTAAAAGCATTTTGATAGGTTTAATCAGTATATGAATATAATTTATACTTATTTCTATTAATGTATTTATAATTAAATAAAAGTTTTAGTAGCAAATTTTAAAATAATTTGAGAATTTCAGTTTAATTTTCAATTAATTTAATTTTATTGATGATTTTGGCCTGTTCATGTATTTTTAGCTGCATTGATTTGTTGATTTTAATGATTATTCAGTTGTTGCAGAATCTAACCATGAAAATATATTTTAAAAAATAACTATTTTGTTTAAAATATTACAAAATGAGAAAATTTTGCTTTTACATTAAACTTTTATAATTTTATTCCATCAGGTGCATTTCAGAAAAAAAATCACTTTAATGTCAACCGACTCCCTTCAAATAAAAATCAAAAATGATTTTGAGTTAAATCGAAAAAATGGCCTCACAAATGTAATCGCAGAAAAAGGGGTAGAATTTAGTCTGGAGCTAATGGCATCAGCTAAAATGGCTAAATCGTTCTCGGTTAAAGAACTCGTTTACGGCGATCGGCTGGAGCAACTATTAGGAGAGGCTTAGCTTCTAATGAAGGAACTGAGTTCCTGCGCCTCCAAATTTATACGGCCCTCATCGCCTGCGTAATGTAATACCTTTCTGTGTCAGGTGTTAGGGAAAAGAAGATTCCAATTTCGTATTCGATCGATACAAATACGAGAGTGATATCCATCGCCATGTTCTTATGAATTTTTAAAAATTTTTTGCATGTGAGCTAATCTTTTTGAAAAGTCATTACTTTAATAGAGAACAAATGGATGCAATATTCATTTTGAGCAAATTGATCGCATTAACTTTTATTTGTTTCAGTAAGAAAAACTGTAACTTTAAGCAAAAACTAACCCGAGGATTATTTGGTATTTTTTATTGAAATGTAATTAAATTGAACATAGACTAATAACGTTTTAATCTCATTTTGGATGGTGAAATAAAAAAAGAACCACAAATGATTTTAAAGAAGGATAGCTGTACATTATGGTTTTAATACAGTATTATACATATTAATTTAAAATGAACACGCCTTATTCCATGATTAAATAGATGGAATGTTTTATGACGTGTGGAATTCAACCAAACATATCCATTCTCAATAAGGCAAGAAATATGTAATTTTTAAAGGAACATTTATTTATTTATGTTTAAACAAGCACTTAGTCAATATATTAAATAAATCAAGAATCCAATTCATTTCCTCTAAACGATTATAAGTATGATAGGTATTATTTGGGTAGTTATGCATTTATCCAGTTAATATAATGATGATATTATTCTTAATGGATTTATATTTTACAGAAACTGAGTTCTTTGAGAAGCAATTGGAGAAATATTGCGCTCATTACCTGGTATAAATCCTTGTTGACTTCTAAGAAAACCAATCAATGACTGGATGAGTGCTTTTTTACTGTTATATCCAGTTCTTGATAATCCATTAGTCGAATGTTAAAACAAAATTATGCAATTATAAGCTATAGTCAATCTCTTAAGCAAGTTAAAAGCATCATAAAAGTAAAAATAATGAGATTAAGGTTAATGGTAATAGGATGAGCAAATAAAATATTTTCATGAAGGAACACGAATATTTTTAAACTTGCCATCAATTTTCTTCTGTATCATAAACGTTTTACAGATTGATTTAGGTTTATTATCGATATTACATGTGTTCTTCTGAATTTTATTTTAATGTACTGAAATATTAACCTATTGAATGAGAGTATAATTGTAAGATAACTATTCCTCAAGTTTTGTATACGTTCTCTCAAATCTGAATAAATTAACTTCCCAGTTGGCTAAATATGTGGTTTTGAGATCAGCAGACCATGCACTTATTACAATAGTCAGCGTCATTCACTAGCTGGCTAACGATTATAATCCCCCGATAGTTGCATAAACTATTCATCACACAAACCCATTTACTGTTCTTAGCTTCCAACTAATGCCGTCTGTATATTCAGGCTTAGCAATCCATGTCCTTCACACCCTAAGAAGGTGCCTTTACATACAATATCCATAAACGGATGAAATATTCCTCATCCTACTCTCAGAAAAGTAATTATGATGAAGCTTTTCATCAAAACTTCTCTGTCTGCGTGATTTTCAATTTCTGGTAGGGTCCTGGAGCCTCCTTCGCTGGAGTCATTAAAGCCCCGGCTCGGACAGATATGCTGTTGCAGAGTCACGCATTACTAGTGCAGGTTCAAATACTAATGACTTAGGACGAGAATGAGTCAAGTCCGTTTTAACTCAGTCGCACAAATTTTTAAGATTTAATATTAGTTTTGGGTTGGAACGGAGGTAAACTGATAAATTTTACCTAAATGATGCTATAAAAAATTTATTTATAAAAACGAATTTACCAATTCTTAATTGACAAACATTTGAAACACTTATTAAATGTCAATTATTATAATACCTAGTACTTTAAAATTATTATAGTCCGACAGAAACTAGAAAAACCATGACAGAAAATCTAAACTTTGAAAAGAAATTCAAATCTAAATTATAGTCACACTGATTAGGCGCAAAACCTATTTTCAGCTTTCATGAATAATTACCATCATCCCCAAAATTGAGGAAATTACCCGTTTTTCGTAACAATTGCCACAATAATTTACGTCGTCAGTAGTTTTTCTAGTAGAATATATGTGGGTGAATTCAATGAGTATAATTGGAAGAACAAAACGCTCAGTTATCGACGCTTTTGTAGCTCTTGAGAGGGCGGCGAGAAATATGGGACTTGTTATAAATGCAGACAAAGTTTTTGATAGCGACAAACAAAACTCTTGATCCCTCTCCTCTCAAGATAATGACCTACTCTTTTGAAACTGTAACCCAGTTCAAGTATTTAGGAACCTTAATATCAAGTCGCAACAACCAAAAAATCGAAATAAATAACAGAATTTTCATGGCTAATAGAAGCTTTTACGGCCTCAAAAACCAATTCAAATCTAAGTTCATCAGTGTGAAGACAAAGTTAAGCATATATAAAACTTTAATCAGGCCTATAGTTATGTATTGAAGCGAGTGTTGGACCCTCAATAAAACAGAGGAGGAAAAACTGCTGATCTTTGAAAGAAAAATATTGAGGAAAATATTTGGACCAATTCAAGAAAATAACGTGTGGAGGATTCTTTACAATCACGAAATTTACAAAAAATATGACAAATTTGGTGGGACCGACATTGTGAGAACTATCAAGGCGTCACGTATTAGGTGGCTGGGCCATCTCTTCAGATATCCCGATGCCGCCCCTGCCAAAAAAGTGACTTTCTCCAGAATTGAAGGGATTAGACGAAGGGGAAGACCACCTACAAGATGGATGGATGATGTTGAGGGGGACCTCAAGCTACTGGGAATTAACCGATGGCGGGCCGTCGCACCAGACAGGGCCAGATGGAGGAGAATCTGCGAGTCAGCCTTGACCTGTAAAAGGCTGTTGAGCTTTTGAAGAAGAAGAATTCAATGAGTGTAATAAAATTAACCTAAATTATTAATTAATAATTAAATATCCTTTTGACAGAGTGATTTCAATAAACATTTTTTTTTTACATTCAAAAACAAGTAAATTTAATGAAAAAGAGATACGAGCCACTTATACAAAATCTGATATTTTATAAATATATAGGAATTTACATTAGTCTGGCGTCTGATTAATATTTATAAACTTACGCATAAAACAACAGTTTTAACTGGAATTCGTATATTTTTCAGTTATCATTTAACAATAAATGTAAGTAATAAATTAAAGAATGTTTCTAAATTTTAAATTACTGTAAAAAAAAGGGAACATAAATTAATTAGAAGGTATATTCTGTTTTCAATACTGGCACAAAAAATCGTGATCTCAAAAGTGCAAACATTAAATTTCAGATTTGAAAACTCCTTTTTTCTAATAATTTTTTCAACAATTAATTTTCTATGCATCAATAGAGTGTTTTCAGGTGACATCACAACTGGTTATTTTCTTTTAACTGTGTACCTTCTGTAGGGCTTTTAACTGTTGCTAAGGCGGTTTTTAGGTATGGGATCACGTGATTGCAAATGCTCCAATGGAAGAATTCCACGGCTAGTCATTTTCTGTAACTGTTAACCTCTGTAGGGCAAAAAACTGTAACATCTTCTGTTGCTAAGGCCGTTGTTAGGTCCGAGTCATGTGATTGAAAATGCTCTATAATGATTTTATGAATTTACTAGTTTCACACGAGTTAAGCGGCAAAGCGCCAAAAACAACCGAGTCTGATTGGCCAACTATTCATAGTATATATGACTTAAAATACTAATCACAGTAAGTTATACCTAATTAGCCAATAATAGCACATGTTCATATCATTCGAGCCCGTTCTCCGTAGAATCTTGTCTAGCTTTCTACACATTCAATGCACGTACACAACATCTATGTAACTTACAAACTTTTAAATTTCACATATCCAGTTGTTCCTTCCTTGACTTGATCCACATGCTCCCGTAAACATCCACACAAATTCGGGATTTCCAAGAGAAGCTTCAATCCCATCACCCGAACCTGTCAAACCGGAGCTATTTGAATTTGTTATGAGCGCAAAAGGCGTTCAACCTCCAAGGTTTTCTGCATGTTTGGACTGGCAGCCATCCGTGCAGTGCAGAATTATCTGCATTACGCTACAACACGCGTGGGAATTAATGAATATTAATACTGGATTCGTTAGGGAGCCCGGAAATCCACTGTTAAATTTTCAATACCCACAAGGAAAAGTGCGCTTTCACTTCGTTTGCCGGTGTTGGGAGAGATTAAAAGTTGGAACTGATGATGATAGGTTCACTGGAGATAGCGGGAAGGGAGGTTTCAGACTTCATTGATTTGGGGCAGAGACCCAGCCGGGTTAAAGCCTTTTGTGAAACGAATTAACTAATAAAAGGGATTGATTCCATTGAGGTAATGGTAATGGTCCCTAGATATGGAGTAGTTAGTCCCACTATTCAGGCTATTTAAGATCGATATTGAAATGGCGGGTTCATTCAGTAAAGGGTCAGGTAAAGGTGATTTTACTGTGTGAAGTAGAAATGGCTTATCTTACAAAATGTTTAAAAAACCGTGTGAAATATATTTTATTTTCGGTTATGTATAGATGTTACGGGCTTTGTGATAAATCCGGGCATTATTAATAATGCCCGCGTATTTTGGGGAAAGTAATATTCATTGATAAATTTCATTAAATTCATTAAATTAATATTAAATTTCATTAAATTTATCACATTTCCTGCCTCCACTTCGGGCATTATTAAAAATATCAGATTTATTACATTGCCCGTAACATAGATATGCGAGAAACAACATTGCATATTGGTTTGAGTTCCCATTAACTATCTCAAATACTAACTTGACTTTAACAGCAACTTTCAACTATAATACAAAATAGTATATTGTTAATACTGATATCATTTTAAGACAAATGTATTATCAATGTTTTCTAGATTACCCTAAGAATTTGAAGAGGAAGAATATTGAATTAATGTTTATTATCTCGCTGTATTTGATAGTCTGTCTATAAACAAAATTTTATTTTAGTTTATATTGTTATTTAGATATTTAGTACTTAGAAAATAAAACTAATTTAATTTTTTTAAATAAAATTTTATTTAATAAAATTGTCACAAAATTTTAAAATAATTTTCACCCTTGGATATTTTAAAATAATTTTCACCCTTGGATATTTTAAAATACAGTTATTTAACTCTATCTTTACATTAAAAACACTAAGCAAACGTTAAATGAGAGCTCAGTGACACTTGGAAACTCAAACGTAATCAAGACACGAAAACTTTAGACAAACTTTAAAAGTGAACAAAAACTATAGACAACACCACTCTAGGATTTCCGCGTCTTACATATCACTAAATTTAATTTTGACATCACTCTGGAATCTAAAGAGTTCTACGCTGCAAAGTTAATGCGAACTTGTCCAATTTTCGATTAACAAAGATATATTGAGTTTTCTATTTAATACTACAGTCTCAGTGAGATAACATCCAATTTAAGGACAAAGGCATCAACTTAAGACATCGGAGTGTATTAAATCTAGCAATAATTCCACTTTAGAAGCACCGTTAGTAAATTTTAGGAAAAATAAATGTTATATGTATCACACTTACTATATTGAAATACAAATTATCTATATTGACCTATAAAAACAATAATTTATGTACAAAATGTTTATCAAGTTATTTTATCTTATACAAGATATCAAAGTAATTATAACTGATACATAAAAATTATAAGTGCATTGAGAATCAAAACATTGCAATTAGGACATACTTGTATGTATCTAAAAATGAATTCCAAGAAAAATATACCATGCTAATTAAAACAACTCTCAACACTTTCTTACCCCTTTCTTAGCTTCTGCATGTGAAGTGTAAGCATTTCTAAGAATTTTTAATCAAAGCAAATCTAATCTTATCGTTTTAAGGGATCGCATTGATAAAATATGGATACTAATAATTATTTACCTACGAGCTTTTTTCCCGATGTACGAAAACACTTAATAAAGCTATAAATATCTAGAAATAAACTATCACAATTATTGATATAACATACGTTATTAACGTATGACCTAATAGTTTATAACATACGTTATAAGCTATTAGGTCATACGTCCTATACTATCCAGCTATACATAAAAATTCAAATTTAATTATAAAAAAGTGAATTTAATTTCATGAAACTGGAAGAATACCTTTTTATGCAGTTTAAGGATATTTTTTTATGTTTATTAGATGCAATGCTTAAATAAAACTAATGCTAAATATTAACTTATAGTTCTTTATTACCAATTTATAAAAAAATTTAGTTATGATTTTCCTTTTCTCTTTCAAACAAGTAAATTTTGAAAATGGACCAAATATATTATCAAGGTTTTCTGTAGAACTGCAATTGCCAATTTGGTGAAGTAAAATATAGGAGTTGTGTTGTTTGTAAAATTATAAACAATGCATAATGCATTTAACTTTGGAAAAGTGTAGAAAGAAAAATTCATAAAATTCCTTTCATGTTATGCTTGTTTTTATTCGACCTTTGTACCACAGTATTTTACAAAGTAAGACTATTTCCATAAAGTCTAGTATAAATATAGAATAGAGCCATTATGTAAAATTAAATTTTAAGCATAATGACCCTATTCTTTTGAAATTGCTACAGCCCAAAATAACAAAAGGAATTACTTTGAGTCTAGTCATTTTATTAGGAAAATAAATTTCAAGCTTGCTCATTTAATTAACAAAATCGTGAGAAGGCTAGAATATTTTATCAAAAATATTTATATAATTTATTAAGAAAAGGAAAGGCATAATTTGATTCATATACTCATGAAATAATTCAATAAATTTAATGTTTCATTTACGAAAGTAAAATTGGTTTAATTTAATAATGAAAAGTTATCTCTTTAAATATTCTATTGTCTTCAGTTCAAAAAGTTTCAAATAATTTTCAAACTAATTTAATTCCGAGTTCTAATTTCATTCGCAATTTCCGTAAGACCATGAACAAAAGTGATAATTTAATGATAAATTTTAGGTAAATGAAAAATGTGTTCTTCATTGAGGAAAATGCAAACCGAAAGGTATTTGCAAGATTAATTTAAAATTAAAATGAGAAGCGACTTTTTTATAACCATAAAAAATAATAGTTTCTTTTAGTTCAGTATTTTAAACATTCTCATCCATGCAATGTGAAAACTACCTACGTTATAAGAGACAACATTGCTAGGATTGTGTTTATACCAATTATACAGCTTTAAAAAGTGATATTTGTGCCGAATAGCAGATGAAAAAAAATGCAGTCAGATTTTTTTTTTGCCAGGCTTCCATTAATCAATGGTAGTCTCAGGCAATTCTTCTGCAAGAATTTTTATTGTACATATTCCGACAAAAAACTGCAGAAGATAAACAGCTTTTATCTGCTAAACACACATTCCCTTTTGAAAAAACTCTTGGATTGGAAAGAGCAGAAAATGGAGTTCGAATCTTTTAGTTTTTTTTTGTTCGTTTATCCGTAGGAAAAAATATTCTTTGCTATTTGACAGGACAAATTCATCACTGCTGTATTAAACAAAAAAGAGGGTGTTTTAGATTAGTGTTGTGAAGGGAAAAAATCGATTAGACAATTTTAATAGAAAAGAACTACTCGAAATGCATTAAAAATATTGCGGGAATAAGAAGTGATTTTGTGAAGTCAAAATACGTTCCATTTGAGTTGGTAAAAGACAAATAGGGTTCTTTTGTAGGGAAAAAAGGAATAGATTTTCTGAAAGTTCCATTTATTTTGTTAATTTCTAATTTGGGCATCCCTTGTATTTGATACCGTCCCCAAAGAAAGAGGAATTATTTCTTTCGTTCGTGAAAAAAAAAACGGGTTCCTTGTTTTTGTACCGTGACTATTTGCAGTTGATATAATTGAATATCGGGGGAGGTTTTCTCAGATTCATCCAAAATTATGAAAATGGCATAAATAAAAGGGAGAATAAAAAAAACTTACATTATACCTGTCATATGACATAAATGTCTGATTTTTATTCTCCTTTTTTATTTATGCCATTTTCATAACTTTGGACGAAAGTGAGAATAACTCGATTTGCGATTATTTAAAAAAGGATTATTTTCCTTACTACATCGGTATTTTAGGATAATCTGGGTGCAAGCGAAATGTTTTAATAAAGAAGATGTGGAAAATATTCAAACATTGAAGTAAAAAAAAATTAATTAGAAGTGCTTCTTTAAATTTTTTAAATGTTTGATGTGAAATGTGTAAAATGTTTCCAATAAAGCCCGATTGATGAGATTTTCGCCCGGCCAATCCTATGGTACTATCCTACTTAATGAAAAAAAAAAGCCTTAACTTAAAATACTAATTTCCCTTTGCATTACTATTACACATATCCCTAGAGCATTTATCTGAACCCACTCATTACCATGAAACCATTCCGTTTACTACAATACGATCTTTCATTCCCATCACCTCATTTAAATAAACCGATCTCAGTCAAACGAATTCAAGTTCATATAAATAACCCAACCTCAGAGCTAATCCCAAACCGGAACAGCCACGCCGAAAAACAGGATCTCAGCCTTATCATTTACCGTTCCAGGAGGAGGAGGAGGGAGACAATGATTTTTCCGAAAACAATCTCATCTATTAAGCCCTGGCTCAGTGCAGTTAGTCCACCATGACAAATTAAGGCAGTCTGTCTCCCTCCTAGGATAGCTCGGATTATAACAAATGCTCCATTCCCCATACAATAGCGGTACCATATGTCGAGGAGAGCAGCACAGAGGCCTGCTTCACTAAGCAGGAAAAATATCACTGCTTGGGGTATAGTTAGTGAAACAATCGTTTCTCCGGGGGAGACTGTTGTTGTTGTTTTTATTAATGTTACGGGCGGTGATTTTCCATTCAGTTTACACAATGGGATGATCGGTACGGAAATGGGTTGCCTCTGTGTAATTGAAGGAAGCTGTGGCAGTGTGTGTGTAAAGGAAGGGTAATAGGCTGCTGCTTTTTTTTGTGATGAATATTTCATAAGTGTAGGAAATGATAGTTTAATATATACAATTACATTTGGAGTTGTTCCTTTTCAATTTTGATCCGGAAATGCGTTTGTATGCAAATGCACTAGAATGAATGCCGAAACAAAAAAAAATGTCCTTTACTAAATGTGCATGGTTATTTAAAACGGATTGACACAAGTAATAGGGGGCTGTAGACTACCCAAAGACAATTCAGAATCACCCTGGTTTGGGGGTCGTGAAGTAATCTCGAGGAGCCAGAGTGCTGACAAAAGCCGCCAAAAAGGAATGAAAAATTTATTATTCAGAACTAACGGTTAGGGGTAAAAATAAAATTACATTGCCGACTTTGATCTGATGCAAAAAACAACGTATAATATGCAGAAATAAAATGAAGATTAAAGCCGGCATACAGCTGTTTCAGAGAAACCAAGGATCTAATGCTCGTGTTCTTAAGGGGTCGTTTTTTTTAAATGCCACAATAATAAATTTGTCATTGTCGTATTTTAAAGGTAACCCTCATAAGTACATACTAATTCCTTGTACAGGATTTATAAATATAAGTTAAAACTTGAAAATTGGTTCTAGAATTTCATTTTAACCCCTAACCGTTTACTCATAATAACCCATTTTTCATTGCTTTTGGGAACTTTCGTCTGCAATCTAGCTCCTCAGGATAATTTCGCTGATCTCCCCTAAAAAAGTAGGAGGTTTCTGAATGGTCTATGGGTGAATTATACCCCCCATAATGTTTGCCCATTATTTTGAATCAGACAGTATATTTTGTAAATTAAAGAATTACATAATTTAAATTGAAATATTTCAATTGTTATGTATTCATAATGTATGTATTCCGTTGAATGAATTTCTTAAAATAAGTGGAGAATCCATATAAACTTAAATAATGTAAGAGGATTCTTAGCTGTGTAAAGTCTATTACACAAACTGTTCTATGTGATAAGATTTCATCTTGAAAATAAAAAATACCTATAGCTCAAATTCATTCCAAGGACAGACAAACAGATATATTCTTATATTTGAGCAAATATAAAAAGCAATACCTAAAGATAATTTCGTAATTCAATTTTCAAACGAATATCTGTGTTATGTTTTCGATGTTGGAATTAATGTGATATATTATCATTCCTAATTGTATTAACAATGTGACAGAACCAAATACTTAGTTGATTGCATTTTGAAACATCTATAATATGTAGCGGAGTAGTTTTTGTACTGTATATTTTGTGAATGATTGAATTTAGTAGTAAAAAGGTAAAAACTAGTTATAAAACATCACAACACAATGTATAAAAATTTAGGCCAATGAATGAATTCCGTGGCATACAATGAATTTTATCTATTCACACAACAAGAGATAAACTATCAAAACTTTTTGACGAAATGATTGCGACAAATATACATCCTTCCATATCCAATCCAACTGAAAGTAAAGCAATAACCCATAAAGAGCAAAATGGAGTAAAGATGATGTATTCCACGTCATATGCCGTACCCTAATTTCTTTGCGATCCACGGATGTTTATAGCAGCATAAAATAGCAGCATTCGCTCTCAAAGGCTTTCAATGGCATCTTTATATGTATCCATCCAGAGAGGAATTTTTCAGGCAGACACTTGGGCGTCACAGGTAAAAAGGAAAAATAACAATAATGATTTTGAATTCTTATTCGGATCGATGAAGAAATGATAGTTCCCTTTTCTCCTTCAGGCCATGAACTTTTAAGTCTCCGTATTCGACCAACCATTGTGAAGCCTTATTATATGTAGAAAATAGCTGGAGGGATATATTAGGATGGTTAGAGTATAAAAGAGCGTTGACTATATTGTTAGACTTTCACGGATCTTTTTAAGAAGTATTATTTTATATTAAATTACTTCTTAGGTTGAAGTTTATTGTTCTATCTGTCTTTTTTCTAAAAATATATCCTTTGTTTGAATCAATTATTTTCTTTTACGGGAAAATGATAAAAAAAAAAATTGTTCTGTGAAAATTAAGGTTCAAACAATATACTATTGTGTCAATGTTTTTGCATTTTGGATGCCCAATAAGATCATAATTAAAAAAGAAATCAAAGATTGGAATTAAATTAGTTTATGCATTTAATTATCTTTTAATAAATATAGTTTTTTTAGAGACAGACGTTCTTTCTAACCTGAAAAATTTTACTAAGAAACCTTATATAAAATAACTCAGATCGATGAACCTACTGTCAAACTAGCTGAAACCTACTATCAAAAAATTATCGATGTAGGGACGTTTTATTATGGTTTCGGTTTTCATGAATAAAAAACATCTAATAAAACTCAATTAAGAGATGAAGAAAAAAATAACACAATAAAAATGTTAGTTATTTTTATTAGCTATTCCCCTTTGAATGTTTAATAATTGTGTATGTTTTTTGTGTCTCATATTCTAATAGACAGTATAGGTCCTTCATTATTCAGTATTAACCATTAAATAAACCGCTACAATTCTAAAGAACTCTCAAACCGGAAAAATTTTCACGAATAAACACTCAATCCAAACCATTATAAAACCGGAAAACAAACTAAAGATTAATGAAGTTCTCAATCCTCGCACGAGTATTAAAACAGTCCCCTTAATAGGGGATGTAACAAATGAATCACAAACCTCGAAAAGGTTATCAACATGGGAGGGTTTTTTTCTCTTCTACCGCAAAGGCAGGGGCTTAAGGAACGATTAAAAAAAACCCTCATCATCAAGGAGAGTGCATCCCTTTGTTTCAGCACAAACCCGTGTTCGAAGACAAATTATCCAATGTGCTCGGCGAAAATTGAACGCGCTGGCGAGAAATTAAAGAAGAATAATTGCTCGTGCAAGGAATCGACGGGTATTTTGTATCTGCCGCCCCATTCATCACAGCTCTCTCAAAGGGAGAAGCGCGGTTTCAATTTGTTAAGCGACGTGTTTCAACTGTTAATGAATATTAATGCGGAGTTATAAAGTGACGTTTTGCCGAGGGTATAAATAATAAGCGTTCCTCCCTCTGCAAATAGCCGGTTATGAATGCGAATAATTGAACTGTCGGGATTTATTTGTGTGCTGCGTTTAAATATCGGATATTCCGTGCGCATTAGCATTTATTGGGGGCCGAGATTTAATGTTAATGAGGGGTTTCGAAAGGCTTCTTTACGATGGGGCTCCCATCTATATCCCGGCTAGAGGGGAAGAGATAGGCTTGGGAGAGATTTTTAACTTGTAAATAGTTTATGTAGAGAATTAAGAGGAAGTTACTCGCTGATTGCAGTTATGATGAACTTAAAAGTCTCGTCGAAGTGTCTCGAATTCATGGTTTGTTATGTAATGGGGTGTTATTATTTTGAAGTAACGTCGGTATTTAATTGACGTTCTCTCTTAGAGATATTGGGTAACTTTTAACACGTCTGGTAACTTATACTTGTTTTAGTAAAAAAGGTCTGAACCGGTATTTAATACGAATAAAAATATAAAAGTATTAAACAGGTGAAATTGTATCAAACTTCTATGGTTGTTTTTTCATTATCTAACCCATGGAAATGCTTTAAACTGTTTTTGACATAAAATATTAGGAGTACTGACAAATTTGCAAACCAACCGCATAAAATATACAGTTATATTGATGGCCAAAATATAAATTAATATTTAGAATCCGAATTAACACGGAGATTTTAACGGGACAGACAACATAATTGTTCCCTTTGCTTGAGACAGAACGACTTTCTACGATTGATATATAAATGAGCAATTCCACGGGTAACCGACTGTTATTTTTTAAAGAACAATCATGCGTATTTTGTAATTTACTTCTCAAAATAAATGAAAATAAAATATATTTTCTGCCCAGTTAATTCAGCATAAATGTTGTTTAAAATTAAAAAATAAATACATAAAAAACATATTTGAAAATTTAATCATGCCGTTAGATTTAACTAACAAGAAATCGATAAACTGGATAGAAAATATTTTTTTTGGGAAGTACATTACAAAATACTTATGATTTTCCTTTAAGAAATTTGATAAATTGATAGATTTGACTATTTTGTTCTTTAAATTTGTTAATTTTCTTTAGCATCTATTATTTTTTTATTGCAATTTAAAAAAAAACCTGATTCTTGTTTGAAATGCTTTAAGAGATAATTTACTTTTATTAAAAAAAACTTAAGCAAAGGTAAAATATCGAACCAAAAATTTATTTTTAGTTAAAATGGAACTAAAAATAGTAATAAACCCTGAAAAGTATTAACCGACCCGCACGCTCAAATCTATATTTAACTTAGAAACCGAATGGTAATTCAATTTACTTCGAGACCCACATTCAAACAACATGTCACTGATTTCCTTTTCAGAGGTCTTTTAAAGTACACAATGAAACGAAAATAACATGTCAGTCTGTATCCACCAGGTGAAAAGAAACATTTTTCTAGAATGTAGCAAATTGAGACGAATGACCTGTATTTCTCAAGTGAGAAAAACACATTTTACTTCCGTCTTCAAAGTTGATCACGTATCTGGTTTATCCTGCGAAGAGACATCCACTTTAATGTTACGTGTTTGTCGAAGTAAAATGTCACGATTAAAGGAAAAGAAGATAGGGAAGACGCCAGCAATAAAATGAAGGAATTGGGAAAATAGTTTATTTAGTATAATCGAATTCACTGAATCAACAATATGAGCACTATTACTATCGGACTATTTTACACCAAAGATTCATGTTTGTCATTGAAAATTGATTATTTCAATCTTGAAGGTCTAGCTCAGTGAAATATCTAGATCTGTACGTTGTTAAAGTAAAAATATGTAATCATCATGTCTTGTATACCTATTTGAAAATTTTCGAATTTTAAGTACAATATTAAAAATGTTGAAACTTAAAAGAATTTACCAAGTTAAAGGTGTTTTACATACCGAGAATTTGTTGTTTGGGATGAAAGTTAAACTAACTTTGTTATTATGTTATTTTCTAAAAAGTTAACTCAAGGAAACGTACATCATTATTTTTCTCAATAAATGGAAAGATATGTTAGTATAGGGAAGAAATATTGTTATTATGAAGAAACCATCGCCTTTTTATTAAAACGTCAAAGAATTTTACAAAAGTAGTTTTACATTCTTTCTTTATAATGGAAATTTTCTTATTTTTCTTCACTACAAGTAAATATAAAATAATTCACAAAAAACTAAATATTTTTATGGAAACGTTAATTACATCATTCTTATGAACATATTCTAAAATTAATAGGAATAAAATTTTATAAAATAATGTAAAGAAAAACATCATTTCATTTTACACTTCTTAGATGAAACTTTAATAAGATGACAGAATAGCTTATGTGTGTTTGATGTTTCTTATGAAAAATATACTTTACTTTGAGCATAACATTGTAATTTACACTGGAAAAGTGAAATACATCAAATAAAATTACAAAGAGGTTTACGACTGACAGTAAGGAAGTATAAGCTTAATCATTAATCATTTAATTGACTTGTAAAGGAATTTGATTGATCCATTTTCAGTATGTTTTCTTTGTTTAATTGTATGTTTTTTAATTTTCATTTTGGGGATACCGAATTAAACATGCACAACAAAATCTAAAAAAGAGTCAGCGTTATCAAATACGTATTAACATCATCCATTGATAAACAATATTTACTTCAAGCAAGTGTCTTGTATATCAAAGTAAAATGTTAAAGTAAGTTCAAGTAACAAATGATTTATGTTTGACAATTTGGCATCAATCATATGACTTAAAATAAATAGGTATCTTAACAAAATTCGTGTTCTAAAGATGAAGCAGTTCCATTTTAAAAATCCGATTTCAATCACATTTCTGTGTACTTAGTATCTTTCCTTTAAACATCGACAGCACTCGAAATTCTTTAAGTGTGTTCCTTGTCCCCTTCCTAAATAAGTATAAGAGAAGAACAGACCAAGCAAAAGGAAAAGTCTGTCACATTTATCACGAAATGCTGGAAAAACTGTAAAAAGAATGACTTGGTAACCATTTGTCTTCGAAAGAAATATTTTTAGCGACTGAAATTATACGGGTCTGTTTAGAGGGGAACATGTATGTTACAAGTTTTTGCCATTTCCCACGGGAGCTTCTTTTAAAACATGAGAGGCATATAAAATATTTGCTGTTTTCTATCGCAATTTTTAAGTTTTTATAGAGTTCCGGAACGAGTTCTTTCATCAGGGCTTGAATTCTGAAATATTTATTTCTTTTGTGGACTGAATTCGTAAGTTCTGTGTTACGTGACATTGAATCATGTGGGGGCCAGCGAGCTTCACAACATGTGAGGACCATCTTGTTTTATTACAGTTTTTAATGTTCCTTCCTTTAACGTCTGCAGTGATTCGTTTTACGCTATTCGTGTTGTGACAAGTAGAGTCAGCAATTTCATACCTCATGTTTTTTAATAGTTTTATATTTAGAAACAAGAAATCGCTAAGCAGGTGTCTGGTTTTTATTTAAAACAACAATTTTATACATTTTTTTTCTGACTTGCATATAGAATTTTAAACGTACAAAAAGTGTTACAGGTCTCAATACCTGTAACAAAATGGATATGAGCATTTAATCATGTTTGAATAAAGATAGTATTTCCATTTTAATGCAGAAGCTTTGAAATATGTATAAACCGCTATCAAACGGTTAAAGAAGCTGAATTTGAATAATAATTTTATTACATTCTAGATACATTTTGTAAAGTGATATTAAAGTACTCGTATGTTGTTTAAATGTTTAAGTAAACACATGAGATATTTTCAGTAGTGTGGAAATATATGAGAGAAATACTTCTAAAACCTATGGTCTATGCTTGGGTTTAACTTATGGGATACCTTTGGAAATAAAATGTAAATTGAGAACCCACAACTACATGCAAAATGTAGAAACACTAGGTAGTTAAAATTTATACCAAGATGTAAGATATGGTTTTAGTATTTTGTGGTATGTATCGCTACTTAATTGTTTTACCTGTTCTTGTAATATACTTTTTTTCTCTGTGTTTGACAGCAGTTGTAGTTCTGGTTCTGTCTTAGGATTCTGTTCGAGTAGTGAAGACCGCGCGTGGTATGAAAACGATATGTCAAGAATGAAACTTTGAAAATTTTACGTACAAAACCACCTCCCACATGTAAATATAAATTGAGTTAGAAGTATGAATGCATATGTTTAAAAAATTTTATAGAGGTACCTACTATTCGTAAAACATTTAATTCATATAGTAGTTAGTCCATTCACCATATTATTAAAATTTATATATAAAGCAGAGTGTGGAATGAAATTTAAATTAAACCTTTTTAAACATGGTCTATCAAATTATGCAGCAATATCAATATTATCTATTTAAAATTTAATATTAAAAACAAATAGACCTAACGCAAACAAAAACAATTTATATTGAACCATATTTATTTTTGCAGTAATGATTCAAATTTACCCTTTTAAATGTATAGATTTTTAAAGACGACTAAACAACATACTTCTGGCTCTTCTATATGCAAATCATTAATATTGCTAACCAGCTTGTTTTTCATTACTCCTTACACAATTAAAAAAAAAACAGCATCCGCATTTTTAAACTCTAGGAGCCGCATCTAATACCTCCTCCCAGTCTGTTCCCCAAAACCCCTCACTCAAGAAAAAAAAGACGACCCTATTAAAAAATGTCATCTTCCGCCAGCTTAGCTGATGAAATATATCACCCGTCCGTATTTTTAACGTCTCCCCAAAATTAAAAATTGATACCCCCGAAAAAATCTCCCGGAAACTACATCTAAAAAAACCCTTTCGGATGAAGAGCAAGCCTCTTTTGTTTTGGCAGACCCTTTTGATATATGAGAGAAGCCTCGTGTGGATCGCCGCATTCATTCCTTCCCTAGTTTCTGCGTTCCTTATGCCAGTGACAATGTGGAAGAAGAAGGATTATGGATTAAATTTTAATGGATTTGGCAGTGGGGTTGATTTGCGCTCGCGATGTCTGGATCATAGCAATACGTCAAGATTTAGTGGTGGTTTAATTCTGGGTTTTTTTCTCAGAGCGCTAACCTAAATGAGTTATTGTTATGGTTCTGAGACAATACATCTCTGTTTATCTAGATTTATAGATATTATTTTTCATTCGGACTTAACTGTGTTTAAGGGGTGAATATTTATTTGAAATCTTCGAAAAAGAGTTAGGAGATATGGGAGTGTTATTATGGGTGGAGTTTGAAGGATGTATGTCCATGGAAATGTCGTCTTCTAGATCTTATAAGATTAGTTTTAGTTTGGTTTGTTTGGATACGAGCTGTAGTTTAAATGGCTGTATCCTCATGTTTTAAGGATTATGCTAAACATTAAATGCTTTTTTATGTTTTGAGAATTATGATTTTGCATAAGGGGACACATCCATAAATTACGTGAGGTCAAAAAAAAGGGGGGGAGGGGTTTGGAAAAATCTCCCCAAGGGGGGAGGGGGGTCGATTAAAATCTCACGTCAACTTTTTAAATTAGAAATTATTAGAGAGTTAACTTCTATTTATTGCTGTGATTTTACAAATTTCGACCAGATGATAACATAATGTCATTTCCTCCCACATCATTAATAATGTAAAGGTTTTAGGTGCTATGAAGCACATATACATAGGATAGAAAATATTTTTTTTAATAAGTTGTAGGTAGGTGTGGGGGGGAGGGAGGGGGTCAGAAAAATCTCACTAAATCTCACCAAGGGGGGAGGGGGGTCCGGATTTTGGAAAAAACACCTCACGTAATTTATGGATGTGCCCTAGAAAAACTTAGCTTTTATACATGCATTGCAGGGTGTTTCTTTAGGTAAAAATAAAACTTAATTTGTTAAAAAAACAAAGTATCCCTAAATTTTACAATAAAATATGTGTTCGACCAACTTTCGGTTTTATGGGGGGTCGACGATATGCATTACTTTTCGAGTCATCCATTTTACACCACTTTTTAGCACGATTTTTAGATTATTTTTTTCCACAATTTTTCACAAAAGATTTCCCTGCTATGATGAAGTTGTAAGAATAGCTACTATTTTACCAAAAACAGTCCTCAAATAGCGCAGCAAGTGTATTCAATGACCCTGTTATTTTTTTACTTAGGTGATTCTTTTGAAATATTTGATGAAGCTTTAAATTAATTTAATACATGTAAGTCTTCACTAGCAAAATAGAATAAACAGTAAAAAATACGAATGCTTAGCATTTAAATTGATAAAAAAGGAGTCTGATGAAAAAAAAATGACATTTTTTATTGAGTTTGATAACCTTTCGAAAAATAAAACACTTTCATTATAGTCTCCCTTTTGCTTTTAACTTTTCTTTCTCTCCTGTTTTTCTAACCTTTTTGAGCTCATGATAAACTTGGATATTAATTCTCTTAAACATAATAAATGGCTAGGATTTTCACTTTAAAAACAGAGAATTTATTAAAATGAAAATAAGAACCGTAATTATACATTTATTTCTTGTACGTGGCTACAGATTCACACATTTTGATACAGTGGCGTTTTATGATTATTTAACGAATAATAGGAAGGGATTAAACATTCTAATTAATATTTGTTCTGTACTTTTAATAGCTTCTTTTAGTATGATTATTTTTAAAGTTTTTTTAAAGTTAAAATATGATTGATTTTTCTATGTAAGATATTTCAATTTCTAGTTAAGGGTACCTTAGTCAAATCATTGAAAGCATTTCGTTATTATTTAATATGTATTTTAAGGTAGATTTTTAAAACCTGTAAGATTAATCACAGCAGGTATAAAATCAGAAGTTTTACATAATTGAAGTACTGGCTTTGAACTTAAAAACATGAGCTTTCATATTTCGAAACATATTAAAAAATTGCGTTGTGTTTGGAAAATAAATATTTGTATTTCTTATATTCTATAGCAAATCAGTCAAACTTTAGGGTTATGTGAATATTTGTATTTCTGGAAAAAAAAGAAGGTAAGGTTAAAAAAAAAAATATTGGATTAATAAAAATAAAAATAATCATTCAAAATATTTTGTATAGGTACTCCCGACTAGATTCAATATTTCCGAAAAATCGCACAGTTTTACTTTTTCTGGGTTTCACATGAGGTTGTTTTCCAGTTTCAGATGAGTGTTAAGCTTTTGAAGGAGAACATAATTACGTCTTCAACAGATCAAGGTAACATCTGAAACACATGTCGGTACGTACTTTTAGCTGTCCATCCAAATTAACTGTAATAAATTGTCCTAAATATAACTCTAGTTAAATTCTTAGGAAAATTAATAAAAAATAGCTTTTTGAGGCTTTAAATGTTTCTTAGCGTATTAATTTAATTTAATTTACTCTAACAATAATGCGTTATTACATAACATGTTTTGCTAGTTGCGTAACACAGAAAGAAAAAATAGTTTGATGTTACACCAAGCATAATTAGAGAATGCAAATAAGTTAGAATTAAAAGATGCATTAAAAATATGTTCTTAAAATTAAATTTTAAGAAACGTTTGAAAGGAATGAATTATGAGATATTCAGAAGTACCAAAATGTATAATGTTTTAATGTTATCTCAAGAGTCAGACTTAAAATGTGAGTGAAGGAACTAGATCGAATTTTAAAAGAAGTAAAGGAACAAACATACAGGAGTTAAAGAGTGCATTATTACTTAAAACATAGAAGAACGCATTAAAAGCCTAAACTTATAATTGAAATCACTTAATGCAAAAACAAACACTCCACCTATCTATCTTAAGTGATAAAGGCATTCCAAGAAACCTTAAAGAAACTTTTTAAGTATATTTTCTTAACCATTCAAGTACCTAAAACTGTTCTTTAATTAGATAGAATAAAACCACTCATTAACTTATTTTAAACTTTACGGAAAGGAAGACAAGCGGGAAAATAGCCAGAGAAGTATTCTGTTTGGCTTTGTAACTATTGTAATTTGCTTCTTAATATGTACTTTCAAAACATCTAAAAAACGAACCTGAAACCAGAATCGAGATTTTATGAAGACGATCATAGTTGCTAAAAAATCTGAGCTCGAGAATTGGAGTTTTTAGTGTACAATTTTAAGAGTAGGGTGGATAATTGAAAACACTACTCTAATGGTAAGGTTTGTCTTGTTGAATGGATAAAAAGAATGTATTCTATATAATTACTTTCAAACTCGGTCTTTCTTTAAACTTAGCCATTCGTATTTAACGTAATGAAAGTTCTACTTTGTCTTAAACACAATGTTTATTTAGGAGCCCCGTTTTGTTTCGTTTGATGTTAAATACAATATTGATAATCGTAAATTAAATGTCACGGTTTATGGTTTCTTTTTAAGTTAGAAGGGTAATTAAATAACTTACCGATAGGAATATCAAAATTTCTGTTTATTTTGAAACATGAAACTTTTTAAGTAAGACGTTTTGTTTAAAAAAGATTAGAAGGAACGGAAATTGAAAATTTGCATCCATTCTACTGACAGATTTTATTTTTCAATAATCAGTCTTATGCGGTTGAAGGTGTAAATAATTTTAGTCTCTATGCAATCAAATAATTATTAATTCTCCTTGAAAACATTTTGCTAGATATTTTTAACTTTTTAACTGCTCTGGGTCATTCCACGTCAAATCAACCATGGCCACCTAAACTAATAAGGCCGTAGAAGCTTGAAATCTGAGTGATGTCATGCCTTCTCTTCCACGTCATCGACGCGTTTAAGACAACAGCGCAACTCCAGTCTGGAATCTTGATCGCCCCACCCTTTACAGCCTGATTGGTCTCCACAACTACGGTGAAAACGTCACTGGAATTAGCCACACCGACACACGTGCCGAATATTTCAGATGGGAGAAAGTTTTATCTGAATTAGGATTGATTTGACTTAGGATTGCTAAGAATTACTCTCCTAATGACAGATGGGGTTAAAGAGCAGAACAATCCTGATCTGAAATTTGCACACAATCCTTGGATTGGACACCTTAGATTGGACCTAAAACCAGCAAAATCTTTCTGTTGATGATAACATTGTAAAACTGATCGAAAAGAGGAAACATCAGTTAATATTTAACCCCCCCCTCCATTGTAATCGTAAATTTGAAGGCTTAAAATATGTCCGATCATGAGTTTTAAACCAGGCCCGATTTTTACAATTTTATTTTAAATTTAATCATTAAACCAGATTTTAGTAATCACTGATCAAATATGATCATTAAAATTAACTCTGCATAAAACCATTTTCAGGTCTTAAGGGAAACCTCTTCTTAGTTCTGCAAAACGAAACTACACAACATAAAATTGTTTATAATAGAGCACGGAATCAACTTGAGGTTCGCGATCTCTAATTCACTTTCTCACTTCTGAAATATTCGACACGTGTGTCGGTGTGGCTAATTCAAGTGACGTTTTCACCGTAGTTGTAGAGACCAATCAGGCTGTAAAGGGTGGGGCGATCAAGATTCCAGACTGGAGTTGCGCTGTTGTCTTAAACGCGTCGATGACGTGGAAGAGAAGGCATGACATCACTCAGATTTCAAGCTTCTACGGCCTTATTAGTTTAGGTGGCCATGAATCAACACACTTTTTGGCATGACCATCTCGGATTTTCTTGAAATTTGGTACATATGTTCTACTTATAGAAACTCTGAAAAGTACCAACTTTCATCAAAAAATATTAATTGGTTCTGGAATTACAAGTGCGCAAAGTGGTCAAAAATGGGCCAAAAATGAACCAACATAAGTTCTTTAAATAGCTCTAGAGGATCTTCTAATTAGGTTAGACAGATGAGGGTGGTGTCATTTTAAAGTATTTTAAATGTTCTCTTTAATGGTGTAAAATGTTCTTCAAAATTTTTAAAAACAATATATTTTACAACACAAAATAGAATTAAAAGTTCGATTTCTATCAAATGTACCACTTTTAAAATTTTGAAAAAAATTCCAGGAATAGGTAATATTATTCTAAATAATCTGGTAAAATTATAGGATGGGACAAGAATGGGATCAGTGTCAAAACCTATTTAAACCAAAGTTCGATTTTCCTTATATCCCCTTAAAAATTTTTAAAGCTAATTTTTTTCATGAATTGGATGCGAATTGAGTTGTATTTAATTGCTGTTGGCAATTAGGGCCCCTGCACAAACTTGGTGTAGCCCGGGCTTCATATTTACTTTGTGTGCATTGTTACAATACAATGGACTGAATTACCATACAGGTTGTCAAAATGAAGCCCAGGCTACACCAAGTTTGTGCAGGGGCCCTAATTGCCAACAGCAATTAAATACAACTCAATTCGCATCCAATTCATGAAAAAAAATTAGCTTTAAAAATTTTTAAGGGGATATAAGAAAAATCGAACTTTGGTTTAAACAGGTTTTGACACTGATCCCATTCTTGTCTCATCCTATAATTTTACTAGATTATTTAGAATAATATTACCTATTCCTGGAATTTTTTTCAAAATTTTAAAAGTGGTACATTTGATAGAAATCGAACTTTTAATTTTATTTTGTTTTGTAAAATATATTGTTTTTAGAAATTTTGAAAAACATTTTACACCATTAAAGAGAACATTTAAAATACTTTAAAATGACACCACCCTCATCTGTCTAACCTAATTAGAAGATCCTCTAGAGCAATTTAAAGAACTTATGTTGGTTCATTTTTGGCCCATTTTTGACCACTTTGCGCACCTGTAATTCCAGAACCAATTAATATTTTTTGATGAAAGTTGGTACTTTTCAGAGTTTCTATAAGTAAAACATATGTACCAAATTTCAAGAAAATCCGAGATGGTCATGCCAAAAAGTGTGTTGATTTGACGTGGAATAACTCCTCTACATTTTTTAAACCAACTTTTTTCCATGTACGCATGTTATTGTTGTTATTGTTATCATTGCTATTTTGTTTGTTACTGTTATTATTGATATTGTTTGTTATTGTTATTATTATTATTATTGTTGTTGTTCTTGTTATTGTTAGTGTGTTTCCCGTAAGGAATAGATATATGGAATTGTCATATTATATGTTCCTAAGTAAAAATATACTACTTAAAAAATTATTGACAGTTATTGAATCAATTAAATAAATATAAAATTAATTTTATGAAAAAAATTAATTTACTTTTCTTAAAAGGTCCAAGGGGTGAGCATACATTAACGATATTTTATTAGTTTTATTACTTTTAAAAAAAAACTGATCAATATAAAAAAAAATGTAGGCACTTATGGTAACGTTAGATGCTTTTAAACAAAAAAAAAATACCAAGGGAGATAAGAGAGATTTTTAGTACATTGCATATCTGAATAACCTATCCCCATTGAACTGATAAACATTCGGAAGCATTACCCCCCCCCCAAAGTATGAGACTATGCAGCAAAATAAAAAGCCCAAAAGAGCAGTTTGTCCCCTTTTTCCAGCTAAATGGATCGTAAGCGATAGAGTGAAAATGTATTTTCTTCGATATGCATAATAAGCATCAAAGGAGTGAATTTAACTCCTAGACCTTAAGCGCTCTCGAAATTTCCAGACAAATTGAGTTGCCTCTAAATGTCATATCAGCACACTAACACAATAATTCCAGTCAGCGAAAAACAGTCTGGAGAATCATTTTTAGATTATAGGGAGTGAATACACCAGTGTTTATTAAGTGTGTTTATGTTAATTCGTGTGTTTATGGCATCGATTGAACGGGGATCTTGAATGGATAATGGCATCAAAGTGCTCAAATTCATAGTTTTATTCTTTAGGAGAAGCGTTGGTGGGGGTATTTCTTTAAGGAACTTGATGGACGCTTAAGACATTTAAGATTTTAATGATCCAGTGCGAAATGTGTTTTATATGCTGCTTGCTTTATGCAAATAACTCCGCATCTGGGATGGATCGTCAAAGTTAATGTCCTGGTGTAAAATATCGAGGAAATTCTTTTGAATAATTTTATGGGGACCAAAAAACGTTTGAAAACATGATAATGCATTAGATACCCTTCTGGTTGGTAGAGAGATACGTATATAAATGAGTGAGGAATGTTTTTTATGCCCTTCTTTAAAATAAAAAATTATAGAAAGGTAATATTAAAAATACGCATATAAAAATATTTCTTTATATCAATGTATTTGGGTTAGTATTTAGGTGATGTAAAGGAATAAAAACGTGTAAAGCGTGACACTGAGGACTTAGTATCTCTTAGTATAATGTACTATTTTCGTGAATAATCTATACCTTATTTGAAAGGGAGCAAGTAAGTTTCCAGTGGGAACTAATACCAGTGTGGGTCTCCTATCTTGCCTGGTGGTGTCTTAGCTATATTATAGGAAATCCACACTAATTACAAAAACTAAACTTTATTTAATATAATATATGTGAAGAAACTCCTAAATGAAAATAAGTTAACAGGTCAGCAGAGTAGAAAAAACGTAAGATCTCCTCAGGAAAATAAACAGACTGAATAATATTTTCAAACGTAGCGGGTGCTGGTTTATCTCAGGCTGCTGGTTTGCTCTTGACATTGTTGGTCGCTAGTGCCGCTCTCCATTTGGGGTGGCTAGGACTGAAAGAGTTAAAGCAAACTTTTTAAAATATTGAATAACACCAGATTTTATTTTCCGTAGCACATGATTCGACTTTAAGGTTTTGAACAACACCAAACAAAACGTATAAAATGCAGAGAAAAAAACAAAAGGTGTTCAAAATGCTTACATTATGTTTTCTTCTTTCCTTTTTATAAAAAACTACATAAACACAAGAAACACTCTCATAAACGCATTCAGAAACGGTAAAAACTTAAAATCTTAATCAACTCAAAATAAATAATGCAATAAAAGATTCAAAGCAAAGAGAAAGTTCTCTTGTTAAACATATTTAATATAATCGTCTTTTCTTGTTTCTAAATGCGAAACACTCTTTACTTTAGAATCATAAAACTTTAGCATTCATTAGTCTTATGGAAATTAAATAAAAAAAACGAAACGTATTTGGCGAATTTACCAAAGAAAAATATCGCGTTTTCAATCATTTTATCAAAGCAAACTCAACACTTTCTACGCCCCCTTTCACTCACTCAAATGAATCTTTTGAAATTTCAAAGAAAACAGTTTAAACGTCTTACTATAACAGCTCCCACTCCTAGCTCAAAAAAACAAACGCTAACTAATGTCATAGAATTATAAATGAAATGAATTCTCTACATTTTAAAAAGAAGGGTGTGTTTCAAAGCTGAGGGGCACGTTGCTTACTACTCCTTCTTCAAGATTCGAAGCATAATTAACTGCGAGCAAAAAAACTTCAACTTCGCAATGAAACACCAGTAAGTACAGACGATGAAAATCATTTAAACAATCGCAACCCAGCTGCATTAAAGGTTCATTATGCCTGCTTTGTTTTTATAAGAGATTCATTAGGTGCTAGAAATCCATTTAATACTTTGATAAATGACATCTAAACAAAAAAAAAACGCACAAGTGAAATACTTCTTTAAAAAGAATGAGAAAGCATTTGAAGAGGAGGATCAGTGTTATTAATGGAAGTGAAACTTTCTGAAGTATGAAAAGAGATCCACACGGTGCTTGTGTTTATGTTAGTAAGCCTCATCTAATTGTATTGATCGGGGGGTTGTAGCAGTAAACATTTAACTTCAACTTATGATAGTTGCTTATTTTTTTTGTCTACGTAGGCGGGTTTTATTTGTTTTCATAAATAATAAGCTGTGTACTTAGGAGTGTTATCGTATCTTAATGGAACTGAGAGTACTTCAGTAAAAGAAATAGCCGTGTATATTTTAAATTACAAAGACCTTTTTATTAAAATGTTCTGATAAATATTTCTTTAAGGCATTGTGTGTATTTTTTATGATGGTATGTTTTAAGAAGTGTTTTTGTGAGTGTTTGCATTTCCATAATAAAGGCACTATCGGTAATTAATATTTTGCAGGATTTATAAAAATTTAATTGCTGGGATAAAAATAAATCTTTAATTGGAATTTTTTAATTTCTATTGAGAAAGGTAGTTTAAAGTGATGCAGTGTGTGAAATTATATTTTTTTAATAGAAACGCTATTATGGCTATTGCAATTATTCTCATAAATACCCAATATTATTCAATGTGTAAGAGATTAAATATCTAAAAGATATAGAAGAAAAATAAAGGAAATTAATAATAAAAGATGAATATCTCTAATGAACATCTCTACTTAAAAAAAGTACATTAATTTCACTAAGAGAAATAAACCATATTTTAAGAAAATTAGTTAAATATACGTTTTAAAGAATGTTTTGATATTAATGAAGTAATTTTTATTGGGAAGTGTTTTTTAGAGAATTACAGAAATCATTCAACAATGCATTAAAGTTCAGAAAAAAATAAAATTTTAATGCGTTTTGGAGTTTTTTTTCTTGCGTATTACTTAAACTGTTAATTCATTTTTTTAAAAATGACCATGGTTTAAAAAGATGCACTCACAATAACACAGTAAAAAATGAATTAGATTAAGACCTAAAATTGATCATTACTGTAGTTTAAAAAATACTTTCAAGCTTTGCTAAGGCGTATTCTAAGAAAAATATAACTTGGGTTGAAAAAAAAGCCGTCCAAATATTCTAAGCATAAAAAATCATAATATACTATTTTTATAAAAAACATGTTATTGAAATTCTAAAATAATAATGTAACGGGGTATTTTAATGAGATCCTGAGGGTCTTTTACTCAAACTGCTGTGTTGACAACCAAGAAAAAATAATTTTAAGTAGTTACCAAAAATAAAACTTTCGTTGTTTTTGAAAGAAAAACCTGCACATCACATAGTTTCCATTCACTGCATTATAATCTATTGAGTTATAAACCAAAATGCCTCTCTAATGTTAATTTAGAAAGTTAACATTGTAAGAGTGGATGAAAATGAGAAAAATGAAAACGAAAATGAATTAAATGAAATTAATCTGCCCCGCTTAATGCTATCGAAATATTTTTTTTATTAACTACACTCCTATTATAGTTTTCAGGTGTGTTTAACAAATAGAGGTAAGGGCTGCAAGAATGAATATTCTTAAGATTTGAAAATATACTTATGAAAATAAAGAACATATCATTTTAATTCATTCTGAATGACCTAAAAGGAATATCCTATAACATTCTACGACTTAAAGTAATGTATATTTCTCTTCGTTTAGTGAGATCCATCCCTATAAAATATGAAACCTTCAAAAAAATAAACACACGAATGTTTCTCTCGATACTTATATTAAAGTTGTACAAGTTCAGTTAGATATTAGTTCCTTTGTTTTGATTTAATAAACATTGTTTGAGACACGACTTATAACGAAAGTAATCAATCAAAAATCGTAGGTACTTGTTGACTTTGCTGGAATATATTACTTTTAACTCGATACGACGAATTTAGCATATTTAAACAATGCATTCGAATGCTCCTGTGCAGGGCGTTTCAAAAGACTCTTTCACGGCTTTTATTTGGAACCAACGTCTCCTAGGGTCATGGAAGTAGGGTACATAGAGCATGTTCAATCACATGACTCTGCCTAACAACGGCCTTAGCAACGTTGTTTTATTCCTCCAGTGACATCATGTGCGAATGCTCTATTACTTTGGTGAATCAATTGAGATGAATTACAGGGGTTTCTAGAGGCAAAATATAAAAGGTAAAAAATTAAATAAACAACTAAAATAGATAAAGCAAAAACCTCAATAAGAGTCTCGTTCCCAACGCTATAAAACTCATTAAAAAAATTAATGAAGCTATCGTGAATATTCGTGGAGATAAAGCATGATAAATTATAAATTTTTTAGGCCTCAAAAAAGAAAAAAGTTCGCAAATTTGTAAATGTTTCCGAATTATTATATAGTTTTGTGGAGTTTTTTTTAGTTTAATGAAGACAAAATTGAATAAAAAAATCACTTTTTCTTTTTTGAGGCCTGGAAAAGTGTTATCTTCACATGCTTACATCTCCATGAATATAACGATATTTTCATGACAACAATACTCCTATTGATGTTTTCGTTCCACCTCCTTTAGTTTTTTAATTAATTTAACTTTCCTATTTTACCGCTAGTGACACTGTAAGTCATCTCAATGGATTCTCCGCGGTACTTACCTAGTGGTAGACCTTACTTCCACGACCCTAGGAGACGTTATTTCCAAATAAAAGCCGTGAAAGGACTTTTGAAACACCCTGTATATCCCTGCGTAATCAACAACACAGCAAAAATCATTATCATTTAACAAATCGATATCTGACCTTCACCAAGAGTTAGTTTCATCCGCCATTTCTCCCCCCCCCCTCAAGACAGATCTCGCTCGGACGCCTACAGAGACCCGTCCACCAATCCGCACAGGGAAAATTAACATTCTAAAGACGCATTTCAATTGACTTTGTAACTTAAAGCCTCCTTTTATCCTGGGAAGCCACCCGGAGTCAATTATGCCTCCGGAACAAAATGGCCGCCCAGATATGTTTCAACCCAACAAAAGGAGTCCAGGACTGAATGGCATCATTTATTTTCAACTAGGTCGAGTGTCTCTTTTTGAGGTCGAGAGGGCAGAAAATTCAAGGAATACCAAACTTAAACTTGATTATCCCAACTGTCAACATGGTGACATCGGACAGGGTTTTCCTCTCTGTTTGAACAAATGAGCGAAGGGGGAGAGAGAGAGGGATTATGGGATGACTCCAAAAAGTAAATAGAATCAACGGCTCGCGTGAGAGGTAATTAATTGTTGGATTTTAATTGAGATCAAATTTCACTCTTGCTTCAGACTGTGTGTCAACTCTTACTATGTGTTATAATTGGAGTGTTTGATGGTGAGTAAATTTAAGATTTTTGCGCTGTCTTATTAATTAGTGATATTTATCTAGTAAGGGAAGTTTAGATTATTTTATTAAAAAATATTGAACATAACTAGTAATGTGATGTACACATAATTAATCATCATTGGTAAACTGGGATGATTATCTTTAAGATGTTCTAATAATAGTGACAGAGGAGAAACAATGAAAACATGGAACCCGAATTATAACTTTAACTAAACTTTTAATCACTTGAAAAATATGTTTAAAATATATCGAATTAATTTAAAACAGGAACTTAAGTTGATTAATACATGAAACAAACATTATTAGTCTTACACAAAACTTGGAGTCATAATATAAATATTATTTCTTAAAGGCTTAACCCATTTAAATTGAAGAGAATGCTTATCTTATTTAATTAAATAATATTTGAAAACATTATTTTTTTTAAATTTCTTTTTAAATCTTACAGTTCATAATTTGAAATTTATGAATGTCGATTATCGAAAAGAAAAGTAACATAATAAGCAGGGTTCAATTAATTATTGCTAAATTATACAAAATGCCATGGCGATAAATGATTAAATGTGGTAGTTTTGACGTTATCTGTCTTAAGATTTTAGTTTTTTGGGGACAATTCTTGCGGAAATTTCACCAACTTGGAGCGATTTTATTCCTTATACCCCCTTATTAGGGATTCTTCAGTGAACTAGTATGTACAAAGTGGTGGAATATGAGAAAAACATGGAAGTGGGTTTCTTTTTTTATGCGTTTTACAGCATGGTTATTGTATAGTTCAAATATTTAGAAAATATTTTGTAAGAGCATGAGCAGCCCTAAAAATTGTATCTCCATCAAATAATCTCAGACACTGTTACATAAAACCTAGAAAATACCGTTCAAATAATGTTCATCATACTCCTCTTTTATTCTGAGGAGATCATTTGGATCATCATATTTATAAGAACTCACGCAAGTATACTTCAAAATGCTGGTTTCCAAAGTTTATGTAGAGAAACAAATATTTCCTTCTACTCATAAACGGCAGTCAAACTCACCGAAACTTTAATATAAAACAACTACTACTTTTTCGAACATAATTTCCTCTCATTTAAATCGAAATTGGGTGATTCTTATTATCTCACGCGGAATAAATTCAAAATCCAATCTTCAGAAGCTCAAAATCGATTTCCTCGGCAGAAACCTGCTAAAAATTTGAATTTATAAACGAACCTCATTTGGGAAACCCAAAACAAACCCAACCAAATCCATCGACACTGAAGTGCGCTCAACAAACATTAAGCATTTCGCCGTTAATGTCCACGGAAAGTTAAGCGAAACTAACAGCAACGAAACCTCCGATTTGCTTTTCTTTTTTGTGTAAGTAAATCGCAGGTTGTTGCTTTTCTTTTCGTAAATCGCTTTATCAGTTCCGTAGAGAAATCCGAAAACCATTACTATCCATTACGCATTCGCAGGAAAATAATAAGATTTGAGAGAGGAAATTGAATCTTAATACGTTCCGGATAAAAACGGAACACCAAGCTCATTTCCTCCGTAGATTGTATCATTAGTGGATAGGTGAAAGCTCAAGCTCTGAAGTGTGTGCGCCGATAAATAAGAATCCTGATAAAAATGAGCTTTTTTAAGGTAGAGTAGGAGTCAATGAGAGTAAAAAAGGATTATAAAAATTTGCCCTAACGAACCGTTTTTTAATACGTTCTAGGCAGAAGAGAAATAATTTTCATGCATAGTCAATATGAAATTCTAATAACCGGTATTGGAAGTTCTAGGAATGCAAATACGAGAAATAGTATGCCCCCACAAAAAAGTTCTACTCTTTTTTATTTCTTAGCTCATTATGCCATCTATGTACTCAACTTTTACAATTTTCATTTGGAAAGGTTATTTGGATTTCCCTTTTTTTAATTTCAGTTTTAAAAATGAAACTTTCACAAAAGTTAAAAAAATGTCTCCGTTTACGTAAAAATCGAGAGCGTGGGTAAATTTTTTTCAAGCGGAAAGATCATTACGTGGAAAATGCGGAGATTAAATTGAATGAATTGGGGAAAATGTATTTAAAACATACTATAGGGCTGAATATATTCGTAGTTAATCATATAAATTCTGTAGTGGAATATGTTTCTTCGAAATGATAGCCATATCTAGAGATAAATCTAAAGATAAGTACCTACTGCGTTTTTTTAAATTGTGAAGCATTCAAAGAAATGCAATATTATCAAAACATTTTCCTTGAATATTCTTGTTATCCTCTGAATTTCTTAAAACGTATCTACTAGTAATTTGAAACCTGACGATATGAAACCTTAACCAATTCTAAATTGTTTCACGAAAATTATCCTACTTTCAGGACTGATTTTTGATTTTGAAACAAAGTCATAAAACCGAACACAAAACACAGAGTCCCTCCGCCCAATAAAAAGAGCTTTCTAAAACATTAAGTAGATTCCATCTAAATGTGTATGAAATGACTCTGAAACGGGGAAAGCGCAAAGAAGACACCCAAATCTGCCGATAGTCAATAGCAGAAAATTATCATACGACAGCTCCTTCTCAGATGTCGAAAAATAAATTGAGCTACAGAGTCTTCGGGATAATGTGACAGAAATCCGTGAGGCGGCAATTTGAATCGGAGAATGCGCATTTTTTTGAAAAGATATATGACCAGTCACTTTCATATTCAGTTTTAATGCAACGTTCTGCTTTCGCATAAATCCTACAGCTGCCCACTGAAGGTGTTTTTAAATCACGGCTATTCCCGCATTGAAACGGGATTCTGCGGGAATAAATCATGTCTGAGTTCCCGCTTTCTGACAGTATTCTTCAAAAACTAGTATACCCGAGGGACACGCGCTTTATGTCTGTGTGCGTGTACAGAGCAATGTTGTTTTAGCCATTCGGCTCACGTGTTTTGCGCTGCTCTGCGCACTGTTGCAACACTGTTGTGTAACAGATGGAATGGATAGCACGTGTGGATGGATGTGACGGATCGGGGAGTACCCGGTTGGGACACAGGATATATTGGGGAGTAATTGGTACAATGGCGCTTATTACCGCTGGGACATTGCTGAGGGACTTAGGAATATAATATTCGATGGGATTTTCTTGTGATCTCTTGTTTTATTTGAAACAATTTTTGGGTAATATTCCGTAACCGAGGTTTTCGCCAAATTTGGGCGATAACCATTTCAATGTGGAAATGGCTTCTACCAGCAGATATTTTTATGTAGTAATATTAGTAGTAGCTTGGCGTGATCCTATCTCGCCAAATTTTGCAAACCTCGATTGTGGAATCTGTCCCCAATTTTTTTTTAAGTAAAACTTTTTTTTTATTGAAAATGTGAGACAGATTTAGTTGGGTTTCGTTCTGTTTTGATTTGAACAAATAATCTCTAAACTCCTTTTTTTTCCCAGAGTGCAATGAAGTCTGATATTTACTCCTCTTGTTTTAATTAAAGATTACAAACAGTTTCGTGTCTATAGGTATATTTTATTCTTGAGTTAAATTTATAAAAATAGATATTAAAAAGTCATTTACTATTAGTATAATAAAATTATGATTTCAATGTGTGCTATTGTAGGATAACTACTGTTATAAAATCCCAATACTTTTAATAATTTTTATATATTACTTGTGTCTGAGGTGGTTTTATTTTCATAAAATTTCGTGTTATGTTTTATAAGTTACAATTTCAATCAACTTTTATTCCTGACTAATTTAGGAAAAAAACAGTGAGGTTATATTTAAGTGTACTTATGATCCTTTTAATAATAGTTTTCAGATATTTTAATATCCATTTACCCAAGATCGTAGTTTCGATATTATCCAAGCAAGATATTTTTATATAACGTAGGTAAATAACCTTTTATTAGTCCTCTCTCAGTTTTCAAAAGAAAGACAATAATGATAATTTTTCTAAATTGCCTTGCTCTAATGGTCCTTTTACATCGTTATCCTTGACAAATTTGATGAAAGTAATGTTAAATATAGAAAATTCTTTAAAATGGATGGTATTGATTATCTTAAATCACTTAAGACATCAGGTCCATCTGTTTTATGGTTCATTCTTGACACAATGCGTGGCAAATGGATTAATAGGTTTTTTTACATGGCTGATTATAAAAACTTTCCTTAAGGGTCAATGGCCTGAAATAAAATACTTCAGGTTTTATTATTTTAATATAATCAAAAAATTAATAATGTATAATGACAAACATAAAATATGCTTCATTAAGATATTATTAATTTAAAGCTATTACAGCTATCTGGTTTCTTAAGAGCCCGCCTTAGGGTTAAAACAAATGTTTAAAATATGTGGAAGTAATAAATTTCACTTGTTCACAAACATATGGAGTTTTAGAGAATACTTCCATTATTAACACCATTAATATTTAATTAGATTACCCACCAAATGTTAACGAATTATTATTTTAATAGCATTCTATCATGAACAAGTAATTAATACGGAATGCATCAAAAATGTGACATTAGTTTAATCTTATCTCGCAAAAATATAATCAAACTTGCTGATCTAATCAACTCATTCAATAACAGTTTAATGAGACATAACAGTATAATTCTGTCTGTAATTAACTTTAAATTTTCTAAAGACCGAATATATCATTTGGATATTCATTCCAGATAGTATTATGGCATTTGATATATTCTATGCAAATAAAACCCATCCGAACTCATTCACCAAACAAACCCAGCTCAAAAGTTCTCTAATCAACAGCGACCCGTCCACCCGAATAAGTCCCATTCCACAGACTGTCCAGTTTCATTCCCGACGTCATTGTTCCAATGCATAACTCCAGTCCAAATATTTATCCAACATAAATTATTTAATTCCACGACAAACGGAAACTCATTTCGCAAGGGGGGAGAGGTAGAGAAGGTTTTACCGTAGAGAGACCAGGATTTGGTCATTTACGGCAAAAGTGTCGGTTGTAAATCTAATGAGATGGCGGAATATGTTATTTAGGGCGCTCTTTCCCGGGCCAGAGGGATTAATGTCCATGAAATAAGCTTTGTGATTTAAGGTATGCTGATGGCTTGCGCAAAATAAATCAGAATCGTCATGGAATGGGCAGCTGGGAGATTAATGTCTCACGTGTGAGAGAAGCCATGAAGTGAATTAAAGTATAACGTTCCCATTAAATATTCCGTTGAGATTGGGTAGCAGATACAGCTTTATCATTTAAAATGACTCTGTAGAACATGGGTATTATTATTTGGAGTGATGGTGGTATCTGAAATTTTCCTAATAGAAGTATCGGTGTGTGATATATTTAGGTTGGAAATGCCTTAACTCAAAGGGCTTAATTTTACTTAAAAATTATGCGAGTAATAAGAAAGATTAGTTGTGCAATATGTATTAATACTTATGCGCACAGAAGAGGTTACAATGTATGGAAATTTGTTTAACTACGACATCATGATAATTCTTCTGTTGGGAATTGTCAGATGAAAAGCTTCCAAACAATCAGCGCAGTTTTATAATTCGTCCAGCACAGAATGAAAAAAAAGCCAAGTTATGAAGTCTGACGTATACTGACCTTCAACTGGATTAATTTTGGGCAAATTTAGAGTAACTTTGGCCAGGCATAAAAGAAAGATTCTATAAGGGAGAGAGAGAGAGAGAGAATAACATTAATTTATTGCTATGGATAAAATGCAATTAATAAAAGCTAAACACTTTCTTTAGTGTAATAGACGACATTAGTGTGACGTCACTTGCTTGTTTAGAAACGTTGATTCTATCCGTGATTGGTTCCCAGATTGGAAGTAAATCCGTACGGAACCAATCACGGATGGAATCAACGTTTCCAAACAAGCAAGTGACGTAATGACTAATGTCGTCTATTCACAATATTTTTTGATGGGTCAACAATAATGGTAGCTGCAAAGGGAAAAGTTATCTTTGTTGAGAGGACGGAAAGGCTACTGAAAGAAATTGGGTGTTACGTATCCTTCTCATTACTCACTATTCTCTAAAAAAATTCATAAGTAACCAAATCAACTTATTTATTTAATTACTCTGTTTTTATCAATTTTAAACAAAGTTAAACTTTAAGTAGTAGGTAATGATTGCTCTAAAGTCAACAAAAGCTCATTTAGTAATCGATCAAATTGGAAAATAAATTACTCGAACTGAGGGATGTAAGCTGAAATCAAGAACTTCTACTAAATCCTGCTCATTGCAATTCTTTCTTCGTACTTCTAGTTACCGTGACTTGTCTCACAATAGCTTCCATTCGTAGTAAACAAAGTGTTCTTTCATTGTCCCCCATGGCTCTTCGTCTTGACTCGCCGAAGATAAGGTCCATCATCTTGTCAAAGCAAAGCTCAAGATAAATTCATCTCTTACAGAAACATTTAGGGATACAATTAGATATCACAAGAATAAAACCAATTTTTTGTGAGAAAAAAAAATCAAGATTAAACTCAATCAATCTCGGAAAAATGGAATACTTCCCTTCCACAAGAACTATTTTAACACATTTACGACTCGTTATTTTTAATGTACAGTTTAAAATTAATTACTGAAGAATCATATTCATCCTGAATATATGTTACGGACAATGTGATAAATCCAGGCATTATTAATAATGCCCGGGCAATGTGATAAATTCAATGGAATTTATGAATGAAATTTATCACTTTGCCCGCATCCACTTCGGGCATTATTAATAATGCCCGATTAATCACTTTGCCCGTAACATATACACTTTTAGCAATCTATATCAAGATTATAAAATTATATTTTTAAATATAAGTTTAATAGCACAGCTAAACATAACCTTCTTTTTATATTTCCATTCAATTATTATTACAATTAAGAATGTAAAAACCTAAAGCTGAATATTTACCATAACGTCTTTCTATCTTTGGAAGGGATCTGAAACCCTAAGGCAATTATAATCTCGAATCACACGGTGTTTCATTCTCAAAATCTTCATTCCGGTGTCGAAAGAATTTTACACGGACGTATTAAATCCAGCTCATCACATATCTTGATATATTAGATGTAAAGTATTTAGCATGGTAATTCTATTGTAGTATAATCCAGATATCTATTCTTTTAAAATCATTAGGTTACGTACTTGTGCATCGTTGACTAATCCAGGGCATCCAGATTCAAATTTAGAGATTTTAAGATAAATGAACTTTAATTTAGCTGATTCACGTTGGTTCTTTAGACTTAAAGTCAAGAGTGTGTTTATTCGCAAATAGTAGTTCTGCCGGTTTCATTCCCACTTAAAGACTGATGAACTACTTGGAATCTCATAGGTCTTAATGAAGCTTTAAAGTCGATGTCAGATGAAATCATGCTTGTATCTTCCTTGTACACAAGTCATTTCAAAGCTGTAAAGGAACTTAATTAATCATTGGAAAGGTTAGGTGAGACAAAGGAGAGTAAAATTAGGTTATTGTTGGAAAATACCTAAAAAAGAAGAAACTATTAATTTTATTTAAATGAGATCTATTATGCATTTTACTTATATTGGATACATACAAATTGTAAAATATTATAAAAATAATATAGAAATATTGAAAATCAGTATAAACACTTCTAGCCTAAGTACTTGATAGGAATACTTGATACTTGAAATGATTTTATTGGTTTTCCAGCTGTAAGAAAACAGTTTGATTTCGTAGATTTCTGATCAACACTTCGTTTTCCACCAGTTTTTTTTCTCCCATAGTTTATTTTAACACTTTTTCTAAAGTATTTTCTTTTTCGAAAGCCATTACTGACTTTTACTTTAAAGTAGGGCCGAAACAGATCAGACGTCATTCAATCCTAAACAAGTGCAAAGCGATTGCCGATTTTTATTTTAAAATATTGAATTAACTAAATTTTTTTTGAAACTTTTTGTTTCAATTTTTGAATTTATAACCATTTTTTTTAACTGAAAAAATGTATTTTTTTTTTCTGTTTTAAAAAAATGCGGGAATTGCCCATTTCCAAACCATAATTAAAAGAATACCTATCCATTGAAATAACAAGATTCTCAAAAACTTCTCACCAAGACGTCCCATCCCGTCTGGGCCACTCATCATAGACTTTCAACTCTGGAGCATCGATCCACTGCTTCACCCCCCGCCCCAGTGGAGCACTCCTCGGCAGTGCTCCCAAACCCCACAAACACCGCGTGCTCAGTCAGTCGCCTCTCAGGCTCCGGCTCTAACTGGACGTGCTCCACTGAGGAGAAGCCCATCTTACAGGAGACACGCTGCTGTGGGGGAAGCCCGCTATACAGGGCTCTCTCTTTCTCACTGTTGTGGAGAGTTCGTTGATTGGGACGTTTTGATGGTGGATTTGTGTGTCATGATGCGGACAGTTTGGATTAGATTAGCTGTTGCTCTTTTTGGAGGTCTTCTTGGATATGAGTGTTCGACAGGTAACGCTTTATTATTTTATTTCTTGATGTTTTGATGTTATGATGATTTTAGTGTGAGGTATAACAGGAAAAAAAGATGAGATTTTTATGTCAACATTCTGACATTCATGACATTTGAGAAACGAATATAAATTATTTTAGGAATATGATATGATTACTTGTTCCAACTGAATTTGAAAGAGTTCAGTTCAAGAAGGGGCAATTTTAAAGACAGTAAGAAATAATAAAAAAAAAAATAAATGAAGTACTAATATTAAAATTTTGTTTAGTTTGAACTTTTTCTCAAGTACAATAATCATGAATTACTGTGCATAAAGTAACACTTAAATATATTTTCCTTTCAAAAGTAGAAAAAAAAATATATTTTTTTTTAATTTGATATCTTTTTTCTTGATATAAAATTATTTCATTGTTAAATTGTTTTAATTAGCCTAAATTATTAATTTGGCTAAACGCAATGTGTATAAGTGTGTCATTTAAAATCATGAAAATATACAAATCAGACTTAAATTGAAGATCTTTAATAAATTCTATGTAATTAGCTTTATTTTATTTAAATTTTTAATTACTAATTTGAACAAGTTTAACAAATTCAAATATTCAAACAAATTCACTATCTTAAAAATATCTACAAAAACTTAAATTAGAAGATATATTAAGTGTTATTTTTAAAGCAATCAGAATTCTTTAAAAAACACCTGCAAATTTCAAAGGATGCAGAAAAAGCTTTAAGGCAAACCTTTTTACTATCGAGCATTTTATATTTTAAATAATAGTACCTACTATTGAAAACATTGACGATAAATATTATTCTATGCTTATATGATTCTTAAAATGAATAAATATTTACACCTGAATTTAAAATGTATTCAAGGAATTTTTTGTTTACAAAAATAAACTATGTAAAACGTTTATTCTGTTTTCTTAAACTTAGTAATCATTTTGTTTTGAATCACAAATAGATAAGTAACTAATTTCAAATCTTAAAAAGTTCCACTTCTTACATTATTGAAACAAAAAGAAACGTTTCAGTTTTGAAATTACTTGGTAAATTATGCGTAATTGTAATAAACTGCAATTATGTACACAGTTTTTCTCTTCACGTTTAAACACAGTGCTTCATAATTGATGTGAAGTATTAAAAATAATGACATTAGGATTTCCTTTCAAACTCATTCGATTGATAATTGGACATGGTTCTAATTAATGCTTTGCAATAAAACACCAATAAAAATTATCGTAAATATGCTTTAAAAGATTTATGAGTTTAACACATGAAAGATAAAAACTCACTGAACATTTATGTTCTATTTCTCAGCAGTAGGATAGGTACTATAGAATCTATAAAATAACTAAGGTTTCCCGCATCAAAGTCAGTATGTTCTTCTGTACAACATTACTTAACACAAAAACTACCATTGAAATAGCTCGACTTGCTGGCTGCTAAGTTAATGCAGTTCCTTACACGTGAAAGTCATAAAATTCTCTGAAAGAGTAGCAATAAAACCCTCTTGGAGCTCTTGATATATTTATATACTGTCTTTGACTTAAAATTCAGCAAATCAACTGCGAGGAAACCTCACAACTTATTTAAAAACATTGAATCGAGTAAGAGCAATAAATGACACTAGGGTTATTTTATGGTAGCTTTTATGTCCTTTATCATAACGCCTTGATGACATAGAGAACAGAAAAAGGATGTTTAAAAATTGATTATTTTCAATTTATCGTAGACTTAAAGCTTTAGTACTTAATTCATACGTTTCAATAAATACTAATGTGCTACTTTTACTACACTTTTTCCAACTAAGAAGAAGTATTTTAAGTTATTTTTTTTTCAAATTGTTGTTGAAGTTACTTTATTATTAGAAATCAAAACTTAATATTTTTGTAGAAAACTGAAGTTTTATAGATAGAAAATAAAATATGATAGTATTGTAGTTTTGACAACGTGATCATAAAAAATATATATTGAAAAGCTTTTATCCCTATCTATTGTACCGTTCATAGAGTATGAATGAAAATTTGGTGATGTCATTTGGACTGTAACAGTTACGGTTACATTTTTCACACCTAAATTTATCTCGTAATTTCTACAATTTGTAATACAAATATGTTTAGAAATAAAAAAATGTATGAAACTGTAGCAATTTCAACACCGACCATAAGTAAGACGGGTGTATTTCAATACACCCGTATATACCAAGCAACCCGCAATACACCCGTATATACCAAGATATTTCAATATCTCCCAAAATGGAAATAAATTTCGTGTTGCTTTCCATCGAGACTCTTTAAAGAGTCTTTCTCGATGCTCAGGAACAATTGTGGAGTACATCAAAGAAACCGAAGTGTAAATAGAAAGGTTTAATTTTATACCCTGTTGAGATGAAAGGAATTTTAGCAGTGGGAAAATTAAAGGGGATAACTTTAAGACTAAATAACCGTGTAGCTAGTTTATCAGAAGTAGTGTTAATAATAGTCACATTGTTTCTAAAGGGAATACCTGAATTATATACCTTAGGAAAAGGATGTGTATAAACGTGCACGATTCTTCACGAGAATAAAAGGTTTTTAAATGAGTCAGTAAGGGGGATTTAGACGTTTAATAAATGGTTTATTTACTAAATAACTTGACTTTACGGTTTACAAGCGCATCGATTTCCCACTACATTTTTAACAAACCCTATTCTGTATCCTGGTATTTTTATTTTATATAAAATTCCTTCAAGGATTAAAAAATTACGACCTTTAATTATTGTGTTTCCCAGGCAGATGTAACATATGTTCTTTACAATAATTTACGTAGTTTTAAAATTAATTAATTTAAAAGCTCCTGATATAGAACTTGGTACAAACTCACTAATTGTAATTTAATAAGATTAAATCCCGTAATTTGCATATTCTTAAGACGTTTGGATTTAATATACGGTTTTCTTTCTCTTCAAATAAAACTGCATTCACCAATCCTCAATGAAATCCTAAACAGTTGGGGTACCTGTAGAATATTTTGCCTAGGAGGATTAAATATTCAGTGTAGCCATACTGCTGTTGATCAAACCATTTAAGGTTAACAGAGTATTTCTTTACTTTTCTTATTTATCGGTCTTTTTAACGCATATGTCGTTACGTCAGGTGGGTCGTTGTTAAGTTATCTACACCAAAGTTTTCAGGGGACAGGGGATTTCAATTTTGATAAACTAGAGGGAAAAGGAATGTATTACAGAAATATTGTACAAAAAATTACCCTAGATTACTATAAACCAGAAAAACCTTGTTTCTAATAATTAAATAAAAAAAAACTTTATGAGGGGGGGCTCCCAGACCCTCATCTTCTAAGGTTGGAAATAAATGTTACCCTGTTACCCACGAAAATTTAAGGTGCCCCTATGGTTCAAATCCTACTCTTTAATTTTCTATAAAAAGGTTAATTTGGTCTCTAATGTATGGATGAAATTAATTTCGAAATAATAGTCAGGAAGCGAAAACCCGCCTCCTCACGAAACTTAAGTCTCTAGTTTCTAGTCTAGCATCTAGTCTCGGGGAGAATGGAATATTTAGAAATGCTGGAACATAGCTTGGAAAAGGTGGGAAGCATTGATCCATTCTGTATTTTAGCTGTAAGAGCCCACTTACAAGCTTTAAAATTACAAGCATTTTAAAATTTGCAATTATTATTTTTATATGTTTTTCTAAATATTTAAGTGACACCAGAGCTTGAAAATATTTGAAATGGTTTCACAGTAAAAACATTTGAAATAAAACGCATTTTGTAAAGTTTTTAGAGTTTAGAACTCAATTTCAGAAGAATAATATTTTCTCTATATACGTCCCTTTTTCTAACAGTTCTTGTGAACAATGAAGCTTCTCTTCGGTCGGTAACAATCGGTATATAGTTTTTTATACAAAGTTATAAATATAACTTTTAGTCTTGCCAAATAACATTTTTGATAAATTTTCAAAAAGTTTAAATTATAGAAAATGTCTTAGTTTTTAGTCTTTCTGGAAAATTATAATTCTTAAAAAATACCAAACCTAGTATAAACATTAGGAATGAACAGAAAAACCCCAAACATGAAATTTACTTTAACTGTTAACCCGGGAGGACGCGCGCTACTTTTTGTTACACGGGCAAGCGCGCAGGGCCTCTCAGGCCCTGCACATCGTTTTCCGTTCTAAATGTTCAGTGAATCCTAAAATTTTATCACGGAAAGTTTAAACATATAATTTAATCGTTCAAAGTGCATAATAACTCATTTTTAAGTTGACTGCTTTTTATTAATAAAGGTATATTAGACTATTTTGAAAAACACCAGCACTCAGGAGGAAATGCCCGAGATTATCTTATCTTCAAAGGGGGGCCGATGATTTAGTGCTGTTTACCTTAAATTTTCTTTTTTTCAAGAAAAATTATAGATTTTAGTTACTTTTCGAGACCTCTTTGGTTATAACTCGCGCGAATCCTCCCAATTTTCGAAGCATTTCAATAAAAACAACAACCTAACTCGGAAAATAACATACCCACTCTATTTAAACTTTAGGAGGTGATAGGTGGAAACCTTTTAGGCAGATACACGGGATTTCAGCATTTTTGATTAAAAATAAGTGTTTTTATGAAGGTTTATTGAAGGCGCGCGTCCTTGCGGGTTAAACAGCATGCCTATTGGAAAAATAAATAGCATGCCTATTGGAAATAACTATAATATGTTACGAAATATTTATATATTTTAAGTACACTAAGTAATTATTCGTACACTTTAATCAAGCCCATAGCAGATTACTGCATCCATACATGCCTTCCCTTTACCACTCCGTTTTACCGAAAACTGGTAGAGACAGCACAGTTAACGAAGTTCTGCACTGTATTATCGGCCTCTGAAAACAAAGGATTAAAATGTTGCACAAACACCATGTGTTTATGGATGATGAACGTAAACATCTAGTTACGCGAGTAAAATATGAAAGCGGAGACCTTTGAGTATTGAGATTTAAGTTAGTTTATTCGAGAACGTCGCGATATCCATTAAACTTCTAAAATATATTAAGATCTCGTGTTATTCTTCACTTCAGTTTTAACTCCAAATATAAATTCTAAATATTTATATATTGTATTCTAAATATTTATATATTGTATTCTAAATATTTATATATTGTATTCTAAATATTTATACTATGTTGGGGTTATATTTATTTCTAGATAGAAATGAAACCTACTATCTTTAATTTGTTCTTAACTGTACTAAAATAATCGGATATTTTTTATGGTTTGTTAGTATTTCTTTAGAACTCAAAATAAGTACATTAATAAACAATTTGTAACAATTTATTGCATTATCTTTTGCGGTAAACTTGGTGCATGATCACCGTTACGATTACAGTTATGTCATAAGTATAAAGTATGATACTTTTGAAATTAATCTTAAACATTGTACACAATTATTATATTTTTCCCTATTAACGTTACCAAAATATATATCATACCATGTTTAAAAATGTGACAAGTTCTTCTTAGGCTAAGAAAACTAAATTTGCACATTATATGAAACCAGACTAAAAAATTAAGAATTTACCCGACGTTCACCATATTTAAACTATTAGATATTAAAAACAATGTATAAATTAACACATAAATAAAATTCAGTACACAATTAAAGCTTTACCCCTCCAAATAATCTCGTTATAGCGCTCTTAACTATCCGAATGTTTACGTAAGGAAATCGATAGAACAAGCCAAAAATAAAGCAGCTCTCGCTAAAAAGACAAAAACATGTAATACTAATCTCCATAAACATGCTTTACTCTTTGCCTTCCTTATTTTTACTCAGCAAGAGCAAACGTACATTTCACCTTGCAGCATTACGCGAAAGAAAAATCCTCCCCAAAAAATTAATTTCGCTATCATAAAAACAATCTTTTTTTTACCTCGACGCTACTAAAAAACATAAAAACGATTCCAAACTCGGATGAAATCCTTTACTCTTTGGTGTGTTTTTTGGGAGTCATTCCCCTCCAGAGCAAACACATGTTCCACCATCATTCAAAACTCGTAATCATTTTGTTACTTTTAAGGGAAGTTTAATATTCACTTCATGTTTATTTAGCGTCAGAATTATCTCTTTCAAGTATTTAATTATCCCCAAATGAGCGTTAAATGCAGTGCTCATTATCAGCCGTACTTGTTTCGTTTTTGGCCGTAAGAGAGAGAGCGAACGACTGTTTTCGTAGCCTCGAACCTTTTCTCTTGTTCAGAGGTGGAGGAGGGTTTAATCTTTTAAAAGATTTCTCCTGGGCTTCCCCAGGTGAATTTTCGAGAGATTCTATGGAGTATAGTTGATTGTATTTTTTTTTTAATCCCGATGAAGGTGATTTAAAGTGATCAGGTAGTAGTTTTTGTAAGTAACTCCCACTTTGCTCGTTATAATAATATGAAAAAATTTTTAAAGAATTGTTCTATTGGTGGTAAGGGTACATCCTAGACCTAGACAATATATCTATGTCTTAACCCAGAAAAACTACACAATTTTTCTACTGTTACCTAGTTTACAAGTGGCTAACTTTAATTTCTTTTTTTTAACTTGATACTCAGTATTTAAGAACAACGCAAATTTGGTCTAATAGAATTAATTTATAAAAGCGTGGGTAACCTCTTTTTTTAGAAAACTAAAGTTAAGAGTTCGATAAAGACCTAATGCGCGAGGCCTCTTGGGAAACCTGATATGAGTATTAAGAAAATCCTTTGTCCACAAAAAAAAATATAAAGATCCACATCACATCAGGTTATGTTGAACCAAAAAGAGAAAATAATGCTAACGTGAAAAACAGACATAAATTTATACTTTCAAAAATAGTTTTCAAATATTTATAAATTTTTTAAGCAACAAACTTTCAAATAAAATAAAATAGTCATTCAAAAACCACGTAAGAAATTCAACGAATGATATCATATGCGTTGAGTGAAATTTAAATTTTACCTTAGAATTCAGTTATGCTTAAAAATGTTATTCAGATTTTTATAAACAAATATTTATCTTCAACATTTACTTAGAACCTACATATTGTTGATATATACAGTGAAATACTAATATTTGGAATCTGGCAAAAATTCTTATCTAACACGATATTTTCAAAAGATGTTTTTGCTTTTATTCTTTGATATTCATACACAAAATCTTTGAGCAAATGTATAAGGAATAACCCATTCTATAAATACGAAAATTCCCATTCCTTCATATATCTGTTGAAACATTTTATCAGGCCTGTGAAAACGATTTATTTTCTGTCATTTCGATGATTACTTTTCCTTTTCCATATGCATAAGCAGCTTTAGGTCTCACCTAAAATTTCGTTTTTGTATATTCGTAGTATTGAAAAAAAACATTAAAATTTAGCTGAAGTTGTCAGAAACAAAATAAAAATGCATACAACGTGAATGCAATTCACTTATTTTGTATATATTTTAAGAAATGTTTGTTTTATAGAATCAGATTCCTCTCACCTTAAGAAATATTCCATCATTGCTTCTTAGTAATAACTACATGCATATTCAAACTTGATCGCGAGATTATATTTACATAAAAAATAATGCAATGCATATTATATGATGAGTATCCCTCTATTCTAAAAAAAAAGTTTGGTGAACGGTTTCCAGGGAAAACTTTTGGGATTAAAAAAAAATATCTAGTTTAAAATAATTCATTCTTTTTAGATTATGGATAAGGTCGCAGTTACAAAGCAAATATACTGTCAAACAACTTATTATACATCCAATCACAACGACCAATAGTCGCCCTATTTAATGTGTGTGATGAAACAAGGTTTTTCACATTTTAAAAATGTACTTTAGAGTACTCTCCAAATTAAATATCATTCAAAGACTGGTAAAAGTATTCTACAAACTTACAGATATGCTATTTCATACTAAAATTTCACATATTTTGTCTGAAACTTATAATTTATAGTTTTAATTATGATTCTGATAATCGAAATTAATTGTAAACATTGAGTGTCATGTATAGGTTTTGTCTCTTATTGTTTTAAATAGCTTAAAAGGTATTGTTTAATAAGTCTGGGTTTAAACAAAAAAAAAATTAATGATAATATACTTGGTATAGAGTGTTTTCAGATGACGTCACTACTAGTTATTTGTCTTAACTGCTAACCTTTTGCAGGGCTTTTAACTGTTGCTAAGGCAGTTGCTAGGTGACGAGGTATCTACTGTTATGGCGATTGTTAGGTGTAGGGTCACGTGATTGCAAATGCTCCAATAGAAGAATTGCACGACCAGTTATTTTCTGTAACTGTTAACCTTTTGCAGGGCTTTTAACTGTTGCTAAGGCTGTTGTTAGGTATGAGTCATGTGATTGAAAATGCTCTATATCAACAAGTTACTTGGCAGTACCAGATTAAATCCAAAATATTCATTCGTGTATATTTTTTTAAATGTTTATTAACAATACAAATTACTACGCGTGCTAGATATTTTTCAATGATGACATTTTGATTACATTATTGATAAGTTAGAGTAAATAAATATTCAAACTTTTAAAAGAGTTTTTTTTCATGGAGATGAACTGTGACTTACTTTTGAAAGGTTGGTTGACGTTTCTTCTTCTAATTGTTTTTTTATAAAGTTAGTTAAGTCCAGTGAGCTGAATTTTTTGAGGATTGCAAAGCAGTCTCAAAGGTACTGCGTAAGCAGTTTACGGGGGTTGATGAGCGATAGAGAGCAGGGGTTGGTAGCTTCCTATAATAAACTAAGAAAAAATAAAATCCGTGTCAAATATTTATATAGGATTTTTTAGAAAAAAAATCCGAACTATTCGTAAATCTTCGAGAAAATTGAAAAATGTTCATGCGAAAGGATTTGAGTATTCCACTAATACTGCAGTGATTTATGTTAGGAATTTTCAGCAGAACCAAGTGGTTTTGCATTCACCCATTTCGTCCGGTGAAAAGGAATCTCATCTCGTTTGCTGGGAGGACATGAGAAATATCTTCGCATTGAAATACCAGCACAAAGTGTTCTTAGACGCTTTTATGTTTTCGAAGTAAGCTGACATAAACCTGTGTAAGGAAAAAAAGGAACAAAAAAGGCTTATATGGGTCTTTTAGTGGCAGGATAAACATTGCTATCTTTCGAATGATTTTAGAATCCGAGTTTATCCTAAAACGGTCAAAGTGTAAAATCTAAATGCGTATAGAAAAAATTTAGGGTTAAACGTTCATTGTAAATGATTGAGATGGATACATATTTTTTTTTTAATTTTAAGATCTTTAAATAGATTATAGTATTATTTGATGTCGAAAATATGTAGAATTTATTTCTGAATAAAGATAGTTTTTTATGTGAATGTAAAAGATAAGCGTTTTATTCAATTTGAGTTTCAAAATTTAAATATACATGGCAATTTCTTTATCACTCAAGAAAAATATGTTTCCTTATTTAATTTTTTTGCACTTATTCATTAGTTAGTGATCTTCCACACATTTATAACTTTGGTATTGCTTTTTAAAAGATATACCTGGTATTGACAAGTTTTTGAACAACGTAGCATATAAATCAATAGTAATATTTCTCTTACCATATAACATTTTATTTTAAACAAAATTTAGCTTAAATGATTCAAAGAGCATTATGAATAAATATAATATCTAATGAAATAGTTAGTAAAATAAATAATAACTAATAAAATAGTAAATAAAATAAAGAATAACAAATAAAATAAAGAGGAAATTTTAATTATAATGTAGGTCGGCTGCATAAACCATATTTCATTTTCTGTAATTTAGTTTGTATGAATCACTTATTTTACTCATGAAAGAAGTGAATTCTAAATTATGTCCAATTCTTTTACAGAAATAAAGTATTATTTTTACAGTTGATAGGAAAAATAGTACATACTCAATAAAGGTTTGCATAAATACATTTTTATTCAGTGGTAATTACAAATTTTTGTTCACATAATTCCTTTAAAAAATCCTTAATTTCTTGTGCAATAGGTTCCGGATTTATTATTTCTTTTCATGTGTTATGAATTCTGTAGTTAGTTTTTTTCAACAATATTCATTCAAAAAATATTACTGGAATGAATGGAATAAACTTATTTCATTTCGTAAACCTCATACTAAATCAAATTTTTATAAAGTTTTTCAATTCAACGAAGAGAAACTAAAATAAAGTCAAGATATAAAATATTCAAATACAAGTAAAACCGTGGAATAGGTTTCAAACGCATGGATGAGAGAAATTATTTCCGTTCTATGTCATAAAAACTCATAAAACAAATGTATTTCTACATTTTGGTCCTTTGGCGTGAGAAACAACACGATGCCTCAAGAAAATGGCTACTGTCACGGAAAAATATGCTGCACAAAATTCGCATTTGGATCATCTGTTAGGCAGATATGTCCACCCAAAACATATAAAGTCTTCCTTATTGATTCTAAAACCCAGTTCCATATTCATTGTTACACCCATTTTTTCTCTAAATATAAAAGATACGATCTTATCACGGTAGGGAAATTTAATGTGTTTCTTATAAAGATGCGCACATATACCAAAATAATAGGCATCTCTTTCAAGTATTTTCAACAAAAAATATAACAAATTCCTTAAGTTATTTTTAGGAACGAAAATATTCACTTTGTATATTATTCTTGAATTTGTAATGAAAGTAAAGAATTACTTTTAAGGAATATTTTTTTTAACTTTTATGTTCTATATGGAATTTTAAAACGCTAGCATTTTTTAAGAAAGGTTATACAAATACTATGAATACTTTAAGGTGTACGTACACACTTGACAAAAAATTTTGTAATATTGGACTTAAAAATCTGAATTTTTTGTAACAAGTAGTTACTTAATTTTTAATATGATTTCAAGTTTTAAAAGTAATTTTAGTTACAAAGTTTAATTAATTACAATTAAATGAGATAATTAGCATATTTTCGAACAGTTTTTTCTCTGCTTGTAATTGTTTTAGAAAGACAATTTTGGGTAGAAATATTAATTATACCTTTCTCTATGTTTTGGCTTTTACACTTTGTTTTTAATGTAATTAGGTGGTTTTTAAGAGGATTTTTTCTAACAGGTAGTCTAAATATCAGGATTTTTTCGACAATTTTAGTTTTGAAAAATTCTTTTAAAATATTATTTAATTAAATTTCGAGAATTTGAAAAAGCCAAAACATCCGCTGTACTATGCAGATCATTGTAGCATAAAATTTATTGTGATAGAGAACTCTGTTCAAACAAAAGGTTATATCGCAATAATATGGTTCTCGAGAAAATGAGCTCAAAGTTCTGAAAACATACCAAACCGCGCTTTGTGGCGCGATTTGAAACCTTCTAAATCAAGAACCATTCGGGATAATTATAAGTTCTTGGTATTATTTGAAAGCTTAGGAAACAAAGAACGTTTTAAAGTAATAAAATAAAATTTGATGATTTCGCAGATTTTTGTTGACCAGACGAAACGCAGGAATTTCCCATAGCCGCCAAGGGAATGCATATTTTCAAAAGTCAAAGGAAACGCCGCAATAGAAGGGGAATAATGGGAATAAACTTTAACAAAGGGCCTTAGCACCTGGGCACCAGAAGGGCAAAAATTAAAGTCAAGCAAATTTATGACCAGAACACCTGGTGCAGGGACGGAGCCAAGTTCAAGGTCCTCATAATCTAAACAATAGACATAATGAAGTCATCTTCCATAGGCCCCGAACACACAACAGGATCGATGGAGATTGGGGCAAGAGTCCAAGCCAATCCCTGGTCAAGAGGGATACCTCCCGAGTGGCCATGGTTGGTACCACCCTCAAAAGGGGTGGAGATTCAGGAAGTTTAAAAGCCCATGTAACAATAATCAGATCCCATTCCATTTTTTTCTTTTGCTATCATTGATGCTGATCCTGTTTGCCTGGATACCCCGATGCCGGATAACCACTGATTTTACCGAGTGCCTCGAAACCAAAACCGCGAACGCGAACTTTTGATATTTGTGTGTTGTGCCTTTTCTCTGATGTGCCTTCTCCCTGGAGGAATGAGGAACACCGGGCTGTTCCTAATGGGTATGTGTGCAAAAAAATCTAATATTCAATTCTCTCTGCTCAGTCCCAAATTCTTTTGATAACATATTTCTTACATATTAACGTTATGCTCTATTGTGCATTTAGTGTGCTCTCCAATATACATGTAGTAACATATTATGCAATGATATTTGAAATGTGTATATTATACGTCCCATCCATTGCATGGACATTACCAACATATATATTGAACATAAATTCCTAAATATTCAGAGATAATCATGATACCTACTAGTTGTGAATAATCATAAATAAATGTGTATTTGTTATTATATATCAGTGTCTCTTCTTCATTCATTTCCTAAAAGTACAGTCTAGAAATCATTTAACCACAATACGTAGAACGGCAGGGTGAACTCACTACGATTCCCTAAAAGCCAGTAGAGTCATCCGACAAGTGGTGCCGTGACCATTCACGAACCACAATTCAAAATTTAAAGTAACAAACAACTTGACTGTACGGGAACTGAATGGATGAGAATAATCATTTGTAACTATATCTGAAACATTGTATATATAGATATATAAGGAATACAGGGTAGTATTAGAATGTCCTCATTGATTATAAAAATTACCTCTTAAATCTTATCGAGAAATATAGGGAAATTTGTCTAGTTTCATCTTAAAAGTGTCTTTAGTACAACATAAAATTTAGTTTGGGCCATAATACAGTCGCAAAATGTCAGAACACGAACAACACAACACGGTAGAAAACTCGGGTTTAAACGGAAACAATACACCTAGCGGCACAATCGTTCAGAACGATTTGCCTAGCATCGCGATGATCCAAAACTGGATCCCAAACTTCGATGGAGTCTCAGCTGTCACACCAGAATACTTTATCGAAACGGTAAACCAACTAGCGGATAAACTGCTCATATCTGATGCACAAAAAATATTAATGATAAAGACAAAAATCAAAGGGGATGCCTTAACGAGGCTAATAAATAATTCCGAATTATCGCAGGAAATAGATTTTAAAACTTTCACAACAAAATTTTTGGCATATTTTGGGCAAACCCAAAGCTTGGCCTTGCGCCATCAAAATTTGTCTGCTTGTCGGCAAAAACCTGATGAAGATATAAAGAATTTCGCCGCTCGGCTCACCAAGGCAACAAGGGATTTTTTCGGGGACGTAGACATTGATAAGCCGGAAATGAAAATTGTCTTCAATCAAACCCGGTTAGCAAGACTACTTGAGAGTGTTTTGCCTCAGTACAGGCCGCAGTTACTCACAAAAGATGTTGCTTCCTTTGATGAAGCGATAAAATATATCCAAATTTTACAGGCCAATCAACTAATACTAGAGTCCCCAGCCATAAACTCAATTGCATGCAACATACCTAGCCCCCCCTCACAAAACAACACAGACCAGCTAAGAGCGGAGGTCATTAACTTAGCAAAAGAAATTGCCAACCTACACATACAAAACAACAGAGTAACAGAGCAGCTAGATAACATCAATGAGTCGGTAGCTAACAATAATTTCATGAGAGGGCGTCGTTGTAATTACTGCTCTAGATTTAATTGTACAGTGCACTCGGAGTCAAATTTTCACGGTAATCAAAACCCCAGGGCTTCTCACCCTCAGGAACGCGCAAGTCGAGCTAGATTTCCCCCCGCAAACAGACAGGTAGACCATTTCCCCTCCTATAGAGGTGGAAGCAATAACCCCCCCCGGTACGATGGGTCGAGAGATCGCAGATGGGGACGCTCGGCCGAACGGAGGTGGAGTGATAGTAGAAGGGAACCAAGTAGGGGTAGACAATACCAAAATCATAGGTGGGATTACAGCCCCAGAAGAAATAACTCATTTGGGAACCAAAGAGGTATGCCTAGACAGAATAGGTCAGGAAGTAGGCCACGAAGGTCTTTAAACTAAATCGGGATTTCTACCAACTTCCCCGTTTGGATGAGGAATCCCATAAAAGGGAAAGAGATAGGAAGGAAACCGTCACCCCCATATTTGAGAATGACCCACACACACACGGGGAGACCACCAAATCTATACTAAAAACACATAGAACACTAACAACACAAGAACCAAACACAAAAAAGAGAGTTACATTCGCGCAGGACATCAACTCTGTCTTAGGGAACTATTTGCCCTTGATCGAAATTGGCATTGGCAATAAAACTGCCCGGTCTCTCCTAGACAGCGGCGCAGCCTGCTCACTAGCGAGCAGAAGTTTCTTTGAAAACATAAAACATGTAGTACCCGTAAAGCGCGTGCAATCATACATAACTATAAAATCTGTAAATAATCAGGCATTAGACATTCATGGTTGCTATATAATCCCTATTAAAATTGGTGATAGGGAACTAAAACATGATTTCCATATAGTTAACCAGGCGCTAGGAGAAAATTACTCATTTATTTTAGGATACGACTTCCTTAAACAACATAAACTCTCACTAAACTTTGACAAAAACACATTGGAAGGAGACAATTTAAAAATAAATATAAATGATAAGGATCGCAGATACATAAACAATTTAACAATCACCACATACGCAAAACTCTCACAAACATATACACTCCCACCTCATGAAACAACACTCGTCGAGTTAAAACTAGGTCCATATAACACACATGACCACAACATAATTTTACACCCTCACTTGAGAAACAAAAACGTAGAAATAAATCCAGCAATAGCATCACTAAGCAAAAATAATACAACTCACGTTCTAATTTCAAATATAACCGCTAATAACATAACACTAAACAAAAATACAAAAATAGCAACTATAGAGAATAATATGGAAGAGGTTCCAATAGAACAAATAAAACAAATGCGGAAAAATGAACTCAAGGAATCTGATTTCAATTTAACACACTTAGAGCCACAGATAAGACAAAAATTGCTAAAATTACTGATGACTTATTCAGACGTATTTAGCAAAAGATTACAAACCTTGGGCAGGACAAATACAGTGCAGCCCGAATTTGAGGTAAAGGATGAGGATTTAAAAAATTCAAAATATTTTCCTGTACCCCAGGCATTGAGAGAAATATTGAGGCAAAATTTAGAGGACATGCTCGAAGCAGACATCATAGAACCCTCGAACAGTTTTGTAACGTTTCCACTAGTAATGGTTAAAAAGAAAGGTGCTCCAGGAACAACCCCTAATTATAGAATGTGCGTCGATTTCCGAGCTCTCAACAAACTTGTAACCTACTCTAATCACCCCTTACCCTTAATGAATGCAGAGATAGACAAACTAGCGGGATCACGATATTTCACTACAATAGATCTAAATCAATCCTTTTTTCAAATAGTCTTAAAGAATGAACAAAGAAAATACACGGCATTCCAATCCCCCTTTGGGGCATTTCAGTTCAAAACTATGCCCATGGGATCGAGCTTCAGCAGTGCTACTCTCCAAAAACTGTCTGATATAATACTGGCACCCATAAGAGATTTAAACATAGCCAATTTCATCGACGACTTCGCTATTGGAGCGGGTAGTCTAAATGACATGCTTTTTAAATTAGAAAGATTCTTCATGCAATTAAGAATTCACAATCTAACAATAAATCCAAAAAAATGCGAATTCTTAACTAAACAAATAACATTTTTAGGCCATAATATAAATGAACAAGGCTCTAAACCATCAAACGAGAATCTAATAAAAATCTCAAACTTTAAATCTCCTAAAAACTTGAAACAAGTCAGAGGATTTCTCGGTTTAACAGGTTACTATCGAAGATATATAAAAGATTATTCTAAAATTTCAACCCCTCTGACGGATATACTGAAAAATAAGGGTCGTTTCAAATGGAATGTTGAGGCCCAGAATGCTTTTGTAATTTTAAAGAATGCACTAGATAAAGCCCCAGTCTTAATTCACCCCAATTTCAATAAACAATTTATTTTGTCCACGGACTCAAGTACCAGAGCTATTGGTGGCTGCCTCAGCCAATTGGACGAAAAAACTGGTATCAAACAGCCAATAGCATATTATTCAAAAAAACTAACCGAAACCCAAACTAAATACCCAATATACGAACTTGAACTCTATGCATTAACGGAGAACTTACGTGCATTTAAATATTACGTTTATGGTAGAAAAATAATTGTAGAATGTGACAATAGAGCCCTTTCCCAAATTAAAACCCTCGAAAACCCAGCAACCCGCGTGACGAGGCAGATATTAAAATTGCAAGAGTACGATATAGAATTTAAATTAATAAGATCAAAGGAAAATATTGTTCCTGATATTCTAAGCAGATACCCCCTTGAGAGTGCTCAACCTGAATTGATAAACGCTGTTACGGTAGAAATTCCATCCATAGAAGATATAAAAATAGAACAATACGAGGACGAGGAATTAAGAGAAATAATTGATAAATTAAAATCTAGACCCGAAACCCTAAAATTGTCCGAACGAGAATATTTTTTGAGCGATGACCTGCTATTAAAAAGGGCATATAGACCCCATGATAACTCAAGATACAGCCAAATGGTGATTCCCAAACGGTATAGAGCTAACATACTACATTTAACGCATGCTAATCATGTGGGGCATGAGAAAACTTACGGGAACATGGTACAGTACTTTTACTGGAAGGGCATGTACAGGGATGCTGAGGAGTTCGTGAAGTCATGTACAGACTGCTCACGTTACAGATCTCCTAAGCGATACCCACCTGCACCCTTACAAACTAATATTTTGGCTAAGAGACCCCTAGAATTCGTGAGTATAGACATAGTTGGACCGGTAAGCGAAAGTCCATGTGGACACAAATATATATTGTGTGTAAACGACTACTTCTCAAGATACATGCAAATTTACCCCCTAAAGACCCAAAAAAGCAACGGAAGTTGCAGATAAATTACTAAACTTCATTTCTATTTTCGGCCTTTTTGACAATTTACTTTCGGACTGCGCATCAAATTTTATAGGAACAATTTTAACAACTCTGGCGGAAAGACTAGGAATAAAAAAACTAAAAACCACAAGCTACAGGCCCTCCACGAACGGCATGAATGAGGCGTCGCATAAACAGTTAAAAATTTCCCTTGCGATATATGCCAGAGAAAATCACAACTGGGTTAAGGGATTGGACCACTACCAGCTGTTATACAACGCCCAAAAACACAGTACAACGAAATACAGCCCATACTACTTAATGTTTGGTTTTGAACCAAGGGTTCCTTACGCTATAAAGCCTAACCCATATGATAAGGAATACAATTCCATTCCTGAATATGTTGAAGACAGACTGAACATATTTGCCCAGGTTCAGGACACAGTGAATGAGCACTTCAAAAATGCCTCAGAAAAGCAGCAGGAATACAGGTTAAAAACGGGCGCGAAACACAGAACTTATGAAATCAATCAAAAAGTCTATCTACACACCCCAAATTTGGAACGAAACAAAAGCTCTCTAAAGAAACCATTGTTCGACGGCCCCTACGAGGTAATACAAAAACATAATGATGTAAACTACACAATTAGAGATACTCGAAACCCTCAGGCCAAAGCACAGCGAGTGCACATTGAGCGACTCTTGCCATTTCACGAACGAGATCCAAAATTTGAATTGAGGAACAATACCCCCAGTACCACCCCTAAAAATAATCATGCAGAGTCGAGGGCAAACGCAAACCCCCCTGCCCCCGTCGAGGACGAATGGGATGAAGATATCCCACTTGCATATTACGCCTACTCAAGGAATATGAATCCTAAACAGGCAGCAACACGCCCACCTACGACCCCCACAACTGAGCACAATAATCAAAATAGAGAGGGAATAACCCCCCCTGAAGGCATACTTGACCGCTCCCCTGATACAAGCCCCGGAGATCAACCAAGAGGGAGTGAACAATCAGACAATGAAACTCGGCAAGGAACACAACAAAACACGGGCACTGACGCGCAACCCAACGTAGGTCAGGACGGGGATACAGCATCTGCCACAGGAACTAACGATACAGAGACTAACTCTGGGCAGGCAGATAGTAAAAAGAGGCCGCGAATAAATTGGGCGGTTAAACCGCGCAGGGATTTTTCACTCCGAACACGACCCAATGCATCGGTTTCGCAGGTAAACTCGGACTCGGAAAACTTCGGTACCAGATTATGGAACTGGGCCGAACAGATAACCCGACCATCCGAGGAAGAAACCCCAGAAGGCCAGTCTATATTTTTAACTATGCTAGATAATATCACAGAGAAACTGAAACCCGATTAAGTGGAATAAATAGGCAAAAATATCAAACTATGAAGAGTAAAAAAAAAAAAATAATAACAATAAAATACGACTAGCAAAAAAAACCATAAACCCACCGGACAGCGAACCCGACCCCTAAAAGCTATAAAAACTGGATCAAAGAATCCCATAAAAGAGACAAGTGTACCCCTCGGTCAAAATCGCACACAATGGCACAGGTGCAGAACGCAGATGTAAATTCTGATATTCGCGGGTAGAACTAGACTTAAAGAATCACAGGACCCGTAGAAGAAAAGCACTAGGGACCAGTCTTCCCCCTTCTTGACTAATTCCCGATAATTAGAACAGCCAAATAGGCATGAGTTCAAAGTGAATACGAATGAATCTTAAAGGTAAATGAATGCGGTTAAGGCGCGGAACCATAGGTATAAATTAGTAAGTACAAACTATAACAAGGGATATATCAGCTGCGTTAAATAAAATGAAGTAGACAATAAGACTCGCGACGGTCATAATATTTAAGATAAATACGGATATCTTTAAGTACAAAAGTTATCTAATAGGCAAAGAAAGTAAAATAACACTAATGTTGCAACATAAACAAGGGTAAACTATAAAAATGCCACCTAGTGTGAATATCAAGATAAAAGCAAAATTAATTCACGTAAAGTATAATCCAGATAGCCATCTCATTTAAATTTGACAAATTAACACCGCGAGATTGAATTGATATTCGAAGCCTGATCAACTAAGAATGTTAAATTGCAATCTATCAACTGAAATATAGATACACATATATATAATAAATACTCTAAAAAATCTATAGGACTCCGTAAAATAAATATATCACAAAAAAAAAAAAAAAAAAAAAACACCCAACTCTAATCAGACAATTAACGTACAAATAACCAAAATAAAGGAAAATGCTGATAAATAATATAGAATAGACAAATGGATACTCACAATAGCTTTCTTTTCTCTCAAAACTAGCGGATAACCTCTATGGTGAAGAAATAATCTTGACAGTACTTCTTGCATAAAATTCTTCAATTTTTTTTTTTCTTCTACTAATACTTGATATAAATACTCATGGCTATATACAAATTGTAAGACTGATATGAGGAATAATGAAAACAACATGTACAATAGGACAAGAGGAAAACCTAAAATTAATACAATGTGTAACTCAAAACTGATGTCCGAAGCAGAAGTCTTTAAATTCGAAGCATGCATCAAATGAATTAGCCCCACCAGAGACTATGGGATGAAATACCATATCAAAATATAGACATCAAAACGCGTACTTTAAAACTAATAACATGTAAACCGCAGAAACAAAGATAAATGAATATCTGGGCTGGAAACAAATGCAGCGCGATTAGAGAGAATAAAGAATAAGAAAAGAAAGATACTTAGAACCAAACTTCAGAGGGACGCTTGACACGACTCTTCACTCGTGTCGACGGATACAGAATGTCAGGCCGATTGTGAGATTAAAAAGCGATAATAAGAATACAGCCGACAACAAACACGCCCCTATTGGTATCAAAAGAGGACAAGCAATCAAAATCAGAAGAATCGAGGAAACACGAACCCACAGGGGCACAGTGGCGTAAATAAGGGGGGGCAAGGGGGGGCAGTTGCCCCTCCAGAATTTTTCCATATTGTGTTTTGCCCCCCCAGAATTTGGAAGTAAAAATCTCATAGTAATTTTTTAAAAATGGAAAAATATAACTGACACTTTCTCTTCAATAGAAATCATCAATGCTAATTAAAATTAGTGCTGTCAGTTTACTATCTTCTGATACTGAGCACTTTTTTCATTCCCTTTCGCGAGCCCATGCAGGAAGACGACCTCCAAAAACTTTGCCCCTCCAGAGGAATTGATATGTCTTTTGCAAATGCAATTTGCTTTTTTTTTATGGCAAAATTCAATCATTCAATTTTAATTAAGAAATTAGAAAGTGCAGGCTTTAGAGGTCCAATTTTAGTTGGTTTTTATCATATCTCTCTAACAGGAAACACTGAGTAAAAATACGTAATACTTTTAGTGATTATATTATATCTAATCGTGGTGTTCCCCAGGATTCTATATTGGGTCCTTTACTGTTTATAATTTTCATAAATAACTTATGTAAATTGAATTTAAATGGTAAATGTATAACTTATGCTGTTGATTCTGTATTATTGTATTCATGCTCAGACTTAAATGACTTAAAATTGAAAATTGAATCTGATAAGATTGCGATTGGTAAATGGTTCTCTTTAAATGATTTATCACTGAACTTGAATAAAACTAAATTCTAAATAATAATAATAAACTCTAAATTTTAATTTAAAAGGTTTTTAGCATTTTACCTAGTTAAAACTTCATTAGGAAATAAATCCATAAACTTTCTTCAACTACTACAAAATTTTAATATGTAAAATAACCTTCAAGGGGAGCTTAGTTATAATAATTTCTTTTTCAATAGGTGTTCTGCATTCTGAGGAGAATTCTATATAGTATTTAGTAAAATTAAATGGAACAGAACAAAAATTATAATTTTTACTTTTTTTTCATTTCCTTAAAGCATGATTATTGAACTAATTTGCTAATTATTGCTAACAATATGGCACCACAGCTAATCTGAATTCTCGCAAAGAATATTCCGAAGAAAGGACGTTATTTTGACGCCAATTTTTATACTGTTTTCCCCATTGAATATTCTGCGACTTGGCAAGGAGTAGACCTCTTCAGTTGTAGCCCAAAAGGGGTCTGGTTCGAAATCCCGACAATCAGTTGCTCGACATCATCATCATCAATGCGATCAAGGAGAATTGTTGGGCAAATGTACGAAAAGGTCTCAAAATGAGTAAAAACACTATTTTTGAGGGTAAAATTTCAATAATTATCTGGTGGAGGAACATCTCAAAATTTTGATATAGTACTATATTTCTTAGGAAATTCTTCGGCTTACACAAGGAGCTGTTCTCTTCAAGTGTAACCCAAAGGGTCTCATAATGGACTAAAACACTACTTTGAGTGTCAAATTTCTACAAATTTTCTGGGGAAGGACCCCCAGACCCCCCTGTTTGATTGGGGTTCACTTTGAATCCGAACTTTGCACATCAAGTGCAACAAGAATCAATTTCTACCTGCAAGTTATCTAAAACTCAAAGGATACCTCCGAGAAAAAAAAAATTCTGGTCGCAGTACAGATTCTGCGGTAATACAAGTGGATATCCACATATTAACCAAACAGGAAGGTTCCTGTCCCAAATATAAAAAAAAATGAATCAAAATCCAACTTTTGGGGGCAAATTTCACAAATTTTTCTGGGGGAGAGCCCCCCTATTTACTTGAGGACAAGTATTGTCAACACAAATTTAAGATTTTAATAATAATAAACAAAAATTCACATTTGTGCCTTCCGATATACTCAGAAAAATAGAAACATTTTGGCAGCCAGACCCCCTCGAAAAATGAGTCTGGTAAAAGCTATCTTGTGGTCCTATATGTTTTGCCCCCCCAGTCATACAGTTGAACCTACGCCCCTGCAGGGGCATATTTAGGTAGGACCCCGCCAGTAAGGGATGGGGCCGAACGAACCGTGACTCCGGGGGCACATAAAGCCCTCGGATACAAATAATGCCTAGAAGGGAAGCCAAAGCGCTTGAGATCATTTCAAAGGGAAGCAATAACTATAAGTGCTACGAGCACAAAACCGAGGTATAGGAAAAGGGCTAGAATTATCTAAAGAAATGGATATGAAATATGTTTTCACAAAAAAATGAAAAGGGCCCGTTAAGGAAATCAAAATATGTACAAACACTAATTGATCAGAATGTATATAGTACAGAACCGAAATGGAAACGGAGGTAACGTGTGTGATCCTTTCAGCTTGCGAATCAGAGCTTTCGGGATAAATCCATTTTCGAAAGCACGATTCTTAACGACCAGAAACAAAATGGTCAGCAAAACGAAGGACACGGAGAAAGAAGCAGACAATCTTCCTATTGTATATACATAACTAATTAGTTAGATAATGGTCAGAAGAAATAATCAGTATGAATAAATAAATTCGATAGAATAACTAGGTTAGATTATCAGTAGAATATTTTAGAGTAGTTTGAGTGTTATCTCTAGGATAAAATTATTTTGTTTTAGTACTTATATATTTATACTTCAATTACTATTTTATACTCATAACTATAAATAATGCTGTATGTATAGACTTACATACTTGTAAACATTAGTTGCATTTTTACCTATATGGACTGAGCATTGGATTGAATGGAGGATTGCATTGCAGGATACCTATGGACCACAGCCGTAGTGGTATTGGGTACGCACCATGCTACCCTATGTAAAATGATTGGCGAGGGATGCACCAGAGAAGCAGTCCCCAGGCACCTGCTCAACCAAATTGAGCTTCCGCCTCTCGCATGTGCCATTCATAAATGCGCAGGGTGCATCACGACTTATGAGTCCTATGTACTCACTCCAGACTTTGAGTTGATCACCCCAAAGACGTTCATTTTACGGAGCGATAATTTGGAACCGGAACAAAACAACTTAAATACAACCTTCTACAAATGCCTATCTCCACAAGGAACTCCCTGCAGTTGTGCAACGAATGCCTGCAACGGTCCTCAGGACTTTTGCAACACATACAACTGCTCAGAATCGCCATCATGTACATGCCACCTTACTCATGGCAGGGCTACCTGGTTACACGTGGGAGAGGACCGCACCATAGAAAATCCCACCATTATCAACATCCAGGTATGCATGTTTCGAAGGAAGAGAACCCAAGGTAGACGGTTAATGGAGGCTGAGCAGGCAACTTTCACTCGGAACAATCTAACAATCACTTTCATTGACCCCGTGTTGACCTTGCCCGACAACAGGGGCAGACTGATTCTGCGCACAAATGACTATGAGACCCTCATCACTGTTCGCTCTAGGCATGTAACGGTGCCATTCGAGCTCCTCGCCCACAAAACAATCCTCACGGCCATCTTTATTACCGACAACGGGTTATCCATAGATGCTGAAATCGTCATTCAAGGAAAGAAAATCTGCAGAGTGACTGGATGTGTTTTCTGCAAGGAGAACTTCCAGTCTTACAAGTGCTGGCAGCCTTTCTTCAGGAAGACGTTATGGGCCATCATCATATTCCTCATCATGATAAGCCTCATCATGATCCGAATCATTGTCAAAACCATGACGTCAACAATTCTGCTCGTTCTCAACCTCTTATGGCTCATATTCCGCCTGGTACGTCTGGCCTTTCGCTTTTGCCTTCTCCTCGGTTCGGCGTTCGGCGATGGTATCCGACGCGGTTGCACCGGACTGTACGACGCGCTGGAGCAGAGAGATCTTGGACATGGAGTGGCACCACGTGCGATCGTGCTGGCTGCCCTGGCAATGTGCCTTCTCGCCGAAGGAACCCACGCAAGTTGCACGGACAATGCCATTGTAAAATCCGAACTGAAACTATGCGAACACCGCGATGCGTATGAAGAGACCTGCAAACTGACCACATCCGCTGAAGTGACTCTTAAAAACATTCACCACGAAACGTGTCTTTGGTTTCATTCCAAAGACCAAAAGCCCCTCTTTTCCGTCAAACTAACCTTGGAGTCAGTTGAATGCCACTTTTCGACCAAGCGATTGTACTACACGTTCCCTGTAGAAACCAGGGCACAATCACAGATAACGTGCAGCCAGAATAAATATTGCGCGTGGGGCGAACACTGCACCGTTCATTCCTTTGAAGGCCTTCATTTCGAAGCGGAAACCATGGAGGCGCGCTCCTACAGCGGATTCTCAACTTGTGAGCCCAGCAACCGAGGAAACGGTTGCATAATAAGTCACACCCCAGCGTGCGCTTTTAAGCGAGTTTACTTTGTGCCACAATTGGAACGGGCGTATGAGGTATCACAAATCACGGGCTACAAATGTGAGTACCACGTTGCACTGGAACACTCCCGTAACGGAACAATATCACGGGCTACACTGAGAGACAAATCTGTGCCCATAGATGGGATCAAAATCAAGCTCTTAGGCGTGTATGACCAGTCAACCATGATGATTCCAGAAAAGTTGGTCACGAGTGTCAACAACCCCACTGAGGGCTATCTGATGGAAGGGAGCGAGAAAAATAACCCGGTGGCAAACCTCATCGGAGCCGTCCAAGCAAACGGTTCCTTCACAAAGCATTTCCTCTTTGCGAAGGACCTTGCTGAGTGTTCCTTCTTCGAGGACCAACTACGCTGTACGGAGAAAACTCAAGCGGTCAACACCATGGTGGAGTCGCAGGAGGGGCGCCTCCCCATCACCAGGGAGCTGCACAATTTGCATCTCCACCAGGGACGCTTGAGGTCCAAACTCCTCTCTTCGGCAGCTATACGGCTCCAGTTGAGTTTTGCCAATTATGACATATCGGTCGTACGGGACACAGTCTGTCCAATTATCGAAGGACAAGACTATGACGTAACAGGGTGTTACAAATGTGGAGTCCTTGCTGAGCTCACCCTCACGGCCAAATCATCTTGCAAAGCGGGACTGGTTTCTGTGACCTTTGAGGGCATCCAGGTCCACACAAAAGCGGTGGAACTGACACCGGAACCCTCAATTGTCACAATTAAATTTTTGGCTGAGGCCAAATGCTTCGAGGACAAAATTTGCCTGCAGTCCTCTACCAATGTGCAATGCAGGCAAATAACCTTTTGTCTGGAGGAACCCTCAATTGAACTCCTTCAACTCCAAGGCAAATCTCTGGAGCAGACGGCCAGGAGCACGCACGGGTCTATCTTCGAGTGGGTGCATTTTCCCATGCTGAACTCAGCCCTCTTCATGTTGAAGCTACTAGGTGCGGCTCTACTCGCGATCGGACTCCTCATCACATTGATTTCCACCCTCATCACTTGTTGCTGCAGACGCAAGTAACCAGTTGGAAGGAGTACTTAACAAGATATTGGTGAACTCTTTCATTTTTACCTTTTTGAAACACTAACCTTTAAAATATAGGTCAAGGACTATGGATTATTATTGTATTAAGGATTTATTATTGTGTTTTTTTTAGCAATCTGATAATGTGCGGTTTCTTTTAACACTCTGCTAATGTGCTATGTTTTTTTTTACTGCTATTCATTCTTTTATATTGGGTTATTCGCTATAATTTCACTCATTCACGTTATTCTATGTGTTAATTGCTCTCAATATTACAGAAGATGATATCACCTACAATGTAACACACTAAAAGGTGCAAGGGCATTTGGGAGCAACACATCTTCCCTTTCAAATCCCCCAAAGAACATCGATAACTTCAACGGAGAGAGGCGCATCGCCGGGGACGCCTGGTGGTGTGCAGCTATCAAATATACCCTATATTTCCACCTGCCACGGGGGGCACGTCGTCTAGGACGCTAGAGGATGGGCCACCTTGGCAGGAGTAGTGTTGCTGTTTCTTAAATAAGAAGTTGCTCCCGGATGTCAACGCACTCTATTTTATTACTTTAAGCAAACTGCATACCAATGCGAACGTAAGAGTATTTTTTTTTCTTTCTCTGCAAATTTTGCCTAACATTTCGCACCCAATTTCTTATGTGTGAAGATTTCTTATGTATGTGTTTCTTATATTTTACACACCTTTTTATTTAGGTTTCCTTATGTGTTTTTTTTTATTTATATTTGCTTAATACTCATTCTAACTTCTAAAAGAAAACGTCATGACGTCTGGAGTGAGCGGAGAGAATCGGGAATTGCACACATTGCTTTCAATATTCATTTTGTATTTGCATATTTTTTTTAAAAAAAAAAAAAAAAAAAAAAAAAAAAAAAGGACTTTCCTTTCAGCAAAATCCTTTTTTTGGCGGGAGTAGGGTAGATTCTGTTGACCAGACGAAACGCAGGAATTTCCCATAGCCGCCAAGGGAATGCATATTTTCAAAAGTCAAAGGAAACGCCGCAATAGAAGGGGAATAATGGGAATAAACTTTAACAAAGGGCCTTAGCACCTGGGCACCAGAAGGGCAAAAATTAAAGTCAAGCAAATTTATGACCAGAACACCTGGTGCAGGGACGGAGCCAAGTTCAAGGTCCTCATAATCTAAACAATAGACATAATGAAGTCATCTTCCATAGGCCCCGAACACACAACAGGATCGATGGAGATTGGGGCAAGAGTCCAAGCCAATCCCTGGTCAAGAGGGATACCTCCCGAGTGGCCATGGTTGGTACCACCCTCAAAAGGGGTGGAGATTCAGGAAGTTTAAAAGCCCATGTAACAATAATCAGATCCCATTCCATTTTTTTCTTTTGCTATCATTGATGCTGATCCTGTTTGCCTGGATACCCCGATGCCGGATAACCACTGATTTTACCGAGTGCCTCGAAACCAAAACCGCGAACGCGAACTTTTGATATTTGTGTGTTGTGCCTTTTCTCTGATGTGCCTTCTCCCTGGAGGAATGAGGAACACCGGGCTGTTCCTAATGGGTATGTGTGCAAAAAAATCTAATATTCAATTCTCTCTGCTCAGTCCCAAATTCTTTTGATAACATATTTCTTACATATTAACGTTATGCTCTATTGTGCATTTAGTGTGCTCTCCAATATACATGTAGTAACATATTATGCAATGATATTTGAAATGTGTATATTATACGTCCCATCCATTGCATGGACATTACCAACATATATATTGAACATAAATTCCTAAATATTCAGAGATAATCATGATACCTACTAGTTGTGAATAATCATAAATAAATGTGTATTTGTTATTATATATCAGTGTCTCTTCTTCATTCATTTCCTAAAAGTACAGTCTAGAAATCATTTAACCACAATACGTAGAACGGCAGGGTGAACTCACTACGATTCCCTAAAAGCCAGTAGAGTCATCCGACATTTGACGATTTCAAGTGTGTACGTACACCTTAATGTGATAATTTTTTTAGGGCTATATCTAAAGGAGATTGAGATCAAAAGGAATTTCAGATTGTACCTACTCATCTGAAATGTATCATAAAATAATAAAAATGCAAGTAGTAATTTTTTAATAAATAAGTATTTCCCTCTATTATACTTGTTATGACAGTAAAGCGTCCATTTTTATCCTAAGTATTTATATAATAATACGCATTTCACGGTAGAGATATTTATGTGTTTCTTGTACAGTCTTACAAAATAATTTGAAAATATTCAAAGTATTTGCAAAGTATTTTAGAAGCTCAGAATGGCTATGGTCCATGTCCATAAATAAATATTTGAGTTTAGAATAAATTTCGGTTTATGTTTAGAACATTCATTTCACGTAATAGTTGTCTACTAAAAAAGTTAAATTAAGTTGAATCAACTGGCTCTGAAAAATATAAAGAAAAATACCTTCTTCATAGGAATAACATGGGCACAATAACAAAAAAAATCTTCAATTTGGTACTCACAGAATTAAGTTAGGTGGTCATTGCCATTTTTAGCTGCCCATTTAATACATAATCTGTTATTTTACTCAAAACTTAAAGCGAACCTATTTCATTCAATTTTATTAAAGATATAATATACACTGATAATTTATCTAACTAAATTAAATTCTATAAAAAGTTCTCTATTTGAAAATGTTACCCAAAATGGAAAAGGAAATTTCAGCTTCATATCAATTTATAAAAAGGAAAAGTTTTTCAATACTTCTCTACTATTTTTTTCATTTTGAGACAAATAATTTAAATTTAAAGCTACGGCTTCCTGGGAATCTTGGTTTTCAATTCACTTAAATAAATCCATATTAGTTTTACTATTTATCGCTATAAAATGTTATCATTCCCTTTACCCATCAAAATCCTCCAGGTTGAAATTCTCTAGGAAAAGATTGACGAAATCTATTTATCCTAAAAACCTCCAACCATCCCATTTCCAGGAAACGCATTCCCTTCAAATTCACAACACCCTCGTCTCCATAAATCAATTAACTGCCTATCCAGCAAAACCCCATCGACTGCGAAAAAAAAAACAAAATCGAAGGGGAAAAAATATAAACACCCACACCTACCCGACCTCCGAAAAAGTTTAAACCGGATTCTCACCCCTCCCCCAGTTTCTGGAACCGGAAAAAAGTCGAGTGCGAACCGGGCCGAAAAGGATTTCCGACAGGAACTGAGTTGTCCTTTGCCTAGTTCTCCCTTGGAGGCATATGTGCCAGTTTAGGAGATGAAGTTCTTGTCTACGGGGATAACGGAAAAAAGACGCTATATCCAATCTCGCAGCTGTTTCTTCGCTCCGTGCCATGGAGATAGCGGAGGGTTTTTATTTAGGTATACGGGTGGATGTTTAATTCAGAGGGTGATATAGGAAAAGAGTCAATATGTTTTTAAGAAATTGAATCATAAAGAAATGAAGTGTTTCGAAAGCCCGGGGTGTTTCTTTTCGGGTATAGAGAAGATTGAATTCGAGGGTGAATAGTATGTAATGCACATTGCGCAAGTCTTTGGAAATGTGTGTGTAGGTGGGGAAAGTTCTTGAAAATCAGATTCTTCGGTTCAATATTACGAAATGTAATACCTTTGGTTATGGTTATTCTTTGATATTATGTAGTGAGTAAGAGGAAAACAAACTGCATCAAATATTCAGAAGAACAAATGGATGTGGAAAAATGATGTTTCATTTATTTATTACAAGATACAGCAAATTGATTTTTTACGATGCTATAGATGGATAGATTTAAAAAAACTTTTGTACTTTTCTGTTAGAAAAGTTTAAGTGAAGTTTTATGATGCTAATGAAAAGTATTAATTCAGTTTTTATTGCTTAAAAATGCAAGATTAGTTTTGTTCATACTTGTAGATTAAAAGTTAAAAAGTAAGGGTAAACATTTTAAGTTTCCCGTTTGATTCTTTGCTTAATACAAGGGAAATTGAAAAGGGAATTTTAAATTAAGGGGGATAAAAAATACACAATACACTCACTCGTAATACATTCATAATTAATTTTATATACACAGGGAATCATTTTAACTCCATGAGAGTTATATTGCAATAATTAATCTGTTCATGTTCACCTATTCTCCTCTAAATTCATCCATATGACACATAATATCTTCATTTGTAAAATAACCCCACAAAATGCGACATTATTCTCCTAATTTGACTCTCCACTTTCGCTGGACACAAATTATTACCTCACAGCAAAATTTGATCCATTTCGAACACACATCAAATAATATCCTACTAATTGTTCAAATACCTCAATCCCGACACCTCCCTAAACCGAGCGGCATTATCGAAGACTGTTGAACCCACTCAATCTCAACATCCAACTCCTCCATTAATTACGAATCAGACATTACCGCTTTAATTAACAGTGGATGCTGCTAAATGCTAAGTCGCATTAATTTGACACTCAATAACAGCGAGAAAGGCGAACGACGACATTCCTGGAATAATACTATCAGAGCCACCCACTGATCAACAGTGGGACAAATCACTTAGCCGGGGCCAGTTGCAATTATAGAGTTGATTGCGAACGATTACAAGGATTCCGCAGGTCTCTGCATGAAAGTGTGCATCGGCATCGGAAATTAGAATGAGAAATTCGCTGTTAAGTGGTCGTAAGGGGATGGGGTCTAACTTTGAGGGGAGATTGTGACGTCACTTGGGTGAGATTTGTTGATAAGAAAGTCAAGATACTTGTTGCATGTAACAGACATTGATGAGCTAGTTTCTCGGAATTGAAGATAATTCCATAAGATATGACGTGTCTTTGATGTTCAATAAAATATACACAGGGTGCTTCAACAAGCCCAAAAGCTCTGCACAGAAAGATTCATTGCGTGAATAAATGAAGAGTGATCAAAATGATATACTTTATAATGCATACTTTTATCATAAAAACGTGACGTCATTCCACGGCGTATGTATGTGTTACGGGCAATGTGATAAATCTGGGAATTATTAATAATACCTGTGCGCAGAGATATTTTTAACTCCTCTGAGAGAGTATTTCACTCCTTGAAAATCGGAAATACTCTTTAAAAAACTAGCCAGGAGTATTTTCACTCTTTGAATTTTTCACAAAGGCTTAGCTTAAAAAAAAGCACGTGCCCCACCGAAATTTAAAAAATAATATTTTTCTACTCAAAACACCAACTGATCTCAGTGGAGACGTGTTTTTTTCACCCGACTTCTAGCTAAAGTAAGGCCAATTGCCTAAAGCCACGGCCCCGTAATTATCATATTTTTGAATTGTTTTCATACAGCCATAGTATTTTTTTTTCATTTATTGTTCTGATGCTTAGGGAGTTTGATTGCGGTTTTTTTTAGTGTCTCTGTATATGTAGTTCATGCTAGTTCCGTATTTCACTCCTCATAATTCAATTTCACTCCCCCTGAAAAAGTCAAGGAGTATTTTTACTTCTCCAAAGAAAAAACCTAGGAATAACACTGCCTGTGCGTATTTCGGGCAAAGCGATAAATACTCATTGATAAATGTCATTGAACTTAGCACATTGACCACTTCACTCCAGGCATTATGAATAATGTCCCCGTAAGCGTGTACAAATAACAGCTGTGTTGATGAACCAAATATGACAATTAAGCTATGAATAAAGGACTACGTTCTTAGGACACTTTTTACGTACTCCATGAAAGGAATGTGATTATGCTACATTCAGTGAGAATCTCATAACTAAAAAGCTTCTCCTTTGATCTTTGTACTGAGTCACGAAACTGTTGTTATTATTTAGAGAAATTTAAAAAAAAATAAGGGTGAAAAAAAGAAAAAAAATTAAGTGTGTCTTAATAAATATGAATCGTTAAAACGTGTACTAATAAAGGTTTTAGAAACAATTGTGATTTTAAAATAATTTACATCAAATTTTTATTAAAAATTTCTAATTAAAGATTACTACCCTTAAATTTTGAATATTTCAAATAAATCGATTGGTAAAATAATTTAGTGTCTTGGTTTAATTGTTAAATAGGGAATTTTCATCCAAAAACTTAAATATAAAATTCATAGAAGGATCAAATATTTTATCCATCAGAGACCTTTCGGAACAGATGCGTAGATGCCCGTAACCTATTAATTTTAATTAAAATTTCGAGTTTATGACGCTCAATGAAAAAACCCTTACAAACATCAATACAAATTAATAATCACAAAATTAGATTACAAGAAAGCAAATAAATTATTAATAAATCTAGCATGATAATCCCACATAAATATTCATATTTCCTTTTTAAAACTGCAATTATTCGGAAAACCAAACCCCCTTAGACGCCAAATATAACTAGAATTCTAATATTTAATACGAAATCACTCTCGGAATTCCTCGAACAAGTTCTGGTCCAATCTCATTTGCAGAGGATAGATTTTCCAAGCATTAATATATTTTTTCCTATGCAAAAGTGCAATCTAATATTTACCGTTTACCGGTGAATCCCCGAGACTAAAACACGGGACGGAAGATTGCTTTTATCCTTAAGTCTGATGAAAAATGCTGCGCGAGCACTTGTTTGCTAATTAACCTTGCTTCTCCTATCCTTTTGGATGCTTAAGGGTTTTTAATTTTCGAGCTGTAATGGTTGTTATGCTGGTAATTTCCTAGGAAGAACCGGCTTTCTCAAAGGACTATTCTTGGTTTTGGAGATTCCTAAGCCATTACAAGTAGTAGTATTACTCGATTAGAGTGGTTTTGGTTAAGGGTAAGGGTTCTTCGACGAAAAGTTGGTGTAAATATGTGAAACTATGTCTCATAAAAAGGGGATTTTCTTTCATTTGTGGTTAGATAGATGCTAAATACGCTCCAAAAGAATTTGGTTGCTGATTTTTATTGATGAGGTGTGAGATTATTTACTGTGATGGGGGAATAAAATATCTAAGATATTTAGTAAAATTCAGATAGATTTTAAAACAATTTTATTTCTTTCTTTCTCTCTTTACTTTAAAAAACCTTCACTTTGAATGATGTGATATGTAGCGGTAGCACTAGTGTATTTATAATTAAGAACTACTTTAATGTGTTTTTAAGTTCCGAAAATAAAAAATCACGTATTTAAAAATAGAGTTTGTGAGGGTATACGTATGCAAAAAAGTAACTTTAAACAATTTCAGTATATTAATCCGAGTATATATTGTAATATTTTAAGAATTATAAAAAAAAGTAAAAGTAAATAAGACACATGTCAATCGGGATTTAAGGAAGTACTACTACTTCAATAGGGTAATTGAAATATGGAACGCGTTGCCAGAAAATATAGTTTATTCAAAGGGAGTGTTTGAGTTTAAGAGGCAACTGGATAGGCTGTGGGAATTGGGGAATTCATAATCATAGGACCAGCCTTGTTGGGCTATGAGCCTGTAGCTGGTCGTCAGTTTTGTATTTGTATATTTGTATATAAAACAATATATTCCATAAATGTTAAACTAAACTCATCAAAATAATATATTTATGAAATCATGCTTTTTTTTTAATTTAAAATAAAAATTTCTTGAAAACAAATTTAATTAAATATTTTTTTTTAAAGATTCTCAAACTCCATTGGGTTTTAAAACTTTCTAAGTAAATAGCATGGAAAAATGAAAAAATTTTGCTTAAAATTTCCATGTTCTTCTATTTCCAAATAATTTCAAATTCACGAAATACCTAGTTCAACCTTTTCGGCAAATTTAATTCTCTTATACTGTTTATAAGAAACATAATTCTTATAATAGTTACATTTTCGTGAAAAATGTTTGGAGACACAAACATAATTCTTAAAGTTGTCGCTTGCCTTTAACTATCACATTATTTGGAAAAGATCCAAGTCCATTCAGTAAGTTTCACTTCAAAGTATCATTTTTAATTATCAGAGTATGTACATCACGCAGAGTTTGAAACGCCTTTTTATGTACACAGTTTCACTTAAAACTCCTACAAAGCATTAATCTTTAATGTAGACCATACAGCAACTAACCATCTAAAAACACCCATATGAATGCGCGTATAAAACAATTGAAAAATAAAACTTTTCTCCGTAGCAAATGACTCAACTAAATTATTATTATTTTTTTATTTTTAACTTTCAGCAAGGCATTCGTTTCTGCTTTGTGTATGGTTTTGGAAACACAAAAGGATGTAAAACGGGGATAAATAAGAATATAATGGTGAACTTCATTATTCTTCTGATGGATATTTCATTAAACATTTCCCCCGCTTTTTTTCTATTTAGCTTCGTTTGAACTTTCATTCATCACATTGGAATGGAATCCCTTGTTCTGTTCTTGGCAAGTGTTCAAGAAAAATGGCAAAGATTTTTTGAGTTCCCGTGATCAGTGGAAGCTTTGTTATCAGTTTCAAGAGAAATGTCTCTAAAATTCGTTGAAGTCAGGCAAAAGAACATAATGCAGTTTTGTTTATGGCAAGCAAAACTTATTTATTTTGTCATCCGATTTAAAATATTCAAAAGGTTTTCTACATTCAAGATTGCAGCTATCTTAAATCAAACTTTATTTGTGACGGTGCGTTCCTGGGAGAATTAGAGAAATCGAATAAGAACGTTCTCGTCGAGTCTTCAGAATAATTCCGAGGTGGTCTCTGAGGGATGATGCAACTGTCGTAATTTAAGTATTTTTAAGATTACCATAGCTTTATTCAAATGTAAAAAATAAATTGAATTGTAGTACCTATATTATTATTAGTCTTGTTTATGCTGATTGTTCTTTAGCAATCCTATGGAGAAAAAAATAACATGAAAAAAGCTGTTATGAATAAAAAAAACTACATTCCCCAGCACAAATTAAATATCTATATAAGTTTCATTTTTTTTATTTTGCGATTGTTGTTTAGATAGCTTTGAAGACAACAAAATTAAATTTTAAAAAGGAAATTATAATTATTGCCTTAGGGACAAATTTTATATTTGGTATTATGTAAAAAGACATTATGCAAGGATAAGACTATATCATAAGGTTAAAAAGTTTGGTGGTGGCTATTGGGTGTAACCTCAAAAGCAGCTCATATCGTCCGTATATGTTGAAATAGGAGTTTCTGTGAATATTTTTATAAGGGTCTGGGACTCGCATACCCGATGCGCATTCTAGTAGGTTAAGTACGTTTGACCGTTACTTATCCGTTAGCCGAGCGCAAATGTCGCCAATTGTGAACATATGTTATAAATGTGAGAGGCATATGTTCTTTTGCAGGAGGCGACCGTTGGAACAGATAATTCCTTAATTCATTCTACATTATTTGGCGATTTTTCACTTGCGCGCGGCTAACGGATAAGTACCGTTCGACCACTCCGTACAGACTGTTGTAACTTGCATAAAAATGACAGCCAGTATATATCAATCCTGTTTACTTCTATGCATCGGAATCCATCTTATATTATCTAAATTGTACACTCAGACTACGCCGAGACGAATCGAAAACTGAAGTTAACCCATTGGCAAACTTGAGCTAACTAGAAATACATATTTCTATATACGAAAGGGAATTACACTATTCGCACATTAAACATTTCATTTGAATATAGCTATTAATTCACCAACACTGGAAGTCACCGTGCCTAATAGTCATTGCACTGACACGGTCCCTGGCGTCACCCCGCATTTGCTAGGGGGAAATATACCACCCCACATGGGACGGTATCCGACTCAGACAAATAGAGTTCGAATTGATTCGCGTGTCGTCCCTAATGCAGGTTTCAGACCCTCATTTTCGAGTTGCTCAGAGGTCCACTGGAGTGACGGCCCACTGCGCAATTGTGAATAATGGAGCGAAAGTAATGAACAATTATGGAGTGGAGCGGCGTTACGGCGCGTTGTCCCTCGCAAATGCCCTTGATTTGGAATCACAAGTGGTCTATAGTGATTTATTTCGCATGGATTGGGATGGAGTGGAGGGTTATTTGTCAGGTTTTGGGTGTTTGGAATGGGTCTCATGTTGGAATGTCAAGATCGTGCTTGGTGTTGAAATAGTTTCGAGTTCTCGCAGCTGCAATGGAGTATTCATAATTAAAGATCATATATGGTATAGTTTTCATCATATTTATATAAAAATTTCAAATTTATTAATAAAAAAATGTGGTGCAATACAAACTTAAAACAAAAGGGAACGGACCCAAAAGAGACAGTTTGTTAATCCCAAGTTACAAAAAGTAATTAATGTTCCGTGTTGTAAAAGAAAGCTAAAAACTGTAAATGTTTTACTAAAAACGTTTTTGTTAAAAACTGCTCCAATCATTTTTTAAAAAATTGAAATTGGTGTTATGTTTACTTTAAGTTAAAAGAAAAAGACGGCTAGTTTATTTTGTTTTTTCCAGAAAGAACATTGCTTTATCAGTTAACTATTAATAATAAAAGAGCATAAAGTTATTCGTGGTTTTACTATGTAATACTAAATAAAGCAACGGAAACATGGGTTTGAATTTAATATTGAGATATACCATTAAGGATAAATATTATCTTTATTTTTTATATAAGTTTTTTAACATGAAAATATGTATAAATTTCGTACTACCCTCCCTTTCAAACAATGGCAATTCCCTTGTAAACATTAAATTTTAACTAGTGAATGACTCAGGAATGTATTTCCAACCTCACTTGTCTATTCAGTTATGAATAGTCTATGAACTTACTATATATTACTCCTAGAAGTTTGTATCATGAATCCAGAATAACTTTGCATAGTAAAATCTAATATTTTTTTTACTATCCCATGAACAATCATATGTGCTTTGTTTTGGAGCCAAAATTTATACAACCCTTTTAAAGACGTATTTAATTTCCATTTTAAACTGGGCTGTCGTATAAGTAAGTATGGAAAATGTTAATTTTGAGGCTATTTTCTAATTTTAATTTAATTAACAAAAATTTAAGCTAAGTGTTCCGAAAATCAATGCATACTCTACTTTAAAATAATGATTAGTTTTCGTAACGCTGGATTTGAAAAGAAATGTTAAAAATGTTCAAGTATTATTCAATACAAAATGGTGTATAAATTTTTATTAAATATCACAAGATCTTAATTTTTATATATGCCTATATAAAATTGAGGAAATTATTTTAAATTTCATTTGCTTAGGGCCGGAAAACTGATTAAAATAAGTTTAAAATATTTTATCGATGATTTATCAATGAACACTCGCGTATCTTATGGCAGTGAAATGTAAACGAAATGAACTATCATATTTATGTCCGCTGCAATCAGGTTCAGCAGGATTACAAATAGAGACGAAACAGACTTGGAGAGGATTAATTTTCACTTAAAGATTATTTTATTTCATTTCATTTTAAACAGTTATTTTAAAAAACTCGTATGTTCAGATCATAATTTAATCCCGGTATTCATTTCATGATAAATTATACCCGACAAACCCACAACCGTTTTGTTTCTAAAGCTCACCACGTGTATAACAAATTTTTTCACTTCAAGTAAAATTTGTATAAAACATTTTTAAAATCGGTAAGAACTTTGATTGTAAAATACAAAGGTTGCATAAACCTAATTACAAATGCGCAGAATTAATTCAAAACTCGGCTCTCAAGAAAGAGAGACAAAATATTTAATTAAATTCAAATTCGAGATGAAAATATAGAAGACTATCCGGTTTAATTCCACCGTTTTTAATTCCCACGCTTCCAAGTCGAACTACTATCAAAAATGCCCCATTGTGAACCTCGATAATGTAATATTTAAAACCAACATGAAATAACACTTAATATTCATATTAGAATACCTTGCCCTATTTATAAAATACAGTAGTAGTTAAAGTTAATAGCGACACCACAGACAGTATTGAATGTGGATTAAACATTGCATTAATACGAGGCGAACTTATTTGAAATTAGATTTGAAGATAGGATAAAAATGATTTATGTCCCCTATTTTAAACGACTCTCTTTGGTCAATATATTTCGGAAAATTCTTAAGGGCACCAGTTTCGTTTCGAAATTTAAGAATATCTATAGCTATTCCGTTTAATTATCAAATGTAATTCCTCCAGAATTTTCCTTTACGCAAGTTTCAATCCAATTCAGTGCGGTTAATGTTTAATCAGTTATGTAAAGATAACGGTTGTTCTCAGGTTGGTTATTGCATGTCCCGGTTTGAACTTATACATACTTACCCATTTTAGAGTAGGATATAGTTTTAATTGGTGTTATGTTGGTGTTGTTGACATATTTGACACTCCATCTTATTTAAGCATTTACAATAAAATTTGGTTGTGCATGTGCTTATTGCTCTACTTAGCTCCTTAACTTTTACAATAATATACTTTTAGAAATAGTATTTATTTATTTATTTAAACACACACACTACAGATTAATATCCAATTACAGTGTGGAGAGAACCTAAACACACAAATACACTGAAATACACAAAAACATTGTATTGTTGAAGTTTTAAAGTAAAAACAACAAAAAATAAAAGGAAGTCAAATAAACTAGAAAAAAAAATCCTATGGTTACGGAATAAAATCATTTATATGAAATAGCTATAATATTGTAATTATTTTATCTAATAGTTTAGTAACTTGATTTCGAAACTGAAAATGGAATTAAGACTTTGAAACATATTTCTTTTTTATTTAATTTATTTATAATTAAGCAATATATGCTGTGTCAGCGCTTGAAGCTATCTTGACACAAACACGAATACAATACAAGAAAAAAGGAAAATTAAAATTAATTTGGAAAAATTTGGAAAAATAGAAAGTAATGCAATCACTGAACCACGTCTTCAGGGGTGCAGGACCCAGTGATTGCATAATGGGTAACCTTCCTGTATTGAAATTCTGAATATTGAATTGTTCTGAAAATGGAATTAAGTGATTTTCCCCCTGAGAGAGTTACTTTTCCCACATTCAGAGACTGAATATTGCCTTTATGATAAGAAAGCAATGTTTCAACAAATAAAAATGCTCCACCACCAACAAAAATGAATATTTTCGAAAACATCCTAACTATCTTGTCATATCAATAACTGGGTGCTCTGCATTTAGAGTAACGTTATATACACAAAATTACTTTCATCGTCCAATTGAAAAAAAAAAACACAGAACCTTGATAAATAGACTTTTTCTGGGGAAAATAGTATTCTGTCGGCCGTTGTGGAAAAATAACGGGATGATAAAATTTTAAAATATTATTTACATTATAAAACATTCGGTGATTTTACAACCGGTCTTTGAAGTTCAGGGGTTGCCATATAATGCGGTCATTGAATAGAGATTAGTATCATACTCATTTTCTTTTCAGATCTAAAAACAAGCTAATAATGCGAGAAAAAGATCCTTACTTTTAAAAAAATGTTTCTAAGAAAAGCATATAAGACTATCGTTTGAGTAAAACATGCGGTACTTTGATTCTGTTCACCCAACTTCAGCACAGGCTATTATTCTTCAAGTGCGACTTAATATTTCTCCTTTTACAGTTTTTCGATATCGTATTTTCCTTCCTATGGTTTCACACAAGAATAATCAGAAAGCTCTCCTTACAGTATCATACTCCTTACAGTATCATATCCTTTTAACAAGAACCCAACTCCTCTTCACAGTGAAAAAAGCAATTAACGATCCATACCGAAAGAAAATAATAATACATCACCCGTTATCTCAGCAGTCGAAAAACGAACAACGAAAATATATACCCATCCAAAAACAAACAAACAAACAAAAAACCCTCACCTCTCCCAGTCGTCGAAATTTTCATTAACAGTGCGAACACATCGGATCCTATTGTTAAGCAGCATCTGCAAAAAGCCGCTTTTTGACAAACGACACGAGAGCACACAGACAAACGATTTCCTATAATCACACATACAGCCGAACCGGTCCCAATCTCTGGCTCTAATATGCAGAACCGTGTCATCCATCAAAAAAAGTGTATTTTTTTTATTTTTTTAGCAAAATGGCTTTTGCTTCTGTGATATTCTTTATCGCATTCGCATCTTGCACCCGCAGATGAACAAAACAAGTAGCGTATTCCTGTTATTTATTGCATTGAGTCGCGATAAAACATATTTTCGAGCATTTTATACCCAGCGTGTGTGTGTAGGAGAGAATTTCTGGTGAGCGATATTTTCTTCTTGACGGTTCTTTTTATAACGGCATTTTCCGCTTGAAATCTGTTACTTGGCACCCTTCATTTCTCTGATACTCATGGAATTTTCCTTTCCAGCAGTTTTTGGTTTTCATATTTCATTGTAGTAGAGTCAAGAAAAATGAAATACCGATAGCTTTTCGTGGGGGAGAGTCCTTCGGACTTTGAAGACATGGTAATATTGCCTTTGAAGTACTTAAGGCAGATCGTGCGGTTTTTTCTTCTGTTAGAAGGACAGGTCAGAAAAACAGTCAACAATTTTTTGTTTGGCATGATAATGTTTTGAAATTGCTCCTAAAAGTGTTTGTTTGACGGTTTCTCGAGAGCTTGGAAGAGAGAGAAAAAGAGAATAATCACCGTAATTTACTGGTATCAAAGTTGGCAAGGGGTGTTTTAGTTCTTTAGACTATAAGGTGTTAGTTTGTGGGCTACGCTGCTATTAACAACTCTAAGATGTATATCTTTTGCAGAAAAAAAAAAAAAACAATTTTTTATGTTGAAAAGAACTGAGCCTTAGAGTCTATTAACATTGTATGTTGTATCTTAAAAAAATAGTGAAAAGTGAAATCACATTTAAAAAGGAATCGAATAAAAAAAAATAAAAGGCAGACAATTTCAAAGTATTTTGTTCTAATAGCAAAACACAACTATTTAAAATCAATAAGGATGCGAAAAACAGCTTAAATACATAAAATGTACATACATATATTTATAAACAAGAAGACTGAGAAATGTTGTTATTAGTTAATTAATTAAAAAAATTTGTCTCTCAAAATGTTTCTCATGGAGGTCGGACTATAATTTATCAACTGGAATTAATCATCGATATTTTAAAGGGGAACGATCTCATGGATCTGATCTGATTCAGAGATATAAGTAAGAAGAAGGAAACGATTATATTAATAATTATTATTAGCACTTAGCTATATTAAAATCTACATCTTGATGGAGTCCAAAAAGTGTAAAAATGACTCCTTTGGCACTTTTAAAGTCAAATAATATTATATGTTGTCAGATTTCTAAAATATATTTTGAAACAAATTAGTATTTCCTTTTTCATATAAAAAAATGAATACTTTAATACTCTCTTTATCACAGCTAATATATTCTTAAAATTTTAGGCCAAAATTTATGATAATTCAATGGTGGTATTATTTGTATCACGTTACAATAAAGCTATAATCGTTGCATAAAAAACAACATAGCTCAAAAAATATTACTCCACATAAGAAATTGGGTAACATCAATATTATAAAGAGTTAACCCATTATACATTCAAATAAACCAGCGCCTAAAGGAAATATAATACTGCAATGTTATTAAAAGCAAAAACGCTTAACAAAACATCCCAATAAACCTTTAAAGCTACTTTATGGTAATTCAAAACTATAAAAAACACGCCCTTGAGCATTAAAGAATTTATTTAAAGGAGTATTACACAAAAAAACCCTATCGCCGGTTCAAGTTTCTACACGGAAAATTTCAAGTTTGGAAACTTTTATATGCAAGGTATATACCCTGTCCATAAAAAAGCTCAGGCATCTCCTGCATCTCCCTTGAAAAGGAGAATTTTCTTCTTTCCTACACTGAGAGTGTTACACCGTACGCCATTTAATATATATTCCAAGGACTTGAAAACGGTATCCCATTTCATGTTTGTCACGTACCCAAGGTTCTAAATTTTGCTCCTTTTCCCCCTAGAAAGGGAGAGGGTATCCATCCCCGTTTGGTGAAATGTGGAAATTTTATAACCACATGGTTAAAATAGAAGAGTTTTTACGGTTGTTGAGCGATTTTGTTGATGTGACCTGGTGGGAATATTAAGTGGGCGGACTCTGAAGGGGACATGAAATTCTGCAGGTAGGTAGCGTTTGGAATTTGTGAAGTCTGTCCGAATCTGTGAATAAAAAATATTTGGTTTGATTGTAAAGGGGAATTCGCAGAAACCAATCATGTTATTAATTTATGGTACTCCGTGTAAAAGGTTTGTATTTTATGGGATTTTTATGACGCCCTATCTTTATAAGGCAATCAGTGATGGCGGTATCCAATACATCATCCTTTCATCATCATACTTCACATAATCCAATACAAATTCCAGTAAATGTATTAAGTAATGAAAACGGAGTTAAAAGCTTAAGTTGATTAATCAGTGTTGTCTGATCCACTTAAAAAAATAAAAATATTATTAGGTAGTTTTTAAATTCCATATAGTTTCTAAAGATTACTTTCATTGTTTTTACTTTAACTTTACTTTTAATTGCTACCGGGGAACACCATACCCGAATTAGACGTTAGTTCAATACTCTCAAGTATTCAACTCAATGCAAAGCGATTCATAAACTCAATTGAGTTTAACTATTTCATTCATAACATCATTGTATACTAAATAGAACTATATCAATAGTTCAAAGACACTGTATAAAATGTAAGTTGTTAATTTTGAGTAATTTAAATTAATTAATTTTAATACAAGTTTGTGAAATTAAATAATAATTTAAAATTAACATTTTGATCTACAAATACTTATTTTTATTTATCAATTAAATTATTGGATTGCAATGTATATTTAGAAAAAAAAACTATAGTATAATCCTTAATATAGGTAATTATTTTTTATTATTCTTTTAAATATCTTAAAACTCAGTAAAACTATCAACTGGCAAAGTAGTTAAAAAACAATAGATGAACAAATTTTAAAATGCCGTGTGTTTTTCTTTGTTTTGCTGACTACACTACTACATCTAATATTGTGCGACTCCCCTTAACACACTTTAATAATACTTAAACTTGTTTTAAAAGCTAATCTTTAAGAATCCCCTCTAATCCATTGTTCATATGCAACTCCGACTGATAAATCAAATCATTAATGGGCACAAAAGCAACATAAAGAAAAATAGATATCCGCAGTTGTAACTTCTGATTACAACAAACGCGTTTATCATTGTGTCTGCTGACTGTAAACTGCAACCTTGTCTATGAGCAGCAGCTGTTCCTTTCCCTTTAATCAATCATCAAACTGTCGTCAAGTGACGTCACTTCAGAACCGATCATTCACTATTATTTCTCCCTTGTATATGGACACCACACCAGAGGGCAATACGGTGATAGGCCACTACTGACAATTCCCTATACTCTTCCTCGGATGCGGCGAAGCGTGTCATTGCTTACATTTTCTAACACACTTTTGGTAAAAATAAGTAATGAGTTGGTGTGGATGATACACAGCTTTGCTTTAACTAAAAGTAGTTTTATTGTATCCGGTTGGTTTCAGGTCAGACAGAATGCAAATTTCGCGGTTGTCTTTTGATGTATTTAAAGCCCTGAATTCGAAATGGGTCATTGATCAATGTTATGGGTTGGAAAATATCCAAATTTTGACGTTAAATAATTTATAATAGTAGTGTATGCGTTCTTTAGAAACATAAAAAGTATTTCACTCCAAACTATTTATAATAAGTATTTTAGAACACCTTCATCAAATGGAATTTAAATAGTCACTGATTTATATATAAATGTAAATGCTAGTAGTTTGGATATAGATTATGATGAATAGAAAAGAACGACTTTCATATTTATGAAAAAGTCAATAAAGCACCCTATTTATCTTTAAGGTTCATGTTTAATTCAATAAGTAGTTTAAGATTTTACTCTTTAAAACTTTTACGCAATGGTTTTAGTTAAATTCTCTAATATTGTATTCATGCAAAATATTCTGATTTGATAGGTGAATAAATGAATTTGATATGGGTGTGATATCATGGACTTAACAGAAGTAAACATATTGAAGCTGGAGCTTGAATGAAGTATCTTATATATTAAAATAATTTGGTTTTTCTTTCGGCCGGCCGCCAGGCCGCACCCCCTTTCCGATTTGGACAAACTCGGTCTTGATCGAAAGCTCTCCACCCCTAGATGAGCCAATAATATATCACGTTCCTCCAAAACATTCCATTTTTAAATTATGCGGTTTTCGTTTTGCCCCCATGTTAACTCTATGGGGAGGTTCCGTTCGGCCGGCCGCCAGCCCGAACCCCTGAACCGATTTTGACAAACACGGTCTTGATCGAAAGATTTCCAACCCTAGATGAGCCAAAAATGTGTCACGTTCCTTCAAAGCATTCCATTTTTAAATTAGAAATTTATTTCAATTTGCCCCATTGTTTTCAGTTAATATTTTTACCAACACAAGCAAAACGTCTTTTAAAGAGCGTGAAGAAAATCTACTTTGAAATTATCAAACTTCAATTTTTTGACGTTTTACTAGATTTATCGCAACAGGATACTAGGCATATTGGATTTATAAAAAAAATTACTGGTACACTACAGGTTTAGTTGAAGTATTACTTATTTCTCTTCAGATGCATAAGAATAAATTAATTGTAGTTAGAAAAACCTATAATTTGATTGAAAATATTGAATAGTTTAGCGATGACGATGCAGCTTAAAAAATTCAACTGCGCTGCAAGCGATAAATAGTAACGAGCGAAGCTCGCATCAGCGCCAAAGGCGCGTAATCTAGCTGGTAAGACGCGGCTTTGCCAAGCCGGGTCAAACCAGCTAGTTAAGTATTTTAATTGTTTCTGCTGGAATGTGGCATACACGGGAATTTCGATTCTGTGTCATCTTTATGTCTGAATATTAAATATTCACAATGTGAATGCGCTTTATTTAAATGTACAATATTTGGATATTTTGAATTTTAAAGACAAGCGATTTAATTAAATGTTCGTGAATTTTATAGTAACTCTTGTTTATTGTATTTTATTATTTAAAAATAATGTTTTCAAATAATTTTATAAAACATGTGTAGTATAATCATGGCCATCTAGACACATAAGGGCTGAGAAGCTCGAAATTTTGAGTGACGTTCTGCCTACTATTTCGAGTCATCATCGCTTTTTGGACAACAGCTCGATGCAGGAGCGTGCACGATTTCAGACTGGAGTTCTGAACCATTTTTAACGATTATTTCATTTTCCTCAAAAAGTCTTTAGAAATGGATTCTTTTCAAAATACTTAAACGTCAGATTAAAACCGCCAAAAATGTCTCCAAAACGGGTTAGTGACAAAACAGGGATAATACTAATTATTATCATACATCTGTTCCAGATTTTAGATGTGCGTTGCTGGTTCTATAAAAGCATACTTTATAATCATGTAGGGTAAGATTTTCACTAACCAATAAGATCGATAGCAGAGCGACTGACAATCCATACTTGGAATGATATCCTTCCGACACAACAATAAGAGCTTTCCATAAATCTTGCCATGTTAAATTAGAAAATATGCGTTCCCAAACTACGATATGTGGGAACAAAATGTACTGAGGGCAAAATAATTACGTACTAAAATGAGAAAAACCCAAAACACCCAACTCAATAAATTGAACCCTTCACCATACATAACGACCATCTCACCAATGGACCATTGCCTCAATTATAAGAAATCATCCAATGTGTGCATCAAGCCAGATACTACTACTACAGGTCAGCAATAGTCGAATTCGCTCCCCGGCGCCTTGTCGGATGTCGAGGAACCTCGACACATCTTCCCGCCTTGATGAGGTTAATGCTTCTCCTTAAAGACTTACACCTTCGACTAATGACACTTGCTTTTCCAGACTTGTTACAATGGCATTATTATTATTATTATGGGAGAGGCTTTCGTTCATTGTCATTCCCATCATGCAATGCGGTTGTGAGTGATGATGACGAATGCCGAGCCATTAAGGTTGGAGTGCGCGTATTTCGGGGAGTTTTATGATTTTGAGATTGAAATTATCGGTTGAGGGAATTGCTTTAGCTCCTTGCGTTTATTGCGTAGGTGTTTTGGAATTAATTTCCATCTAAATAGTGCATTGTGTTATTAGAATTGTATAATTGTCTTGGATTGCATCTGCCTGTTTTACATATAGTATTTCCCTTTTAATTTATATTATAACTCGTTAGTTACGTATTATTAACGCTTTCTTGGTGTCTTTTGGGATAGTTAGGATAGTTTAGATAATTTTTCAATTGTAATGTGTTTGCAATCGAATTTATTATTTCATTGTTTAATACTTCATACTTAAAAAATAAATAAATTGTTTTTGAAATTGAAAAATTTGAAATTGAAAAAAAATTGTGTGTATACATTGCTTTTAAAATTTAAACATTTGAGTTTAGATGAAGGCATTATAATATAATATTCTTCCTTCTGGATTAAACTTTGACATTTCTTTGATATTTTGCAAAAAAGGTTGCTGGTAAAAAAGTAATCATAAATTATTTTAATAGTATGTTAAATTTATTTTATGAAACAGGAATTCCTATTTTAAGCATGTAATTAGTCACCATCTCAAATTAAAAAAAGATATTTCAGTTGTTTTAATTAATAGAGCTAAAATGATATAGGATTTCTAAAAATACCAGAGTTTGTTAAAAATCCTGTTTAGTTGTATCCTTAAAAATGTTTTTACTTCTGTACTTGAATATTGATTTTATAATGAGCAGTTTTCCTTTTGAAATTTTAATTGACTACCTACAAATATATTTTGTCTTTATGTTCAATAGATAAAAAAAGATTGAAATATCGGATATCAAAGTGTGAAAAACAATCCTTTTTTAATTAACTCATTAAGAAAAACTTTCGAAAGAAGGCAATCAACAAATCGAAATTCGAGGTACCTACTTCTAAGGAAATGATAATTACTTTATACTGAATTATACATCAGTATGCACGCAGGCAAGATTAAGAAAGTCTTAGATTGTGAGGTTTTCAATTACAGTCGCTTGTTCATGAAAATAATCCTAATTTAAAGTTAAGAAGATTACACAAAAGTGTTGTTTATTTATAAAAAAAAAAGCTTTCTGGAGAAGATCTGAAGTACATCCCATCAAACAAGTGATGTTTTCTATTTAAAGTTTAATCTAGACTGGAGGAAAGTTTGTTTTTGTATACATAACCTCATCAAATATTTTGTTATAAAATATTTTCTTTTATGTCATGGCGTATGGTTAATGTAAGACTAATGCAATTTTGTTTCAACTTTGTTAACTTTTTTGTAGGGTATTGGTTAAAAGAAAGTATGCTTTGCTGTTGAAAAGAAAAATAATTTTTCATCAGTGGTTATTATGACGTTTTTAATATATGTGGTTTTGATTACCTTAACAAAGGGCTAATTTTTAAGCAAACAATGTAAAAGTTTTTATCAATCATAAAGAATATTTGGATCTTGTGTAATTGTGAATAAGTATAATCTAATATTACACAAAGATCACTTTAAGAATGTTTTTGAGAACAAGTATTTGGCAGAGTCTATTTCTGAATTACTAGGGATTAAGAATACTTAAGAGATACTTATTACAGATACTTCATGCAACATAATCATTTAAAAAAAACTCAAATTTATCAATGGAACTTGTGATTTGTTATTAATTCCAAGTGTTTAAATAGAGTCACGTAGTCATTTGTAATTTATTACGTTTAAAAAAGTATCGTAAACGTAAAAAAAAACGTTTAAAAAATGATTATCAAGCCTTTCTAGTACCGTTAATTATTTCTAAGCATTAAAATCTGAAAATGCATTTTATAATAAAACAGAGATCTCCCAAAAGAACAATAAACAAGGATCCCCACCGAGTAAAAATATTTAGAGTATAAACATTTAAAATAATCACTTGCATCCCATACTATTTATCACCTTGGGAATAGAATACCGCATAGTAACCTGATCTTATCAATTACATAAATGAATTCTAATAGATTGAGAAGTTATCTTTCACTGTGACTGTTAAACCCGGGGAATAAATAAAAGCCACCCAACTTGTTGTTATCTTCTCCACGAGTGTTTATCAATGAACGTCTGAAGGGGACTGCCTTTAATATTTATAGTGCATCCGACTCTTCAGTACCTTTTGAGGTCAACATCCAGATATTAGAAATAATTTATGGGAGATGCGTTGGGGAAAATTGGTTTTCTTTCAGCCACTGAAAGCGAATATGGGATAAGAAAATGGATGGTATTATGTAGAAGTATTTTATTGGGGGGTTAGAAAAGGTGTAAAGGAATTTGGTTTATTTTGTGGGTTTTAGTGCACAGTCAGACGCCACTGAGATCTTGTAAGTTGCTATAGAACCAATAAAACTCAGCATACATTTTTGTGTTTGATTGCATTTTGTTGGTATGATTGTTTGTTGGTAGATTGGATTTGGTTGGTTGGGTTGTTGTGTGTTTTTATTTTCATTATAGTGAGGTTCTGATCAATTAATTCAGGACACTCACTTTACTATTATAGGTCCACCTTCTTTGTTAGTTGCATACGCGATGTATTATATCTCTGATTTCCTACATGTTGAAAATAACCACATTTAACTCTCATTTCAAATCTTAGCACGAATATATGCGAGTTAGCCACAGTATATTTAGCGAAAGAGTATGTTTATTTTCATAAACGTACTATGCTATACTACATTACAACGTTTCTTGGCAGTGACATCACGGGTTGAAGGAAGGAGCTTTTGATAAGATGCCACACTTTCTAGCTATTTAATTGGCGAGTCAGAGACGATTCTCACTCACCCTTTCTTTTTCACCAATTAGGTAGCTTTAAAGTGTGACTTCTTATCATTCTTCAAATGGAGAGGTGAAAAATTTTTCAACTTTATGACATGGACACGATTTTAAAAATGTATTCTTATTTATTTTGTTAGTCTTGTTGTACTTGGTAAAACGTGCAATGTCATTAAATTGACTGTTATGTTTTCCAGTAAAATTTTAGCTACTTAGTTTTTAGTTTCAATCACTTCATTGGTTTCGAATTATAAATAATTTTTTCTCACTATTTTATTAAATTAACTCAGACTTAAAAATACTAACTGCTTTTGTGTTTAAAACATAGAGCTCTGCCAATACTACAATACCAATACTACAATCATTAAGCTTATTTATTAAGCCATTCAAATTCCTAATAAAACTTGAAAAATCCACATGGAAATATTCTTAATGTTAGCGAGGAATGTTAATTTATTGTGAAAGTGTTTCGACTTCAAAAATTATGTTAAAAAGTAGTATTGTTGTTTTTTGGATAAAAATTATTTCTCACTTTTAGACGCATTTTGAAGTCGGTCTCTTTTTTGTTAAAAATTAATTTATTCTAACTTAAGTTAGAAAATTAAATGCATACGGGACTATATCGTCCTCAACTACTGTTGAAAAGAAATATCATTTGAAGCTATTTTAGTTAACAATTCTTAATATTCGTTGTATTCGAAAGCTTCAGGGCGGATATACAAATCAGGTAAATCATTAGGTATTTTAATTTCAATAATTTATTTTACTAATGCAGAGTATCACTAGACCACTTGCCAAATATAGAAAAGTTAATTTTGTGTTAGAAATTATGGCATGCATTTAGAAAATACCAAACCATTAAGAATACCAAAACAAAAATAATGTACCCATAAATACATCTACATATTTGGTTACGAAAAAATTTAACTATTGTTAATATATTTATGCAAATACCAAAGAAAAACTATATATTTAACCCAAAGGATTTTTAAGCCAGCCAGAACGAGAAAGTGGATTAACGAATATCAGGGGGAAATATGCTACATCGAGGAGGAAATATTGAAAATATACCACCTTCCAAAAAATATAAATATTTTTGGAGTCCAAGTGTTCCTTTTTAAAACTGTACCATACTTTTTTTCTTTTAAGATAAAACGGAATCAAACTATTTTTAGTTGAGTTTCTAATTTAGTGAAATAATATTTAAATATTTCGTAATGTATTACGTTCGATTAGAACTATTTAATTTCTGTGAATTTTGAACGATTAACATTTCACATCATATAACGCGAAACGCAGCTTTTATTCGTTAGCAAACAGCACTCAAACATTCATTAGGAAAATAAATAACTTAACCCGGAATCTCTCATTCATCTGAAAACCAATCACCATGGTAAAAATATCCACAAACAAGTATCCGACTGCATTTTTATCGCCCCGAGGCCCTCTTCCCAAATAACGGAGGTCACCAAAGGAGAAGAAGAACTAAACAAGTTAGCCTCCGAACAATGGTGTCATTTCTTTGGTATTGTCTCCTCGGAGCTCGTTCGGAGGAAGCGTTCACAATCCAGCGCCTCCCTCTCTCTCTCTGTATTCAACAGCAGCAAAACTAATTGCGCGATCTGTTCCCCCAGAACAAACACAGAATCCGTACGAAAACAAGACGATGGGGAAACGACGATGTGAGGGCTCTTAACACGACGCATCGGATCGCCGGATCTCTGCTGAGCTTATGGAGGGGGAATGGGAGTTTGAAATGGGGGAAGAGGGTGATTCAAGTTGTTTGGGGCTCTTGTACATGCACGCGGAGTATATTGAAGTTGGGGTGTGAGATGAATGTAAAGTGATGGGATTTTCGTGGACTTGGATGTGTGTGGTTTCTTTTTTTTTTTCGTCGTTTTCTGTTGTTGTTTTTTTTTGTATGATTATGAGTTACTTTATGGTTTTAAGGTTTTTTTTTATTTTAAGTTAAGTTTATTTTGTTGATGATTATTCTTATATTTTTACATGAGAATTTCTCAAATAAGCACGCATTTTCAAATTTAACTTTTACTTAATAGGTAGCACTAAGTTTAAAAATAAGGTATAAACCAAACTGAATTACATAGTCACCTCTTATTACCTTGATTATTTTTTTGTATATAATGATAACGTATATATTGTAATTTTAAAACAATCTTCGTTTGCTGTTTGTTATTCCTTCTCAAGCTTCAAAATTGGTCTGTAATTATTTATTTTTGTATTTTGGAAGATAATGCAACTTGAATTTGGAGTAATTTGGAGCAAAAATGAATAATTTTTCAGCTTGTTATTTCGTGGACTTGGATGTGTGTGGGTTTTTTTTGTCGTTTTCTGTTGTTGTTTTTTTTGTATGATTATGAGCTACTTTATGGTTTGAAGGGTTTTTTTTTAATTTTAATCAAATGTTAAGTTTATTTTGTTGATGATTATTCTTAAGTACATTTCCATGTGGATTTTTCATGTTTTATTAGGGATTTGAATGGCTAAATAAATAAGCTTTATGATGTTTGCAGTATAAGCGAGGTGTTTTCAGAGTTTTATGTTTAAACAAGCGCACTGAGTATTTTTAATTCTGAGTTAATTTATTAAAACAGTGAGCAAAAAGGATTTATAATTATAAACCAATGAAGTAATTGAAAATGAAAACTGAGTAGCTAAAAATTTACTGGAAAACATAATACAGTCAATTTATTGACATTAGACGTTTTACCAAGTACAACATCATTAATGAATATAGTATTGAATTTTAGTATATTAAACATCAACTAAAATATTTTTACATGATAATTTCTCAAATAAGCACGCATTTTCAAATATAAGTAAAATTTATTTCAATCCTAGCGATAAAATTTTTGAAAAGTAGTAGTAGTTTTATAAATAACTAACAATAATATATTTACCTACTTTTGATAAAACATTATGCAACAACGTAATGTAGCAAAAAAAATATGACTATATTTTTCATTCCAGTAAAATCAAGTGCTCTGTATTTGAAAAGGTTAGTAAAGTAAGTAAAACTGCCCCGAAAATTATCAATCGTACTAACCTATAAAACGCATTTCTCTTATCTTCGCATTTCTCTTACGTCTTTTATATTGCCAATTCCTCTTGAAAAAATAATATAATTTAAGAAATAAAAGAAAGTTGAACCCGCACGTTTGACTTGAACTTATTATGGTACCTTTACCTAAGTTACAAAAATTTCACTGGCAAATGCACTTAGTAATTATAAAATATTTCAAGAGCAGTACCACACGATTTTCCCCACACTGAATACCCGAAGGTAATGAATAGTTCCCACAATGAACTTCTTATCTACATAAGGTAAAAAGAAGCTTTTTCGAATTTAAGGCAGTAAGTGATAAAGTGATGACATAGGTATCAGCACCAGCCGTAGTAACGAACATACTAATACTTTGATCGAATCTGCCTTTAGTCTTTAAATCTTTAAAGGAAAAAGCTCATAACTTCGTTTCGGAATTTTATTGCTTTAGACTTCTGAAATACTGGAACGTGTTCCGCAGAGAGTTAGAGGAACCAAAAAGACTGCTTTGCAAATTCTACCCACTCTTCATTTAAACCACAGACCGTAAAAGAAAGAGAAGAAAGCGAATTCTTCCGTCCAATGGGAAACAGGAATTGTATTCTATCGGGCATTAAATCTTTCTCGAACGCCGGCACACTCTTGGAAATAGATGTCTGGAGTTGCTTTCCCGAAATTGGCAACGCTAAATATACTCTGTGCTCTTGTCTCTGCTTTTAACACTATTGGAAGAAACGATATCAATTTTGACCTCATGAAAAAATTTGGACGTTTTTGTTTCCAGAAAAAAATATGTTTAAAAGAGTTTTATTATAAAAAGAACTTACATGTTTGCACAATATATCTGTATATAAGTTCCCTGATTAAGTTGCTATTAGTTTTTTAACTTGCTACCAAAGTATCATAAATAACTTGGAAACTTTGGAACTTTGGAAATACTCGTTTTTGTAATTTCCAGAGCAGAACAAAAAAATAATATCATGTTCACCTTACTTCCTTTAATAACAGTAGGGGTTTTTTGTTGAAATGGTTAAGATTTTTTATAAACTGTAATACATACTCTTTAAAGAGTCTTTATAATATTACTCTTTTAAAAATGTGTGAATGATGTATTAAAATATACTTGATTTAGTGTAAATTATATTAAAAAAACTAAAATACCGTATTAATGGTATAGTAAAATATGCAGTCAAAAGGATAAGTCACCATTTCATGTAAAACTTTTATCAATAAGTATACAAATTATAAGCAATTTAAGATTATACGCTTTTAAATCTTAGTTTTAACTACTCTTTGCATTTTATTATACGTCAAAAATTTACTTGCACACATAAAACAAATAGAACAACCTAATATTTATAAAAATATTCGATAGATAAGGAAACTGCTTATAATGCGAGTCTTCGAGGGCATAAAAATCAGTAGTGTATAGGGAATAGAAAAAACAATAAGAAGTAAATTTATCGATCAAAATTAAAAACAGAAGAACAGATAAAAAATGAAATTATTCCTAAACATCACAACATATAAGTTTAAAACTTAAAAATATAACATAAAAATTTCTCCAGAAAGCTTTCACTAAATTCCAGCATTTTCGAAGGTGGTGCGAAAATTGAAGGTATCAGCGTTGATTTTATTTTTGCGAAAACCATAATGAAAACCTCAGGTAGACCAACCAGGTTGTCTATTTAAGTGACGGGTGCAGGGAAAGGAAGTCAATTTGGAAGCGGGCGGGGCTTAGTGTCACAAAATTCACGCGGAAAATGAAGGTTTTCGGATACTAGGTGACAGCTTTAGGAATTTTCGGCTTTCTGCGGTCTGGCGAGGTAAATGATTTTTGTCAACATCGTCTGGGGAAAAGTGAATAAAATAGAGGGTGACGTGTGAAGATTTTTTTCTTCAAAATAGTTCAGATGAATAACTAGCAATTTTTCTTTCAAAATTTTTACCTGTTTCTATCAAATTTTTCCCAAATATTTTAGTTGAATATCTTTAACTTTTTATATACTTTCTATTTTTTTTTACTGAATATGAATTAGGGTTCTGCTGAATTTATTTGGTTTTTATATTCAGAGGGAATTGAAAAATATTTACGTAAAAATATAAATACTTTCTGAGGTTTACAAAAACTAAAATATGTATTAAATGTTTAAAAATGAAATTTATATACATATTAGATAATACTAATTTTATAAGAGTTTTAAATTTTTAGTTTGAACTTGTTTATTTGATTTTAGTTTATTTAAGCTGTAAGTTCAAATTTACTTACCACACTGGGTGGAAAAAAATTAAAATATCCATATTACACAGCATACTTTATTGTTACATATTAACCGCTTGGAATAAAAGTAGCTTTAATGCATATTCAAGATGATTTTTCTCGGAACAAGTTGTACTTTAAAGTTATTGCATTATATAAAACATTATTTAGAATATTTTAAAGTTTTTTTAAATTAAAACCTCAAAATTATATAATATCAAAGTAAGTTAATACGAAGGAGATAAATAAAAATCACTAAATAATATTTTCTTCCTAAAAATCAGTCATAACATAAAATCCGTCCTAACTTTTTTAGGTAGTAAGAAAGCTATATGAGAAAGCAGAGATGAGCTTGAGAAAGCTATATGGTTACCACCACGGCAAAAGCACGAATTTGCTATTCTTATACATAGCAGATTCGTGTTTTTTGGCGTGGTGGTAACGATATATTTTTTCATAAACCATCTTAAATTTTTCATGAGGTATGATAGACCAATACTTAATGAAAATATTGGGGTTTTTTTAGCTTTAGAGCAGTTTCAGTTTAAAATTTTATAAGATTAAAAAATTGAAATAAAAATGATTAAGGAAGAAAAAAATGCTTTTTTTACATAACGGTCATAAAACTCAACATATGATGACACCACGTTTGTAATGGTACTTCCACAAAAACTTCACGCACCAATAAAAACTAGTTCCCTCAAAATCCTCCCATATTTTAACTGTAACCAGGAACTTTCAAAAAGCTATTTGATAGACATTTAATCCATTGATCCGTCTCCATTTACCCTATTATGATCCCTAATACTCGGCTACCGTTACCGATTAAAGTTTCAATGTCATTAGGCTTGGATCACCCTCCCTGTCCGCATGTATTATGGAGATTTCAATTATCAATTCATGTATGCAAACATCTGCGTTGTTCACTGCGTCCATCAATACCTCTTGAGGAAGTACTGCAGTAGATACACAGTTTAGGTTATACATACGTAGAGAATATGATGTCCATTGAACTGGAAGTGACTAGATTTTGGGATGTTTGTGCTGCACTAAAGGTCCTTTCATTTAAGGATGTTTGTGTTTGAATTAGTCGTAGTATTTGACATAAAAGCTCATGATCTAAATTCTAAAACATTAGTGGAATAGGTCTTGTTTTGAAGGAGGGCTATGATGAGTTCGATGTTTGAGGATTTGGATAATGATGGATATACATCACTTTGTATCAAGACTGAACTAAATCTTTGAGAAAATCAGATTTTGATAATTTATCTCGCGCCGTCAATTTGTTTTAAAAAGAATTGATTCTCACATTTTAAAACTAATCCTTGCTAAAGGTCTAAGGTAATATGAAAAGTAAATATATTTAATTAATTTTTTTCTTACCAGAAACAAGCTTTTAACGCGGTCTTGCGGCCGTATTCACTGGTGACTTTACCGGCAGGCAATTTTTTGTATATGCTTTGATTTAACAGTTACAGCTTTATAAAGTCATACAATATGAAAGCTTTGTTTGAAATTGAGGTGCTTGCAGTTAACTGCAACAGCTTTACTTTGTTAGCTGGGTGTTTCTCCAAGCACCCCCAATATTATTTGAATTAAAATTAACCGTATAATCAAAAGGAAACTTTATTTTCTACATTTTTGAAATGTAATAACAGTTCAAAAATTGAGTCTTTACAAAGTATTTCATCCAAAGGATCATTTCCTCCAGGTTATATATATGTTCAACTTGTTAATTTTTCTTTATTTGTCAATAAATATATTTGTTTGTTGATTAAATATAAGCATATTTTTTTAAATATTTATGTAATCATTTTGGATAAGTACTAATTAAAATTATATTTACTAGAACTGATCTGTCATAAACTTATTTTTTTAGGAATGAAAATTAACTATTATAATGCTAATAACTACAATGAATAATAACTAAATAACTATGAATTTAAAAAATACCAATGAAACTAATTTTACTTAAAATCTATCATTTTAAGTTTTCTTTTCAATTTTCTTTTATTTTTTATGTGGCCTTAACTTTTTAAAAATCTTATTTTTTTTCTGAAAACTGAAATGTAAAAGAAATATGTTGGTAATATCTCGTAAAAAAAGTATATTACTACAGAAACGTAAATGAAAACCAAGGTCATTTTTAAAGAGAGAATACACTGTATTATCGAAATTTAAAAGTGAAACTAAGTTCCAAAAATGGAAATTCTAACCAACTTGTTAAAAAAATCTATTATATATTCTCACGTGACAGATACCTATTTCTGTACACTTAGCAAAACAAAACTTAAGAAACGCCATTAATTTTAAAGAAAGAAGGCGGACCGTTTATTTCCATTTTATTTTTTTCTTCCAGCTTTTCATGTTTTTGGCCAATAACATGGTTCATCGGATCTGTGTCATGTATGTAATGCATCTTGTTGTGATTAGAAAAAGGCGTAACCAGAAGTTTTATGGTTCATTCCAACGATGGCGGGAGAAATTGCAGACTTAAAACCCATCAAAAACTTTGAAGTTTTAATACACACATCTTAGGTGGTTTTTCTTATGTTTCAGAAAAGCAAAAATGATTAAATTGGATACAGAAAAGCAGTTTTCATAAGATTATAAGGTTATTCGTATTCACGCAGTTAAGTTCAGTGTATTTTTAAAACTTTTTTTGGGTGAAGGATGAAATTAAATGATCCTATTACTTAAAAGAAAAAAAACTGGGATGATTTTATGAAGATAATTTCATGTTCCTTTTGTGAAAGAAAGAAGTGAAAGATCCCGAAAGGGTTAATTCCTGTTTAAAGATAAAAGAGGAAACAGTATATAAAAATTAATGGAAGTATTCAATTTAATAAATAAAAAAAGTTTCAATTAGTTTTTTAGAAAAATTGTTTTTGATCAGTTTAGTTCTTGAAACTGTAATAATTCTTTTAATATTTACAAATAAGTTCTATCTAATAAACATAAATGAAAGTAACACGCAAGTTATAAGGAAATCAATTCAAAATAGAGTAATTTATTTAAAATATTTAAGTATTGCAAACAAAATTAAATTAAGTATTCAAATTATTCACTTTTCATAAAAATAAATGAAAGTAATACATAAATTGCAAGGAAATCAATTTTGGTAATTTTAATTTTAACTTAACACCACTTTTACTTAAACTTAAAACTTAATTAACTTCACTTAAAACTTATGAATAATTTTTACATGGAAAAGATAAACTGTCTTTATATTTTTAGAAATTCTAATTAATTATTATCCTATTTAAATAATTTACATTTATAATGTTAGGTTTTAACTATTTTACAGATGGATAGGATATTTTAATCAAAGCGTAACTAATTTTAGTAAAATATAAAAACAATTGTGTTTTTTATAATAACTTAAACATTGTTAGGAAAGGAGAGAATTCTTAAAATTATGTTTATACGAAAAGCACTCGGTATGTATATTTTATTTAGAAGTAGTCATTGTAAATAAGATGTATTTATTAGTATTTTCTTTTGAAAATGTTGTATTTAAGTTGTTATTTTTTTTGTTTATCTATTCAGTGGAATTGTTTTTAACATAATTTTTATACCTAGATTGTGTTCTCGACAAGTTTTTTTTTATTATGGGGAAATATACAGGAACAGAAGATGTCTTCCTTTTCCAACCCACGCCAACAGGTACAAAGCATTGCAAAACCTGCTGTGTATGGAGAAGTAGATTCAATTTATAATAAGCTATGGATTTCTCTCTATATATAGCAGAAACGAAGTGCTGCTGGGGCGGGAGGTTTTCTGCTTAAGATCAAAGAAATGAACAATACAGTTCATCGACTGCATCATTATGAAATGTAATGCTATTTAAAAATACTTTATTTAAGTACTATTTTTTTAAGACTGCTATTTAAGAAAACCAACAAATCATAACCACATTCCGCATATGAATTCAAAATTTTTAACCATAGCTATCAGTTCTTAACTTTTAACAAAGATAATATCCAAATACTTCCTCAAGCGATGTCTTTCTACATAACTCTCAAACCCCGTTATTTCATACCATACCAATACCCAATTCTCTCAGCCGTTCCCAAAGCAGCCGTCCCATTGGACCTGCACCACAAACATGGTTTATTTAGCACTCATAACCGCCTCATGACCAAAGGCGTCAATTAGGCAAGCGGCAAGCCCCGATTCGTATTCCGGAGGCAATATCCTCCTTCAGGTCGGCTCGCTGTTTGCTGACCGGGGCGCGTAATTCTAATTCCCACATGGGCAAGGACAGTGTGCTTTAAGCGCGAGCGGTGGAGCGGGAAAAAAAGAACCACTTGCTTTTTCGATTTTCGCCACCTCTGGACCTCTGAGATGAGAATGGCTTATAGCGAATGGAACGTATAGCGAATAATATTCTTTGACGAATAATTTGATAACTGAAGATGGATTAAATTTCTTCACGATCGTTAACACGGAAGGAAGCATTCGCACCCACTTCAATCTAATAAGGTGGTGTTAAAAAGTAATTATCAAAGTAGCATGCAATAGATACAACCTTTTCATTGGATAGATTGGATTTATGAATAATTTGTATCGTGATCATTCTTTAACCTGCAGCAACTCTTTTGGAACCCTTTCTGGATCTAGCCTTTCTCTGAAAAATCGCTGTTGGCTGCACATTGATTTTTTTTGCTAAATTTTACTCTAGATCCTAAGGACAAACTGAACAAAAATGAAGCAGCAGCTTCAGGGGTATTGATTTTTCAAGTTTAGAGTTCACACTCTTTATGGCTTTTCTGGGTTGTTTTTATTTGTTTTATTATTTTTATCTACCTGATTTTGATCATTAGAATGAAAATTTGATCAAGTTATAAAATTTCTTGGTCATTTGGTCATAAAATTTCTTTGGTCATTCCACTGAATAATTATCATTCCTTAAAGCTTCGTGAGTTATTATTTTAATAGCTGCGTCAGTATTTTTTCTGTATTTTCTGTCAGTATTTTTATGCGCCATAATTTCATCATGCGAGAAAAAATAACCCCGACAGAGATAGCAGACGAAATCAACGAAAGAATTACTTTCCTTTTCAGAAAGAATGTGGGAATGGCAGAGTGGGGGTGAACAACACAAAAATAGCCCGCGCATAGGAAAAACGGGATCAGATTGGAAGAATGGCTGCCCTTGTCCATGTGGGAATTAGAATTACGCGACCGGGGCTTTAAGGACGTAGTTGGATCAGCAGCCCGTTCTTGAGAGAAATTCGCTGATTAGCTGATTATGGCCGCGTGGAAATTAGGCGCATGTGATGTAAGAGTCGGTTGGGGGAGCAGTGCCTTTTAGTGGGAATCGTCAGTTTTAGGAAGGGAGTGTGCGAAATTCAAGTTTGGGAGGTTATTAAATTAGTTATTTAATTCATTCGCTGGGTGTAAATTTAAAAACTTAATAGGTAGCACATTCACTAAACAGGTAGCACTAAGGTTTAAAATAACTAAACTGGTATTATATATTTACCTCTTATTACCTTGATTACTTTTTGGTATATAATGATAACGTATGTTCTATTGTAATTTTAAAACAATCTTCGTTTGCTGTATATAATTGTTATTCCTTCTCAAATTTCAAAATTGTCCGTGATTATTTATTTTAGTATTTTGTAAGATAATGTAACTTGTGAATTTGGAGTAATTTGGAGAGCAAAAACGAATAAAATAGGAAGCTCCGTTAAGTCGCTATGCTTAAAAATTGCAAGTCCAAGATGACGGTGTTTCTTTTCAAAATGGCGGACTTTCCCCAGGTTATATTTTTTGAGATATCAGTCAAGACACTATCATCGACACTTTCGCCAATTTTCAGTTAGTTTTTTATGAATGCCTTCCTACAGTGAAAGCATTAATTAAATACAAATTTATTTTAATTAAATAACTTTTTATTTCGAATTTTTTGATGCTGTCTCTTACAATACACATTATTAAACAATTTAAGGCAAAAAGTGAACACAATAGGGCGCTTGGTTCAGTCGCCATGCAAAACGCAACCAAAGGTGGCGTTAGTTTTCTTAAAATGGCTAATTTTACCCTGGATAGATTTTTTGGGAATTTCATGACATCAATCAGAACACTATCATGCTATCAAAATTTCAGGACTATTTTCGCTTCCACTATTCATTATAAATATAAATTGAAACTTATCTCTCTATATTAAAAAAAAGTAACAGTCGCCGACGCTGCCGCCGCCGCCGCCGCTGCCGCTGTTTCAGAAAATCTTCACTTTGACAATTTTGAATTGTCACTATGCAAAAACTATGGAACGGAAATTATTGAAATTTTGACCATTTGTAGACAAATGTATGAGGGTCCTTTTCGTTCCAATAGCTAATTAATGAGATAATTAGTTCTGGAATTATTTAATGTCAAAGTCGAAAATTATTTTTTTCTGCTGCGAGTTCGCCCCCAGCAAAATCTATTCGCAGCAGAAATATGATTTTTTGCAGCCGCATTCTCTTAGATGTGAAGTTTTGCACCTCGTCGCCCTTTTTTCGAATTTCGAATTAGTTTTGGAGTAATTAAGTTTTAAAGTTTCGAAATTTTTGACGGGTTTTCGGTTTTTTCGTTATAAAAGAAAAACTAATCACAGTAGAACTATGATATTTTAAACACACATACAATTATTTTTTATAAAAATATTGGCGTTTTGTTTTTCAACAAATTCTAATTAGTTTTAGAGTTATTAAGATTCAAAGTTTTAATATTTTCTTCTCTTTCTGTTGCCGTTCACTAGAGAAACAGTTTTATGATGAGTCTAATTTCTTTTATTTTCAACAATGTTTTTTCTACAAAATGGTTGATGATTAGTAGTAGACTTGCTGGATATTTCTTAACATTTCGATTAAATTATTGATAAGCTAAAAAAGGAATGTATTTCAGCAACATTTTTGTTGTTAATTTAGGGGAATGATACGAATTAAATTATTTATAAGCAAGAGAGAGGTATTTTCGGTATTACAAGAGGCTTAATTAAGTCGAGAAGAGTGTTAGGCTGGATTGTTGAGATGAACAAGCGAGCTCTGCTCGCTAAGATCGCGAAGCGATCTGAAAAGAACTGCGAAGCAGTTACGGGGGTTGTTGAGCGATAGCGAGCAGGGGGCAGGCCCCCTAGTATTTCATATAAAAATTTATCGTTTCCCTTAAAATTTTAGATTAATGTTTAAAGTTATAAAGTTGCTAGAGTATTTAAAAAGGTTTTTAATATCTGCTTATCATTCAAATAATAGCAAGTGACTCCAAAGTCAAAATAAACAAACGAAATATGTTCTAAAATGTACTATATTGTAGTATAAGCATTAAATACTAAAGTCTATTCAAAATACGCTGAATGTGAAACCAGACTAAACATCCTAAGAAACCCATTCTTGCTCAACATTCTTTCCCTACCCAGAATAAATCACAAAGGAAAGAGGTTCTACTGAAGCAAGGAAATTATTTTTAGAATAAAAGAAGTTCTTTTGTCGGAAAACGCTCTCGCAGTTTTTTATACCACCAGGGTTAATAAAATAACATCATTAAATAATTACATGTGCTGCTCCATGTTTTGCCACTACTTATTAAATTACATAAAAGAATCACTTCACTTTGATTTTGCAGCCGTAGCAGTCTGTTGGACTATTGTCGGGAAACATTTATGCATAATTCATGATCTCAACGCCTATAACCATTTATTACTTTCTGTATTTTCTTTCGCTAACTCTTATAAATATTCATCGCGAGTTAAGGCTGGTACGGCTAAATTCGTAGAAAGAGAATGATAAGGGGTTCGTTGATGAAAAAACCTGGTTATCACACCTTTTTAAGATATTTGCCACTTGGGAAATTTAATGCTATTTTCGCTGATAACTCGGTTAATATGGTTGATAAGATCTTTCGTTGCGGACAGTCTCTTGTAGACATTTTTTAAATTTTGAAAGAAATTCGTACTCCATATTAAAGGAGTGGTAAAAGATTAATAAGGTAATATATTTTTAAATCAAATAAAGTAAGCCGATTCATATTTTTAAAATAGTTTGGAATAATTTGGGAAATTTCTTAGTTATTAACTTAATTGTAGAGAATTTACATCCTAAGGGCCTTCTTACCTCCACAGAAGCTCATAAAGGAGTCGTTAAGCAAAAACAAATTGTGTGCACTTACCAACTTTTTAATATTTATTTATGTTACTTAATATTGAATAGCTACATTTCAAATGCTAAGTTAACATTTTCTGTTCAAGAAACAGTTTTCGTCTTTATAAATCGTTTATTTTTTGTTTTGTTTAGCACTTCCTCTCTCATTTTTTAAATTAAATTAATTTACTATGATTTTTCTTGCTTTTCTACTTTTAAGTATACTAACTCATAAAATGTTTGATCCAACAAGACAGCGCTGATAACACCATTTTGCATGGAAGGAGCCAAAAACCCATATCTAGAATAAAGTCTAGACAAAACATTTGATTTCTACTTTCCTTTAATGAATTACTCTAGCATTAAATGATTTACTCAAAAAGTATAATGTGTATAGCAATGCGAATGTAAAGTGAAAGTAAATACAATTTTCGAATATGTTCATATTGACCATATCAGTGAATAAATTGTAAAACATCAATTTAGAATTGAGTATTTTGTTAGGAGTATGTCAATGTTTTATCTACCAATGAAGTTTAAAATTTTACGTAAATATGCATGTGCTACATTTCTTTACTTATAATATTATTGGATTCTAATAGTCATTAACAAAACAGATCAGGTCAAATACATGATACCTAACATGTTTTCAAGATGGCAAGAATATTATTTTTTTTATTTCCCAGTCAAATAAATGTTTTTTAATCTCGTACATATACTTCAATGAGTTCATTTAAAAAATTTTATAAACAAAAGGTAAATTGAAAAAGATTAAAAAATGTTATAATTCATATCATAAAGCGTTTTTTTTTTTTTTGAAGATTATAGTTTTTGGATTCATGGGGATTGTCTATCCCTGCTAGGCGATTCCGAGATTAGTAACAAGAACAACGAAGATTAGGGAGTGCATGAAAAAACGAAACGTAAAACCACCACATAAAAACAAAGGTAGCTAAATTTCTTCTAATTGAATGATAGTTTAATACAACAAGTAATGTAATTAACAATCAGACAATATAGCCGAAAAATCACTGAATAGGCAATCTCAACTAATTTCAGAATATCTCCATTTTCCCTCGATATGGATATTGCATTTTTCCCCTCTCCTATTGCAAACGGACATCACGTCCGGGTCATAACTACCCCATGACCAGGTCATTCTATCCAGGCAGAGGGAGAAATGAAATCCAGTCACACTCCAACAATCATTAACGGGTACGGTTAAGTACCGGGAAAAAGACGCCTTCCGACTCCAGAATGCTTTATCAGATAGTTGGTTGCGAAGGAGATAGAATAACGCAGTGTCCTCGAATTAGAAAGGGCTAATAGGACCCTTTCATCGTCCCTCTGGTGTAATTGAAGACTGTGAGAAACTTTTGTTTAGAGCACAGGCAGAGTTTCTATGAGAAATACAAGTTTCTAGTTGTGTGTGTTGGAAAATGTGGGTTTTTTTCGGTGTAGCAAGCATGTAAGAAATTATGCGCTAAACCACCTAGAATTAATGATAACATCAACAAGAAAATACGTTTCAATAGGTATGTAATATCGTTACCACCACGCCAAAAACACGAATCTGTTATGTATAAGAATAGCAGATTCGTGTTTTTTGGCGTAGTGGTAACGATATATGATATACCAATGTTCACATTGCGAAAATAACGTCAAAAACCATATGTTCTGGTCATTATGGTTAATCATTATAAGTTACATTGAATCTCTATTTTTTTTTTAAATAATTTTTTAATAAATTTACGTGAATAAGGAGTTACCATCTAATTTGAATCTATAGCTGCGTTAAGAAAAAACGTTGGAAGGATGCAATAAGTAGTGCTGTAGATCACTGTCACAATGAATCATGTTTTACTGATAAAAGGGAAGGCTACAACTTTCTATATAATTTACATTAGTCCTGTTTTATATGATCAATACAAGTTTTTGAAGGATAAGAAGGATTTTCGAAGATCATCACTAGTAAAGAGACTCTATTCCCTTCACACGCCAATCTACTAGGTCCGAAATCAACTTGCTTTTGCTGTAACATTTTTCCCTACAGAGTGTTTTCAGGTGACGTCACGACCAGGCATTTTATTTTAACTGTTAAATTTTTTTAAGGGCTTTTAACTGTTGTTAAGGCGGTTGCTAAGTGACGAGGTATCTGTTGTTATAACGATTGTTGGGTTTAGAGTCACGTGATTGCAAATGCTCCAATAGAAGAATTTCACGACCAGTTATTTTCTGTAACTGTTAACCTTTTGTAGGGCAAAAAAATGTAACCTTCTGTTGCTAAGGCCATTGTTAGGTTCAAGTCAGGTGATTTAATTTGTATGAAAGGGAGAAAGTGAAGTCAAAAATTCAGTTTTGACACTCCCTCGATGCCGCTGTTTGTGCCACATAAACTGGATTTTTATAGTTACAAATACACAACACACATTTTAATTTTATTTTCTAACTTCATTACAAACAAGTCCCAATGTAAATAGTTTAATTAAGAACAGTGGAAAAGAATAAACTATCCTTTTACATGAAGTAATGTTTTTAAATAATGAAAGAAAACAGTAGAAACACTGTAACTTATTCAAACGGCTTATTAGATTATTCTCATTTTAACCTCTAAAAGTACTCAAGAATTATTAATTTGGCAGCCACGTCAGTAAATTGGGTTAAAACTGGAAAAAAAAAAACTTCTTTAGTAAGAACAACCGAATTATTTCAGTGCAGAGCGTGAATAAAATTGTTGGTAAACACCAGATTCGAAAAACATTCTCGATTCAAGAACACTACTTACGCAACAAAAGAAAGGTTAATTTTAAAAAGGATTGGACTCTTAAAGGCCACTGAATGGAATCGCAGTACTACACAAAGACCCCTCGACATTTCTCAGTTCCCGTTTCCCATACCAAGTTCGTTTCTTCCAGAATTACAAATGACCAAATAAACTCCCGCGCCTCTTTTTTCAGTTCAGAAGTAACCCGAGTTCCAACTACTGTGAGTAGAAATACACTCCAGACGGTTTTTCGGCCCGAATTCTTTTCTCCAGGCATTACCATTTACAGCCCACTGCCTTATTTGATGACCCTTTATGCTTTAGCTGGCAATAAAGTATAAGGATACCTTCCACTTTGCCATTTCACTAGCTGGGGATAAATGTTTCACACTTGAAGGGACTTCAACCCTGGGAGAGATTTTTCTAGCTTAAGGGGGCATTGTTTTGAAAACTTTCTTTGTGCGTTGGTCACTTAAAGACGGTTTCCTTTTTTGCCAGGAGAATTCCTTCCGCGAGCATAATGCGCGAAATTCGCGTTATCTCTAAATGGATCTAGTCCTTTATTTGGTAGATAAAGGAGGTTAATTTATCACGAGGCACCATGCACCTTTCCCTGACACTTTTTGCCCCCTCTGACACTTCTTTTTTTTCTTTTAAGATAGCGCCATTTCTCAGTGCGCTGGCCTTTTCGTGTTTCTGTCAACGACTTGAACCTAAATACTAATGATGTCGGGGATGAAGTAGATGGTTGCAGTGATAGATTGTGGTGGACCGATGAATAAACTGTATTTGTCGGTATGTTCAGAAGTATTTGTTGTTGCCTTTCAGCACATATTTGTGTTTGACATCGTGAAGGACAATGGTCTTAACTTCAGGAATAACATTCATTCAATTAGTTTTGTGCAGTTGTTTTAGTGAAGGTTAATGAGTTGCATCATGTCGCAGATTGTTCACCACATCAAAATGAATTTTTGGGTGATTCATATAATTGCATTGCCTCTTTCTTGTAATTGCGCTCTATTTACTGAGAAAAACAACGGGTGTTTTGACACACTTAAGTTTTATGGCCTTTCCTATGGGTACTAAAATAATTTCATGCATTCTGTATACTTAAACTGGAAATAAATATCAGAAGTTTAAAATAAACTAAATTTGTACTTTCCCCACAGAGTTTAATATTAAAAAAAGAATACTTCTTTCAAATGTTTTACTATCCCAAATTATTCTCACATTTTAATACCTTTACCTTTTTTTGCCTTTGTTGCATATTAGCTTGTATAAAAAGGATTTCACAGATAATAAAGGTTTAAAACCAGGATAAAAAAGTTTTATTTAGAAGAAAATTTAATAACACGGAAAATCTCTCTTATCATACATGTATAACAAAGTTACAAATTCTTTCCTTAAAATTTCTCACAAAAATTCAAGAATTAGATATGATATTACTATTATAATTTTAAACAGATAAAATATTCTTTATTGGAAAATTGTTAAACCGATTGGCAGTTAGGTGGAAAATTGTATTGCAAAATTATTTATCAATAAGGTAATTTTATTATGTCCAATTTCGGATGTCGTATTTAATAAACTAATCATTTTATTTTTCGGTTATTTTCCTAATAAATTGCCAGTTTAAAAATAGTTTCGGAATAAAGTATTAATCACAAAAAAACTTTCACCTGTATCCATTAATGAGCTAATAAAAAGTAAATCCGTTCTCCAAAGTCATCTAAACAACAATTTTCTAAATAAAGAAACATATCGGAAATAGAAGCCCATCCAAAAACAAATCTTATCATATCCCCTCAACGTCTTATCTTACCAATTCCAGATTCAAAACAACGAAGAGTTATTTACGTTACCAATTGCCTAAAAAAAGCCATTCTATGAGATATTTCCAGGATTTATTTCAACAAGCCCCAAGCTGAACAGAACGCTACTTAAAAAAATACTTACATCTCGAGTAATCTGGCAATTTGTTCTTTTCCACTCCCTTTGGCGGAGCCATTTTTCTGCCTTCGCCAATAATCCTTCGGTATGCACTTGGCTGAAGATCAGTAAGATCAAAGACTTCGGTATTAACACTATCGTAAGGCTAACTGAAATGACCTTTTAATAACTTACAGATATAACTTTGCAGATCGCTGGACTAAGAATGCTGTAGAAACGGTAAAACCTGGTTTTGTTAGATCCCCGTAGTTTATTGTTCTAGTTTCTGCATCGTTTAGGGGTTTTCTTGCTCTTTTCTGTCCGTTTATGACTTTCACAAGGATTGCATAACGTTCATAGATTATGTCCGAGTATTTATGATAGGTTTCGTTTACTTTTTCTGGTGAAAATATCCGGAAGTTGGTTAGTAAATATAGGGTCGTAAATTCTGATACAATAGGTTTATAGTGATAACATATATTGGGAAAATAGTTATATAAAAGATGTGGCGAGTCTAAATAGCATACATTTGTTTTTCGGAATACTACCTTTTTTTATTCCTGAAGACGTTTTTAACCTTCAACAGCTCATTTTATGTCTAGAATTCTTACAATAAAATTATGTATGAAACGAGTTTAATAGTAGTTGAATTAAATTGTTACTCCCCACCTGGAATTAATGTTTTTACTCTAATAAAAAAATGCAGAATGTTGAAAATGCAGCTTAATCTTCAAAAACTTATTTTCATTACAACCAAAGTAATATTAATTTTAAATGAATGAACTTGACTGTTTTTCAAATGTTGAGTTAATAATATTCCAAACTATATTATATACTTTTTTGATTATTTTATTACATTGGATTTATTGAAATATTAGTTGGCATCGTTTCCAAGTTGAAAGAAAGCCACTCAAAAACAATTTTCAAAGGGCTTGTAAAAAATAAGTTTATATTTTGCAAAAAATTCTCATTTTGATATATTGAATAATTAATATTGGGAGAAAATACCTAAAATGCTTCTTAACTTTATAACAACTTCCTAATAACTTAATAATAACTTCAGAATAATGCGATTTGATCACATTTCATTTTTGAAACCATATGATAATTCCTTGTAAACATGGATTTTATGTTCAAGATTCATTCAAAATTATCAATATTTTAAATTGCAATAACTTTGATTTGGTTTTTTTCTTTCACTTATGAATTTATGAGATGCAGTTAATATCTTGGTTATTAAACTGTTTTTAAGAATGTGTAAACATTAAAACACAAGGGATACAGCATACATCTCTTCCAGTTTTTGTCTTGAAAACTATTCTATAAACTTCAAAAGCCATTGAAAACAGATTATTTAAGTAATAGTTGTATATAATTTACAAATCCAAATCAAATACATGAAGCGATAGAACGATTCATTTTTAAAACTAATCTATTATGAAATTAATTAAACTTAATTTTGATGGTTTAGTTTATAAATATCAAACACTTTGATTATAAACAGCTGGATAACTATGAAAAATTAATTTCCGGATGGATAAATTTTCAGTTATTTTAACCAAGGTATTTAAAGTGTAGGAATAATTTAATTATTATTTGTTTATAATTTGCGCAATAATCTTTATAAAACTAAGGCAATTACTTCGAGAAAGATTATAAAATTACACTATAAATTCTTAGTTGAAGAACCACTGAGAAGTATTTTAGTACAGCCATGATAAATTATAAAGTTATTACCTTAAGGCTAAGTAACTTAAAAAATACTGAGGGTTTAATTAATATTTAAATAGATAGTAAATTATTTATGTAGATGTATGAGGATCGAATGAAAACCTATGGTGGACCGTAGTTTGGGATTCCGGAAAGAATAAAATGAGTTACATAATTTAATATCCAAAGCATTCCCTTTATATGATACTATCAAATGAAAACATAACCATATTGCCTATTATCTGTGTGAAAATTATCTAAATTTTTAAATTAACCATCACAACTATGAAAACGAGTCAAACAAACTTAAAATTTATTACATTGCATTTACAATCCCATTACATTTCCTTTAAAGTATAATATAAGTATATTGATACACCAACGAATTACTTTTTTAAAACCCCGTATAAAGATATTAGGTACAAATATTCTCGACATATTTGTTCCTCAAACCAGTTCACCTAATTTCGGAGTTTAAACCCGTACAATATAATATTCAGAACCTCCATCACCTATTTAGCATGTTACACCAAACCTTTCAACTGCACGGCCCAGTTCATGAACCGTGGTTTGCTGGGCCACGGCCAAACGGGGAAGTCGCAAGTTAATGCAGGGGCCACTGGACCACAAACGAAGCCACTCGAACTAGAAATGATTTCTGAAAACCAATAGAAGTGTTGTTGTAATTCTCTGTGTGCTTTGCAGGAAGTGTAGCTTCTAGTCTTGCAACATTTCGGGAATTGATATGTAGGGAGGCGACTTTGGTGATGTTGGAATAATTTATTTTTTTAATATATAAGTTGTGATTTACATTTATTGGTCCTTAAGATATTATGTAATATATATTATTATTCCATAATCCAAATATTAAAAAAATAATGAGGTATGTGCATAGGTGAGGGATTTGCTTAATTTTACACTTTTTTGATACGTTATAGTTTAAAACTCTCAAATATCAGATTTTTAAGTTCAAAAATATGTTTTAAATAACTTAAAATTCGATTTTATTTTTGCCAAAACACTAGTAAAGTCATGTGATCAAAAATCGGGATTTGCCGTCTCAGCGCTTGACTTATCATAAAACCAAAACACGCATAAAACCCGTCTGTTTCTCTAGCGAACGGCCAGAAAAAGAAAAAATTAAAACTTTGAATCCTAATAATTCCAAAACCAATTAATATTTTTTGAAAAACAAAACGCCAATCTTTTTATAAAAAATATTTGTATATGTCTTTAAAATATCATAGTTTTTCAGTTAAAACTTTGTGAAGAATAGCAGAATGAAGCAAGCTAAGCATACAATAACATAGCGGGTCCAAGTGGGTTCAAGCGCTGTGACGTCACACAGCAGCCATAACGAAATTACTGTTTTTCCCGCCAATACTGGAAACGAAATTTTAAAAATTAATATCTTGGGGAGTAGTTTTCCCGATTTCAATAATTTTTACGTCATTTTTCATGGATTTTCATCCTCTATCATAATAAAATTTTTAAAAAACGTGCAAATCCATCATTAAACAATAGGTGATATTATTGTGATGATGGTTAAAATATTGCTCGTTTTGTAATGTATTTTCAGGAAAAACTAAAAGCAATTGATAAACATATAGGTCACTGGGCAGCTCAAATTCAAGATTGTGATTTCATGTAATGTAATATCGGTTATTAAAATTTACGAGTCACAATTTTAGAAAATTTATATTATCTTTTACTTTGAATTGGTTATATAATTATACTTCGTTTTTAGGGGAAACTTACGTTTTTATAAACTGTAAATAAATTCTCCAACCTTACATTATAAATGTTACTTTTAATTATCTTTTACAAAAACTGAACTTTTTTAAATCCCTGTTTTACGAACTAATTTTCACTATTCATCCGGCTTAGTTGATTTCAGACAACACTGAAAAGCTTATTAATTTAGGTACATTTAAAAAAAGTTGGAATAACAAAGCAAGGAAGAAAGCGTTTAAGCTGGCAATGGAATCCATTTGAACTGGGATTTAAGTAAACAGAAGAAAAAATTCCTTGCGGGAACATTTTAAAAGGTGAAAGAATGGCTTTGATTCAAAGGTAACTCGTTAATAAAGATAACTAATAAATTTAACCTCAATATTATTAAAATTATGGTATTTCTTTATTTTTCCACATATGTTTACACATTAAGTACATAAATTCCGTTCGAAACTAGCGGTTAAATTTTTAAATTTCGGAAGTACGATGAGTGCCCGTTTGATTGTTTTTGCCAAAAAACATCTCATGTTGATTTTTCCTTTCATAATAAATGGAATACATAAATAAAAATGGTTGACTTAATATTTTAAAAAATGTAGTAACTTTTAAAATATTTTTAATGAAGTGTGATAAACACAGAATCAAATTTTTACAAATTATATCGTTTTAAATCTTTTTTTCCAATTTACGAGCTATTTGAGTATCCCCATATGAGTTAGCTAAACCGAGTGTCAACTTTAATATATTTTAGCATTAAATTTATGAAATTTTAAATGAAAAAGGCGGATTATTAAAATCCTTTTTATTTATTCCAAACTACACTCTATTATAATTTCATAAATGTTGTATAACACAATTTGAACAATGTTGTACACAATTGTTGATAACAATTTTGCTCAACGGGGAATGGTACATAAAAACATTACTAAAACACTTCTAAATGAAAAAAAAAGAAGTCCTATAGGATCTTTAGTTGAGAATGCATTTTTATTTTTACCCAAACCCCCATGATATATTGAATGAAGCGTAATTTCAAAAGTTCAACCCACGTATCAGAAAAATGCATCTTAAATTCCATAAAAACACCAAAAAAGAATAACACATTTGACGTCACATCCAACCTTATACACGGTAATCTAAAATCTCCGTCCAAGAAATAAATAGATTTGTACTTATATCTTATTGAAACTTGATGGAAGATATCGCCTTACTCTGGAAGCTTCTTTTCCCAAGAAACTTAATTTTTATTCTATAATACATCCCTCTGGGCCCTTACCCACCTCCAAGGATGACTTAAGAATCGCTCTCAGCACTTGGACCGTTGCCAAGCGCGAAAATTCTTCGACAAAATCTTTGATTGCTACACATTTTGTGTAAATTTTGCTTCTTGTTATCTCCGTTCGCCCTGTATTCTCTTTTGCTTTATTTATCTAGAGAGGCCGGAGATTATCTTTGTCAATTTTTCACACCGCATTTCACAGATGCTACTGGAAAAGTCTTGAGAAAACAAAAAGGATGAATGGGGGATCTGAATCTCGGGATTTTTATTGAAGGGGCCAATAAATAGTTCCTAGGTATGTTCTTTTATTTAAGGTTGGTGGCTTTATTCGGTTTCATATAGTGTGTGGTGTAGTTTCTTTGGTACGTGATATTTCGTAAACATGTTATCTTGCATTTGTTTATTGATGCGTTAAGGCGTCTAGACAGGATTCGAATCTAAAGGTTTGTTTCGAGCAAAAGAATTAATTTTTGAAATGAATGTTTATTTCGGTAGTCTTTAAATCACGCATTCACGCATTTAATCGCAAGTGAAATGAAACTGTCTGTACTGGGTACAGATTTGATGATAATCCATAGTGTTTCCTCTCTGTTGACTTTCCCAGTTCAAAAAAAATTTTAATAACTGAGGATATTTTTGCTAAACTATTTATCATTAAAAGATCAATTACCGATTTCTTTTATTTTAATACATTCAAGTAAATACATACATATGTCTTTTTAATATATGCTAAGAGTTAGAGTATCTCAGTTTTAAATAGAAAATGTTTGTAATGTTTTTGATGTAAGCGAAGATCAAAAGTTTTAATGGGAAATTTAAAATAACTTTAAAAGTAGACTATTGAAGTTTTAGGTATAAGTGCTTATTGTACTAATCATACTAATCACAGTAATATTATGCATGAAATTAGTAGATTCAGTATGTAAAACACAACGGCTTACTAGGTACTATATCCCCCCCTAATACTAAATATACTAGTATCTAGTAAGCCGTGGTAAAACTAAGTGCTTAAGTAAGAGAATTAAGAGTATAAAATAAGTTAGTTAAATGCAAACAAATAGTTAATATATCAGAGCTTATTTTCATAAATTCAAACTTCCTTATGTACCACAGCATAAATTCTTGACGACCTTATATTCTCCAATGGCCCCTCATCAACTAAGCTTTTCAATAAATCTCAAATACACCCTATAACGGCATTAAAGTGCAAACTTTATTAACTTGTATGACTATCACGTTTCCTCGCCTCGAGAGTTATTATTGTAACACTACTATTTTCAATTTTCTCATAAATCATAGTAATTTGTCAATGCCCCGACTGTCCCACGGCACTTAATACGAACATCTGGAACTTTCTTGGTCCCAATAACGTCAATTTCATCGACATCTTTTGAGAGGGAAATTAATTACCAGGAATTTCCACCGAGCTACTTGAGAAAAGGCCATTTAATTTATTTACCACCTTGCCCTCCAAAACCTGCCATCCACAAATTAGAGGTACGGTCAACTCATTTCTCCGGCTTCATACAACGTTTCATTAAGTAAAATAATTAAATCTCTTACATTATAATAATCATTGGGAGAAGTCCTTTCGAATTTGAATAATTAAGTCATCTGCAGGTCTCTATCGTATTCAATAAATTAAATTGCACTGTGTCACCTTCTGTTTGGAATACAATGGAGGCTTCAATGGGATATTTAAGAAGATTGCGCGTAATACCTGCAGACTTTTCCGGTGAGTAACCCCCTTTCTTGATGCATCATTAATTGGATGGATTAAGTATTATATTTGGATTGTTAAACCATACTTGTGTTGCAGTTGATTCTAGAAGAGAAAGGGGCTTGCCCAAAAGTTTACGATAATTTTTTAAATGAGTGTCTAATTAAAAGGACTCTTATAAAATATTATGAATTTAAATGGGACGCAAATTTAATTAAATACTGAAATGTTTAACTGTTATTCTAATTGATTATTTAATTAAAATAACAATCACCGCTTATGGTTACTACTTTGTTAAAAGAACAATAATATAAATATTGCATGCCCTAACCACGATGGTTATTTCGAAAATATGTATTTCAGAAGGTTTCAGAATTAAACATAACATTAATTTTCATGGTTTGAGACAGCTATTAGAGAAGTATATTTTTTTTTTAAATAATTCAAGTAGATAAAAGTAGCTGGGATATTGAATAAACTTTTAGCCAACATATTTTTAAAAATTAATTACATTAATGTAAAAATATTTAACATTTAAATTAAATTATGTGTTTGATCAATGTTACTGTGCGAACTTCGAGAAAAAAATCTTATAAGAAATCTTATAAGAATTATTATCAAGGAAATCTTTTCTTTGATACTTATTTACTTTTTCAAGAAAAGAAAAGAGGTTAAAAATAGCTCTAAAAGCAGATAATTTTAATTTCACTATAAAAAATAAATAGAACTATTTGAAGCTCTGTTACCTATTTGAAAAAATAGATTAATATATTACGTTTGTGTGAGTCTTAAATGTGTCCTGTGGGTGTAATAAAGCAGAATAAGGCTGATAGTCATTAAAGGATAACGTTACTTACATCACGATCAGCTATTTATAATGTTTCATAACACGAAAGCTTTTTGCTGTTATCTAAACATTGTTACGCTTTTACTGATTGAAGAAGTGAATGTATGCACAAAGCACTGAAAATATCTAAAATAAAGATGTCGGGGATTTTAAATTAGGTTTTCTACAAAATAGTTTTGTGTTCTGTTTACGTAAAAGGGATTATCAAAGTGCTATTAAAAAAACTACTTTTAGATTTAATTATTAGGCCATATTTTCTCCTTTTTTAAAACTGAATAGAAATTATAAGTAAAACTTAGTCATATTTGTTAGTTTTTAAAGGTATTTCATCTTTTTAAATCTAATATTTAAAGTAATCTAGATAAAAATCTGGTTTAAAAGGAAGGGAATTGCAAAAATGTAAGGATAAATATTCTTGAAGTAATGTCTGGTTTATTTTTTTTTAATTATTCCTTTAAAAATATGGTTGACTATGTTTAGAATTATAACTAAAGTTCCTTCTAATTTAATTGAAATCTGTTACCTAATTGTTATTTAACGCAAATACAACAAAAAAATAAAGACATAAATAACTATCTAAATTCATAATAGAGCATTTTCAATCACATGACTTTACCTAACAACGGCTTTAGCAACGTTGTTTTTATCCTCCAGTGATGTCATGTGCGAATGCTCCTATTGGATGCTTCTATTTCCCGCCCCTAACAACAGCCTTAGCAACGTTGATTTTGTCCTCCAAGTGACGTCATGTGCGAATGCTCTATTATTTGAATAATAAATTTAATTCTTTAGTAAAGTTTATTGGAACTCAATATTTTACTATACGACAACCAATTTCCAAAAACAAAAAAAGTCTCCATAAATTCAAGCGAAAACTCTATCACGTGATAAAACCCGCTAAATTAAAACGTGAGCGAAATCGGAAATTTTCCACTTTGCACTTTTAGAACAAAAAACTCCGAAAGCAGCAGGGACCCACCGTCCATTCATCTTACTTTAGATAGGGGGACCGCATAATTCCCCATAAGTTCCTCAAAGAAACACGGGGGGCTAAAGCACATCACGTACATCGAGGTTGTAATTCATCTAGAAGCAGGGCCTTTCCTCGAAAGTGACAAAAAAGCGTCAGAAAGAGAAGAAGATAAAAAATTGCAGTGGCGAAAGGAGGAAGAAGAAGACATCAGAGCAGAGGGAAAATTTCATATAGATGTATTTCAGTGAGTCATAAAAGTAGACTGTGGAGAAATGAGGGGCCGGCGATCGAGATTTTCCATCTCGGATTGTTCCACTTTTTCGAGTCACCTGTCCCTAAAATTTTGAATGATGTGTGGAGGTAGGCTCTCACTTGGACTCGTCTGTAGAGGGGGTGGCGATTTTTATTTGAGGGGATGTGTTTTTTATGGGCGATACAGAAACACTAGAAGTCCGTAATAAAAAGGGGAGGGGAATGACGAATGGCTTTCTCGGATTTAAGATAGTTTGGAACACGTGATTTGTCACGCGTGAGCGGAAATATTTATTGAGATGTTAGTTCTCTTTTCGTGAAGGATGATTTCCGGAGGGGTGGAGTTTTTTTTTTATCGAAGGGGGATAAATTGAGGGGAGAAGAGAGGGACTGATGATGGATGGTGGAGAGGAATTATTCTTTTTAAAGGATGTCTTGTGGAGGATTAAAGAATAAAGGTTGGAGTTTTTTTTCCAACTTTTGTTTTTGAGGTGGTTGTTCAAACAAGATCGAATTCCTTGATCAATAATACTCCATATGGATAGACTTCCTCTTCTTGTCCATAAGTTAAATTGTTTCTTCTTGAAAAAAATTCAAGAGTTTCGATTCAATACAGTAGTCTTTTATCAATGATAATCCATATTAATACTCTATTTATGTTATATAAAGATAAAAAAATGATACATTCCTCTTTCTCGTCTAATATTGTAACAAAAGTAACTAAAGTTACTCTGCGGATATTTATTTTTGTATGTTTTCTTAGACATACGCTTCTATTTCTTATAAGAAAGTTAAATTTTTATTTTTCCAATGTAAAAATATCTATCCCTTTATAGATTTTTGATGTGGTTTATTCGTCTAATAGTTTTAACATGATTAACATAGTTTTGATTAACAAACCTAACACTTTCAGAAAGTTATATCCAAACTATTTATTCTTAATATATTATTTCATACTAATTTTAAAAAGTTATGCTACTTAAATTATTTATTTTAAACTAGGCATTTTACAAATGGGATTCAAAAGTTCGAATTTTAATTCTCTATTTGTAAAACATATTGTTTTGTCTTAGTACTTTTAACTAATAAGACAGTGTAAGTATGTCTTTTGAAGCTATGTATTTAGTAATCTAAAAGAGAAAGATCATATTTTTAGTCTTTGAAATTTAGATATCCATTTGCAAAAGATTGGAAATACCCGGCTGCATAAAAGTGTTAAGAATATTAAAGAACACTCCTTCATTTCCCTTTATGACCGACGGTTGAATTTCTTTCTCAGGAGCTTATATTACATTAAAATTAAATAGATGCTGTACGAATAAATAGATGGCCCAAATTTGCAAGATTCTATGATATTTTAGTCAAAATTCCTTTATTTAGCTAAAAGAACGCAAAAACTACATGATAACACTGAAAAACATGCAAATAGTCAAACTTTTTTTTCTTTTGGGGGTTTGGAATATTTTTATACTATTTACTTAATAATATCCCTATATGAAGATATTTTCATGGATTTTTCTAAATTTTTAGCTAAATTTTTTTACTTCCTTATTTTGCCACTATGGGCACTTTAAATTATATGGATCTCCCAGGGACACTTACCTAGGGGTACACCTTACTTCCATGACTCTATGAGACATAAGTTCCAAATGAAAGCCGTGAAACGGACTTTTGAAACACCCTGTAAATTCTAAAGCCCTGGATGAAGACGTTACTTCGTAAGTAACGTAAGTTCGTTAGTAACGTAGCTTCATCCAGGGCTTTAGTATATTCAATGCCGATACAAATCAGTTTATACACTTTTAGTCATTTATACACTCGTCTTTTATTGTTTATAAATATACCTAATTTTATAATATTGCCATGTCAGGGTCCACCGATATAATCCAAATTATTATTTGGGATGATATCCAAAAAATGGTTTAAATATGGTGGTAATATTTAATAATACAAAATTAAAGCTTTAAATCTTTAAAATAGTATTACAATGATAGTTTGTTATTTATTTTTATGTAAATGTAGTAAAATTTTATCTATGGGGTTATTTTACTGTAAATCTATTTTGCAAAATAAAACAGTCTAATATATATTCTAAAAACCACTCTATCACACAAAATAAATAAGAATTTATGAAAACTACATAGTATACAAAATGTAAAATAAATGTGTTTACTGTTAGTCTCAGATTTAAAAGAAATAGGTATCAAAACTTAATGATCAAAAAATCCAATATCTTTCTGAAGGATTGGCAAATATTTGAATAGCAGAAGCACAAAAAATATTTATATCACATCCCCAAATCTAATTCTTTGGATGCCAAGTTTATGAAAACTTTTCTAACATATTTGGACTGAGGCCAGGAAAGTGCCACAATTTATCATGGTATTCCAAGCATTAAATTGGTCAGTTACTTAGATTTTATCGGATCATAGACGGATAGAATATGGATTAGGGTGTATTGAAAGAAGTACTTCCTAATAAAATGTTTTGTGTTTATTAGTTTAATTATAAGAAAATCATAAGTCTAAATTTTTTATGACTATCCGTCATTTTCATTCGTATAATATGATGAGAGAAGACAGAAAACTCCACCGTATAAGTTATTTATGCAAGTCATCAATTAAAATATAATTGAAGTCAGCAAAGGTAGAACAAGTTCTTTACGGAAATAAATATAAATGGTTACTATAATTTAAATTTCGATCTTAAATAACTGAATAAAGAGAACCACTGGTCAGAATGACTGGATATTTCATCTGACTGAGTATTCCTAAAGCATGTAACCATGTAAGCCTTATAAAAGACTACTTATTAAATTTTAGAAAATGCAGATTTCCTTTTTAGAAGTATAATACTACTAGACCAATAAAAATGATTATGCAAACCAACGAGAAAAAAAAGGTTTCGCGTCAATTTTATTTTTTGTATCTTTGTAAAATCTGCTTGCAAAAATGTGTCATTTTAGTTACTATTAACGAAAATATTTGAAACCTGCTAGACTTAAGATAAAATAGAAATTAAAGCGAAAAAAATACCAACAAAAATCCGGTTCCGACAAAAAGTGTGTCATTAAATCGATTTATATAATAAAATAAATAGTAAATCTTAACTCATAAATAATCTTAAATTCCTATTTTTCCCTTCAACTGAACTTTTATCAGCCTTTCCCTTCACTCATTCCATCATTCCATGTAGAATTGTGTAAATTTCCAATCCGGTCTCGTAACTGCAAAATATCCCAGTAAGAAATACATCGCTTTAGGTAGAATATGCTCTCGCATGAATGGAATAAAATGGATACAATTCTGAACGTGCGAACAAATGTCTGAGAAAATTGGTCCGTTGGAGATTATGACTATCCATATCTTAAACGAGTTTCAAGACATCTTGAAAATTTTAAAGCTTCTGAATATTCACATTACCTATTCATGGGTGGAAAGAGTTTTCGCCTATTGCATGTTTCCTTTTCTAAATTGCATTGGGAGAAGAGATATGGGTTAACAACTGAAAAACAATTACTACAAAGAGGTTTTTTTAGTCTATGGGATAAAAAACGCGGTACTTTAAAATGTAGGGATTTACCTTCATATTGCAACACTTTAGAATGTTTATACCCAGCAGTGTTAAAGACAAGTACACTAGGCGCTTGATTTTAAACATACACGGGTTTTTGAACTTAGCTGGTTCTGAACCTAATCCCTGTACAGACCGCTTTAAGCTCTCAGTTAAGATATAAAATTTCTTAAAATAACTTCTATTAACGTGTTTCCACAATTCACCTCTGCTATATTTAAACGTCTCTTGGCAATGACGTCACGGATTGAAGGGAGGAGTTATGATAAGTCATCACACTTACTGGATACCTAATTAGCGAGTCAGAGATGGCTCTTTCTCTCTGTCTAATTCGCCTATTAGGTTGTGCAGTAAATGTGACATCTAATCGAAGCTCTTCATATGCAACCCGCGACGTCGACGTAATTGTCAAGAAACGTTGCAATCAAGTATAGGTTCAACTGATGGCAGACTGTTTTTTTATTCTGAACAACAAGAGTGTAATAGTTCATTCACCGGATTGGTAAGTGAAGCTAACAACCGAGCGTTATATTTAGCATATAAACCATTTATTCTACCATGTTAAATAATGAATACGCTTACGTTAAAAGATTAATTTGTAAATGATGATTTTTTTATCTGGATTTCTCAATCGGTTAGGTGTTTTAGTCAAGGGAAAACACTCTTATTTTCCAAAATTCTTTTAAAACAAAAATTAGTGCCCAACTTCTTATTTTTGTTAACTAAAGATATATATGTTACAGGCAATGTGATAAATTTAGTAGCATTTATGAATGAAATTTATCACTTTGCCCGCCTCCACTTCGGGCATTATTAATAATGCCCGATTAGTCATTTTGCCCGTAACATATACACTAATTTTTAAATCTATTGTACTACTATTCAATGTACACAACTGTTTTATGTACCCATGCAATTTTCATTTTTCTCTTAAATATTTTTTCTTAAATGCGTTTATTTTATAGCATGTACTTAATATATAAACCTTTGAATACCTTTCATTCAAAATTTGAAAACGTCTTAACACAGATAAAAAAGTTGATGACTCTAATTCATGATTTTTGATTTCATAAATTTTAGATTTTACGTTCTTTGAATATAGAACAAAACACAGTTACACCTATTGCTACTAGTCTCATACTATACTTTCACTAATTGGACAGTGAAAACTATTAAGAAAAATATGGGCCGCATACACTTTATAAAATTATATACTATTTATTAGTATAAAATAACTAAAGATAGGAAAAATTATAAAATTCAGCATCGAAGCCAACTTGGATTCAAACCGCGGAATTTTGGGTACTAGGTGCACGCTCTACGGCCTAGGTCACCGGAGTAGTTGCAAATATCATTCCATATTTAAATGTTGTACTCATAATACGACGGTCGTCAAGCCCATGGGACTGCGCATCCGTCATATGACGGACGGATAGACACTTCGAAAGAAAGAAGCAAGGCAACCTATTATAAACACCCTTTTTTTTAATTTTAATGTATTTTCTTACATAAAATTTCTTTTATTCATAGTATTATATTAACAAACATTTTATAACAAAAATGTAACATTGTTACTTGATGTAGCAGAAAACGTTGCTCTCCTATTATTTGATTTTGTTACTGAAACAAATTATGCAATTGCATAATGGTTTTAGCATGTATATACGTATATTTATTCAAATAAATTAAGACAGTTTAAGCTCTTTTGTTCAACTACTCTCAGGAGGAAAATTAATAAATTATGGTGTTTTTAGAACTTAGAAAGGGCATGCTAATCAACTTTGTCATGGCATACTTTGCCATGTCTCTCTTCATTACTAAATTTTACTAATGAAATTACTGATTATTCATACAACTTTGTAAGTATTATAAACATATACCTCTTTTGGATTTAAAAAAAGAGAGTTAAAAATAAAAAAAAAGATACTATCAGAGTGCATCTTATGAATATAAATATTTTCAAAGTGATATTAAAATTTAAAATGAGTAGAAAATTAGGTTCTGAAAAAAGAGATGCATCTGTCCGAAAAGTTCCCTTTTTACATATTCTGAGAACAATATATATTCACCAATATTGTACAGTTAAAAAAGTTGACGGACTTATTCCCTTTTTTAAACTTTTGAAATTTCGAATGAAAAAATCTTTAAAACGAAATCTTTAATCGAAAGTTAAATTTATTCATGTTTAGGTAACAGCACATAATAATGGAAAGACTGAGGCAAATAATTAAAACTACTTTGAAATTGAGTCAGAAACGAAGTTCAATGGAGTTAAACATTAAAAATAAATTATATTTTGGCTTTTAGTTTACAGCACAGATAATAAAAAATAAATACAAATTAATTTCACATTTAATCAAAAAAATAAAGTGAAGGGACTTTGATTTCCTCAAATTAACGAACTATATTTGTGTATAGGGGATACTATTTCTTTTTTCATCTTCTCACTCATATGTAGAGCGAAGTGATTTATTTGATCTTAAAAAGTCAAAATTTGTTATTTCAGACGTATTCCCTTTTTTCAAATTCATTTTTCCATTCATATACATAGTACAGCTGAGGAAAAAAAAACGTTACAGTTATTTTTTTAGGCTTGGCAATTTATCGTTGATTTGGCGCTTCTTGCGTTTTTGTTTTTATTTACGCGTTTTCAAACAACACGAAAATTAGCTCAGTCCGATTTTTGACTTTGAAATTACTAATAAACTAATATAAATAAACAAAATTAAAATAATTTAATCATAATATTTATATGCTTATTAAAGCTTAAAAATTTTTAAAATAACCTTATCTCATGTTTCGACAATTTAAAACTAAAATATTAATGAAAATCGGTTCACTAGTACTGGTAGGTTGTCAGAAATCCATGTTTGGCATTCGGGTGTTGGCGACTAATTTCAGGCTTTTAATATGAATTTTTCAGATTTTGACGGTCTGCCATGGTATGGCGCAGGAGATGTTGTTCGGGGAAGAATATAAATACGTGCTCGTAAAACAGGAACAAAAACAATTTTATTTAAAAACTTAACAAGTGGTTAGTTAAAACATTAGAAGGTCGTGAATGTGGTTGTATACAACATTGTAGCTGGCTATTTATACACAATTGCTATTTCGATTTCGGTTACGATTACAATAATTTACATATAATAAAATTATATAAAGGTAAAAAGTAAAAGTTCACAAATCGTAAAAAGTTCGATTCGTAAGAGTAAAAAGTTCGAGTCCCACATGACTCCCTCCCCAGTCCTTTGGACGATGAAGCACTACGTTTTCCAGTGGACACGGCGTCCTGAGCGAGTTGTTGAAACGGTGTGGGGTTGAACTCCTGGATTGATGTCCGGTGACAATAGGTAGGCGGGTTGTAGACGATCAATGGACACAGTCTTGGGTTGGTCGTTTATCTCCACCTCGAAGAACTTGTCTGTTCGTCTCAGCACCTTGAAGGGTCCGGAGTAGGGTGGGGTCAGGGGTTTTCTATAAGCATCGTTCCTCATAAACACGTGAGTTGATGAAAGCAGGTCTTTACTGATGTAGATGTCCCTGGAAGTATGATGAGAAGCGGGGGTAGGCCGGAGATTCCGCATGTTGAGCCTCAGGCGCGCAACGAAGTCGGAAGCCGGAACAGGATCAGAGCTGGAGTTTCGCAGGATCTCCCCGGGTAGGCGCAGGGTAGACCCGTAAACCAACTCTGCTGGTGAGGCTCCTATATCTTCTTTCAGCGCACACCTGATGCCAAGAAGAACAGTCGGGAGGACCTCCATCCATCTCTCGGTACTGTGACTCATGATGGCAGCTTTGAGCTGACGGTGAAAACGCTCGACAGCACCATTGGCAATAGGGTGGTAGGCAGTAGTTCTCGTGCGATGAGATCCTAAAAATTTAGCAAAGTTATTGAAAAGAGAACTCTCGAAGTTAGACCCTCGGTCGGTTGTTACTACCTCAGGTACTCCGTAACGGGCAATCCAACCCTCGTAAAATGCTTGAGCTGTAGTCTCTGCCGTCTGGTCACGTACAGGAAAGGCTTCAGGCCATCGGGTGTACCGGTCTACGCATGTTAACAGGTACCGGAAGTCCCTAGATGAAGGCAGGGGTCCAACGATGTCAAGGTGAACATGGGAGAACCTAGCAGATGGTAAGTCAAACGTCGACAAGGGAGCTTTAGTGTGACGCTTCACCTTCGATTGTTGACAGGCAATGCAGGCTCTGCACCAAGTCTTGATATCCTTATCCATCGCATTCCAGACAAACCGCTCCCTGATCAGCTTCAAACAGGGCCTATAAGCTGGATGAGAAAGACTGTGCAAAATGTTAAAAACTATTTTTCTAAAAGATTGAGGAACGTATGGTCTAGCTGAACCCGTAGAAATGTCACAAAACAAAGGTTTGGATGACATGAATTTAGTGGGGATAAGTTTCAGACACGTGTCCGAATCCACCAAGGAACGCATTTCCTGGTCGGATTCCTGAGCGGAGGCCATCTCATCGTAATCTATACTAGAGGGCAACGAAATCTCAGAAACCCTAGATAGTGCATCAGCAACACTATTTGCATCACCAGCAACGTACCTTAAATCAGTCGAAAATTGACCTATAAATTCCAGATGTCTTGTCTGGCGTGGAGAGCATTTGTCAGGCTTTTGCCTAAACGCATAGATCAGCGGACGGTGGTCCGTAAAGATGGAAAAACCTCTACCCTCCAAAAGATACCTAAAATGCTTCACAGCAGCGTATATCGCTAACAATTCCCTGTCGTAGACGCTATAATTGCTTTCGGCCTTGTTTAACTTACGTGAGAAAAAACCAAGTGGCTCAACTCGTTCATTGACTTTTTGCTGCAATACTGCGCCTAACGCAATATCAGAAGCATCTGTAAAAAGAAATAGCTCTGCATTAGGAACTGGAAAAGCTAGCAAAGTGGCTTTTGCCAACATCTCCTTGCAGTCAGAGAAAGCTTTCCGCGTTTCTTCGGTCCATTCAATGACAGTCTTGTCATTCTTCTTCTTGCCAGCAGTTAGATCATGTAGAGAAGACTGCATACCAGAGGCGTTCTTCAGAAACTTGTGATAGAAGTTCGTCATGGCCAGGAATCGCCGTAAATCTGAAACAGTATTAGGCAAAGGAAATTCGGTTAGAGCTTTGATTTTATCTGGCAAGGGAGAAATTCCATTTTCAGAAACTCTAAAACCTAAGAAATCGAGCTCTTTCTGCCCAAATACGCATTTGTTTAGATTTATTACTATACCGTATTCCTGCAAACGACTGAAAACTCTAGCAAGATCTTCTTTATGGGTAGCTTCGTCGTTCGAGGCAATAAGAAGATCGTCAATGTAAGCAAAGACGCAATCAATGCCTCTGAGCACTTGATCAATGAACCTTTGGAAGCTCTGAGCTGCATTGCACAAGCCAAAAGTCATCTGACAGTATTCAAAAAGACCTATTGGGGTAATTACTGCTGTCTTGGGAATATCCCGTGATTCAATGGGGATTTGATGAAAGGCCTTAACCAGATCTACTTTGGAAAAGATAGATTTACCTGCCAAGCCTAAAGCGAAATCATGGATATGAGGCAGAGGGTATCTGTCGGGAACAGTAACGGCATTGAGTCGCCTAAAATCTCCACAGATCCTCCATTCATTGTTTGATTTCTTGACCATATGAATCGGGCTTGCCCAAGAGCTTTTAGAAGGTCTGATTATTCCCTGTTTCAGAAGACTTTCAAACTCTTTCTTTAAAAAATCTAGTTTTTCTGGCGATAGCCGCCTAACTCTAGAAAAAACAGGTGGGCCACGAGTCTCAATACAGTGAGTGACTGTATGCAATTTAGCATTGGTGTTAGACAAGGGCTGTAAAAGCAGAGGGAACTTGTGTAATACCCTTTGAAAAGGGCAATCGTTACCTATGAGGGTAAGACCCAAAGAAGGGCCAGAATTAACTGTACCTTTCTTAGATAGTGAGGTTAAACTATCCACTAAACGGCGGTTTTTAATGTCCACCAACAACCCATACTTCTCCAAGAAGTCCGCACCTAGGATTGGGTGGGACACATCAGCGACTATAAAAGTCCACTCAAAATGGCGTCGCAAGCCAAGGTCTAATGAAATGGCTTTAGTACCAAAAGTTCTAATGGGCGAACCATTTGCTGCGTATAAGGTTAGACCTCTACAGTTTTTAGTACTTGAGTGAGATTTCCCTAAACAACTGACTTCTGCGCCACTGTCAACAAGGAATTTCAATCCGTTGACTCTATCCCAGATAAACAAGCGGCGGTTTGGAGGGCTACCATCTGCTGCCGCGACGGCAGTGGAGCCTACTCGTTTTCCCGAAAATTACAGGGAGCTTTACATTTATGTGCTTTGTCGGCATACTTCTCGTGATACCAACAAAGGTCTCCATTACGATGATCTCGGGAGTGAGATCGCCTACGAGATCGGTTAGGTTGCCTTTTAGGACTACGTTGCCGAATGAGTCTTCCAACCCGATCTTTCAAAGCTGAAATTTCAGCTCGTAAAGCTTGTATTTCGGGTACCGCTGAACCAGAAGCTACATTTCCCGATGGGGCATGTACCTCTGAATAAGAAGCAACATTTCCTGATGGGGCAGATACCTCAAACACCTTGTCGGCAATTTTAGCCAAGGAATTCAAATCCCCAGGAGCTACTGAAAGGATCTGCTGGATGTTTAAGGGGAGGCGTTGTCGCCACAATGTGCCCAAAACATCGTCATCAAATTTCCCGTTAGCCAAATTTTTCATTTCCCTTAGCAGTTGGGATGGCTTTTTATCACCAAGGTCGAGGTCCTGCATCAAAAGCTTCAATTTTTCAGATTCAGACTGGGAATGAACCTCTATTAGGCGAGACTTCAGGGTCAAGTACATATCAGACTCGGGTGGGTTTCGCAGAATGTCTCTCACAGACGCCAGGATTTTAGAATCCAAGGCGGCAACCACATAGCTGTATTTGGTCAAATCGACTGAAATACGAGAGACATGAAACTGGCTCTCTAACTGAAAGAACCACGTCTCAGGATCATGGTCCCAAAAGGGTGGTGCCTTTACTGAAACTGGGGATAATTCAGATTCAGGGTCTGCATTAGGCAGTTTGGATTCAGTTACCTTGGGGTCCTCTTTAACCATCTTGTTGATACTAATCGGTACACAACGCACTGCAACGTAAATGAGATCACTAAAATGGCCAACACTCAGAAACCCGACCGCGAACCTGATGGAAACAGAGACACGACTAAAACTCACCCAATATGAAAATGCTCCAGGACGTCAGCATCTCAATGGTGATGATGAAACTCCAAAGATTTTAAAATCAGCATTCTAAAATTCACACGGTCACCACTATGGCGCAGGAGATGTATTTCGGGGAAGAATATAAATACGTGCTCGTAAAACAGGAACAAAAACAATTTTATTTAAAAACTTAACAAGTGGTTAGTTAAAACATTAGAAGGTCGTGAATGTGGTTGTATACAACATTGTAGCTGGCTATTTATACACAATTGCTATTTCGATTTCGGTTACGATTACAATAATTTACATATAATAAAATTATATAAAGGTAAAAAGTAAAAGTTCACAAATCGTAAAAAGTTCGATTCGTAAGAGTAAAAAGTTCGAGTCCCACAATGGGTTTGTTTAACGTCCAAATTAAATAAAACTCGGTGATGAGGGTTAAATTACTATGATCTTTCATAAAATCGAATAAAAATTGAGGGTGGTCATGAAAAAAGATGCAGTTTTTATTGCGCTGCACCAGAAGACGACCTCTGAGAGAAAAATAGTCAATTAGTTTTTTCAAGCATACACTAAATCCTGAAAAATGACACCAAAAGCATCTTTCTAACCCCACCCGTTCTCCCGCAAAGTCTACTGTAACGTTTTTTTTTTCCTCAGCTGTACTACTATTCCCATTTCTAAAGCAAAGAAAAAATGAAAATTTACAAAGAAGCTAAATATTGTCCTCATAATTATAATTATAAAATTATCTGAATAAATCTTCATTTTTTTTGTTGCCCAGTCAAAAAATCTCTTGATAAGAATTTTTGCTTAGTTGTAAACAAGCACACAAAACCAATACGAATGCATTGAACCCAACATAAGTGGATTTCCCCGTCCCACCCTCGTCCCTTGAACCTTCTAGCTGCCCCAATTATCGATAATGCAGACCCTGGGTTCTGCACAAAAGAACCCAGGAAAGAAAAAAAAATATTTCAAAGACGATCGGAAAGTGAAACTTCTATTGATCTGAATTTACTTCTTCGCAAAAGCCTTCGTCTTTTCAATGGCGTATCTTCCACTCCGCGGAACATGTTTGCGGGTAGCCCTTTTCCAGAAGTCAAAACACTCTAATTTCAAATTCTAATTAGTCTGGTAAGTTAATTTCGAGTTTTGTAGGGTCTCGTTTGGATGCGGGCGGTTCTTTTTATGGCGGATGTTTTTCTGGTTGGGGTTTGATTCCGGGGTAATTAGGGGGAACAAGAGCGCGTGTCAATTAAAAAGGGGATTGAGTGAACTTGGGGTGATTTTCTATGTGGGTATATGCTTATTTGTTATGATAATTTGATTTTTGTTGATGATAGATGAATTAATTATGGAACTTATAGAGGATTAAGCCCTATTTAAAATATACATATTAAATACTTGAAAAATATTAAATTTGTCATTTATTTTAAAAGTTTTATTCATAGTTGATTTCTATGTATTATCAATTTACCGCTAATTAATATAATTAAGAGAACGTCGCTTAAGGTGCAGCATGACTTAACTCAATTTTCCAACTTATTTACTAGATTACAACGTTTCTTGACAGTGACGTCCCTGGTTGAAGGGAGGAGCTTTGATACGGCGTCACACTTTCTAGCTACCTAATTGGCAAGTCAGAGATGATTCTTACTGGCTCTATCTTATCCGCTGATTAGGTAGCTAGTAAGTGTGACTTCTATCATCCCTGCAACCCGGGATATCATTGTCAAGAAACATTTTAATCTTGGATAACTTGCTCTTACATAGGTAAACTTCTAATTAACTAACAATTGATCTAGCGTTACAAAACTGTCAATAGGAGCGATTCGAGTAACTTTTCAATAAGCCATTTATTTCTAGTATCCTGGTGTCACATTTTATGCACATTTTGTTGCATAAAAAAAAGATCAGAAATTCAGTCATGGCATGATACTGCTTAAGGGTTAAGTTACTTTTGTCCAGCTAATTAGTATTTGCTTAATGATTAAATAATGGATAGGTTATTTCTAAGAATAACCAAAACATAAAGAATTTTTTTAAAAAAAATTCTAATATTTTTGGTTAAATGAAATTGTTGAAGAAAGAAACACTTGATGTTATGTAAATAAAAAAATTATATTTCCGGTTTTTCTAAAATATTTTAAGAACTAAGTTGTAAAAAGGTACTGACCCATAGCATTCATCAAAATTTATCTTTATTTATAGGTGTTAGAATTGTATTCTCCTATTCTTAGAATTGTATTCTAATGTTTGGGACTCACCGGGAGGACTCTTCTCCCCTTCTTGTTATCGATTTTCTTAGGGTCAGCGGTGTAATGGATCTTGTCTGACTTCTTCAGACAGTCGAAAGATAAGCCACAAAACAACAATAATTATATTCTTTAATATGGAATGTAAAAATTATTTACAGCGTAAAAAGTTTAGTGTCAGTGACAAGTTTCATTACGTTCACAAATAAATTTCATTCTATTGAAAAAAGTTTTTAGGAATAAATAAGTATATTTATGAGACTAAATTTACGCATAAAATTAGGCAATAATGTTATTAAATAATATTACTAAGTAAAATATTCTCATTCTAATCAACTTTCTTTTGAGATCCGCAAATGTTTTCATGAAGGACATAACTTTGAAAGATAATAATACACATCAAAAAACAAACATCACCGAACAAAAAAAAAATAGAAATAAGATAAACTAAGTCCCGTTTAATTATTCATGTTTCGCCTATTTAGATCATCGCAAAAAGGAAAATCCAGTTAAAATGTGATGTCTCATTTCTTTTCCTGCCTTAAAGCAATAATTATTTTTCGTAACCAAGTTTCGTTTCCTTTTTCATCCCTTGCCCCACCACTCTTCACCTATTTTACTCATTAGTATGTTGTCACGCAGAGGCTTTCGAAGGGCTTAGGATGTCTTTGCTTTTTTTTGCGCCCGACACAGATGTTTGTTATGCTCCTCTTTAACCTGAATTAATGATGGGTCACTTCATTAACTGTTTCTGTTTATGACGATAATGACGTGAAAATTGGGGTTCGAGCCATCTTCTTCAGCCATCTGTTTTGAGGGGCCTGAAGTGTTTAATTTTAGTCGAAGTTTCTTTCTTCGATACGATGATTTCAAGTAGCGTATGCATGGAACTGTTGAAATTAAGTATTGTTTTAGCTAAGATCAAATTTATCTTTTTACGATAACATTTGTGGACTTAATTCTAAGAGTTTCAAGATTGTGGCTACATTAAATTACACTTTTGATTTTTATTTCATTTTCTCAAAAATACTGCCAATACATTGACGCATTTTTTTCGTTGATACCCTATAGCAGAAAGAAATTCTAAAAACCAGTATATTAGGGTGGAGTAAAAAAAAACCACGAAAGCACAAATTTAAAAGTTTAGGGCGAGTTCGCACGGGTGACTTTTGTCACGGTGACAAAGACAAAAACAACGTTGCTAAGGCTGTTGTTAGGGGCGGGACATAGAAGTATCCAATAGCAGCATTCGCACATGACATCACTGGAGGATAAAAACAACGTTGCTAAGGCCGTTGTTAGGTAAAGTCATGTGATTGAAAATGCTCTATTGTTTTCTAATGATATTTTTGATACTAGTAATCCTGGTCGCCGTGACTTTAGTCGCTAGTGCGCGCCCAGCCTTAATGGCAGCAAAAAGTTGTCAGTATTTAGATTCAATAACGCACGAGCAAGAATTAATGAATCTTTTAAAGCCCCTTCAAGGCTCTTACAAGAACCTTTATACTTTATCATTGCTTCACTGTATAAGTTAATATCCCTCCCTGTAAGTAATTTTAAGTATTGTTCATTATTATTTCCATCTATAGAAATAATATAACTTGTGTTTTTACGTATGCATCATAATATGATAGCTATGACTTTTTTTTATCTTAGTTTCTAAACAGTATTGTTAGAAGTTCATTACAAATAATAATTGTTATTATAATTATATTACACATTAGTCTTCAAATTTCTAATATATCAAATGCTAACAATTCAAGGGACTGACATGGAAAAAAACAGAGCGAATTCACAAAGAAAATGTCTGAAAATTTCCGAAAAAGCAGAAGCTTTCAAACAGCTTATTTACACCATGAATAGAAAGAAGAGTAAAAGAAAGAAGTTAAAACAAATTTCAAACATTGCCTTTCCCGGAGTACTTTATTTCTTCTGGAGTGTCTATAAGAGTTGACATTTTCTTTTGAAATGTTCTGAATTAAAACTACCATTTACTTGGAGTTTCAACTTTTATCTTTTAAATACTAAAGAATGACGGTATTCGGGGTATATAAAAACCTTTTAATCTAAGATCCCTTTATATTATTCGAATAAAACATGGTTATAAGGGAAAAATTCCAACAGATTTTGTGTATGTGCCCTTATGACTGCTTAAATATATTTCCAAATTCGATGCCATTCATTGTGAATGGGGTTTTCAATAAATTTGTATAATATGAATTAAAACTGCATGATTAGTGTTATATGTCTTACGGACCACCTTCGTGTTTTATAAAAATACAAACAAGACAGCATTGTGTTTTGACGACTTATATTATTCAACTTCGGATGCATATTACAAAAACGAAAAGGTGTCCCATAAGCCGTATAATTGCTCTTTTCCCTGAATTTAAAATATTATAATCGCAGACAAGTCACTTTTATTCACTTCGGTCATCCAACAAGATTTTTTGCTTAAATTGCAGGATATCTTTGTGGATAAATTTATTTTCAAGGGGTAATTTGAAATTCAAATGTAATAAATTCTCAACAAGCATATCATACACTTCATCAAACATTTATATGACATCCATAATGAGACATGTTTCCTGCCATGAATTTAAATTTCAAATTAGTTTCATTTAAAACATAGCAATTTCGATAAAAATATTAATATTAATTAAAAGTTATAAAAAACCATTCCAAAGATAGCCTAGTAGGTATGCATGAGTGAAGTTATTGACAGGACTAAAATTTGGTGGAGACAATAAGCATTTCATTAAGTGGTGCCTATAGTATACTATTTATAGATTTTTATGTTGTTGTTATAAGACATTTTCATCCTACATCCATCATAATTACTAAATCCATCATAATTATTAAATAGTACAATTAATGAGAATTAGCGTTAGTTTAAATTAGTAGATTTTTTATGACTTTGGATTGGGACCCTACTTATACTAGTTAGTAACTTTTTATTGATATTTATTGTAAAAATAGCATTAGTATGGAAGTGAGAAACCTATAAGGAATTGAATAACATGGCGTAAATTTTCTTCACTGATTTGCCATGCTCAAATTTGCCCTTTGAGTACTTATGCATGTTGAGAATATTGAACGAATTCATTTAATGAATATTTAAAAGAATAAATACAGTTCTTCCTATACAGGGTGTTTCAAATATAGAGGGTAACAATGGAAGTTTTTATTCTCCATACTTTGTTTTTTTAACAATGCTTATTATTCTTAAATTTATTATCTCTTCTTATGAGCGCCGTGAATCTTATCAATTTATTCGGCATCCCCATTTTACACAATAGATTCACCTCACTTATTTCAAAAAGGTTGCGTAAAACTTGAAGCTGACGGACTTAAAAACATCCTGCATTTAAACATATCAGGTATTGAGCAGACCCTTATAGTAAATTACTTATTACCTTAGTGCTGAACTAATAGGCTATATCTCTTAAGCGTATTAAGTGATTTACTCCCAAAGTACTCTAATAGAAATCCAAAATACTCAAGTAGTTCAGCTGCATTCTGACTTTCATAAGTACAAATATACGAATATACACTTGAGGAAAGGATTTTGCCTCATTAGATTTGTAGTTAGTAGTACCAATGGAGTCTTATTACCATAATATATTGAATTCAGATTCTACCTTACTCCATTAATCCAAACGAACATTGAGGGCCTCTGTGACGTAAAGTGTAAAGGAATCCCTGCCAGTACGTATTGAGAAACTTGGTTAAGATATGCAGGGTATTTTCCTTGTTCTATACAGATGAACTGAAAATAAATTCATCGTGTGTTTTACTTACTCCATTCTTTCTTTTTATCAATGTGTATTTATGTATTTATTTTATCCCTGTTAATTTCGGAGAAAATCAGTAGTAATCAGTTAAGAGTACTCTCAGAGTGTATAGAAATTCAGTATTTTTGACGGTTTAATATGATATATTTCAGTAGATTATTTCATAATGATTATGGTAACGAATATTAAGAGTATACCTACTGTAAGCAATTGAGAGATGGGAGGACATCACAAATATAATACTATTGTAACGTTTGATGTTTTGTTGATGAAAAACCATAACTTTAACCTATGTATACTATATTCAAAAACTGATCATTTTAAAGTATTGTATAAAAATATGTTCATTAGTTGTGTAGACATTTTAATGCTATGAAAAAGCAATTGCAATCAAATATATAAAAATTATTACTAAATATTTTGAAAGGCTGTATCAACTCAATACTTGATAATGACCCATAATCGGAAACCATGAAATGACCAACAAACAAAATATGGAATAGGAGTAAATTTGATTATTTTGTGTTGTTTAGGCGTTAAGAAAGAATCTAAGAACTAAATCATCAAAAATAAGTTAAATTCTGAATATTTCTTAAGGCTAACAGAGAACATTCAACGCTATCAAATACATCTTTAAAAATAATTATACTCTAAAAAGAAGCTTTAAACCTATAAAGTTATAGGGTCCTTCCATGTCAAATCAACACACTTTTTGGCATGACCACCTCGGATTTTCTTGAAATTTGGTACACATGTTCTACTTATAGCAACTCTGAAAAGTACCAACTTTCATCAAAAAATATTAATTGGTTCTGGAATTACAGGCGCGTAAAATGGTCAAAAATGGGCCAAAAATGGATAAACATAAGTTCTTTAAAATGCTCTAGAGCAGTGGTTCCTAACCTTTATAATACTGCTACCCCTGTAACCTGTTAGGAAATCAAATTTTACCCCAATTTTAAAATGTTATAAAAATACTCAATGCAAGCGAATTCTAATGTTTATTAATTACAAAGTTGTCATTGCCCAGCAGTTAGTCAGAAAACTGGATACATTGTGGCTACATAAAAACACAACAATATTACGATATTTTAACTATGAATTTATAATAATAATCAGTGTGAGGGTTGAAATTTGGTACACATGTTCTACTTATAGCAACTCTGAAAAGTACCAACTTTCATCAAAAAATATTAATTGGTTCTGGAATTACAGGCGCGTAAAATGGTCAAAAATGGGCCAAAAATGGATCAACATAAGTTCTTTAAAATGCTCTCTAGAGGATCTTCTAATTGGGTTACACAGATGAAATTGGTGTCATTTTAAAGTACTTTAAATGTTCTTTTTAATGGTGTAAAATGTACTATGGTGGTTTGAAAAATTATATATTTTACAAAACAAAATAGAATTAAAAGTTTGATTTCTTTCAAATGTACCACTTTTAAAATTTTGAAAAAAATTCCAGGAATAGGTAATATTATTGTAAATAATCTGGTAAAGTTATAGAATGGAACAAAAAGGGGATCAGTGTCAAAAACAACCAAAACCAAAATTCGATTTTTCTCATATCCCCTTAAAAAATTTTAAAACTAATTTTTTTCCATTAATTGGAAGTGAGTTGAGTTGTATTTAACTGCTGTTGACAATAAACGCCCCTGCACAAACTTGGTGTAGCCCGGGCTTCATATTTACTTTATGTACACTGTTAATACAGTTGCCTGAATTAACATACAGGTTGAAAATATGAAGCCCGGGCTACACCAAGTTTGTGCAGGGGCGTTTATTGTCAACAGCAGTTAAATACAACTCAACTCACTTCCAATTAATGGAAAAAAAATTAGTTTTAAAATTTTTTAAGGGGATATGAGAAAAATCGAATTTTGGTTTTGGTTGTTTTTGACACTGATCCCCTTTTTGTCCCATTCTATAACTTTACCAGATTATTTACAATAATATTACCTATTCCTGGAATTTTTTTTCAAAATTTTAAAAGTGGTACATTTGAAAGAAATCAAACTTTTAATTCTATTTTGTTTTGTAAAATATATAATTTTTCTAACCACCATAGTACATTTTACACCATTAAAAAGAACATTTAAAGTACTTTAAAATGACACCAATTTCATCTGTGTAACCCAATTAGAAGATCCTCTGGAGCATTTTAAAGAACTTATGTTGATCCATTTTTGACCATTTTACGCACCTGTAATTCCAGAACCAATTAATATTTTTTGATGAAAGTTGGTACTTTTCAGAGTTGCTATAAGTAGGACATGTGTATCAAATTTCAAGAAAATCCGAGTTGGTCATGCCAAAAAGTGTGTTGATTTGACATGGAATGACCCTATACATAATATCATTTTTATTAATAGTTTTGTTCTTTTTCAGTTTTCAATCAAATATTTTAAAAATTTAAAAAGAAATGTGGTTTATAGAAAAATGAAACGCAAGCAATTAAAAAACTATCATCTTCAACATAATTTGCTTATTTACTTCTTTTTTACAAAAACGTTGTTTGGGCATTTTTTAGTGAATATGCTTAAAAAATGGTAAAGTATTTATTTTTGAGGGTTTTGTTACGTGCATTTTTAAATTCAGAAGTACTTTAAAAACAATTATCGATTAAAAATAATGTAACAAAAGGAAAACATTCCAATAATTGTTAAACGTTATCAATTAAACATTTTTTGTATCCAATGTCATTAAAGAATCTTCAATCTAATTACTTGCAATCAAAGTTGTGATGATTGATTACAATTTAAAAATACTGTAACTTAAAACCAATAAAGGACGTGTGACCCACGTTACAGGGGTTCGTATATTTGTTGGGTTTTTTTTTCTTACGTCAGAGCATTCCTAAACTTCACTTTTAATTAATTACGTATTCCGTATCAGATGCAGATCAAAAACAAAAGTCCGATGCCGTAAAACCAACCCTCAAAATTTTGCAAATTGCGACTTGAAAAGCATTTATGGAAATTAATCAATAAGGAATTCTCAAGATCGCTGAAATAGTTCTCTTTTGTAACATCTGTCAAAACTAGTTTTTAATTAACTGTGTTCCTCCCAAGTAAAATTGAAATTCTTCTACCCTACAGAAACCGATGCTGTGTTACATTTCCAATTATGAAACAGACGAACACAAAGAAAACTTCATAATAAAAATACTAAAACTTCGTGATAAAGGTCCCGATGCCCTTTTCCTAGTTGGAACATTTATAACGCTTTAAAGAAAATATTTGGCTTTCCTATTGGGTTAAGGAAAAAAAACTAAAGCATGTTACCACGGATTCGTCGCCTATAAAAAACTCTGGTACAGCTTTTTCAAACACAAAATGGGAAACATAATAACTGTTAGTTCAGTTTCCTTGTGATTAATTTTACAACTGTCACGTCCTTTAAGTAATTGCATATCATTAAAAGAATTAATCTTTCAACGGAGGGGCGAAAAAAAAAATCCATCAGTTCAAGAGGAGATGAAACTTGTCCTTAACGCTCGAGTCAGTGGGGAGAAGTCACAAGAGTTTAGTTTTAATTTGGGATTATTTTCTTAATGGTGGGTTGGTTTTTCAGCGATTGAATAACCTCAAAGCTTTTCGCGAAATAAAAAGACACCTAAGCTGAATTCCCCTAAGGACTGTTGTGATTTTATCTCGTAAATCAAGTGTTTAAGGATAGGAAAAGAGTAAATGGGATAAAATAAGGAACATATAAATTCGATTCGCTTCCTATCTTGAATTCTATTGGGTATCATCTCTTTGCCGTTGAAATGTAATGGAATTTGGCAAGTATTTTGTAAATAATTTTACCTTATGTTATAAATTATAGTCTAAAAAAACCATTAAAGTTATTAAGACCATTCGTGCTTTGCTTGTAAATTATCTTTGACAAAGTGTCTATCAGCATTCAAAATAAATTAGAAGAAATTCCTAAACTAATAGGTATTAATACAGCTTTTTATGGTTTTCCCTCTTTCATAAAGTTTAAATACATTGTTTTATATGAATTGAAAAGACTATAGAATGCAATATTTTATACATTTATTCAACTATTTCCAAAGCGTATTATGGAGTATTATTTCGATAATTTTATAGAATTCCAAAGTATAAGTCTTTAAAATCAATGTCTATCAAAGAGTACGTACTGTATTTAAAAAACATTATGAATAAATAACTTTGTTTTGGTATAGATTTCTATTTACGTTCTAAAACCATTGTTTTTATAGAATGGGTGATGTATGGGGTTATCGTAAGTTGATGGATTTTTGTTTTTAATAATTAAAGCAAATGTTGAAATAGAACTTGATTTTATAACCCTCATTGATTCTTTAGTCAAGAGTTTACAACATTTTGGGCGAAATCCGGCCTCTAGAAGCTTTATTTGTATTACATAGAGAAATATTGTAAGAAAATATTCATTAATTCATATTCTTTCAATTTTCAACCTTTACTACTTGCAATAATATATGCTTTAAAAACATCGAATGCAAATATTCTTAAAAGTTGATGTGAGCAATTTTTTAAAACAACATTTAAAATGAGAAAACTGTATCAAACGGAACTATTATATTATAATAAATTTCATCATCATGAAACCAACTGAAATAAAATAAATACCCAACCTCCACAATTTGACAGCTATTCTAATGGTCCAGACCATTAACCACCGTTCTTAATGCCCCATCACCTCATAACCATAATCTTGATCTAAATTTATAACAAAGATCACATCTTTTATTTCCAGCGAAACAATAAACGTAAGGAACACCGGATTAAGGAAAAGACGTGTTCCTCACGACAGTTATAAGCTCAGTTTCAATTACGGTTGATATATTTCATTTTGGAAGTGGTGGGCCAAAGTACCTCGGGATTATGTGTCACGCCTGAAAGAAATTCCTAAACGTATTTATCTTGATAAACACTCATGAGGGTAGATTCAATGAGAGCGTTTATGAGTTATTTATCGTGCGCTAAATAAATTCTTGGGATACCTTGGTTTTGGCGGGGAATAATATCGTCTATGCGTGGGGAGAGCGAAAGATTGTGGCGAATAAATAATTAGTAAGCGGAGTGTAATTTATGAACATACGCATTATTCGGTGGTTTGTTCTCGGAAACATGTTGAAAATGTTTGATTTATGCTCGGGAGAGTTGGTTTTGTGGAATGAATTTAGAAGAAAAATATTCATAAACAAACCAATACGGAATAATGTTTCAGCTTTTTATGTAGCGCACATATCGGGATCCCATTAGTGGTCTTACATGATATTTTCTGATATCTTTCGGAAAACACTTGGTGTATAAATTCCAAGGCAACTTATAGGAGTGAAATGTATAAATTTATGTAATTTAAATGTTCTCAAATGTGGGTGTGTTGTGGTGCGCCGCTGGAATATTTCAGTAGATTAAATTCATGGCGTTAGGCAAGTACGAAAACTATACCTACACAATATTTTTACTTTATGAAATTGTTACGAATGGATAAAACAAATAATGTAATAATGTTTGGTTTGTTATTCTGTATTTCAGTTTACTGAGTTGCACTTCATAATTTATAATCAAGCATCACAAAAATTCGAGTTAAATTTTTAAGACACGGGCATTTTACTGAAAACATTTCCTCTTGAAAAAATGCACTTTATAATATGGAAAAGAGTTCTGAAACTAATTTAGTTTTACATTGTAAGCAGTTATGTAATCTATGTATATTATCTACATTCAAATATAATATGATTTTTTCGGTATTAATTATTTCCAAAGAACATATTGATCGTAAATCGTAGGTAGAGAAATAAATCACTCTAAAAGTCCAATAAACATAGGGTTCATGCTAGAAACGGACTTCTATATGTGTATACCGTCCTTTCAAAAATAGATGCTGGTTTTATTTTCAGGAGCAAATTGGGAGTTTATTCATTTTATATCTATCTATTTAAATATACATTGAACAAAAAATCGTTCAAACATAGTAATGCGCCTACATTTAGTTGGATATAAACTTTTTAGTAAAATTGTAAATTTCTACCACACTTTAAGTTATTTTTAAAGGCAAAAGATCCCATTGATCTGATCTGATCTGATCAAGATCCGAAAGATAATTATTAGAAGAATATAAACAATTTCAGGTTAAAATTAAACATAAATTACAAGGTTTTATGGGGGAAATGATTAAGAACTTACTTCTCAAAAGTCCGTAAAAAAGCAGAGAACTTGCTCGCACTAATCAGTTATTAGTTATTGAAAGAATTTTGTACCAGTAAAGCCTTTTCAATTTAATTCGTATGAGAGTCATAGTTCCGACTAACAACTATGCATCAATTCAAGATTCTCAATTAGAAACTAAGAATTAAGTATGCTTCAAATATCATCCCAAAGATCTTAAAGAAAAAACGGTTTTATATCGAAGTAATTATCACTAAACAGTTGCAAATAGGTATCCAAGGCGATACAAATGAGCATATTGGAAAATCAACCGGAAATTAATTACGCTTTGTTCTGATTAGCGTAGCGTCAAACGTGATCTTAATTAACAAATTTCTTTTTCAGAACAAAAAAAAACTTTTATTGAAATAGTACTATCAAAGGTAATAAGGAAATAGTGAAATAGACGAAACGTAGTAAATTATTCAGCTACTTACGTTTATTAAAATACTGTATAATGATGAAAGTTCATGCAAGTAAATGTATTTTTCTGTTATGTAAATCCTTGTTATTTTCCGTAATACTAGATATTTCTTATATTTTTCCATAAGTTCAATTAAAGAACTTGAAATAAATATGTTTCAGCTACATAAAAATTATAATTTTTAGTTGATAAATGCATATTTAGGTAAGGTGGAGACTAGAGAACATAAAGCATAGGGAGTTATAAAATAAGTTACCCAGGCCAATTCTAGAGAACTGATGTTAATGCCACATTTCTTGAACTCCTATATACGTTCCAAGGAGAAAATAAAATTTATGATAAAATTATTTTGTGTTATTGAAAATTTGTAGTTATGTAAATGCAGATAAGGATGCGGTAATTTTTAAAAGCTATGTGTTAACAGAAAAATTATCATTAGCATTTAAATTACATCTGTCAATTCATTAGCAGATTATTTGTTTTACATAGCTATGGAAATGTCAGTAATATTGACTGCAATGCATCAAGTACAGTCCGAAATTTATCAAATGCAACATGAACTTCCCCAAATCATTTTTTAGGGATAAGTACATTTATCTATTTTCCCAAATCAATAACAGTTATTTCAATTTCTTATAGAGCATTTTCAATCACATGATTCGGACTTAGCAACGCCCTTAGCAACAGACGCGTTGACCTACAGAAGGTGAACAGTTACAGAAAATAACTGGTCGAGGAATTATTCTATTGGAGCATTTGCAATCACGTGATCCCACATCTAACAACCACCATAGCAACAGATACCGCCTCACATAGCAACCGCCCTAACAACAGACGCATTGACCTACAATAACTGGTCGTGAAGTCACCTGGAAACCCTCTATGTAACAGTGACATATATCCACCTCTGTGCACTTTCACATAAGACTTCCACTAACTGTAACTGTGAGCGCACAGTGAAAAACAATAACAGTGAGAAGGGGATTCCCCGCGGACTGAAAGAAGTTAGAGAGAGAGCGGGAACGATGGTTGCGTGTTGGCGAACCGCGGATTTTGGTAAATGTCGTATCGGGCCATAAAAGGTTTCCTTGTCAATGTATATGTGTATTTGTAACTGTCCTTTTGTCCATATTAAATGTTTTATACATAATCTTGGTCATCTTTTGGGTCCTAGCCAATTTCTAAGTCTCCCTCTCTCCCTACAAATTGGCGCCCAACGTAAACTTAAGCTGTAATGGATAATTTTCTTGTGTATTAGTTGAAATTTTGTTGTATTTCTTCTAATATGTTTCTTCTTACCTGTTTTAGTTTCTCAAAGTAATTATTGCTCGTATATGTGAGCCTAGTGAAAACGAAAGAGAATTTTGTGTGAGAAAAAATAAAAATAAATTCCAGCAAATTGATGTCAACAAAAGGTTTGATTTTTTTTCTTTTGAAATGATATTTTCTGTTATAAAGTTTATCAGCTTATGGAAGTTATGCTTCAAATGTTGATGTTGTTAATTTAACAATTCTTAGATTTTTTTTTCTGTGTTCACCAAAGTGACACAGGGTAGGTTTAAGATTACCTGTAAAATCTTGGTTTCACTTTTGACAAAACTAGTTTTGATTTTGTTTTTCTGTGTGACACTGTTGTTTTCAAGCTGATATTAATTACCTGTCTGAGAATTCTTAACAATTTTGCATTTAAAAAGTTGTGGTACACTGTGCTCATTACAAAAGGGTAAATTTCCTTGTAAAACTGAAAGTTGGTCAATACAGTTTGTTTCTGCTCATTTTGAAAAAGAAAATTTTGAGTTGTGATTCTGAAAATAAAAATTATTTTTATCAAAGTTGCATATTGTGCAAAGGTAATATCTTTGATTGATGGTATTCATTTGGTATGATGATTTAGTATGATATTTGAGTATTTATGTGGTGTTTCACTATTATTGAAATTGATTCACAGTTCTTTACCATTCTTATAAATTTGGTTCTGGTGAATTTAAGAACTGTTTGTGCACTATACATGGTGAATTCTGCTTATTCAAATTTTAATTTGATGGAATTAACAAACATTAATGATTGTTCATGCTATTAATTTAGGTGCATATGATAATCTAGATTAGTGTTTAATTTGAAACATTGAATAGCAGTGCATAATTATAGTAATATTAATTATTGGTATTGGTAATTTTTCAGTAAGAAATTATCTGAGATTATTAATTAGTGAATATATATTCTTCATATTATATTATCTATAGTGTGGGTAAAAACCGTTTTGTGGTTTATCATAATTTTAAAGATGACTTATTTAGCAAAAGGTCTTAAAATTGATCTCATTGAACTCGTTATGGAGCTTGATCTCCTGAGTGAGAACTTAACTGACAAATCAAATAGAGTAACTTTAGCTAACGCTGTAAAAAACAGTCCTGGTTATAATGAGGAATTTACTAAGGAACTCTACCTTGGTATCATAGAACAACGCCTCGCAGACGAGAAAAAAGCTGAGGATGAGAGTAAGCGACAGTTTGAGCTTGAAAAGCTTAGACTCAAAGCTCAGGCAGCTGCTAATACAGCTAATAGGGAGAATTCAACTTCCCCTCAAGTAGCAAATGATACCCCAAAATTAGAACTTCAAAAGCTCATCCCAAATTTTAACCCAAAGCATGATGATATTAGTCTGTTTCTCAATTTGTTCGAGAAACAAATGTCCTTTCTGCAAATACCTTCTTCGAAATGGGTCATTTATTTGCTGGGTCTCCTCCCCAGTGATATTGCTAAGTTGGTCGCACAGGAATCTGATACAGATGTCCAAAAATTCCCTGTTGTTAAAGACATTCTTCTAAAGCGATTCAAGATGAGTGCGGAAAAATTCCACCAACTCTTTATGCAACATAAGAAATCGCCAGAAAATACATTCCGTGATTATGTCTATGAAATAAGAAATTTCCACGATGGTTGGTTAAAAGAATTAAACATAACCACGTTCGACCAGTTAAAAAACCTACACATCGCGGAGCAGTTGAAGCAACGTGCTTCAACGGAGGCCAAAGAACATTTCTTGCATAGCTGGAGTGAACTGACGGATCCAATGGAACTCGCAGAAAAGTTAGACAGTTTTGAAGAAGTTCGCAACTTAAAAGCCAAGAGTTTTGAATCAACTGCTGGATTGCATAAATGGCATAAACCCAAAGACAAAAGAAGTCCAGTAGACCATCAGCTCAGTAAACCTGCTGCAGACACTCCATTGAAAAGTGAAGTTCCATTTTCACCCACCTGTTTTGGTTGCGGTGCGCCTGGGTTTACCAAGAAAAATTGCCCGTCCTGTGCAACATTACCTCCAGAGTCTGCTAGAGAATACAAATCCTCTACAGTGTGTTATGGCTGTCATGAAAGTGGCCACACTAGAAGCAGATGTCCAAAGAATGGCAAGAAAAACTCATACCCAACCTTTGGAGCCATAGAAGTTGTACCTGGGAATGAAGGAGAGAAACCTCCACTAATTCGGATCTCCATTGAAGGCATGGTAGGACAAGCATGTGCTGACACTGGTGCAAGTCATTCGATCGCTGGAGCTACGTTATTTCGAAAATTAAAGGAAATTGATATTCCATTCCAAGAAGTTAAAAGCACTGTGACGATGGCTAATGGAGAAAACCAGATGATTCTCATGGAGGAAGGCAGAGTTGAAATAGAGGTCGAAGGAAAGAAAGTTCCGACCACACTTCTGGCCTTGCCACTGGCTGAAAACAATTCTACCCTTCTTGGTAGAGACTTTTTAACAAAGGCAGGAATAACGCTAAACATTCCAGAAAACTCATGGCATTTTAATGAGAAAAAGAACAAAGCTTTCCCTTTTGTTCCAGATGCGTTCCATAATAAAATCCACGTTCAAACCATAGAAGTTGGCGAGTTAGATCTTCGGGAAGATGAAGGTGGCGAAATCACTAAGGAACAAAAAGCTTTATTCAATTCACTTCTCAAGAAAAATTGGGACACGTTTCGTCCAGGGGGAGAACCAACTCCCAAAATCAAACATTTTATTGAAACCACTACGAGTACCCCAATTGCAGTGCCTCCTTACAGAATGGCACCAAAGAAAAAAGAGATACTTCGTCAAGAACTTGATAAACTTCTTGAACAGGATATTATTGAAGAATGTGAAGCCTCATATGCATCACCTGTGGTTCTTGTACCGAAGCCGAATGGAAAATTCCGGCTATGCGTTGACTACAGAAAACTAAACAGCATTACGGTACCAGTGATATACCCAATTCCAAGAATGGAGGATTTACTACATGAAGCTAAATATACACAGTTTATGTCTACACTCGATCTTCAAGCAGCTTACCATCAGATAGAAGTATTTCAGGACCACATGGACAAAACTGCATTTATATGTCCCTTTGGAACCTTCAGATACAAACGCATGCCGTTTGGTTTGCGGAATTCCCCATCTACCTTTCAGCGTCTCATTGACCTCTTCAGAAATTCATTACCTCAAGTCAAGATGCTTTCTTATTTGGATGACATCATTGTGATGTCGGATACCTTTGAACAGCACATTGCCGATTTGGATGCTGTGTTCGAAAAGTTGAAGGAATTCAAACTACATGCCAATCGTGAAAAATGTCACTTTATATGTAACAAAGTGAAATATCTTGGCCATTACATTACTCCTTCTGGTTTGGAAGTCGACCATGAGAAAACTGCAGCTATTCAGCAGATGGCAGTGCCAAAGACGATAAAACAAGTCCAGTCTTTCCTTCAGACCTGTTCATGGTACAGACGTTTCATTGCAAACTTTGCGGAAATTTCACGTCCGTTGAGCAACTTGACAAAGAAAAATGCTAAGTTTAAATGGTCCTCGGTAGAAGAGACTGCTTTCCAGAAATTGAAAGAACTGTTGGTGTCACCACCAGTGTTGGGACAAAATGATCCTACTAAACCCTATGTTCTTCGCACTGATGCCAGCGGATATGCCATTGGTGCTGTTCTTTTGAAGGGTGAGGGTCCAACGGAGCATCCTATTGAATATGCCAGTCGCTTGTTGACCCCGGCAGAACGAAATTATTCCACTACAGAAAGAGAGGCATTGGCGGTGGTCTGGGCTCTTAAGAAATTTCGAGCATATGTAGAGGGACAAGAAATAATAGTCGCCTCGGACCACCAACCACTCAAATGGCTTCTAACGTTAAAATCACCCACTGGCCGTCTTGCCAGATGGGCATTGGAAATTCAATCCTTCCATCTAAACATCCAATATATCCCTGGCAAACAGAACGTCATTGCGGATTTGTTATCCCGACCCTTTTGTAACCACATGGAAGAATCCTGTGAGCTGTGCATAGTTACTGTAGATATACCATCCAAAAGTTCCAAAGACATAAGAGATGAACAACTTAAAGATGATGATTTGAAGAAGATTATAGAGACCTTCGAACAAGACTCAAAGGACGAGAATTTCCTTAATTGGACGAGTCGAGGATATATTATGTCCCAAGGAGTGTTATACAGATACGCACCAGAATCTGACTCCGAGGAAGCTCAGTTGGTAGTTCCCAAACAAGAGTGGACCAACATTTTGAAAGAACATCATGATGCCCCGACAGCTGGCCACTATGGTGAAGAAGGTACATATCAACGCATTTCGAAACGATACTACTGGTCAGGAATGAGATCCTTTATCACAAACTACGTTAAGAAATGTCCTGAATGTAGTAGATACAAAGCTGACAACCAGAAGCCCGCTGGATTGTTGAGAACCCCAGCTTATTCCCAACGATTTGAAACACTAGCGATTGACCTCTTTGGACCGCTCCCAGAAACACCAGATGGAAAGAAATGGATCTTCATCATAGAGGACACTGCGACTAAATGGGTGGAACTCTTTGCCTTGAGAGACGCTACAGCACGAGAGTGTGCTATAACATTGCTAGAGGAGGTAATTTTGAGATACGGACTACCAAGACGTCTCATCTCTGATAATGGCACGCAGTTCGTTAGCGCTGTCATGCAGCAAATCTGTAATTTACTGGATATTGACCAATGCCTGACGCCAGTATACTGCCCTCAAGCAAACCCGGTTGAGAGAAAGAACCGTGATTTAAAACCCAGACTTGCGATCCTGGTTGGAAACGGACCTCATACTGCCTGGGCAGAAAAACTACCATTGATCCGTTTTTCCATGAACTCAGCAAAATGCAGCTCAACAGGATATTCTGCTGCTTTTCTTCAATTTGGAAGAGAGATGCGCACTACAGATGACGTCAAGCATGATCTACGCTCTGTGATTCACAATGACAACTTTGTAGCAGAGATAACTCCATACTTGAGAAAATTTGCCAATTTACACCAAGAGATCAGAGATCGAGTGGAGAAGAAACAAGACCAACGTAAAGAGTACGCAGACAAGAAACGCCGAAAAGCTGTATACTATGCACCTGGTGAACTTGTCTACGTCACAACACATCCACTAAGTAACAAGAAGAAAGGCTATTCAGCGAAATTTGCTCCTCGCAAAGACGGACCGTTTGTGGTTGTCACACAAAGATCCCTAACCTCTTACGAAGTTGCCAACAGAGACAAACCCAGTGAAGTCATCGGTGTGTATCATTCATCGTCATTGTCTCCGTTCACACAAGATTCTTCCCACGTACCTGTGCGACCACTTAGAAAAAGGGGCAGACCTCCTGCAGCAAGAGCTCCTGGCACAGACCCTGCTGTGCCTCCTGCCCGTCCACCACGTCTTCTCTCTGCTGACCCCTCATCGGGACGTCGTCGGGGTCAGAGGGGGAGGCTGTAACAGTGACATATATCCACCTCTGTGCACTTTCACATAAGACTTCCACTAACTGTAACTGTGAGCGCACAGTGAAAAACAATAACAGTGAGAAGGGGATTCCCCGCGGACTGAAAGAAGTTAGAGAGAGAGCGGGAACGATGGTTGCGTGTTGGCGAACCGCGGATTTTGGTAAATGTCGTATCGGGCCATAAAAGGTTTCCTTGTCAATGTATATGTGTATTTGTAACTGTCCTTTTGTCCATATTAAATGTTTTATACATAATCTTGGTCATCTTTTGGGTCCTAGCCAATTTCTAAGTCTCCCTCTCTCCCTACATCTATACATTTTCAGTGACCTATTTAAATACTTTGTAAAAAGTATAAAACACTAAACCATAAAATCAATCGTTTAAATTTAAATGTATGTATAAAATTCGTTCACATTTTCTGATAAAACATTAATTTGAGTTACACAATTCAAGTATGTATGTATTTTCATCTTATTTATGATAGTAATATGTTCTAAAGTTATATGTAAAATATTGAAATACTAATATCCAGTGTTACATCTTCAATAACATTTTAAAAATTTAAATTCCATTAAAAAAAAACGACGCCTTATATTTTATATCCCATTTATAATAATTAACAGCAACCAGTTTTTGTGTCGGAAACTCAGTCCTCAAGTGGTTATCCATGAACGCCAAAGCATGTGAAAATATTTATCCTTTCTGTAAATAAATCACCAAAACTTCAAAAGCTAAAGAGCCCAAACCTCTCCAAAATTTTCAAATTCATAAAAAACCCTCCACACACGTTTCAAAATACCCTTTGAATGTTATCTCTCTAATACTCCCCGAGAAGTTAAAACTTCTTTAATATCCCTTTAAATGTTAAATCCTGCAGGCCATTCGATAAGTGCTTGGGAGAATTAACGACGCAACCGTGCATAAAATACATCCAGGTAATTAAATCCTGATTTACGCTCGGCGACTCCCAATCAAAGGCTTCGTGTTGCATCCAGCCAGCCATCCAATCAGAGACGCACCTGCTTGGGAGCAAGTGCGCTCTTTAAGGGGAAAAGAAAGTACCTCGGAAATCATAAAAGAACACCTGATTGAAAATATAAGTCGGAGATTAGAAGCTAAAGCCGGAGTAATTAAGGCAAATCAAGCGGATACAAAGGAAGAACCTGAAGTTGGCTACATTGTTTTAGTTCCCTGATTTGTCAGATATTTTCATTAATTGCATGAAGCTGTTTTTTTGTCTTTATAAGATTTAAATATTTTAATTCATATCAATCCCGTGTTTAAAATATTTCTTAAATTATAAATATAATATGAGAGATTGAATAGCATTTATTTGAATCTACAGATAGTTGTAGTATTTTACAAAAACAAATTTCCTAGTATGTTAGAGTATTATTAGTTCAGTGTTTGGTACTCCGAAAATTCCTAAATAGACGTTGCATAAAGTTGGTAAATCTAAAGGAGAATAAAGAATCATATTACATAAACTTTTTGCCAAATATTGTTGTTAACGTTGTTTTAGCATGGTTAAATCAATGGTTAAATGGAGACATCGGTTAAATCAAAATATTTGCGACAAATTCACGTGAACGGGGTAATAATAAACAATAGCATAACATAACATTTCAAGTAAACAGTGTTATGCTAGTCATTTGATATGATAAAAATAAGAACACGCAGAAGGATAAATTACTATAATAAATAAATGGGAAGGTTTTCAGCTAAAAGTCTGTATGTGCATTTGTCTCCGAATGCAGAATGCGCACTTTTATGTACAATTTGTTTAAAAATGAAGAAATGAATATGCTTTGCGCTTAAAATAATGGGTACGACAATTTTGTTTATCTGTTTCCGGGTATAAAATTCCTTTGGAAATATACGACAGTTAGAAACAGTAGAAGTAATTTGTACTAAGGAATTTGGTAAAATGCCATTACTTTTAAAGATGCATAGAAATGGTTGTATGGTACATATTTCTTATAATTTTCTTCGTTTCCTTTAAATACGTAGTTGTTCTTAACTACTTTATTCTCAGTTAGATTTACTTCCTAATCCTAACTTTCCCTCATGCTCAGTAGTCATTCTCTAGTAATAAAAATTATAAGACCGAGTACTTAGCTCAAACTTCATGAATATTGCTACTTTTTAAGTTCAGAACTTTCATTCTAATTTATTGTTTACCACTTAAGTTTGCAAACTTATTTAAGGGAAATATTGAAGAAATAAACTCGTATACGTAAATTTAAATATAAATCCAAACTTTCAAAATAAACTCAGTAATATTATTGTCAGTGCAAAATCAATAATAAATCGAAGCTAATGAACCAAAAAAAAATCTTACCCTCCAACAAAACAGAGTAACAACTTTTTGTTGGAATGAATCCCTGCTGAGTCAATTATCAGCCGTTCAGCATCATTACTCCCAAATGGATACCCCCCTCCAAACCCCCCGTTTTATCACGCATTCCAGCGCAGCCGCTTCCTACTTCACGCCCCACAAAAAATAGATTACGCCCTCTCTTCTCGGATTCCACCCACGGAGCCTACTTAAACCACAAGGAACTCAAGCGCCTCCATTACATCGCGAGTAAAGGCTTCCTATTTCCGCTATTTTGTCAACTGCTCAACAACAAAAAAGCATCATTTCTCTCCCCGAAAGTGGCAGCAGCCAGTGGTTGTACGGTGCGTGACCTGAAATTTGGATGCCAGATTTCTCTTCAGTGGACTCTAATACTGGACTTGAGTGGCGATAGAGTTTCTACTGTGTTCTATTCTGTGTATCAGGCACTATTGGGTGTGAGGGGGGGGGGCTTTTTATTTGAGTCTAATGTATGGGGATTCTGGTATGTGGTGAATGGTATCAGGATAAAATTCGAGATATTTTCGCTGTAATGTGAGGACATTTGTATGATTTAAAAACATACAGATGTTATTCGCCGAAAACACTCGAATTTTATGTTTTAGTTGAATATTTTTATTGTATTTACAGATAATGTTTGTTGCATGCAGAGCTAAAGTAAAAATCGTGTGACTGAATTTCCAATTTAAAACTTTTCTCTCAATAAAAACTAATTGGAATTAATAATCCATCAAAAATAATTTTCATGGACATAAAACAATATTAGTTATTACTAATTGAATTTTGTGTATAATAGTGTATATCGATGCTAAAAATACTTAAGGAACTAAGAGAGATCCTTAGTACATTTCCCTCCTAAATAGTTTTCTTTCGTTTTCATCACCCTTATGTATATGTTACGGACAAAGCGATAAATCCGGGAATTATTAATAATGCCTACGTATTTCGGGCAAAGTGATAAATACTCATTCATAAATGCCTTTGAATTTATCACACTGTCCGCCTTCACTTCGGGCATTATTAATAACTAGCTGATATGCCCGCCGTTGCTCGGGGGATAAAAGGCTTATCAAACTGTGTGTTAAAATAAATAAGAATTATCGTTTAGATGCAATAAAGTCAACAGTCTTCCCGCTTGGATTCTTTTTTGATGTCATACCACTTCGTTAAGATGTAAAAAAAACCCTTTAAAAATACCACCTGTTTAGATTTAATGTGTGAAATCCCCATCCCCGTTTTTAAAGAGTAATTTTTCAAAATAGAAAGAAAGTCAGGGGACCTTCTGAACCCCATTATTTTTTTCTCTTTTGTCCTTTTCTCCCTCCATCCATTTCTGCAATTGCTATAAATGTATATTTGAGGCAAATTTCTCCGCCTTCGCTCACAATAAAGATATATTATTGAACAGCAATGTTTATAGATAAAACTTATTTCCCCCTCATCCCGCTAAATTTTTATGAAATACAAAACAATGAAATATACTACATACTTTTATACTTTTTTAAGATCTTCAAAAACCGGTTTAGAATTAGTGTTTATAACCATTTTTTAATAACGATAATTTTTTTAAAAAATCAGGGGGAGACCCCCTGAACCCCCCTTTGCTGATTTATCACCAACTCATTCATTGAAAGAAATTTCAAACATGAAATAAAAGTAAACATCATTTGAATCGACACTGAAAATGCCTGTGATAAAATATTGTTCAATTTGAACTTGGCTGGAAATACATAAATTTGATTAAATAGAAAAAAGAATAAAATTTTTCAGTGGAATGGTTTTTGGTTATTATAAAAAAAATTATTTAATCATTAAAAATTGCTTCTTTATCATATTTTTTAAAAATTCACCTGTTATAAAACATTTCAAAATAAATATTTCCAACAATAGAGGTTTTTCGTGTCCTGGAAAGAGCAATAACAGCAATAAATTTAACATTGAAGGCTAAGCATAAGAATTTGGAAAAGGGACAGAAAAGGCTCCTTGGAATGTTTTGATTCAGAAAATTCTTTTTCGCAAACCTTCCTGGTTGTGTGAGGAACAACATGCTAAAATTTCATAACAATCACATTAATAATGTGGGTGCTAGGATCCAAAAACTCAAAACGGGAGTGAATATTCAAACCCCTGTGCACCCCCTCCAGAATGGAATATCGAAAAATCCAGAAATTACTTTCTTTGAAATTCTCTCAAGAAGGTATTACCAACAGTTTAATTCGTAATATCGATTTTTCGGTATTGTTTTCTTCGAAAATGTAAAACTTGGTTTATGCTCAGCAAAAAAGGGTTTTTGGAATATTCAGACCTCTTAAAATTCGAATATCCAAAATCTGAAAAATGCCTTTCTAGAAATTGTTGCTAGGTACCTTCCTGCGAAATAACAAAGATCTGGGGTCATTTGGGACGCCGCTGGGCTCGAAAACGTCAAAAACGCTCCAAACCCCCCTGTGGGTCAGAAAAAGATATTTCGAAAAATCCCTTCTTAGTGCGCGTGTACACCGTAAGGTCTTTGACCCTACCAAGTTTCGAGTCCTTAGCCCCGGTAGATTTTGCTGTGCGTTGATGAGTGAGTGAGTGAGTGAGTGGTAAAGCTCTTTTATTATTATAGATACGCGGTACCACTAAAAACTGTTATGAAAATTCTTAAAAGAACTGTGTCCAGGATTTTTATCCAATAACTTATAGGTGTGATGAATGGTTTAAAAAACAGACTAAACAAACATATAAAAATCCTTAATTAAAACATATTTGTTTAAAATTCATAATTATTAATACATTTTAATGCATAAATTAAGTAGAAATGATAACTTGAAATGGAGTTTTTCCCATCACCGTCCAATATTTAACCCGGAAGGACGCGCGCTACTTTCTGTTACACGGGCACACGCGCAGGGCCTCTCAGGCCCTGCACATCGTTTTCCTTTCTAAATGTTCAGTGAATCCTAAAATTTTATCACGGAAAGTTTAAACATATAATTTAATCGTTCAAAGTGCATAATAACTCATTTTTAAGTTGACTGCTTTTTATTAATATAGGTAATATTAGACTATTTTGAAAAGCACCAGCACTCAGGAGGAAGTGCCCGAGATTATCTTATCTTCAAAGGGGGGCCGATTTCCGCAGTTGATTTAGTGCTGTTTACCTTAAATTTTCTTTTTTGCAAGAAAAATTATAGATTTTAGTTACTTTTCGAGACCTCTTTGGTTATAACTCGCGCGAATCCTCCCAATTTTCGAAGCATTTCAATAAAAACAACATCCTAACCCGGAAAATAACATACCCACTCTATTTAAACTTTAGGAGGTGATAGGTGGAAACCTTTTAGGCAGATACACGGGATTTCAACATTTTTGATTAAAAATTAGTGTTTTTATGAAGGTTTATTGAAGCGACAGGGCCTCTCAGGCCCTGCGCGCGTCCTCGCGGGTTAAGTTGCCCTGAATGTAACAGGTTAATTTACATATCCTAAACTTTAACTTCCCGATTATGCAAATACGAGGGGTGATAAGTCTCAAAACTGAAAGAAGAATTGTGGAATATGAATGTATGAAGTTGGGGATACAATAACAAGTGAAAATGACAGCCGAACATTTTTAACTTACAGAAACGAGATCATATGATGCATTATACGGATTAGTCATGAATAGTATAATCTACATTTTTCCACACAGCACTTATTAGTTCGCAAGCTACGCTAATACATAAACGGTATTACTTCTCCATTTCCATTCCTTCTTAACGTATTTCACAGAATTAATGAAATCTTTGGACCCAATTCAAAACCCCGCTTTCCCGAGAAGATAATCTTCCTCAATTGCCGTTTCACGGCTCTTTTTACTCCTCTTCAAAATCATCTACTATAAAAATAAATGATCCGTAGACATGGATGAAAGTAAGCTTACTTCCAAGTTCCTTTTAAGGAGAAGAATTCCGTTTACATTTTCCCTCTAATACCCGAAAGCATCCGAAAATATCTGATAGGATTTTCTTTGGAAGAGCCGAGTTGTCTGAAGCCCGCACTAATACCGGCAGAAAATGTCACTCAATAATCCCAAGGAGCTCTTTTAATAGCATCCAGGGCATTTAATGCAGTTCAGTATCAGCGACATATCTATGTGTGCACTGGGAAAGAGCAATGTGGAGTTATCGTAGTGTTTTCATCTAATCTTAATGGGGTCTTCCGTGTGATGTTGAATGTAAATGGCAGATAATTACGCAAATTGGCTTTTGTTCGCGGAATTGCACGGTTGTAATGTTTCTCCGGTGGAATTGGTTCGTTAAGCATGAATTTGTGGGGGGAAAAATGCTCTGATTATGAGAATCGGGAAGTTATTTTAATGGACAATTTTTTTTAACAGTTTGGTAGTGAAATACTTGCTTGTGAAAAAATTATTTTTGAGCTGTGTATCTTATCTAATTTGGTTTTACATTATTTTAAAGGCTAATAAGAAGGGTCGATTAGTAGTGCTATTAGTTGAATTCAACATTTTCGAGTTAGATTTGGTTTTGGAATACTAAAATTGCTAGCATTAGAAGATAAATGAATCATTTTGAAAACTTAATTAAGGAAATCATAAAGTAAATGTTAAATCAAAAGTTATTTTTTTTAACAAAAATTATAATTTATATAATAAAACATATCCAAAAAGATTAAACTAATATCTCAACATAATATCCTAGTTGTATTTGAAAGACTATCATAGAACATTTTCAATCACATGACTCGGACCTTAGCAACGTTGTTGCCTGTCCTCCACGCCTATCCACGCAGTCAAGTGTGACGTCATGTGCGAATGCTTCTATTGGAGCATTTGCGATCTCAAGACTCCGCCCCTAACAACCACTGTAGCAACGTTGTTGCCTGTCCTCCACGCGAATCCACGTCGTCAAGTGTGACGTCAAGTGCGAATGCTCTATAGTATCTCTTGTGAAATCAAATGAGAAAAAAATGTTTATTATTAAAAATCAGACCTTAATTACAATACTAGAAAAAAAAGAATAGCTACTAAAAAAGTTTAGAAAACTTAGTCAAAATATGAGTAGGAAAATGTGTTAAGTTTCGATGTGTTCACTAAGAAGTACAATATAAACTATAAAACACTTCTGAAGTACCTACTAAAAATACACTTCAATGCTTTGCTTTAATTTAAAAACTCCCACGAATCATAACTATTAGCATCCTAAAATATTTACTTTTTCAAGCAGTCGTTTCCTTTTACCAAATGAAAAAACCTATAATTTGTTATTTACATTCAAATATGCATTAAGTAAATAAAAAAAAGTATATTACCATTTGGAATTTTAATCAACATAAAATGCACCAGTACTTTTAAACAAGCGCAGTTACGAAAGTGTTATGTTACAAATTTAAATATTCCAACGCTGAAAACAATCTTATGGACTCACATAATACTAAATAGTTTTATGTTTACCTAAGCGCTTTGGAAGTTTAATGTGGTGAAACGACCTTTTACCCAGTAGCACTCATTATTCGAAATACCGAGGAAATAAATGATACGTAAATTATTTTAAAGAATGTAGAAAAATGCAGCCTTGGATATTTAAATACAGCCATTTATAACGATATATGGTATTAATGCCACACATCATTCAAATATTCCTGTCTTCATGCATCGAATATCACTTTAGAAAATATTCTTGGATAATGGTGTATTTATACAAAGGTTGTTATATAGTGTTATAGCTTGGTACAGTAATACTTTCTGACTTGGTTTAGCGTTTATTTGGTTTTTCTATGGACCTATAAGATTAATTTAGAGAGTTATCATTTAATATTTTAAATGTCTTAGTTATACAGTATCAGTGGAGATAAAATAAAATGATTGATGGTTATATTTTCTATTAGTTTTATTTGTAGATATTTTTTTCAAAAATGTTACCTTAAAAGCACATTGTAAATCGTTTATTAGAATTCAAACCTAAATAATCCACATGCAGTTAGTTTAAAGACCTGTCAGAAAAATAACTTCGAAAATATTTTGTGAATAATTTTAACCATAAAAACTTAATTAAAAATTTTTAATAAATGTTTCCGAAAATTAATAGACACACAGGAGCGTAAAAGTGGTTTTATTGTAATAACCATCTTGTACCTGTTCGTAAATAACTTTTTGAACCAAACAGAGTTATATCAGCAAAACAACAAAACGCTAATACAACTTTTTACTAGAACCCCTCACACAAAAGTTGAGTAGGTATTATTTTTTAAAAAAAAATTTTCACAAGGAAGAAAAAGCATTTTTGTTATAACTTTTGATAATCTCCTAAATCCTCGAATCCGGAAACTTCTGCTTCCGAAAATAGGACCGCAAACGCGATATACCTAACTTCCTTCGCGGTCATTTCTGCCATGATCGTATTTCCGATTTCCCAGGAGTCTTTACCTTATCTCTCCCTGAAATTAATGGCCCGATTTTATTGGAGGTCATACCTTTTATCAATTTTCCCGTGAATTTCTCTTCGAGCTGTTAAGAGATTTTCCCACATTCCCTGTATTTGTTACGGTATTGTATTCTCTTTACAGTAATACTGAACAAGCATGCTTAAGCTTTTTTTTATAGATATTGTCTTCAGTCACAGATGAGTATTGGCCTAATAAAAGAAACTACAATTTATTGGGCACTTTTTTGTGTTTATATATCCCGAATTGCTTTTCTTTTTTCTTTATTACATTATTTTTATGGGCTGTTAACTTTTGTTCACTCTAAGTAATGTCTTACATAAGAGCTTTTTAATCAGTTTGCAATATTTTAAAATTCACAAATAAACAAGAAGCTTAGTTTTCAAATTTAAATTATTTTCTATGTAATAACGTTTCCTAATAAGAAAACTGTTCAAAATTATTATTTTTTAACATTATGCATTCTTTACAAACGGAGAACTTCTACAATAACATGTTTTAAGTATGAATTTTTTCTTATCTTCTTTTATTATTTTTCCTATCATACAAATTTTCATTAAGATTATGAAACATTATTTTTTATAAATTCATCAATTTTTAGTTTTAAATACCATTTCTGAGTATTTCAAAGAAGAGCTTACATGGAAGGGAATATTCTATTTTCTACGCATAAAACTTTTAAAAACGGTTTTTCCTCCATTTCCATTATGTTCCAAAATCCATTAAAATTCTTAGTAATGATTATAAAATTTTACTTTAATGTTAATTGACTTCAACGTAAAACTATTATTAAAGTTAAAATTACTATTGACATTTTGGTGCTTAGAGCCTGCTTGCCTAAACATCTTTTGATAAAACATAAAATTGTAAATTGAATTACTCATGCCTTATAATAATTAGCTCAGTTAAGATCTTATAAACAAAATCTACTGAAATTCAAAGCCTGGTCCGATCTCAAAACGTGTAATTTAGAACTTAGCTCTAACTCATTTTATTAATCAAGTGTCATTATAGGAACTCGTAAACTATATTTTTATTGATTCAATTTCTACCTGGGAGGAGGTATTTTTAGTTAGATAAGTTTTCTTTGGGGGTTAAATTTTCCGGAGGGAATTTATTAAACTCCTTCAGAAGTTAGTGGTGGTTAATTGGTCTAAAATTGAAAATTTTAAATAATTATACATGGGTGCTTTGGTGTATTAGTTTAGGGTGTATTAGTTTGATGATTAGGTTGTTTTTCGATTGCTCTTTAAAGAACAATATGTTTTAACGCTATTATAATTTCTTTACTTCTTTTGGCAACTTTTCCTAAAAATGATTTATTTTATACTTTGAGGCATAATTTATTCAGTGATTTGCAGGGTTTTCTAGTTTATTTCCCTCGATGTCGAATTTGTAGGAATTTAGCTCAAAATATCAGATTGAATCAATTTAAAAGATAAAAAAATACAGGGAGCATACGGAGCATTGTATTAAACCTTGAAATCAGCTGCTCTCGTGGATTTATAGCATATGTAAATTTATAATGGGAAACAAAAAAAAATATTATTTATTCATTAAATAAAGTAAGAATTGATTAAAATCATCATTGAGGTGTAAAATTTGCACACTTCTATATAGGCTTACCATATTTTCTTGTGTACAACCCAGGACGTATTTTGAAATTACTTAAGTACCATTCCAATTCATAAAAGGTTAAAAACTAAGTATAAAAAACATTCAAACTAAACAGAAATATTAAATTTTACTTTTTTATTTGTAGTTTTCATTTCATATAACTTTTTTTAAAAACTTGTTTATTTGACTTAATTTCCTCATACAATTCACATAAAACTAACCCGTTAAAGTAAACCAACGCAATTTCCAACTTTTTGGCCAATTTTTTTTTTTTTTTCTAAAATGTCTCGCAAATCAAAAATATATGAAAGGCCGGGAAACTTTGCACCACCACACAGCTTTAAAATCCCAGACGTATGGTGAGCCTACTTTTATATCAAAATCTACTACTTTAAATCACAATAATTATCTTTCTCATAAAAATACATTTATAACAACTTCTAAATCGGAACTCTTTGCTATAATCCAATAGAACTGCACATTGGAAATTCAAAACCCCGATTCCTAATTTCCCTGTGTATTAGTCAAACAAGCTTTCCAATACCTTCCATGTTTTTGGCTACGTTGTGGTTGATGTATTGCGTGTTGTGAAAACCCCCGGCTCTTGGAAAAGCTTCCATGGGAGCATCCCGGTCATCAAAACCAAGCACAATTTCACCTCGGATTCTTTTGAAGGCCAGACAGTGAAAAATGATCCTCCTTTCTATTGAGCTGGTAGTTTGTTATTGACTTTTGCGAGGGATTTTCTTTTTTGAAACGCAGGCATTCGGGGAAAATGATAAATGGCAAATGTAAAGTAACTCGGAATGAGAATTGTATTCGGCCGCGTGAGAACTCGCCCAAATGCGGCTAGCTTGCTTCCTATTTCCTTCTGCGGCTGATTCGGAAATAAATCCTTCGCTATTTGTGGGATTTGTCTGGAAGAAAGGCGGATTTTTCATCATCATTTGGAATGGCGGTTTTTATCTCAGTTTGTGCAAAATCAGAAAGTCAAAATTATCCTGTGTGTTTGAAATTACTTGAAAAGGGAGTTTTACGAAACCTTTCCTAAAGGTTTATTTAGAAGAAAACACTCCACATTATAATAATAATCTTTAAGTTTACAATTGGGAATAGAAATATGATTTGAAAGTGTAATTTTATTTATTATTCGAATAAACTGTACTGGTTTCCACTGCCTTTGATGCCATTTAGGATATGACATTTGTGATTTATTGTGAATTAGTTATGTCACCGGAATGTTAAAGAAGAAGTTTTTGTAGTTCTTGTTTTTTATTTTAATTTTAACTTTTATGTAATTTAGGCTCTTGCAGACAGCAATGAACTAATACCAATGAGAAGCTATTTAAACAAATTAAGATGAGATAAAAACAGCACTAGATTAGATGATTATAAAACAGCACTTTAAGTAGTACTTATGTCAAAGCCAGAATATCTTGGACGTTCTTGCAACCCTTGTTTTTAGTTTTAGTGCTTTTATTTTTAAAAGTACAAGAATATTCTTTTTTTTCTTCGTAACTAGCATTTCCAAACACTTTTTTCGGAAGAAAGCAGGGCAATGAACAAATGTGATGAGTGGAGAACCCATTCTTTTTTTTATTGAAAATAACTAAGATAACATTTTTTTAGGATAACAACTCGTTTGTTCAGGTGTTGACAAAATCAGCATAATTGGTGATTTTGAATTTCAAATATTCATTGAATTAAAGATACTAAATTTTTTTAAGTGTTGTAAATCAACAATATTTTTTTACATAAGCTTAAAAAACAAATTTAAAAATCAAAACAAGCTTCAATAAGAGGTGTTCATAGGTGTGTTCAAACCACAGAGTATAGAGCTTAACAGAGTGTCCAAAAGGCAGTTTTCCTCTTTTAGTTCCGTTGCCACTTCAGGCTGAAACTCCACCAGCCAATCACCTCTGCCAATCAGGAGAAGGCGAAACCTTAAAACTGATTCCTCATTGGATATGTAACTTATATAGGGCGTTGCATTTTAATTAAGACAGAGCTGCTTTCTTTTCCCCAGATTGTAGACTTTTTCCCTAAAGTAGTGAAATTATCCCTGGCTAGAATTAAAATATCCCTCTCTTTTTAAACTTTGATTGTTTTTTTTTTGTTTTAATTGTTAATCTGGCATCTCCGATAATTTCACATCAGAGCGGATGAAATGGCAAAATTTCTACAAGAAAGAATACAAATAATCGGCAAGTTTCGTAATTTATTTGAGTATATTTTCAACTCTTAATGTTAAGTTTTTAAATGAAAGAACTCAGAAAACTTTTTAATGAACTTTCTTAAAAATTTCAATAATATGATCATCTTTGGATTTTACATTCTCGTTTCCATGGAGACTGTTTTAACAACAATGCTATTCCATGAATCTTTTCATTTAAAAATTAAACTCTCAAATAAAATATTTTAAAGTAGTTATTTATTATTTTTTTAGATCATTAATATTAGTTTTAAATAGACTTAAACATCTAGTTTTTCTTTTAAAACTTGTTATTTTGCATTGTGTTTATTTTTGAAACAATGGGGTAAGCAGATTTTGTTTATCATTTATCGTTATTGTGGTATCATTTTTAAAAATCTCCAAAATTATGTTATTTTTTGTAGTTAAAAGCTCTTCTCTTGATTTGTCATCACTTCATTAATTTCATTGTTGAATTTATGTTAAACATGAATTTAATTTTGTGCCATGTTATAAATTAACTAATGTAAACAATCAGTTAATCCTAATTTATGTAAAGAGAATATGAGTGCGAAGTATTGTAATACAGTGTAACTTGGATAATTCAAAACTCTAGATACCAACAAAAAGTTATAATTATCCAAAAACTCTAATAAAAATACTAAACTGATATAAAATAGAGTTCAAGGGATCAATAAAAATGCATGAATTAGAGATATTTGAGTTACTTAAGTCGCACTGCAAATAACACAAATTGTGAAATGCAAAATTCATAGTTTAAGTAAGTTTTGTAGAAAAACAAGTTATATGATGTGTAAAAGTTCAAATTGATGTGTGAAAATAATTTCTTTAATAAAAATGATTACTTGCTCTGAATGTTTTTGTACTTTTTGTTTCCTTAAAATTTAATATTTTCAAGCCTATTCAATTTTTAAATGTAGGCATAAAGTTTTAATATATGCATCAATAAATAAGCCATTTGGATGATAAAAAAAATCTCAGTCAGTGAACTAAAATGACATTAAAAACTTGTAATCTCTTTGGAAATGTTTTAGAAAATCGCTGTAGTGCTTTGAAAAACTGCGATTCAAAAACTCAAAGTCCAAGATTGAATCATGGCAAGAAGACCGACAAAACTATTTTAAATTTAGGGAAATTTAAGAAAGCTTTTTTTACTTTTCCCCCTCTTCCGATTTGAGTGAAAGGCGAGCGGGAGAGGGTGGGCGGCGACGATGGAGCTAAGGAGGCGGAGCTTATTCAGCCAGTTGAGGGGGTGACACTTTCTATGGGAAAAACCATGCTTTAAAAGTTACCATTAGCGTCTATGGAGATGAGACCTCTGTTAAGCTCTATACTCTGTGGTTCAAACGGACCATATTTTAACACCATATTTATATTCTCGATACTAAATTGGTACAATCACTGAAGAAATTTCAAAATCATGTTTCCTTATGATAAAAGTATAATCTATAATTTTGTGATAGTAGAATATAAGTGTAAAATAAGAGATAAAAAGGTGAATAAAAATTTAAGACTTTTAATTATATAAAAGTAAATCAAAATGTCTACATAGAAGTTTACAACTACCATACTCGACTTTATTTAATATGTTAACTAAATATATGATTTAATAAAAATGTCTTCTTTACTCCTTCTACTAAAGATACCAAACTCTAAAAATAAACGCATTCACAGAATTTCCTGAAAACTCTACAGATGTGGAAATAGTTTTGCCAGACACTATTTGTTTGGTTCTCTGTCATTTCCAACCCTCAAAGTTAATTAAGGCGACACATGTATTCTTTCCTGAAGCAAAGCTCATCAGGCTGTAAGAGCAAAACCTTACATATGAAGATTTCATTCACCAACCTCCTATTTTGTGGTATACTCATTAAAAACTTTCATATTTACTTTTTAACATCATGAGAAGGGGAAAATTTCCATCCACAAAAAAAAATTCGAAGAAAGTATTTATAAAGTCCGACGTCAGTTTTTTATGTCCCTTCTCCTAAAAACTTTCAATTAGTTTTTTCTTTTTTATTTAGCAGAAGTCGACTTTTTCCATCGCTTTTACCAGGTTAGGTCATAAAAACCCGAGACCATGCTAACATGAAGCATGTTTCACTTATCTGTGTTTCTTCTTTTTTGAAAGTTCACGTAGAAAATTGAATCTGACCTAGCAGTTCTGAATACAAAAAGTGACGCCGTAGTGCTAAGGAAGCATAGAAAAGTTTAATAAAACTTTGACGGTTCGAGTTTTGTTAGATTACAAGGTCTAGGAATGAGTAAAAGCAAATGAAGCGTAGAAGTTTTATGTTTTTCTTTGATAACGATAAATATACCTGGATATAAATTAAAAATCCTTTTTTAAACATGGAAGTATAATTTGTTTTTACAATTTCAATAATTTAACTTCTTTTCAGACACCAAATCTACTTATCGTCCCACTTATTATAAACTTACTTATCTATAAAATGCAGAAAACCAGTTGGTTGGTTGGTTGGTTGTGGTTTTCTTAGAGGTTTATTCGAAAACACCAGTTAGAACCATGGATAAAATAAAGGAATTTTTTAATCGATGATAACACTAGTCAAGTCACATCCAAATGATCTACCAAAAATCTTCAAATTGAGGTATTTGCTGCAACAAGGAGTAAAAATCCAAAATCAGAATCCACATCAAAAGGCGCTCCCTTGGCAGCAACAAGCGTTAGTCTCTAAGTTATTGCTATTTTACGGCAATGTAACAGAATAATTTGGTTATATTGATTATATTCACAGAGACAATAATACATTTTTCAATCGATTTTAAGGTTTTATTTAAAAGTTAATCGTTATTAAATGTAAAGCGAGAGCATTATATACTTATTTTATAATTCAATGTATTAATATAATAAAATATAAAATATTTTTAAAGAACGTTTTAAAATAAGAAACTTTATGTAATGAGATATATTCCCAATTTTGTTTCCAAACCAATAATAAATATTAAGTTATTTGGAGAGAAAAAAAATATGTCACACTTAGGAGGAAAATATTTTTAACAATTTTTGATAATTTGGTTAAATACTAATACACTCATTAAAAATTCTTCAAGCAACTAAGATTTTAAAACTTTATATAGAACTAGAAAGAGCTCTAGATAGATTTTGCTATAATTTTATATAGACTGTATATTAAAATCATCCAAAATTAAATGTTTGGATTTTGAATTAAATTAAATAATCAAAATTATAAAATTTATACTTACAGTTTTATTATAAATCCCTCCTATTTCATTTAAACCTAATAGTTCGAAAAAATTCTTCATAATTTCTAGATGTATTAAACTTGTGAATTTTCTGGATGATGTATAAAACATTTTAAAGAGCACTGTTTAAAATTATTTAATTTAAAAACGAATCACAACATGTATCTACGGTTTTTAAACACTATAATTCAAGAGCATTTCTCTATATTTAATCCTTTACCCAAACAAAGAGAAAATAAGAGGGATAAGTGTGTGCATCGAAATATCCCGCTAACCATTAATCATCCAATTTAGCTACCATGACGCAAATTAAGATTCATAGTAAGTATTTTCACCTTTAAAACTAACTTTGGAGAACTTTAAATCTCAGTTGGTTCACCTCAGGGTTACTTTCTTAATTGCGAGGCACTCTCATATTTCTGGATACATCCTTTCATGCCGACAGATTTCACATTGCTTAGAGTGTTACGTTTAAAACGCGATGACAAAACGGTTTATATGTAGAAAACGGTCATTTCGTAAATGTCGTCCACAAATTTTAACTGTAACTTAACTGTTACTAAATGCAACTTCTCGTTAGTGGGCAACTATTTCAGTAATGTAAAGCTCAAAACTCGTTACTGACTCCATATAATAATGAAATATACTTATTTAGAGTGAAATTAAATAAGAAGTTTATAAAACCCAAGTAAATACTCGTGTTCATTGCAATAGTTGTATAAACAAGTTTTAGTACTCATTCTTACATAAAGCGCACTATAATTAAAATATTTAGCAACTATGTTGAATGCGATTAAAAAAATAAGAAAAATATAGCTTCTTGAATTTGACATCAAAATTTGTAAATATTCTTATGCTTCTACAGATTCTTGAATGAAGAATCTGTATGTATCTTGAAGAATGAAGATCTGCCAATATTCTATTTAATTTTCATATTAGTTTTTTTAACGTTGTGTGTTTTTATATAAATATTTTATGAAACTCATAACATAATACATAATTAAGTCGTCTATCATCAATTTTTAAATGTTAACATCTGAATGTATACTAGCGAAATATAGTTTGGTTTCTATTTATAGAATTATAAATGAGTCTTTTTTTTACTAAAAAAGCATAATTATTATTACAAAATCAGACAAAAGTTTTTTATTAGTTAAAAATACCAAATTATTTATAGGGGAACCAGAGTTAGATCGGGATTCTTAATAGAAAATGTATTTTAAAAGTACAATAGAGTTAAGTCAGAGGCTATATTTTTTAAATAGACATTAAAAGAATAATCCTCAAATTACACTGATATTCCAATTAAGAAAACAATAGATTTTATAGCAATAAAATTATGTCATCTGTCCTGTTTCACACATGGGATCAGACTAAATGAGGTATTTTATAAGACAGTATATAGAGGTATTTTATAAAACATGTATTTTTAGTTTCTCACTGTTACGTAAAAACAGTTCCCCCATGACTTCTAAAATGTCTACCTTTATCTCCCTCAGTATTTCTATAGTTCTATTCTATTTATTACATTGTTTCCTGATTGAGGCGAATTCGAATTGAGTAAGAAATCTACCTAGAAAATAACTATAAGAATTGTTTGCAAAATATAGAAATGTCTTAAAACGAAAATAAGATTTATAAAGTACACAAAAGAAATAAGATTTTCTCTTTTGGTGAAGTTTTCAATATCTGTTTAAAACCAAATTGAATTATGAATGTTCTTTTTCCCTATTGCACGGGTTCTGATAAAGAAATAAAGAGGGGGGTGAAAGAAATCGAAACTTTGTCTCATTCGATCTTTCCCAAGACCGTTCTTTTGAAATCTTTCACCTTTTTCATTTGATTTCACTCTTGCTCAAAAGGTGTTTCTTTTTTTTTTACCGACCTGCGTTGAGCTTTTGAGTAAGGTTTCAAAATATTTCGAAAGAAAAACTTTTACAATCCTCATAGAAACGGAGGTCAAAAAGACATGCTTTGGGGATATGCTTCATTTTTGACATTCAAACCTGATATCTCAAAACAAAAATTTCAGCATGGTATAAAGTTTTTTGAACAGTCTATTATTGCATCGTACTTAAAAAATGAAAAAAAAAATATATACTTTGCATATTTAATCGAATTTGATTTATAACGAGAATGCTTCAACTTGATTTCTCTTTTCAGGTGAAAACAAGAAATTAATTTAAAAATAAAAACAAAATAAATGCATTGTAAATGCATGAATCTGAGAAATAAACGTATTAAATAATTTATTAAATAATAATAAAAAAAGGATACTCGTTATACAATTAAAAAATCTTATAATATTTCTTCACCTAAATCACTTTTGAAATAAAAAATTCTATTGATAGTGTTTTCCTCTCCCGTTAACAACCACAAAAACTATTGCATTATTTCTTCATGTTAGCATTACATTAGGTATTTATAACTTATTTAATATGAGAATTTGATAATATTTTTTATTGAACATAACATCTTTAAACATATTTCTTACACGAAAAAAAAATACTTTTTTAAATTGTAGTTAATAATTCTTTTAATAACCATTAATATTCATTGAGTTACGGGATGTTAAATACCTTAATTTAATTACTTTTTTTAGCTTTGTTCTAAACATCGTAAAAATTATGTAACTAATGTAACTATATACGTATAAAAAACTCTAAATGTTAGCCAATGAACATATTTAATCGTGTCCGTATTTATTCCATCAATTCATTTTAGTTTTTTATAAGGTTAAATAATTTGATGCGAATATTTTGTATAATAAACAGTATATAATCTAAGAAGATAGATGAAAACCAACACAGTTATAAAGCAATTAATTACTCATGGAATAATATAAAGCATGTTCAGTAGAGTATAGAAATAAAAGTAGAGTGTGTAGAATTTCAATATTGGGTAGAAGCAAAAAGTTGCGTATTATTATCAAATATCACATCCGAAAATTTCATGAACTTTGAAAAGCACTATCGGGGTTTTACAGGAACTTCTGCATTTCATTACTAAAAAAACTAAAAAAAAAAAAAAAAAACTATAGTTGGCACAACAGCCCTAGTGGGCCAAGGCTTACTTACGATGCCATCTTCGTTTTAATGACCGTGGGGCCAGGAGTTTCTGGTATATGTCCCTGTTATGTGTTCAGTCTAACAAGAATTGAGAAATGTTTTGAAATATTTATTTTCTTTGGATAGGTCTTTCAATTTCCTTTTTGTCACACTGAATTTTGGGTTATAGATGCCTTTCATTTAAAATTTATTTTAAGGGATCTAAGGTTAATGGCGAGGAGCTACAGAAAGCTCTTGTAGTAGATCCCTGGATGTTTTTCGGGAATTTCGCATGAGTGGTATCAATAAATAAAGAGGCATTTTTTTTTATTCATCCAAAATAGAAATTTACAAACAAAATAAAGTCTAGAGGATTACCAAATGTTATGAGTTAAAATTTCTATGAATTTTAGAGTTAAAAAATCCCTTAACTCTATGGAATAAAAGCTCAAGAATAACAGTGTTTTTAAACTCTCCACATCAAACTAAGTTTTAAAATTCAAAACTGCTCCATGTTAGAAAGAGTAACATTTCACATTTTGAAAAAAGGGTCAGAGTCTCATAGAAAGCACGAACACCCAGAAATTCGTCACGCATGCGAACCTTGTGATATATGTTTACCAACATCCCGACTAGAAAAGACTTACTTTACTCTCAGAACCCCCTAAAAGTTTAGGTAAATATATTTCCCTTGTCCTTTTGAATGTCAACGAGACAATTTGTCCCTTTCACCATTTCGTATCATTTTACGAACCCACAAACCAACAAAAGGCTTGTATCTTGGCCCTGGTCCAACCCGAATACACTCGTCATCAAAAACCCTAACTTTCACCCAAAAACTTTTTTAAAGAGATGAACCACACTGCACGCGATGTAGACTAATCGCTAGAACGAAAAGAGTTATTAAAAAAAAACCTCACTAACAGAAACCGAAAGTTAACTCGAACTTTGAGACAAACGAGTCGGAGATTGCGAAGAGTAAAATAAACCCTAAGAAATACCCGAGTTTGCAGAGAGACGGAGGGAAAAATGACTGGGGCAACATATTATGGATGCACTCAACCGTGATGGTAGCTGATGCATTGTAGGAAAACAAACAGCAGAAATTTTACGATATTCTTCTTAACTTTCGGGCCTAAAGCTTGACCTCCTTCGTCCGAGAAGAATATGGGAGAAAATAGAAAACTTTTTTTTTATTTATTCTTTTGAAGGAAAACGTGATCCTTCCCCATTGTTTTCTTTTGGGAATCTTCCTCCTGGGGAACATAGGTATGCCTTCTTTCTTTGCTTCAATGGGGAAGAATGGCGGCGGTGTGGACGTTTCGTTTTGGATTGAAATCTGTTTCTCAGGCTTCTTGGCTGAATGGATACCGGATCCCAGGTAACTGAAACTCGTTGAGTTCAATAATAAATGATGGGATAGATAAAGGTATTGTTCTTGGCATTGTGCAATTTATTTATTTTGGATTGTTTGGGAAACTGGAGTTATTGTTATTGTGCTATGATAGCTTTGAGCTGAACATGTGAATTAGGCTGTGTTGTTTGATTTGGAAGAGGCGTGTTGTAACCATTAGGCGGAAAACAAGGGTTTATAAATAAACCTAATCGATTTAATGCATTGCGCCAGCAACAAATATCACTAATTGGGTAATTTGTTAAATCGTTGCTTCTTTTGATTTTTGTTTAAGGGCTAAGAAAAGAAATTAAACTCTGTTTTCGTTGCTCGGAATCATATGAGGAGTAAATCTAAATGATAAATAGAATTCAGTTGAACGCTTCACAGCTAATTTTATTTTTTGATTAAAATATAATTTATTTAGTTTTGAAGAGTGTTTTCGCTTATTTTCCCCCAAAATCTACTTAAGTTTATTGAATTCCAGTGGATGAATTAGATTAATGAAATTAATAAGAATACAGGAGGAATATAGATACGAATTAAATTAATAATAAAATAACCTACGTAAAAGTATTTAGATATTATTCTTTACATTCTATAAGAAACTTTTTATTTGCGTGGTTGCTGTTATTGATAGATAGATTGATATGACATTTTAGTAAGGAAACCAAATTCTTCCATTTGTATAGCAATTAAAATAATCACTTAAGCGAGATTAATCCATCTGTTTAAATCAAACATTAAAAAAAACTAAAATAAATCAATTGTGTCTTTCTGTATACATTCTACGTTGCCTGTGTTGACGGGCTAAAGAATTTACGACGTTTATTATGAATCTTGGGAGTCTTGGAGGTTTTGTAAGAGCATTTAAAATGTAGGGAATTTTTTAATGTTTAATTATGTTATATACATGTCTTTACTTCTGTCTGCAAAGGATTTTGGAAGTCATTATTTTTCAAACCGTGGATGTGAATCTTAAATTAAGCGCATTACATTTACATTTGAAGAACCACGTAAAAAAACTCAGAAGAAAATCACAAAGCAAGAAACTTGTAGCTCACAATTCCCTATTTTTTCTACCTGGACATAAATTAAAAAATTTCCGTGCTTTTAAAACTGGAAACTTAATAATTACATTAAAAGTACTTCTCTGAAGGAGATTTCATAAGAACGTATCCATCATTTTAGAAATTAGGATAGAACCTTCATTTTTTCAGCGACTGAATCTTTACAAAAAATCTAATGTACAATTTTTGTTCCCTTCTTATCAATGCCCTCTAATCTTCTGTTGATAGTTTTGTAATTAAGTAACATCAGTTATTCTTGGTTAATGACCGTTAATAATAAGTGTCTCCATCATGTTTATATGAAGCGTAAACATCAGATTGGCTTGGTTATGGACTAAATGAAACGTGGCAAAATGAAATGGGTTTTCGTCTGCAGTGGTATAAAACGTGTGAAAAAGAAGTATGATATATTTTATTCCCTAGAGACTTCCTCAAAATTGGGTTGTCTGGAAGGAGCTAACACTTCCAGTTTCTTACAAACTTTGTTGTTGTACTTATTCTTAAAAATTGACAAATATGTTTACAAGAAGAAAGGTTTTTCTTCAGATACAAAGCCCATATTTTTTGTGAAAAGTTGTTGATCTAATCTTCATTTTTTTTTAAATTTTGCCCTTCTCATTCTTTATGTATCAAAATATATCTTCCGCTTTAGACTCTATGAGTACTTTAAAAAGCACAGTACAAAATAAAGAAACCTATAAGAAAAAAATATAAATGCATATTTTTTTTATAAAGTATATATTTGAAACTATTTTATCCCCATACAAGTTAAATTTTATTTTTTTATTGTTTTTATATTCTAAACTACATTAAGAATAAATGATGAAGCAAACACTAGTTTATTGTTTCTTATTGTTCTGAACATATAAATAAAAGAGTTAATAGTTTAATTATACGATAAAAAATTGCACATTTTATTCTACATTAAATAATTTTACTCTTCAGAAGTAATGATCATTCGATGATGAAATAAATTTCATAAATTGAATATCAATAGGTGTATCAAGCATTAAACTTCTGGCATAACTTAAATCGAAATCCAATTTGGTTCACCAAATCATTTATTTGCTTTACCGATTTTGAATTCATCAACATACATGATAAATTTTGAAATGGAATGCATTACTCCTTTGATTGTATTTCTTAATCAATATTTTAACTAATGTCAATATTGACAAGGCTGATTACTGAAACGCATATATAATTTACTATTTTATAGGTTATATTAGAAAACAGATAAACATAATTGAATCCATTTAATATAGTAGTTCATGCAAATTCGTTACAACTTTAAGTCGAGATGAAACGTAAAAAAAAAATTAAATAAAGTTATTTTTTTTTTGTGTAGTATTTTTAAATGTTTCTTCACGAAAGTTCAATGTTCTTAAAATTTAAGAGTTGGAAAAAATTATCTCTTACCTACTTTTTATTTATTTATTCCTTTCAATCCTAAAACACCCGAAATTTTATTGAATTTGAAAGACAATTTTGAATTGTAAGTTTTTAGGGTTATAAAAGGATTAAAACCTCCCCAATTGGTGTTTTAACACGAGACGCGCCGTAACGCGCTGTATAAATCACAATGCCATTTACCATGTCAAAGTAATATTAGTGGCCCTCAAGGAAAAATTTTCAATCAGCTTTAAATTAAAAAATAGAAGTATAGGGGATCAGATTATTTTTAATCTTCCAAGTTATATAAAAGTCAAAAGAGTTCATTCAAAACGGGAATCATTGAAATCTATCCATTAGTTGAACCTGCTTAATTGATCGAAATATGTTTTAAGAAATAAATCACGTCACATTTTTAAGTTTTCTGATCATAAAATAAATACAATGTCTGAGTTTTGATCCTTATTTCAAAACACAATTACTGGGTAGCTTTCAATTTATTGATGCGTATATGCCACGGCTTAATAGATACCTTAAAGGCTAGCCGAGATACGGAAATCATTAAAAATCCAGATGGCTGGAAAACTCGGCTAGCCTGTATAGTATCTAGTAAGCCGTGGAAGCACGCATAACCGTATCGGTTCATGTAAAACTGTACCTGAAAAAGTATGCTCTTTCATAATAAAGTTAGTACGATAGATAATAGGGAATATAGTTTGTATCAATATTGGCAGCATTCCAGACATAACTATTGAGAATTATCCCTGAAGCATGGTATGCTGCAATGTAACATGGTATGAAGTTATGGAATGTAGGAGTAAATTATGACTAAAGGAAATATTATTAATTATGACACACTTGGCTTCAATGTGAATGGGAAAGAGAATGTTATTGTTATATTTGTATGGCATAAAATTTAGTCCGAAAAAGGGTTCGGATTCTGTACTATATTAACGTTTTTATTGAATTAGTACATACAATGGAACGAACATTTAAATGAAAATTAAAAATGAATAAAGTATGCAGTGCAAAGTCTGGGAACTAAATTGGGTACTAATTTTAACACTAGAAGCACCAAAGCGGTCATTTTTACAATTATTTGACTTTATCAAGCTATAGTTCTGCATTAAATAAATTGTTAAGTCTGCTAATCAAGGTTATTCAGAAACACATCTAAAAACGAGAGTTTCCATGTTTTTAATTAAATTAAATTATTAAATAATCAATGAACTATCTAGAATAGCCAAAAGGGTCGTTTTGACACAGGCTGTGAAATCTTATAAAAGCAATATTTTTTTTAGTTTGATGCGTCTATACTATAGAAAATGCGAAGTGACCTTGGCATAAATACGCCGGAAAACGCCATTCCTGTTGTTTTATTAAACGATAAAAGAAAAAAAGTATTGCATTTTCATGTTGCATGTATTTATACTTGCTCTCACTTAGCAAACTTGATGCAAGCTGATTGAAAATTGCCAATCATGCATTTTAAATGGATATAATGATATAGGATGAGTGTTTTTAAATAACTTTAACGCAAAAAAAAGCTTTTAACTTAAAAGCAAAAAAGCTTTTCCCATTTAATTAAGTTTTTTTAAGGTCAAAATGACCCCCATTGGCAATTTAAGGTAATCCCAAATCTTGGCACTTCTAGTGTTGAATATAACTGACATTACAAATCCATAATATTTACACTGCCAACACTTCAAAGAGGACCCAGGCGCATTCCTTAAATAGAGTTCTGAAAAATCAATCTTTCAAAGAAAAACTCTCCAACCACTGAAAATTAAGTGTTCATGTGTATGCATTACTAAATAACCTATGAAACTAAAACGCAGTGTCACCACAAAAAAAAATCTTCACCGCAAATAACAAAAAAAAGCCACCACCAAAGAAAAAAGCCGCAGTCATTCTTATTTCACACACCCCATCTCCATCCCTCTACTTTAAAACCCCAGAATGGAGTGCATTTTAAGCCCCTCCATTTGGCCGGGCTGGGGCATATATCACCCTCGACACACCCCTTAGTAATGGGACAAAAGAGGGGTGTCTCGTTTTGTCGAAGGCTCTTCAAAACAAGAGGTAGGCCGTCAGAGAATAACATGAGTTACTGACAACTGACGACAACAAATAATCGAACTGTCGGAGACAACTTAATTAGTGTTATGTCGAGGAGGTGCTTAATATTCGGGACATGCAGAGGTATTTCGATGGCAAATTAGATTTAATTCTTGGGATGATTGCTGGTCATGATTGGTGATGTAATATCTATGGAAAAATGGTCGTTGTCCTTTAGTATATGGGGCCGTTTATTAGGTTAGGGTTCGGGTTTTGTGAGATTAATTGAGCAACGTTATTTTAGTTCCTTATTGTACTTAACGTTAATATTAATTTGTATTTATTACAACCGAGTTTTTATTGAATAGTTTTTTCTTTGGGCGGAATTATGAAACTTAACCAGAATAATTAACTAGAATAATCCATTTCCATAAATTGTGCCGTTTATGGGGTGGTAGGAGAATCAAGTGATCTGGGATATATAGCAATGTAATCTTGATTCCATAGAACCATAGATACATTTACATCTTCTGAATTAGCACAGAAGAATTTAGATATTTCTTTTAAAATTTATCTTTTTTGTGGCTAAGAACATTCAAACATGTTTGCCGCAATTGAATATCCATTATAACATATGACCAGCATAATCTGTAAGTAGTTACACGTTACAAAACGTGAAGACCTAGAAAAAAGTTCTTTAATTTTAGTCCATTTTAAAAACTTAATATGTATAGTGGTTTTATTTGCTAATTTTCAAAAAAGTTAAATATATATCTTAAACTAATCCAAAATAAATATTAAACTAGTTTTATTTAAATCGCAATTTCTTTTATTTATTTTTATTGTAAAATTATTTCTGAAATTTTTTTGAAAATGCAGTCTAAAGCTGGACTCTTAACTTTTCTTTGTGACTTACACACCACATTTGATTGCATTAGAGACAAAATGAATTTGGTAAATAGTGTTTTCAGAATTACAGTATTTATTTACATGCTTTGATTAGCAAATTAATAACTGTATTAGCACTGTTTAATGTGAATAAGTGAATAATACGAAATGGATTTTAAAATATTTTTTAATAAGTTGGAACTTATTAACTAACAAATTATTGACCTTGGCAATAATATACACCATAAAAATGGCATATGAATTTAGAAAAACAAAATTAACCAGTAAATGCAACGGAACAATGATTCATGTGATGTGATAACCGATAATATTATTATTTTAACTTGTTGTTCAAAACAAACACAAGAGTTTCATTGAAGAGATATTTAACATTAAAAAAAAATGTTCCAAAAAATTTCCAAAGAATACAGAAATAAATGAAATATTTTTTTTTCAAAGCATTGTATGAATGGCAACACGTAGCTATCTGAGTTCTTAAACATTCAATACCTCCCACTGCAAATTTTACTACATCAATGAAATTCAAGCTTTTATATTTATACCCTAGTTTACGAGAATTTAGAACGTATGTCTGCCAGATAAGTATGCTATATCTTAGAGTATTACTAGAATCATTATTGAAGAGTCTATTCTGGAAAGAGGATTCCGAATTCCAGAACACGAAATATGACATAGGTTGCCATAAAATCTCTCTAAAGTCCAATTTCAGTATTTTTTATCATGACCATCAGTCCTATCCAGCATAGACATAACCATAAAACTACAATAAGTGGAAGACGGATTGGAGATGGGGTTTCGTTCTTTTTTTTTAACTCAAAAACATTGCAAAGGAGTTGTTTTTCAATGATAAAAATGTTAGATATGTTTCTTCTAGTTACACAAATGATCATTCATTTTATTTTTGTAATGGTATAAAAAAATTAAGCGTCTTATTCACAGCAGTTTATAAAATAAACACATGTGAACAAAATTTCTTTTTTAGGTAAATAAATATTTGGATAGATGTTATGTATCGAAATGAAGAGTTTTATATTGAGGATGTTATTATTTTAATAGATAAACTCATACTGAATAATGGAAAATTCCTGTGTTTTTAAAAATAGAAATAAAGCCATCTTTTTGGTATAAAAAAGTTGTAATTAAAAAATCAGCTTCAAAAGTTTAAGAAAACAATTATTTAATTAGATATTTGAAAATAAAAATAGCTAAATTTGAGTTGACCTCAATGCTCATGATGCAATTTGGTACAAAAAAAACCACAACATAAACTAGTATAACATCTAATCAAGAATGTTTTTGATTGACTGCCATTAGTGTTTATGTACCAACTGACGTCACAGAACTATTTGTGATGTAGCTGCCGTTTTTGCGCCCTTTTAAAAAGAGGAACTTTGAAATTAAATAAACAAAAATAATAATAAGCATCAGAATCAAACACTTTTTTGTGACAAAATTTCTTTTTCAAAAATATCTATCAAATAAAATAATAATAATAAAATGCGGAAATTGTCCATTATATTTTTAAACATTGTAATCTGTGGGATAAAACTTATTATACTAATTTTCAAAAGAGCAAATTTATTTTGTGTTTTGCATTATGAATATAATAAAAATTTACATCATTGAATGCATACAATATACGATGGTATTTTTTCTAACAAAGTATTTGCTGAAACCTCTTTATATCTTTTATATAACATTTTCCAACGCTGCCTCATCACAATTACCTCACTTTAAAATATCCCCAATCCCAAAGAAGCTTAACTATCCGAAACATCTAATTCCAAGAATCTTACCCGTAACTAAATAACTTCTCATGTTAAGTTCTTAATGAAAAGAGCGTTGAACTTCACTACAGTTAAGAACCCACAGCAAATAAAAAAGTATTTTGTTAACTCTTCGTAAGTCCTGAAAAAAAATATTCAAAATGGTATAGACTTTGATAAAACTTAAACATTGTGTGCTAAAGAAAAACTCTGAGCCAAAGGTGTTGCAACCCTAATATAGCTTTAACTTTAGAGGTGAATTTTCATCATTTTGGAGGTGTAAAAGAGTAATATGAAAACCTTATAAGTTTTGAATTTAAGGTTTCGTACTATGGCATGGTGTTTAGAAAGTAAAAATTGAGTATACGAAAGAATTACAATGATTTGACTAGTGTATACTCTATTTTTTAGTATTTCCAATTTTTATCGATTTTAACCTCCATTTTCAATCGTAGTTTGCCTCTTATAAAACTTTCAAAAGTAGACTGCCGGAGATTTGGATTGTCAGGACTGAATAGGATAGAGACTGACATATTTAAACCGATTAAAATCGCTATTAGAACTTCTCTGTACATTTCATTTGTTTTTTTATATTTGATTATGTGTCTTATTACTTTAAAAAAACTTTTGTTAAGGACCCTTGGCCTCTTAGTGGACAATATGTGTATATGTATTTTTTTCTCTCTAGTTTCTTTTGTGTGTTGTTAATAAATTATTCTTATTCTTAATAACAAATGAGAATTTTTTCACCATTGAATATTAACTACCTAACTGAAGGTAATTAAAATTATACAATGCATATACTTTTCTTTTACAAACTAGTTCAAGCAGGGTTTAAAGCAAATTATGGAATTGAGTAAAAAGCAATTCACTTTCAAGGAAGGTAGATAACAATAAACGACCTTTCAGGGACATTGTTCCCATAAATTGTATTGCATTGCTTTTATTCAGAAAAGGGCCAGCATAAGTCACTTTTCCCCCTCTAAACATATAGGAACTTTTGTCCCGCCATAGTCTCAGAGCCCAAAGAAGCGAAATTCAATTAAACCTCGCGATTAAAGAGATTCCATGTGTGGCAAACAAAAGGGGAAAGCCTTTGAGCCGCTGCACTTTTTTCATTCCTTATTTTCCTTCTCAAATGCAAAGTTTTACTTTAATTATTCGAAGCAGTAAAGCAGAAACGGGTGTGCTAGTTGGTAATTACGGCGGCATCAGAGAGGACATTCTTTTGGGGTTGAGAGATTTCCTTTGTAGAATTCATAAGAAAAAGACTCACTTAGGACATAAATTGGGCATTAAATTGTTCTGAATTTCCTTCGGAAAAAAACGTTTGCGCAAATAGGGCCGTAATTTGTTTTCCGAAACTGGAGTAAGTGTTGTATTTATCTTTGCCATTAGGATATTGTCAACTTTGTAATTGACTTTCAAAAATGGAATATCATGATTACTGAGTACCTACTTCAATTCTAAATTATTCGTATTTTATGTATATTGAATTACAGAAAATAGATTTAACTTATATTTTTGCCTAAAGTCTGTCTTTAAATAATTAGACCAATTCAAATATGCAATGAAATCTAACACGTGGGTTGAGGGAGTATTGAGGGAGACAAAGTATTATTTTACGTTTTTAGTTAGAGACAACATCATAGGATGTGTAATTGAAGTCATATTTTAAAGCATGCATTACAAATTTAAAATGGAAACGCAATCTTTATGTGCAGTTTTTCTTATCATTATAGAAAGGCTAACTTGTGAAATTAAATTAAGTTGGAATTAGTGGTTATGAAGGCACATGAAGTTAGCTGAGCGCGCACGAGCGACTTTAGTGACAAACACAAAATTGTTGCCTTGGCCATTGAAACAAGTTCAACAACAAGCAGAGTGCGCGCACTAGGCGACGTGACTCTTGGCCGTTCTTCATAGAGATCCATTGTTTTCTAGTGATATTTTTGATACTAGTAATCCTGGTCGCCGTGACTTTAGTCACTCGTGCACGCACAGCCTAACTGATGAAAAAACAACGTTAAAATGCACAAATAAGTTGAAAGGAAAGCAGGCATACGGCCGTTTCAGATATTCCACTATCTCTTCAACAGTGTCAATATAGAAATATTTTGCTACATAATTAATTGTGGTAGTCATGTTTAATAACTTATAGCAAACATATTTTTTCTCCCCTAGCCAGAAATTAATGCTAAACCTTAAAAGTCTTGTCTAAAAATTCGGTACATCCATATCTGTATTTTTATGTATTATTTCTTACCAGTCTTTCTTTTTAGGGAGCACTTCAACATCTTACTTAAATTAAAATTACTACTTCATTATTAATCTACTTAATTAATTAAAAGACTAGATTAAGACTTAATTAAAAGACTTAATTAAAAGAAAAGATTAAGAAAAAGGGAATTGGGGAATTCATAATCATAGGACCAGCCTTGTTGGGCTATGAGCCTGTAGCTGGTCGTCAGTTTTGTATTTGTATTTGTATAAGACTGTATTTAACTAGGTGAATTATATGTGTCTCACCTTACTAACAAGTCTAAACTTGTTTAAACACGGATCAAAACTGGATTTATCCCGATCTTCAACTTAGGTAACAAAGTCGTAAAACTGCTTCAGAGGAAGGAAACTCACCCAAGAGAAACCGATAGCAACTTCAAGGGCCTCATCATCCAATCGCTAACTCTGCCCTGACAGGCTCGATGCTATCAAATTTCCGTTTTAATCCTCTCTCCCTCTATCGAAAAAAAAGGGTTTTTTTAACATCGCTCCAACGGCATGCATTACTCACGCTTTTAAAAGTAGTAGTCGCTCAAAAACTATCTATCATTTTCTCGTCCTTGATAGCACTCCATTGATCATGATAACACCACGTTTCCGAGCGTTCATTTTTTAGAGGACCTGTACAATAGCGACACGGTTGTTTCTGCCGCCGTCGACTTCTGAGGGTTGAATGGAAAATTGATTGCGATCGGGGCAGATTTCCGATGCTGGGAGTATCGTCTCGAGATTATTTGTTTTGGGAATGAGGAACATGCAATCCCCTGGTCCTGTTTACCGGATGTCTTATTTTATGGGGATCCATTAGTTTCCTGCTGTAGGAGATTTCTGGTTTTGTGGTTGAGATATTCCGCTTGCATGACCGGATTTGTTTATTGAAAGGAGGTGAAAAATTAAGCTTGGCACGAACTTGATATATTAGATGGTGCACGTGTGTTTTTGATTAGAAAAGTATGTTTTAATATTCGGCTTCCAAAGTTTAAGTTGAAATATAAAGTACCACATTTCAATAAGTTAAAGATAGGAAGGTGATAGGTCAAGTTTAATTAAAATATTAATTGTGTATCACTTTTAGAAAGCTTTTAAAACATTGTTATTATAATGATGAACGTTTGAAACTGTGTTTTCAAATATTAAAATAAAAACACTGTGGTGTAGTGATCAATTTTTATAACTATTGTCAAGGTATATTGGAAGGTCCACTCAAAAGCGAATGGATCAAACCCTGCATATTATTAATGTAGCATCTCTATTCCAAAAAAAAAGATTTTGGTGAACGGTTTCCAGTGAAAAACTTTTTAATTACTTATAGGTATGACATGTTCTTGGTATAAAGTGTTTGGATTCTTTTGAGGATTCCGAGTAAGCTCTTAGAATTTCTTAAAAATTCACAACTTTAAAAAAAGTTTTAACTTTTTCTATTTCGGATAAAATTGCAGTTACATCTGTCCAAACAACATATTATCCATCCCAATCACAACGACCGCAGAATGTTTTATGAAGTGAGTAAGTGGGAAGTGAGCTGGGTTTGTTGAGGATTGCTGAGTGATCCTAAAGGTTCTGCCTCAGCAGTTAAAGTGGGTCGGTGAACGATAGCAGGCAAAGGGGGGTGACTCCCTTGTATATCAAAAAATATATTTTAAAATTTTTCAGAATTAAGGATAGTATGTTATGCATTTTTTAACTTTCCTGTTGCAATCTGAACTGACAAAAATAAGAAACAAATACAAAGCTTTGGAAATCATATTGGAATAAGTGTATTTACTATCAGTTGTAAAAAATTTAAAACCGTAAACTTTTCATCAAAAAATCTGTGAGATCCTACAATAGCTCCAAATAAATAGAATGCAAATTCGTGTTGCTTAAACACATTTATATCACCCAAGTAAATGATTTTCTTTTACGACACAAAGGTTTCAATAAACCCTAGTTCGATTTAATCTAAATCTTTAATTATAACACTTTGCAAAAAACAAAAGACTGAAATTACTCTAAGATTTTATTTCAAATCATTTCAGCAAGGGTTTTTTTTTCACAAAAACCCGCAAAAAACCGAATGAAACTTTGTGCCATTTAGTCCCGAAGCCAATTACACTCTTAACATACTGCAAAATTTCCATTTCCTCGCCCAAGATATATTGCAAAGTTGTTTGCGCTTGCTCTTTCCGATACCAAAAAGCCCTTTACCCGAAATTGGTGGAACACGGTATTACTATCGCTTTGCCCAAACTTTAATTAAGATCCGAAACACTTTTTCTTGTGTTGGAAGAATCAGCATTCCCTCGCAATAAATTCCACTTATGCCTTCTTTTTTTTTTCATTGCCGATGTTAGCGTCGTCGTCATAAAAGATTTGGAGGCTTTTAATTTGAAACACGTAGCGCTGTTTCTTCCAGGGCATGGCGGAGATAAAAAGGGGGCTTTGTGCTTTATTTCGTTCTTTCAAGGGCCGATATATATTCAAAAGGCTTGATTGTCGTAATGCACGATTCCTCTTTCATTATCTTGTTCGGCATATGGAGAAGCCCTATTCATCTTGCTTGCTTATGATCTCAGTTACGTTATTTTGTGAGTCATTATTAATTAACGTTATATTGTGTGGAGTTTTAATGACAAATGATAATCCGATTTCTGAAATCAAAAGTGTGTTAATCATAGAAGCATCGATAGCTATTACTTACAAAATTCGAGAGAAAGATGAACATTCCATTGAATTGTTTTGTTTTGAAATAGTATAACCTGAAATATGGGTATATACACATAAGGTATTTCGTTTAATCGGTTTATCTGTTAGATAAACATTTGAACTGGATGTCTTTACGCGCAGTTACGCATCCAATAAGTATTAGAAAATATTAGACGGGTTTATTACATTTTTTATTTATCAACACTTTTAACATATATTTTATTTAATTCACAAATTAAGACCCTGATTATGAAATTTGTAACTGTATAATGTAATATAAGATAATAAACCCGTAAGAAATTTAAACATTAATTGAAGAGAAGTTTTGAAGTTTTGTATACAATATTAATACGAATTCATCAAAAGGTATCCATAGTGACTAAAATTATTACCGATTCGGTAGTAATAATTTAGGGAATTTCAATGAAATACATACTTTTTACATTATTTTGAAACACATTTCACCAAAACATGTACAGTTATTTTCATGAAAAATAAAGGAAATTGCCATAGAAAGTTAAAAAATCAAATATGTCTCCGGTCTCCATTTAGTATTCAAGTTCATAGATATAAATAACTCTCTAATACTTTAATTTATTCTTATTTATCTGAAGGAGTTGGCTGTCTTACTGAAGGTACTGAATTATTTAACAGTTTGAAAGTTTCATTATAAAAATCTAAACATTTTAAATTTTTCTCACAAATTCTGCTTCTTTGTTCATTAAATTACTTTATTTTTCTTGATTTCTTCTAGAACGCGTTCATCATAAATTCCTCGCATCCCTATTGATATATTCCAGATTCTCCAGTCTTTTACACGCTCAATATTTCAAAAAAAAAAAAAAACCATGGAAAAATTCCCCATCCTTTCTTCATAAATGAAAGATCGCAAAAGAGTGTGAAAAAGACGTGATGAGATTTCCTTATAATCCGTCCCTGTTGATTCTTTATTCGCAGCATGTTCAAATTGTTAGGACTATTTGCGCTCTCTAATTCGAACTTGGTCCTTCCTGGAAGCAAATTACTTTAAAATGCAAATCCGATGCTAAACGGAGTGAATACATATTGATTTTCCCTCCCACCTTGTTACTGGTGCTACTAGGCAAATATTTTGAGCACTACAGGGAAGTCCAAACTACTGCGAATCCGAGAAACAAGGAATTAATAGTGCTTCGTCACTTAAGATACCAAGGTTCGTTTATTCGGTTCTTTAAGTGTTACTTAACAAAAGTATCAACGCAAGTAAACTCTCTTAATGATTATATTACTTAATTATGCTTTGTTTGCTCCAGGATTTGGGAGTAGTAGTTGGAACATGAAATAAAAATTAATGAGGATAATTTGTTTATATTAGAGTTATAATCCTTCATAACGATTTATTAGCTCCTTAAATGTTCTGCTATGAAGTTTATTATAAATTAAGTACAAAAGGATAATATGAAAATATTCTTTCAAACTGGTTTATGCAATTATTTTATCTTATGCATTTATATTATTTCATTTTAAATTAATTTTTCTAAACAAAAAAAAGTGCTCCTATATAAGGTTTATTGCTACAAACTGTGGATTACTTTTATAATGTCTTTACTAATATACTTACATTTACATGCATTAGATGATATCACATTTCATGACAATAGAATATAACACACGCCATCACATTCAAATTTACTTTTAAATCTTCTATTCAGACGATTTCTCATTGTCCAAAGACTTTAGTATTTAGCACACGTTTTATTTAAGGTTGTCCCCGAATTGAAAACAATTTCAGCATTATGTTAAGTTATATAGACAATTGTTTCGTAAAGAGACGTTTTGTTAATAAGTCAATAACTATCCACTCTCAATGTTTGCTTCCAGTTCAAAATTCGATACATGTGTGAATACTAATATAATGATATTATTCGATAATGGGGGGGGGAGCTTTATTCCATTAGCTCTTTACATTGCAAATAAATATTCATTCTCATTAGGCAAACACATCATTTTCATCTGTCCATAATCTTTAAAATATTCATCCGCTAAACAAATAATGCAATTTTAAAAAGAAAACAAGTGTGTAAATTGTTGTTATGATTTCATATGTAACCACTACCATCATATTTCATATGTAAGTTATTATGTTTATTGTGATTTCATATGTAACTTAGACCATCCAACACAGTTTTGATGGTGTAAGGATATGAAAATCACTTTTAGACTTTTCCAGTTAATTTATAATTATGTATAACGCATGCATATTTTCTTCTCAAATGAAAACAAATTACATCTTAAGTAATTATTACTCCCAAAGAATATGTAAAAAGTTTTGAGAAATTATTAACTTTTTAACTTGAATTCAGAAAAAAAAATCTTTAGAAAATATGCTCTATATATATTGAAAGCCAACATTTTATGCCTAAACTAAACACCACTTCCGCATAACAAATTCATGTAAGTACATTTAATAAACACGAAAAGCCGAGAACAATTTGTTATCATTAAAGGGCTGCTATCGTTAACAAAAAATAATACCAAGATAGTGATAGTGTTACTCAATTTACTTCTCAAACTATCATAAATCATTCCACTACCTTCCCAGCGAACCATTAATTTCAGAGGAACAAATGTCTAAGGACTAACAATATCATAATAGAGTTACTCGGGTACGAAAGTGGATCGGTGGAAACAACTACATCCACTAGAGCTTGTGGACTTTCATGCATCATTCTAAGGTGCTGTCAGCAATGGGAAATGAAGTACTATGGAATGTTGAGGAGGCAAATCTCCAAGGCGTAATTTGAAAATTCGCAACTTGGAGAGAAAGTGTGGAATTCTTTATGCGTTTTCTTCCATCATGAGGGTTTTCAGCAAATTTAATAATATGTAAGGAGGTCGAGGATAATGTATGAAAGTATAAATTCATCATAATTTAGTTTATCTATTTGTACATTGATATTTGGGTTTTGTTTGGGAGTCTTAATAAAAGTTTGGAAAATTTTGAATAGCTAGCTAAGATAAATGTTTTATGTTAGAAAAGTTATTTTTTTTCGAGGAGAAATAATTAGTTACAATATATAATTATAAAGTATTCGTGACACATTGTAAACACTATTCAAACAGAAAATGTTAAAGAGGAGTACAAAAACAATTAATAACTTAGTTATTTACTTCTTTAGTAAATTTTCCAAAAAGTACATAGACACAATGTTAAAGGCTTGCATAGTTTGTTTTCAGTTTGCTTATAGTTATTATTTTTACTTAATAAACTAGGTTTATTGTGCTAAATAAAAAAAAAACGTAATATGGGCAAAGTGATTAATCGGGCATTATTAATAATGCCCGAAGTGGAGGCGGGCAAAATGATAAATTTCATTCATAAATTCCACTGAATTTATCACATTGCCCGGGCATTATAAATAATGCCCGGATTTATCACATTGGCCGTAACATATATACTTGTAATTTCCTTTTAGAAACTTGTTTTACTTTTTTTTGTATTTTACACTTTTTAGCAAAAATGTAGAGTTTTTTGCATATATGATATATTTTAGCCGACATTCAAGTAGAATTCCAGAGTACCAGAAGAAAAAACAATACTTAACTTTATTTGAATTGATGGGTTGTATTTTTTGGATAAAATACATTCACAAACTAAAGTTTCACAACAAAAGTTTAAAACTTAACATTTTTACCATAAACGTTACATTAACTTAACATTATTCATTATAATAGTATTAACAATATAATATAAACGAATCAAAATATATATAAAACAATGATAAAACGAAACCCGAATACTAGTGAATAAATATCTTTCTGCAACCAGAAATCCTCTAAGCAATACCCTCGTAAACACAGATTGTAGGACACATCCCAAGGAATTCAAATGTCCTTTAACACGGATCTATAGCTTTCCGAGATGTCCAGAATCTTTCCAGATCGTGACCGGAATCGCAGGAGATACGATCACTCCTTCCCTATGAAAGTGTTTCGCCCTTCAACCCGAACCCGAATCAAGATTGAACCAACCTTCTGAAAGAGATAGGTTTAGATCCCTATCACGATCCCTCTCAGTCCAAGAGATCGGATTTGACCTTAAATCCCTTGATGCTATTCAAAGGTTCTATTGACAACTGAAAGTGCTACCGAACGAAAGGTGTTCTGAGATATCTTGATGTCTCTATTAGGATTTAAAGGTTCTGCTATAGGATTTATGGTGTGACAATGGCGGTTTTAGTTTAGGAACGGTTTTTATGTGGTTGTTGTTCGGTTACATTGAATATTTTATTGAAATAAGTGGGATAAATATTATTATTAACATATTTTTAGTAAAATATTGTGTAAAAATTTCACAAATAAATGTAACTAAAATTTCATTTTTTATTGCAGGGAATATTTAATATTTTACTTATGTTTAGTATCAGGATAAGCTAACGTAAAAACAATTTTTGTGTGATTTTTTTTTTTTTTTTTTTTTTTTTTTTAGGAAACACTTTACCCTCTTTTATCCTTATAATACTAACTGGTGAACAAAACCAATCCGGACAATTAAAAATCCCAGTAAAAAGCAAAGCTAATCTTTAAGTAATTAAGTAAGCAGATTTAATGTTTATTACAATATAAAACACTACCTATGTTTTTTAACACATTTGTAGCGTTATTTAAAACACATTATGAAAATAACTTTTCACATAATTTTAAACACGTGTGATGTTTGAATGAAGCATTGCCATGTCTACAAATCTGATTCGGATGAACGAGGGCCGGATAAACGAAGTTTTAAATTTACAAAAACCTCCAATCTATTAAAATTGTGCGTTTATTCTGTTACTTAAACAAATAACATGAGTATAAGTTTCATATGGTGATAACACACTCACGTAGAATAAACGCATGCGTGTTATCTCGCAAATACGTTTATTTATTATGCATTGCGTGGTGACGTATTGTATGTGTCAGGTGACACCACGAATTTATGTAGTAATGCAATAACATTTATTACAGTTATCCCCACTCGTAATAAACGTTATAAAGTGCAATTTTTCCACCAGTATACAACTTATTAAATACTCGATAGGTTTGCTTATCAATTCGACTTTAAGTATAAATTTCAGTGATATTCTGTGAGTTAAAATAAAACAGCCCATTTGGAATATATTTATTTTTTCTTCCTTTTCATCTGACATCTTATAACAAGCTGTTTTCCTTTCTCAGGGGATACATTACGAAAGTCGCAGGAAAATAAAACTCCTCAACTAGCGAGACTCCTCAAAATTAAGCTCCTCTCTGCCTCCTCTTAAGTCCCGCTCCTCACGAGATGAATAGCACGACATATTTCCCTCCCTTCCCTCCTCATTTCTCATTGTTACCAATAGACCATCGCAAAAGCTCTTGTTCAACTTCCCTTTCTATTTGTTTCCCGAACACGCCTTCCCTAAGTAGAATACAAAAGCTGCGCCGCGGAAGAAACGCGTAGAGAAAAAGGTCAGAAATAACGTCGACGTCAGCGCGAAAAAGAAGAGGGTAGAAATAACTGCGAGAGAGTTTCCCTTACTTCACTTCTTTTTTGTTATTCTTCGTAATAAAAGTTTAGCATACGAAATGTAAACGGTATTAGTATTCAAATGAAGGATTTCGCGATGCATTTCTCCCGATTTCTTCGTCCCCGGGATATTCCATGAATAGTTCAATCTAGGAAGTATTGATTTGGTTCAGCTGTGAAAAAAGGGGGCTGGAAAGAACACGTTTGGGAATGTTTGTGCTGGCTCTCTTTTACGTCAAGAAAGGATAGTGTGTCTTGGTGAAATATAAACCTGGGTATTTCTCTGCAATTAGAAACACAGAAGGGTGTATTGGTTTTCTGACTTGGTACATATAGGAGTTTCGGGATGATGTTTGTGTTGTTTGAAGAAGTTTTGGAGCTTCGCGTGAAAGGGGGGATTTCTTAAAGGAATTTCTGTTCTTCAAATTCTTGTGGATGAGGGAAAGTTTAAAGGAATCGTGTTCTGGTTTTCTGTATAAATGCCATAAAAGGTTAATATTATGTTAATGTTATAACAGAATTCAAACAATCATAATTTAAAAACATACTATTGAACAAATAAGAATCAAAAACCAATAATTTAGACGGATTTATGACTATTTATTTGAAACAATTGACTTATTTAGAGGGATTTCTGATCTTAAAAGAGACACTGGGAATTTTTACAATGAATTTTAATTAATGAATTTTTAATTATGAAATTTAGAAGCTATGTTGTTTTTATTCAATTAGCAAATTAATCAAATATTTATAGTTGCAATCTCCATTTTATCAGATATTGTACAATGAACAAAAATTATAACTGCTTAGTAAATATTTTATAAAAACGAGTGAATTGTACTTAAAAATTATGTTTAGTAATGAATAAAACAGGAAGTTCTACGAACTAAAAGTTACCACCCACTAAACCCCTAACGAGAAAAAAATGCTTGAAACAGATCATTAAGTTATACATTTCAAAAAATGTAAAAGTATTGTATCTGAAAAATTTTAAAATTTCATTACCTATATTTTTTAATAGCTTCATTTCCAAGGTTTTACTTAATTCATCCAAAAAAAAATATATTATATATATATAAATATATAAAAAATATTTTGTTTAGTTACATCAAAAGTGTATCAATGTTGTCTTCATAATAACATATATTATTTTAAGTAACTTCTTTCTTCTACTTTTCTTGATTTTCATTAAAACTTTTAACATGTTTCTAAACTTTAGTAAATTTATATCACTTTTCTTAAAATGAATATGAGTTTCCCTTAAATATTTTTTTTTGTATGACAATATTTCCATTTAAATTCTTATCACACATATGGAAAAGGTTGGAAAAGTGAAACTAAATTGAAAAATATTTTGTTGTTGTAGTACTAATTATTATGTGATACCATCAAGCTATACGTATAACTTAAAGTTCCACGAGTAATATTGACAAGCAAGTAATATTGAAAGAAATGCCTTTCGTGATAAAAAAAAATGTTTAAAAAACTTATTCATAAAAAATAAACTAATTTTTTCTGAAAATTTTAAAAGAAAATAGTGAGAGAATCGCTAATTTTGAATTATCCATCACGATTGAAGTTTAAAGAGAGAAAATTTTATTAATTAAAGGCAACAGAACTTGAATTTCACCAATGAAGGATAAACTTTTTTACTAACGAAACTAGTAGTTTATAGAGAAAAATTGTGTCTTTACTAACCAAGGGCGTTGAGAGACAATCTGAATTAATTGATTTGAACATTGTAGTTAATGTAATGAGTAATTCAAAGTTTTACTATGCAATTACATTTTTTCAAGTTGATTAAAGACAACAATTACTATAGGAAAAATTAATTTATCCAATAATACCGTACTTATTTTATTGGAAATTTGTATCCAAACCAAGAAATTAAATCATTCAATAAATCATTATGGCATTTCGTAATTAAGTATTTGATACCTTGCGAGCTTTTTTTACATTCAAGATTGATTTATCAATACTGTGGGAGCGGGTTGAATTTATCTTTCAGTACATCTTAATTAATTTCAATAAAAGAAGAAAATACATGTTAACTACCTTCCAAGACATTGTGAAACATTTTTACTTCATCTAAGCATATACGACAACCATGCATTCACCAGAAAAAGAGTTATACGTAGGAATTGATTAACTTAGTCATCTTTTTCATAAGGTTTCAATCTTATTTACATGATATAAAAACAAACGTCTTTTAAAGCTAAAATATATCGGAAGAATACCAAACTGATTTTAATTCCATATAATCATCAAATTATTTTAAGAAATATATAAACCATCGTCTTAATTATTGCGAAATTAATTCTTGTCATATTTTAAAATGTACCTTCAAAATGTTTTTCAAATTAGCACAATATATTTTTATGAAACTAACCATCATTAATAGAAATAAAAATTTTAAAAATTAAAAGACTTTAACCTCTATTAACCTATAGGGTAACCATTAAACCTAAAAGTTAAATTTTTTATTTAAGTCTTGTTAAGTTATCTAGTTAAATAATTTTTAAATAACCGAGGGAAAAGGGCAAAAAATATTATGGAATCAAATAAAATCATGTTTAAGTACTAAGTGCATTCATTATACCGCTCTTCAAGAAGTTAGGAAAAAGTAATTAAAAAAATCCTATTATCTTATGTTTCTTTTTCCTGTTTAGCTCAGAAATTAAGCATTTATTTTAAGAAAAGGAAGCCGATCAAATTAAAGGTTTAAACAAGAAATGTTTGGATTAATATTGCTGATGTGGTTGTTATAAAACCTTAAAATAAATTAGATTTTTTTCCAAGATCTTTAACACTAGAAGCTCCGGGTAGCTCGGGTAGCTACAACCCTCAAAGACGGTCATATTGACGTTACGCTTTTCTATGCATAATAATGTTCTTTATGACTTTGCTATTGCTTTTGATACATTGAGAAAACATTAATAACAACAATTATGTGATTTATAAACATTTTTTTTATTTTATATTTTGAAATCGGTTGTTAAAGAAAGAAAACTGATTATTCATTTACATTATTCTCACAATCAATGCGTTATTTCCTCTGAAGCATTTTTAGCGCATTTTTCACCCACACATATCTTTTACAATTACTGCACATATCAGATGTTTTATTCTGACCTCACTTTGTGACTTTTGGCATGGGCGACGTTTTTTTGACATTATTAATCTACTAGCGTCAAGCTCGCGCAAAAGGGGTCGTTTAGAAAATATATTACATACCTGTAGGATTCTGAACATTGTTTATCATAATAGTTGCTTGAGGACTATCATCTTCACTCTCACTGCTTTCACTTACAGGGTTTGTTTTTATTTTGGGGAGGATCTATTACTCCATTCTCTATCGATGCATTTGACATGCTACCCTCAGATTCATTTTCAGAAATTTTGTTTATTCTGCGAAAATTTCCTCTTGTGTAAGATATCTCCTTCTACGAGACATTTCGAACAATTCTGTAGGCCAAATGATAATGAACTCGAAATTTAATCTGAGCGCGTTTCAATGAATCGACTATCATATATTATCATCAAAAGAAGTATCTTGACTAAATTATTGCGTAAATGTATCTTTCCCACGTAAAAAAACCAGATAAATCATAGTAGTTTGGATTGAAATGAATTTTATTTCTTCTCTGGAAGAAGGAAATAATAAATCTTTCCTGGTAATAATGGTAAAAAGAGCCTGGGAAACATCAAGCTTTTAGTCAGGAGGTTTCTTGAAATACGAAGATATATTGATCGTTTACATCTGCCAAACCATGAAAAATAATATGAATTTGTTCAAGGACTCGTGATATAAATCTAAGAAAGCATAGAAACCATAATTTAAGCGATCACTGAAGAAAGAAACGCGCAAAACGCCTGAACGTCAAAATGACGTTATTGAGAGTTTTAGGTAGTTCTCTTAATATCTCTGGAACGCGTCATGCGAACTGAACCAAATTTGAACGACATGAATAACAGCATAAGTTAGGAAAAGTCATAAAAGCACAAGTGCGTATCTCAAATACTTTTGAAAATATTTAGATTTAAAAACGCAAAACCGTCAAAATGACCGCTCCAGAGCTTCTAGTGTTAAAGAATGACATAGAAAGAAACATAAGACATTGAATAATATTGACTTTTTAGTATTTTTTAATTATTTCATATTTTTATAACCTGTAGTTAATAATTATTTCTGAACTTAATAAATCTTAAAAATAGTTAGAAAAAATAGCAATTTTAGATGATTTTAATTGCTTTTCTCATTATTTCAGGTTTAATTTTACAAAAGGAAAGCATTTTAAATCCGATGTTCCTATTTTTTTTTTTTACTTTGGAATTCTATTTGTTTTATTTGTGGTTTTACCTACTACTTTTGTACATACAAGGTGAAATATTTTTTTAAAGGGATTATACAACTTTTTTTTTAGAAAAGAGCATTGTCATTATTTACAGATTAGGTTGTAAAGCATGGAAAAACCCTAATGTTTTGAAATTGATAGCTATCGAAATTATGTATGAAGTTTTTTTTTTGTGGAGAGTTCCATCCATTTTGATATAATCGATGAATTATCATAATGGATTCTATTTTAATCAATCTAAACATACTAACGTATATAAATTTCAATATTTTCCCTTATAGTTCAGAAATATACTAAAATACTTCAAAAATTAATTTGAAAAACTAAAAAATATTTAAAAAATACCCAGTTTGCTGCAATCTAATTGATTAAAAAAAGAAAATTTTACACTTTTAGGTAGAGTTGCTTTGAAATTTACTGTATATTCTACTAAGAACTGTTACGAACGTGGAACCTAACTTTTAACTCCAATTTATTTACTCAAATTAGCCGGTATATAACCGATTAACTTCCTAGAACACAATAACCTCTCTTTTAATCACACACGACACCATTAGTTTGAATACTTGCAAAAAAAAAGTTTGAAATATTTTAATTAAAAAACATTTTTTTCTCCCAATAAATTACAGCAAACCACGATTAAATTTTCATTCTCGTCAACTTTTTAATTGATTTTCACTCAGTCAGTTCTTTTTTATTTATATCGTGCATTGATTCCCAGAAGGGGCCCAAACCCCATAAGACCATCTTTACACCCAAGAAAATTATTTTATTACTTTTTACTGTGTGATGGAATTTGTTGACATTATATCAAAAACCACAAACTCACACCTACTAATCATCTCAATTGAATGGGTTGCCCTTCAGAACTCATATAAGACATAAGGACACCCACATAGGACACACACGAATAATTTATGAATGTAAACCAAAAAATCCTTCACCAAGACTTACACTAATTCCAGCCTACGAAAATACATACTAGCATTTAAGAACTTAAATAAACACTCAGGCTTATTAGAAATTGTCAGACATCTTCAACGTCAACCCTCTCTTTTTTTTATCGTCCCAGGCGATACCTCCCCTGAAATGAAGTGAAGAAGGAAAAATCGATCCACGAGAGCATCGAGGTCCCCATTTATTAATGATGGTTGATGAGCTAAGCTGTCAACTGATGGCTTCTCCAGTGTGATTAAGGGGACTTTTTGTTTTGGGACGGTGAGAAACCGTCAAATTGTTGGGCATACTTTTATTCCGGCAATCAGAACCGGAGTCCGGAAACCGAGTGGGTGAAAAAAATGCGTTAGGTTTCTGAGTAATTACTTTCCAGATTAAGTGCTTGCATAACTTAGAGATTATGTTTGAAACCCTTTAAAGAGAAAATGAATTACTGGTGAGATTTACGGGTGAAGTGTTCGGGACGAATGCGCTATGTTAGCGGAAAAAAACTTTTTTATAATTATGCATAAGTGAAGTGCGCTCGAGTTTATTCGCATAACAATTTTGAAAAGAGTTTAGAGCGCATCAAAGAATATTTTGACAGTTTCATTTGTGATCCAACATTTCCAAACGGGCTTAACACATGAGTTAATCTATTATTTTATATTTTCAATGGATTTCATCAACCAAATTTTATAACTATTTTGGGAAAAAAATGAAACAATTCTTAAAGTTTTTTTTTGTCTCAACATTTATTGTAAAAGAAGTTTTGCAGTTTGAAAAACCAGCATCACACACCTTACTTACATTTGTAACCAGACGTAGTATATGATCAATCTTTCAATCAAAAATAAGCCGATTCTTAACTGTAGAAAACACAATACTATAAACCACCAAACAATTTTGTCAAAAGGGGTTGGTGATAATTAGGTGCATTATACTGCATTTGTTCCAACTGTTAGATAATAGTCGCAGGTTCGTCAGTGGTGACGTAGATTTGTATTTTTAGAAACCACTTAGTGTCTCATTAGAATAATTTTTATGCTACTTTTCCTTTCAATTGAGCTGAATGAATCCGTTTATGAAACCGGAATCTATTTTTGAACACATCTATTTTAAGAGATATAAATTTACTCCAACTTTTATCTATAATTGAAAAAGAGAGAAACAATGTAGATCAATATTGTTGGATACAATTTAATGCAACCCCTTGTTTTATATTTTTAACTCAAAGATGCTACTCTAGGCAATAAATTAAACTTTATGGCAATAATTTATGATAACAAGCATGAGCCAACCATAGCGTATTAAGATTTAGTTCTTAAATTTTTAGAAATTGTGCAAGTGTGTAGGTATATATAAAAAATATAAGTACAAAAACTATAGCAAAAGAAACTTACTGTATAAAAAGTCTATTTTATATAACAGGTACAAAAAAACAGCACCCCCCCCTACAATTTCTGAAATAAACAGTCTTTTTATAGTAATTCCTTTACGTTAACACTCAGTTGCATTTTATGCATTCTTGAGATAATCTTATACTCTTAAAACGTGATTTACAGTCAGAAACCTTTGAAATGTTTCCGCGTGTATAAGAAAACTTACAATTGCTGAGAAATCTGAAGTACTCTTTAAAACGTAAAACAAAAGTTTCAAGTTATTGGAAAAACGTTTGACAGGCGGATTTTTCTTTTGAAATAAGCCTTTCAAATATAAAGTTAGATTATGCTTTTTATGTGAATAAGTAACAAAAAAATTGAGTATTGCAAAAAAAGAGTTCTTAGAAATCCTTTTAAAGTAAAGATAAATAAAAAAACAGTGTTTTGAAATTTATTAAGATTGATTTTGTGCATTTTATTTGTGAATAATTGTTAGGAAATCTATTTATTTAAATTAAAGAGAAAAAAATTCGAAAAACATTAACTTTATATACGTAGGTGCTTTGTTTTAAAAGTGACAAAGAGTAACACTGATTATAGGTTACATTTTAATTACTGTATTTATAGCCCTCATGCATAAACTAAAGCAAACAAAATTTTAAACATTTTATCTTATTTTAAGTGTATTAATTTGAAGGTTCTTAAGAAATCTTGATAAATAAAATACTTCCGATTAAATTATTTAGTTTTATTTATGTTAAGATATCTCACACTGGCAAAAAGGCAAAAAAAAGCAAGTAGTAAAATTTGTTTTTAGAAATATAATTGCGTTCTTTTTTTTTCCAAATTTTCGCCAACGATTTTTGATATATCATAGAATGTTGTTAAAGTCAAGTGTTTAATGTTTTAAATCAAGCATATAATTTAGTTTTTAAGACGTTTAAATAATTTTGTACATGGATACAAAAAGTATACCTATCCTTATATTATTTAAAATCCTAATGATATGATATATATATGATATATATATATATATATATAACTCATCTATGAATTTTAGAATTTAATCTAGATATTACTGCAAACTTGAAGCAGCGCCAATGCTGCATGCAACAAGAGCATGAATATAATTAAATGCCACCATGCTTCTGTTTGGTACCCCTGATGAAGTGACAGAGGTATGGTGGACTTTATTAATAATTTGCTGCATGTTTTATATATATATATATATATAGTATAAATGTTACGGTCAAAGCGATTAATCGGGCATCTCTCATATAAAAGCCCACGTCACTCACTGACTCACTGACTCACTGACTCACTGATTCTGGAACGCTCGCACACTATGATGCCATCTCGCAATAATAATCATAATCATCAGAAAAATATAAAAGCCCACGTCACTCACTGACTCGATGCCATCTCGCAATAATCAGAAAAATAAATAAATAAAAGTAATTAAAATTTTAAAATAATATAATAGCTTTTAAATAAATATCTTTCAAGAAAGTTGGTTTACTTAATAAAGGTTAAAAAGTTACTTTTAGGGAAGTTGGTTTCTAATTCAACAATAATAAATTATTAAAGTTAAACTTCTTATTTAATGTATAATTAATAGGAACTTGAAGTAGTAACGAGCGAAGCTCGCATAAAAGGCTAGCCTAGCTGTAAGACCCGGCTTTGCCGGGTCGTAACAGCTAGTTATTAATAATGCCCGAAGTGAAGGCGGGCAACGTGATAAATTTTATTCATAAATTCCATTGAATTTATCATATTGCCCGCCTCCACTTCGGGCATTATTAATAATGCCCTATTTATCACATTGCCCGTAACATAAATACTTGATTCTCGAAACTGCAATATACATACGGTAAAACCCTCAGTAAATTAACATTTCACTTTTAATTATTGATGACATCAAAGAAATATACTCACAAATTAATATAATTTAACACATTTATTTATAGCAGGGATATTCAAACATTTTATAACCAACACCCACTTGTGTATCTTTGTTCCATAAAAGTATAATTTTCTAACCCCCCACATCAGTTCCTCTGTAAAGTTTAGGAAGTTACATAACTTATAAAATTTATGAAGCAAAGTTACAGCAAGTTAAAGCTTATTCCCGGCAACTTCATGTTGAACGCTCCCAAAGAGTTTAAAGATTATATCTTCATTTAGTTTCCTTTTCGTTCGGGAAATTTGTGTTGAGATGATATAAATATAAATGGTATTACGAAAGGTTTATTTTCAGACATTTAAATTTTTAAGGATGTAGGTTGGTTTTTTCATTTATTAAAAAGTACTAGGATTTCAATACTTTTACTCAGTATCGGGCAAAACCTTTACCACTCACCTCGGAAGATGAAATAGAGCATTTTCAATCACATGACTCGGACCTAACAACGGCCTTAGCAACAGAAGGGTTACAGTTTTTTGCCCTACAGAGGTTAACAGTTACAGAAAATGACTAGCCGTGGAATTCTTCTATTGGAGAATTTGCAATCACGTGATCCCATACCTAAAAACCACCTTAACAACAGATAAACAACGGCCTTAGAAACAGTTAAAAGCCCTAAAGAAGATACACAGTTAAAAGAAAAATAATCGGTTGCGACGTCACCTGAAAACACTCTATGAGGGGTGGGAAACAGATTTGACTACCAGTGTTTTAGGATTTAAATTTTTAAAGTAAACTAATTTTTACTTATATTGCCTTATCTTAAAAAAGTGATAATTTCGTTCAGCTTTTGGGACGTACATTTCATTCTGAACCTTTCAATTATTCGTGATAGTAATTTTGAAAGGCATAATATTTTTTAAAAGGAATTAGGGAAAACATTTTTCTATGAAAAGAAATTGTTTTACTTTTTATTTACCTGGAAATAAAACTACCATGTTTCTTTGATCTTATAATTCTCCTACCTCCAAAGACCTTTCTGAGGAGATCTTTTTATTATTATATTCCTCGCTTACCCTTTCATAATTTTATAATAAATTTCCCAACATCATGAATGTAAGAACCCCATACATCTCTTTAACTAATTTTCGCTTCCCACTTATTTTCCCAACGCTTCTTTAAGACTTGAAAACCCCCGTTTTCTCATATCTATAACATTACCGAACATTACCTCCGGGTGTATTCAATTTGGCTAATGGACTAGTCTGTCGATGGACTTTTTAAGGTTCTCCTGTTTTTTTGTTTGCCTAAAGATAAAACTTCTGACTGTTTGAGTTGAACGAGGGGATGATTCAACATTTATGAAGTATGCAATATTGTTCAACCATTCTTCGAAAAGGATTTTTCATTATTACTTTTCAAATATTAAAGTATGTTGTAGTAAGTTAATTATTCAATAAAAACCAAACTATGAGTAATCTGAAGTAAACATTTAGCATGTTTGTTTTGATTGAGGTTTTCCATTTCAATAAACTAGTTCAAAAATTTATCCCTTATTATTTAATTAAATGATAAGAAAATAAGAGTAGAATGAAAAATTGAATGTTGCTTTTAAAATCACAGTTTGATAAATTAGTGATAAGGAGTCTAACAAAACACATATTACGACCCTAGAATTTATATTCTTAGCTTTCAAATTTCTGTCATTGTATTAAAAGTTAAGTCTGACAACAAGCATGTCATTTAATACCTTTAAACTTTAGTTATTTAGAGACATTTTCTGGTTTAACTCTTAAACTCTTTTAATTAAGTTTATATTTCTGATTTAATTAAACTTCATTCAAACTAACTTAAATAAGTAAGATTTACAGAAACAGTTTTTTAATTGAAAAGTTTCCGCAACTTTTGGATTAGTTTTACCAGTAAATGCTCTTAAATTCCTAAATTAACTAATCTTCTTATCTAACGGACTTAAGCAAAGTAACTTTATCTGACTGAATTATTGATGTTTTGTTGAATTAAGTGATTGGAGTATATGAAATCTAACTCTCCAAATTTAGATATGTGTGTGTACACGGCAAACTCTCCGCACAAAAATAAACACACTACAAACACTTAAAAAAACACTTTTTTGTCCTCTTTGTCACTTTGTTAACAATACGTAAGGGGACTTAAAGGGAAATTGTTTTTTCTAATAACAGGATTTTCTTTTCTTTTAAGGTTTTAAATTATCTTTTTACTTCATACTAATTCTATTTAGCCCAAAAAGCGAGTTCAAAAATTTATTTTATAAAAAATCAAAACAAAATGCCCGAAATTTAAATCGATACTCCTCCCTTAATATAAGTTATTTTGACTTGGTTTTTTTTCTTAACATAAATCAAACATAAATCGTCCCTTGTAGGCATGGAAATGTAATTATCTATAAAAGTTTCTGAAAAAAAAAACCTATGAAATTTGGCATCTTTTTCGAAAAAATACCCTAAGTTTCCACTTTAATGATCCGTAAAAAAATTGTAATAAATATATTATAAAATACATGCCTGAGGATGTTAAACAGGTGTTACTGATAATGACTACAAAGTTTGAAGTGGTTTGGATGATTAGAAAAGAAGCCTTTAGATTTTAAACTTTAAAAACCTTAATTTCATACCTTGTTGTCAAACCTTGTTTGTTAAACAGCCGTTTAAAGATAAAAAACTAGGCTTCTTAAGCCTATTTAGGCCTCAGAAACCTCAAAATTTTTAAGCTTAGAATCCCCATATCATTATGAAACTTGGTAGGAATAATTCTAAGGGTACTATCTTCACTTTTATTGCAAACCTCAAATTCGATATTTTGATCAAATTTTGGTACTGAGTCCCCTTAAGTTGTGCTGTGAGTGATAGTGCTCTGAATTATGTTTGAAAGGGTTAAAAGTGAACTATTCGGAAACTATTCAGAACTGTTCAGAAACGTGTTCTAAAAAGTGAAGTAAAATAATTTTTGGATCTGACTTCATAAATGGATTGAAAATACTATTAGAACACGTTTTCTATCACGGTAATTTTCCAGCAATGCTTATTCAACACTGTCTTTTACTCATACTACATAATCGCAACATAACAGCAATACAACAATAACGCGTTTGATTAAAAGTGTTCATTATTTCATTAACTTAGCTTTATCAAAAGCGTTTGACGCATTCGCACTGTAGAAAATATGTAGGTAAAACATTATTTGCCAAAGAACAAGTCAATTTAATTTTTAAAACTTAAAACAACACAGAAAAGGGATAGACATAAACATAAAAGTCGAGAAAAATTATATATGTTTGCTCTAGTAAAGTTTCAATAATAAACTGGGGATCACAGCATTATTCAGATCGCTTTTACAACTCAATTTAGCGTTGAGCATGAACGAATACAACAGTGAGCATTTATCACTTAAAACAGTTGTACCCCAGCCATTTTGCTGGAGACCATTAGTCTTGTAGATTGTTCACTAGAGGGAAGTAAAATGGCGAAGCAGTCGACCCGAGACAATTGACGATTCTTTCATTTACAGAGGGAAAAATCCCAATTGTAATTATAGAGAATATTGAGCTCCCAATGCGTAAATCAGTCTAAATTTTGTGAATCGATATTTTTTTTCTTCAGCAACATTCGACAAATTAATAATAAAATAATAATTAGGGTTAAAATACATTAAACGTAGAAATCTCTTTAAAAAGGAGTTTAAATCGTTAAGTAATTACAAATTGTCTGACATATTTTAAAAACAAATAATTGAAACAATTTAAATGAATTCTCTTATGAACACCCACGTATTCATTTTGTAATTTTTCTTTTGTTGTGAAAAAATAAGCAGGCATCCTTAAAGTTTTTTTTGTAACACTTTGTGTCAGTAGATTAAAAATATTCACTTAAATCATTTTTAAAAAATATTATTTCAATTTTAAATCTGTCAAATATCTAAAAAGTAAAAATGAAGAATTTCTTGTTATCTTTTTTTACTTAATAAGCATTCTAAAGTATCATAATTAAATATTTTGAGTAAATTTTAGTTATTCATTCAACAGGATATATTTTTATTGATATTCCATGAGCTTTTCTTGTTTGAAAATACACATTTCTTTCGTAAAAGGAACTAAAAGCTGCTTTTCAGTTTTTACGCATACATTTTTTTTTGCATAAACTAGATTTTTTAATTTAGCTGTCATGAAAATTTCCGCTTTTTTATTTGTTTACGTTGAATCATTTCCCAACTTTTGGAAATAATAAAAGTTTTTAGAGTTTTCATATTTACCAATTTCATAAGACTTTTGTCATAAAAATGAACTTAAGAGCATCAACCCTGTGATATGTTTCCCCGACTAATATTTGTTTCATAAAACGACTAATGATACATTTGTATTTAAATCTGGGTTACATGATTTCAAAACAAGACTGATTGACTCTGAAGCTTTATTAAAAGTACAGAAATAGAGTCAGCCTGTTTTAGATACCATGTATGATCCTTGCTCTCTTATGGTACCACATAATTAATTTCTGTGTTTATATGTGATTTTGTGTTTATTTTGTGTGTTACGTAATAATTATTGTCTTTATTTCTGTCGATCTTTACTTTTTTTTTACCTTTACTACCATTTCAACTTCAGATAACTCTTCTTTTCTTTTCTAGCTTCCTTCATAATCTCGATTCTCATTCTTTCATAATCGATTTTCACTGCTACAAAAATCATAGATATTTTTAGATTCATTCACACATAAAGAATCCTTCAAACTCTATAATGTCCTCAACCGAAACTTTCTCGATATTACTCTAAAACCGTCCTTCCCTTATATAGAATCAACGAATGCCTCTAAAAAGGCAACTGTTGAAGCATAGCGTAAACCAGCTGTCTGAAAACGTCGTCACCGTCATTCCCAAAAAACACCGCGACCAAAAGAAATCCTTCAGATGTCGGTGTTCGATGAAGAAGCTGCATTCATATTTGGGAATTTCCTCTCCCTCCGTTCTTGGAACTAAAACGATGGGATTGACGTTGACAAACGACTTTTAAGAAATGTGCTACTTTCATGAGTTTCTTTTAAGATAGCGCTTCGGTGCTACGACTCTGAGCTCATAGAAAAACGATATTTCAAAGTTTGTCTGAAAAACACTCTTTTTTTTGTTATTTTTATGTCTTTTTTTCAGCTCTTTATCTTTTCGAGATCTAATTTTAGATTTGGAATTCAAAACGCTTTCCAGTTTTTTGTGGTTACATTAATTGCAGTCTTAAAAGGTCTTTCATAAAAATCTCTTTGGAAAGATATGAATCTGAAATATTTTTCTCAGCTTATTTTGAATAAAAAAATGTGTTACATTGTTTTTTTACAATGTTCCCAGATATTGTCAAATTATTCGTTATTTATTATGAAAATACTCTTCTGTAGTTTCCAGTTTGACGAATCGACAAAAAATTACACACAAATTAAAAACACGTACATGTTATAATATTTACAAAGTTTAACGATAGTTTGGATCATTTGTGTTTCATCTTGTAATGATTAACCTATTTCTTTTAAATTTTAATTAATTTAATAAAAAATTATTTTATTTAATTGGCTATATGTGGAATGTGGAATAAAAATCTTGCATTTGCTTTCAGACTTATTATATATTTTAGATGAGTTTTAATCAGCGTTCGAAATTGGGGTGTTTTGCTGGTCCGGGACAACTAAAAAACGGCTCGGACCAGTGGGATCAGAAAATCACTGGTCCGCTGGACCAGGGAATTTTTTAACAGAACCCTAAATGTGGCGATATGGGTTAGGGAAGCCCCTGGCGAAAAAGAAAAAAAAATGATTGAATATGATGTATTAATTTTTAACATTATACTATTTGGTACTCACATTCAGTGCAATAGTTTACTTTATAATATTTAAACCGGTCTTTTTTAATTTCTCGGACCAGTGATTTTTGTTGCGGACCAGTAAGATTGGCAAAGCACTGGTCCGCAGGACCAGTGAGTTTTTTTTCCCAATTTCTAACGCTGATTTTAATGTTCTTCCCCAATCATTTATTACTAATTTACTTTAAAACCTGAAGCGTTCTATGGATGAAACAAAGTAAAATATTTCCGAGAGAATTTGATTGAATTGGCATGCAAATAAGCAATTTTTCAAATAAAAATATAGCATAAAAAAGCTATGTATTTTATTAAAATCAGAACCTCAATTAATACACTATGTCTGAAATAGGTAAACATTTACTATAAATTTGAAAAGATACATAAAATAGTTTTTTTTTAATTTATATATGATAGAATCTTGTAACTAACTATAATAATTACTACGTTTGTTTTTTATCAATTTCAAATGCCGCACGACATTTGGACAAACAATTCCCTTCTTTAGTATTTTCTACAAAAAATACTCAATTTATAAAATTAAATAAGCAGCATTTTTACCTCTCATTTATTTTAATCTTTAAAAATGCAAGATGAATTGATACATTTAAAGCAATCATTGATAATATCCGTGTATCTTTTGAACCATAGAAATTTTCTAAACATCAAAACATTAGTTTTAAACTTAAATATTCTCCAATTTTTTAACCCAAATATCCCATGTTTTGAAAACTACAACTATAGTGTCAGTTTTCATAAAATATAATTAATAATTTCGTATATGTGTATCTTATACAGCAACTCATTAAAATCGTGCATTCACAGATAAATGCATCCAAGCAGAAAATTACACATCCGTGAAATGAATAATTAAATTAAGATGGAGCTCCTCACATAAACAGTTATATTCACAAATGTAAATATTTATGATTTTATCTAATTATCTTCAGAATAAATCCATTAGAACGTATCAGATTCCTTGAACTATCCTGAACTAACTTGAAGGTAGTTGAGAAGGACCTTATTTTCATTGATTAAGAAGGCACTTAAAGGCCTCCACTTCCGTTAAGTAAGCACTAACTTCCAAATGGTTTATTCATGAGTCAAAATGATGTATGACTTGGTCATGAGATATTAATCATATTTAATAAATGATTCCCTAACTGATTATAAACTTAACGTTTCAGTCTACTATGAGACGAAACTTACCTTTGAAGGAAATTTTGAACTGCAACTTACAAGGTAGACAGAAAATTAATATGAAAAGCTCATTCAGAAGCACTAGCATATACATAAATAGAAAGATATTTTAATTATTATGTATTGCATAAAGTTAAGTTATGTTTTTACCATAAACAACTGTATTTTAGTTCAAGAAGTTATTGCTGAAGCTTTCAAGCACAGTAAAATTACCATATTTGCTTGCTTTTACCATATTTGCTTCCACCTTTTCGTTACACGGGCACACGCCTGGCCTCGTAGGCCTGTCATATCTGATATCAATTTCCATGTCTATTCTTTTATTATTATAGAAAAGGCAGTCTCCTTCATGAAAGCCAAATTAAAATTCAAGTCAAATTATACCAATTCATTTTGAAGATATTTTTACACTGGATTACTTTGAAGCTATCAAATACACATACATTTAAAGTTATACTAGACAGCAACTTAAGTTGACCCTATGACGTCACTTTCAAACAAAGTAGTTTCCAGCGTGGTTTCTGAATTTTGAAGGAAATGAAGAACGTCAATTTAAAAATATGATTATTTTGTTAAACCCATGCGTATATAGCGTCTTTTTATCACGATTTGCGTACCGAAACTCCTCCTAGCAACCCAACAGGCTTTCTGTTTACACAGTTTCTGCTTCCACGCAGTGATGTCAGAATCGTCGCTGTCAGGTATAGTACTTGGAAAAACATCCAAGCCTAAACAAACCTTATCACATTCTTTAAAATAATAACAATTATGGAATTAAAATTTATACACAATTATTACTGATAAATGCAACTGGAGTTTAAAATGATAGAAAATAACGCCAAAACCCAATTAAATCCAACTCCAATTTATTGATGGCCAGGCCTTTCAAACTTTCCATCCCTAAGCCTTATCTGCAATTTTCAACTCAAACCCCAGTTTCTCGAAAAGGGGAGGAAGGGATTATTAATCTCAAACCGAACTCCCCTTTAGCGAAAGATGCCCGCATTTAACACCCACCGAAACCGAATCATGAAACCAATGAACCCTTAGGAGTAATGAAATTTGCCGTCGAAACCGGAGCAACAGAGAGCTAATTATGATTTAACGCACTTGAGGAGAATTCATGCTGACTTATTTGTTACTGATTAGGCCCTGCTGCATTTGTGCTGATTCAGTTCAAAAGTTGAACTGTGAGAGCGGAAAAGGGACTTCCTTTGTTGTGCCCCATCCCTTGCTCTGGGAATGTTTCCTGCAGGGGGATGGCTTAAGGGAAGAGATTCGGATGTCGGATGAGAAGATTCTGTTAGGGTTTCCGAGTGGGCATCGTTTCGTCTTTAATGTTCTGGGATGTGAGCGATTTCAGAAGAGGAAGGATGTAGTTATTACTTCCAGTGCTCAGATCTGATTTGTTCGAATACATCTCGGAATCAAATGGTTAAAAGTGTGGCCGCACTGTTAAAAATAAGCCAATGTGTTTTGACAAAAATTATCCGTTTGCCGCCTAGAAAAGGTGTTTTTCTATTAATTCTACCATAAAAGAATTTAGATTTAATGAAATAACAACTAAAAGAATAAATTTTAAAAACAAGTAGCTATGTACAAGCCAAAATAATTCGATTTCATCAAATGAAAAGGAAGGCATTAGCTATTCTTGATTGCAACGTTTTCTGCCAGTGACGTCACACTTTCTAGCTACCTAATTGGCGAGGCTGACATAACTCTTATGTCAACCCGCGACGTTACTGACAGGAAACGTTGTAATCTAGGATATGTACATGCATAATATCCTATACCAGTGAGGTCACATTATCTTTCGGATCTATAACGGAATTAAATATTAATTGTTATAAAGGCTGCTTCCTATAGCTACTCTTAAAAGTTTATTCAAGTAACGAAAGTTTCTGTCTAAGAAAAAGAGATATTTTCTTGAAGTACAGAAAATTCACCGGCAACATTTGTGCTGCCGTGCCGGTTAGTTTCCTTTTATTTGTATTTTTGTTGCATAGCTATTTGTAAGCTTGAACACTGAGCGGTTAAAAGTATCCACTGAGTATATCGGGGCATGCATGAGAGCCCCGTAGAATGAAATAATAATGTTTTATCTGTTGGGATGTAACATTTTTAGAAAGGGACAGTAGTAGAGGTAGTCCTTTAGAAACCTTTGTGCACAGCTTGTTGAAATATCTTGTATCTTATATGTAAATTTCTAATTTCTCTTTTTTTTATTGACTGATATTTATTTGACATTTCAAATTTTTCAATTTTTATTTCCTGACAGAGAAATTTCACAATGAATGACGTTACTATAAAAGAAATAAAACTAAATATAAGTATACAAAAAGAAAGTATTTTACACACGTTGAATGTTCTAAATTTTCATTTAAATATAAAGGGGGAAAATAAATCTGACATTAAATTTAATTAAGTTAAAAATTAACATAAAAATAGATCGTATACAAATTGATTTATTAATAACATAAAACATAAAAGTAGATAATTTATTACAAATACATACCTACATGAACATTTTATTGTAAAGGGAAATGCCCGTATACGACGTAGCAAACATACAAATCGTACAAATTTATTCTTTTTACGAAAGCTGAATATCACAAATTTTCCGTTATAATAATACATAGATTTTTCCTTTCAAATAAATCCCCCTTTTAAAATAATTCTATTGTTTTAAATAAAACTGTTTTTTCCATAGTGCATTATTTTTTTCCTTTTGTCATCCTCATACTTAATCGCATATTTCCACTAAATTTCTGAATATCCTTTCTCAGTTTTTGATTTATTAAAAGGGCACAAATGTTTTCCATGTCAGATATTGATCTAAATCCTCAATTTAAATGAGATTTAGCTAAATAATGTAGGTGATTCCATTATGTAGGCATGCTGCACAATTTAATCTAGATCAAACGCGGTAATGATTTTATATTAACGTTAATGGAATCCGCTAAATTGCTCATTCGAGATTCAATATTTGGTGAAAATCATATTATACGCAGGTCCCTTTAGGGATACTACCTAGGGTTAAGTATTTTAAAACAAATCTAATCTAAATCAGCCAAAATTTCATAGAAATATTATTAAAGTAAGAAGTCTTTATTAAAATGTTTGACCATGTGTAAGATGTTCCTAATTGATTCATATACTTATTTGTTTGATCCAAGACTATTTTAAAGCAATAAGGCATTATTTATTTGCAGGTGTTATTTTTAACTCTAATATATTTCTGAGAAACAATATTAGGAGAACAAAAGTTATTCAATTAATTTTTTTTTCAGATGTGTAATTTCTCTTAAGCTAACGAAGTTCATCCGAGTGTTTCATAGAGAGGCGGGACTCAACTATTACATCCTTATTTTATCATCACGAATTTGCCATTGAAATATCTAAAAAATAATACAATAAACTTTCAGTAAATAAATTTTTTAATGATGCTGAATGAAATATCTTTAGAATCTATGTATGATAAACTTAATAAACATTTTTTTTACAGTTTGACTTATTTTATATATCGATACATTTGAGTAGGCAGCAAATACATTCTTTTCTGATGAAAAATGCTAATTGTCAAACACTCATTAGTTGAAAGTTAATTCTTTTATATACCATAGATAAAGAAGGTTTTGTTGCTAATGTTCTTATAGTTGCTGAAACATAACAAAAGCGTTGAAAAATTTCATGAAAATATCTTTGAATTTATTGTAGATATTTCGATTTTAAAAGTCAGCGTCAATGCCATATATTACGTATACTATATCAGATAACGTAATAATATCGTCTGATAACCCCAGAGAAAGATACTAAGTCATTTCTAGCTCAAATATAGTATATATGTACTTTGCGATACCCGATCGATTTCTTTTTTGCGCCATGCAATCTTACCAAAACTCCAATCGCATTTCAGCTTGGTGAGATTTTAGGATGTGCTCGCTCTTTGGTGCCGTTCTTACCGCTTTTAGATTTTTATCGGATATGGCGTCACATTTGTTCTGGTAAAAATAAAAGTCGTTCTAATATAGAAGTATAGTTCTTCGGGCAAATTTTATCTACTCCTCACAGTGAGTTTGGGCGGACTTTTTGAAACACACTGCATAATGAAAATAAAACGGAAGCAATTCAAACGCAGCCCTCGATGAGGTTATTTTTATAGACGAATGTCACAACTCACAACCAGATTTTTTTAAGAAACACCGAATCGATGCACATCAAATTCTGAAAAACAAACACGTAGAAGAAATGAGAGCGGTACGGAAACGGTGAAAAAGCTCACGAAACGAGAGAGTTTTCAAACTTCGAAGCTCTCGTCCACCATATTGTTCCGAGATTTAAACCGTATGATCCTGTCGTGTCCATGATGTGCAAAACGTTGGATTACACCAAAGCTGTCGAGGACAGCCCCAACCACAGAGTACTAGAACAGAGAGTCCACGGCCATAGGCCATAATGGAAATCGAAAATCATGACATCTTGTTACAGATTGGGAGAATTGTGGCGCTGGGATCGCACTAAACTCACTAGCGTCTGGATTCAGTCTGAATCATTCGCCGGCTGCCTATGGGAGATCGAAAACACCTTTCTGCGCATGCGCTGAGTTCTAATTTGGCGAGAGATTTAAGCGGCCGGCATACGTTCCAAACTCTAGTGTGGCGCCCTCACATCAGTAACGCATTTGAAAATAGCCTCGTGGACCCTCTGTTAGGATATTTCTCTGTGGCCCCAACAACCTTTATGGAAGAAAGTTACCAGAGCCTCGTAAGAGGTTGGACTTCTGCCTGTTGGTCCGCGGAGAGTATTTTATTTCCTCTCTACCACCAAAAGGAAAACCAATGGAGGCATTCCCCAATCCGCCACCCGGGGACTCGCTCTGTAGGGGTTGCCGTCTAGGATTCAAACCATATGCGAATTGCTTTTACACTTTTTGTGGTCCCAAAAACTAATTACCAAAATCAGTCATCAAACATTAATAAATTACGAAAGTAATGGAAATCTAGTGTTTTCAGAATTTTGTTTTATCATCGTATAATTACTTGCAAGGCTTTCCGATAGAAGGCAGCAGCAGCACACGTTGGACAGAAACGAAAACACTTGAGTCCCCGTTTCCAATTGCACATTACGTGAGATTTTTCACCGTTTCAATATCATTTGTTCTACGTGTTAAAGTTCCTGAATACGGCCCTAAACTATAAACAACAAAAATATGCCAAACAAAACCACAAAACTAAGGCACTGTCTATTTGCCCGGCAGATATACTCTCTAACTCTAGTCCTGTTTACCCGGCACTTGCCCGACAACGGTTCTGATTGGAGCGCCGGGACCACGAGACCTACGGCGCATGCGCCAACTACCGGTTTTACCGTCCAAATAGACACTTCGCAAAACTAAAACCTCGCATATTTTGCAGGCCTTCCCACCTACACCTTCCTGACCGGCGACAAAGCAGAGCTTCCGTGCGACCTCAACTCCAGCGCAGCCGAGGACGAAGTGTCGCTCGTCCTGTGGCACAGGGACGAGTCGGGCAGCCCCCTGTACAGCGTGGACGCGAGGGACCTGCCCCTCCCCACCGCCACCCACTTCCCTGCCCCGCACATGGGGCAGCGTGCCTTCTTCAACTCGTCCGCCGTGCCCGCCTTCCTCCGCCTCGATGACGTCAAGAAGGAGGAGGAGGGCGTCTACAGGTGTCGGGTGGAGTACAGGAGGGCCAGGACGGAGACGCTGGACATGATGCTCGTCATTATAGGTAAGGTTATGCCCCCCTTCATATGTAGTATAAACATATATGTAAAATTGTAGCCACGTGTATTTTGTATAATGATATAATGGTAAAATGGGTGTAAAAGAATGACATTAGAAATTCTTCAATCATCCATTTAATTTCAATCATCCCTTGTCATTCCCAAGTTGGTCATTATTTCAGCTGGGGATCTCCTATCGAAAATTGCCAAGAGGTGCATTACTTTCCAGATAGCAAGTAATCTTACGATCAACCTTCTGTTTTCAATGTCATTGGGTTTTCCAAAACAAGGTTTGCCGAAAAACCTTTCCGCAGTACTACTATGTATGAGAAGGTTACAGAAAAAAAAATGATAGAAAAACCTTCTCAAAACTCCTTACCTTATATCAGTGGTTCCCAGCTGAGAGAAGTCCGCAGACCACTGAGTTTAAAATTGGAACCTTCACGGACCACACCTTCATAGCTTAAAATCTTACACCCTGACAAAATTGCAGTATAAAAGTTTATTTTCCCTAATTAAGCATGTAAATTTATATGATGCTCTGAATTATAATTATATTTTATAAGAAAATTTTAATTATATCTCACAAGAGTTATGAATTTCTGTTACGATAAAATTAAATCTTCGGGACCTACGAAAATGTAGCTGAGTTGTGTTTTCAGAACTCTTAATTTCATTTTAAATAGTACACAAAAGTATTGTTAATAATTAAGTGGGGACTATTATCCCCACAACTAACTCAGCTGAGAGTCATCGTCAAGGATATAATTCTATCTTTCCTCGTTCAATTCACTCAATTTTGTATTTATTGGATTGATTTTTTTGTGCTTCACCGGGTACCTTCACGGACCACCGGTTGGGAACCACAGCTTTATATGAAATAAATGTATGTAATGGTCATTGTGCATCATACACTCTACATTGTGTATGATCATAAACTGTGTAGAAGAATGAGATTAGAAAGTCTTCCACCATTCCTTTAACCACCCCTTGTCATTCCAAAGTGGCCATTATTTCAGCTGGGGATCCCCTATCGAAAATTGCCAGGAGGTGCATTACTTCACAGATAGTAAGTAACCTTACGATCAACCTTCTGTTTTCAGTGTCATTGGGTTTTCCAAAACAAGGTTTGCCGAAAAACCTTTCCGCAGTACTACTATGTATGAGAAGGTTACAGAAAAAAAAATGATAGAAAAACCTTCTCAAAACCTGTCACCTCAGTTTCTAACCTTCTATAAGGTAAATGTGGATCGAAGTCATGGAGATCGAGTATTGCTCCCGTACCACACACATTAATTCTTACAACCCCTTATTATAATAGAGGCCACGTTCACTCCACACAAGGACATAGAAAACATCTAACGTGGACCCGAACCCTAAACGCCTTGCTTCGTACTCAGTTACGCTAATCGTCTAACCTTTTCGCAAGTACGCCGACATTAAAAAATTATAACCATTGCTAAATCTTTCCATAGTATAAGAAATATGAAACATTTTTAGCACTCAATGTGTCTATCCCTACAGTGAATTCATCAAACGATAATTGTCTCATACCCAAATAACCTGCAGTTAGCCTTATAAAATAATAAGGTTATCTTATAGCCAGACTATTAAACAAATCTTTCCCATATCTTCAGCCCTTCCACCCACCATTTGATTCATAAACGTCTGCCAACCAATAAAAAAACCCACCCTCACATGACGAATCCCGAATCATTCCCGGATCTCCGCTTCGGAAACGGTTTTAAAATCACTTCCTCAGGGCAGAACAGTCCACGGCCTTCGACTTTTTTCCCGTTCGCTGCACTAACTTTCCCACCCCCGTCAAATCGAGTGTTCTGCCCATCATTAACCAAGAGACAAATCGAACCGCTTCTGGACCCCTGGCATCCTGACCTATACATCGCAGGGATCGATTCGGTAAAGGGCCGAGGAAATTTTATTTTCCCCAAACCACTTCGCGGAGGCTTTTTCAATCAATCCCGCCCATAGCGGGTGAAGGGGAATGTTGATTCGCTTATTACTTTCCTGGTGCGGTCTATGGTCTTCTTGGTCAGCTTTCTTTTCCTTATAAGGGTTGTATGTATCTCTGCGCCAGGGTCTTCGGGAACTATAGACGTTGCTGATGAATGGATGGTTGGTGGATGGATGATGGATATTGTTGTGCGTTCTTTTGGGTTCGTTCAGATATTGGGAGATTATTGAAGCGGGCTGGGTTTTTCAGTAGGCTGAAGTGGGTTAGATGGTTTATTACTTTGGGATGTTGAGGGTTAAGTTTTGGATGGCGATGTTTAAGATGTGAGCCCAGTTTGGTATGAAGAGAAAACTCAAAATCAGTTGAAAGATCATACATGCCATTCGTAACTGGACTCTTAAGTAATTACAGTTAGTACTGCATAGACACTTCATTTTAGATTGCTTCATGATCCGAGCTCCCTTTCGACACCCATCGAACACTAAAATATAATTTAGTCTAGTTCAGAGGTTCTCTAACTGTGGGTCGCCAGTTAGTTTTTGGTGGGTCGTGACAAGTTTTTGAATTTAAAAATTTCCTTAGGAAATGATGTTGTAATTAAAATTTTTCCTAGATTACCAAGAAAACAAGTTACCCCGTTTTTAAGATAAAAATTTCAAAAATTTCTCTGGGGAGGACCCCCAGACTCCCCTTCTGACTCTCGAGCTCACCGTTGCTCCAACATCAAACAATTGGATACGCTTAGGTTCAAATATTTCTTTTTAGATACCTTAAAATGTTAAAATAATCTCTAATGTAATTTATTATTGTAACAAAATAGTAGATAGCCAAACCTCACAAGCACAAAGCTAAAGTAATGAAAGGGGTATGGGAAAATTAACTGAAGATGAGGTGGGTCGCGTTAGAGTTTATTTATAAAAAGTGGGTAGTAATGTTGGAAAGTTTGGGAACCCCTGGTCTAGTTTAAAGTAGGTATTGCTATTGAGGTTGGCAAGCAATAGCGAGCAGTAGTTTTAAATAGTTTATAATATAATCATTATCCATACTGAAAACAAATCATACCTACCGATAAACAATTTTAGTATTGAAATACTTCGTAAAACTATAAACATATTCATTCTCCTCATTTTTATAAACATCTTTGAAAAAAAATTGAAAGGTCCTAGCGAAATCTCAGAATAGCTATTATCTCACTAGCACGTTTAAACTATATGAAAAAGCACCCCTTTTTAGTTTAAGATAACTCCTTTAAAAAATTCAAAAGCTTTTTTTATGAGAGATAAAATTAAATTACCAAAAATGAGTTTGCTACATTTTCTCACCTGAGAAACGAAAGATAACTTTTATTTTCAACAAAGTCATAAAATATGTTTGCACAATCATTCTACTGAAACATTTTTGGATTGCTCAAAGTTTTTAAACTTAATTATCCTTCTATAAAACATTTAGGTACACATAGGGGGGTATAATTTGAAGAGGATATAAAATATGCTCTAAAAGTATACTGTTCAAGCAAATATAGGTATATTCAAGAAGAAAAGTCATAAGACTGAAAGTGTAAAATTTGAAAGTGTGAAAAATTATTTCTCAGAGAAAAAAAAATACGTACTATTGTTATCATTGTAAAGCATTAGCCAATTTTTTTTATAAAAAAGCTATTACAGAAAGTTAATTATCTTAAGGGAAAGAGGAAACATTGATGTGATCGAAAAATATAAACCTTCTCGTGGTAAAACTATGTTGTATGCAATTCCATTGCAGTAAATTAAATCTATAATCGAAAGCTCCGGCTTTTCTTATGTTTGGCTATCACAAGATCCCGAAGTTGCAATGAAGTTTCTGCCCCAAATCCTTCTCAGCTACATTGATCAATACAAACAGTTAGATATGATAAGTATGGAAAAAAGTCAACATTACCCTCACTATAAATTTATAAAACTAACCCCTTTCATAGGAGACTATATTACCTCAAGAATTGATGTTTCAATGAAGAGAATTCTTTTCCAACTGAGATTAAATCAGGAGACCATTTTTTTCGAGGGAAAACTCTTTAAAATAAACCCCAAAGACAAATGCAAATATTGTAATATGGATGAACCAGAATCATGGGAACACGTATTTTTATATTGTCCTATGTATAGTTTTTACAGATTAAAGTATCTTTCCCCTTTTATTGGGTATCAAAATAACTTTAATGGTTTCCTCACTTACAATCATAAGAATTTTTTTGCAATAGTAAATTTTATTAAATCAGCTCAAAAGTTGAACCAGTTCCTGTTGGCAAATTGTTCTTTAGACTCCTGAGGTTTTTTTTTTCTCTTTTTTTTTGGTAATTGTATTTTGGTTCTATTTATTCTATTTATATGCTTTGTTTTTGTCTTACATTTATTTGTATGCTCTGATATTTTTGTATTTTGGTGTATGGGCCAGCTGGCCTTTTTTGCCAATAAACTTATTATTATTACATTATTATTATTATAATTCCATTGCAGCACTTTTGCGTAAGATTATTTTGATGTTTTAATGTAAAGAATGTTTAATATGAAAGACAAAGGGACATTTCTAAAAAAATAATACCTACTACATATTATATGAGTATCAAAATTCTTTATTTTTATTAGAAATACTTTATAATCAAGTATAGGATTCCTTTACACATGAAAATTTAACAACTATTTAAATAACACATAATGTAAAATTTATAAGATCATCCAAAATTAAAAAAAATATTATGCTATTTTCTAATGATTTATACATCATCCATTTTAAATAAATATGAAAAACTTTCATTTACATATAAGCTAATTTTTCAATGCTCAATGTGTATAAAAACACTTGGGAAGTATTCAGAAACGGTTCTGCTGATATAAGAGTAGGATATACATCGCTAACAAATGTATAGATTCAAAAATAAACCACCAGGTTTTGTTAAAATAATCCAGACCACAGATATCCTGAGAATTAATTTATTAAATAGACATTCTTCATGTGATGTACGCAATCGATACTCCATAGTGCAAGTACTCCATCACCTTTCGTGTGCTGTCAATCCTCTACATAAGTCTCTGTCAAGCTGATAATGCCTCATTCACTTAATACACAAGTTATCTTCAAACTTCCGTTATCAAGGAGAATCGTTACAAGGAGAAGATAATACTGGGCTTACTTCAGGGTCTTGAGGTCGAATTGACGATGTCTAGACAGGGTAACTTGAGCGAATATGATTCGATGGGTTTAGGCAGGGAAGTATATTTGGGGGAATGATTAAAAAGTTAGCCTAGTTTGAAGCGTTTATCTCTTCTTAAACTTTTAGTAAATTGGTTGGTAATACTTGTTAAACTTGTGGCTAGAGGTTTGAAAATGTTAAGTAAGACCTCATTCATTTTCTGGAATCTATACTAATTGGAAATATTTTATAAAAGTTGACGTGTCTAATATGGTAGTGGCTGTCTTGTCGCTTTGTAACAGAAATATTTGCGTTGCATACAGCAATTGTTTTATTTGTTAAAATACTTAGATATGATGTGAAATTTAAAATTGAAGCGTATTTTAAAATGTCTTATTTAGCAAGTGAATTTAAAAGATATAATGAAGTTTTCCCAATTTATTTTTTAAGTAATTCCGTGTTACCTAATGCTTATTTTCAATAGCTATATTATTGACAAAAAATAGTTATGCTAAATTTGAAAAGAAAATATTGTAGATAAACAAGTGTTTTTTCAATCAATAGTTAAAAGGAAAATTTTCTTTCTAAAACAAACAAAATCAATTAACAATATTTACTTACGGTTTTAAAATTAAGCTTAAATTAACTAAAATCCTACTGGAAAATTCTAAAATATCGATGTCATCACATAAAACTCCTAAATCTTTTTAGTCACTTTTATCAAAATTAATCGTCAGTTGTCCCAAGATCCTTTTCTTTCATGTAAAAGAAGCAAACATTGTATTACAGTTTGCTAACGGTTATAGAAATTCTATAAAGCTTGCACTAACAAAAAATAAATACTCGGTTTATCGCGTATTTCTTTAGTGGTGTCATTACACTGTAGACGTACAAAAAATTGTTTACCGATACAACAAAAGCAAACCAAGACATTACATGCCTCAAATATTTTTCCTTCCTTAATTAGATGGCAAACGTAAAACATAGATTTGTTGCGATGGATCCAGACTGTCATCAAAAGCTTACCGCTAATATCGTATACCACTAGTGTATCCCAAGGGACATTAGAAGATCCCATTGGTCTAATGAATCTAACATCCTCATTAGTGTAAACGATAAGAGCGATTTTCCAAGAAACAAAGCAGCGGGAAATTTCTATAATGTTTGTATTCTTCTGGCGTGATCCTGGAGCAAATCCATCTTCGAGCAACGCTCAGAGCTCAGTTAAGGCCTCGCGAGAGATTCTTCCGAAAGAAGAGTCTGAGAAGGAACGATCTCTAACCTAATGATCTGCATGCGCTGAATACAAAAACACCGAGGCATGCATGTTGAAGGAATACATGTTTCCGATAAATTAATTAAAGGAAATTAATGAACTTTAGGGCTTCGCTTTGTTTTTCTTTGCGAGAAGTTCCGTGTCGGCTCGTGTGACCCAAGGGTTGTAAATAAACATTTTTTTTGGGGGAGTTGGTATTTGGTTAGGAAAGGGAATTTTCAAAAAAGGCCGATTGGGTTATCTTTGAGTTGTTGTTGAATTTTTCAGGATGGTGGGTTTAAGAAATATGGAGCCCATATTTTAAGTCAAACGTGTCAAATGCATGCCCAAGGTCACACGCTGGGGATTGTTTTTGTCTTCAACATAGTTTGTTGATGATAAAACATTTGCGATGAAATAAATACCGTCAACTTGGGTAACTTTAGTCTTTCCAAATAACTTCGGTCCCAGAAAAGAAAAATAAAGATTGTTTGTTCTGTAACTAGAGTCTATAAAAAGGGGAATGATCATTGATTACTTATTTCAAAGGCCAACAGCTGTCATTAAGGTCTTGATTTTCTCCTGGTTTTGTCTTTTAGTTCCTTCTTATAGTATACATTACAGTACTGTTTTAATTTACTGGAGTAGTTCTAGATTGAAAAGGAATGCGACAAAAGTGTTTAACCCCGTGATACAAGTTATATTTAAGGTTGAATTCATTAAAAAATAAGCAAAGTATTACTTTATTTAATACGAAAATAAAACTGTAATAACTGTTTGTTTTAGACACTTATACAATGCTTCATATTTTATTTCAGATCCACCAAGGGAAGCTATAATAATGGATGAGTTTGGTCAACATCTCCATGGCGTGATTGGTCCTTACAATGAAGGACAACCAGTATCACTGATATGTGAAGGCGAAGGAGGTAACTAAGAATTTAGACATTTATTTTGAACAATTTTTCCCTACTAAAATTTCATTAAATGTAAAGTAACATTTAAAGTGGCTATACTACATAAACAAGGTGTTTCAAAAGTGCATTTCACGGTCTGTTAGGGTCATGGAAGTAAGGTGTACCGCCAGGTAAGAGACTATGCTGAATCCATTGAACCAAGTTTCAGCAACCATAGCTACGAGATAAAATACTTAAATAGTTAATTAAAAAGTTAAAACATAGATAACAAAAAGTTATGTGAGAAAAATTTTATCAATATCATTATAAATTCACTGAAAAAAGTTTCAAGAAAATGACTTAATTATTCGAGTACATATTAACTGTTGAATGTGCACTTCTCCAAGTGGTGAAAATAACCCGGCTACACATTTAGAAAATTTTTTCCATTGTTATAATATGGATGTTTTTAGCTAAACAGCGTGGTTGCTTTGTTCCCTAACACTAGTTTGAGGATGAGCTCAAGTTTAAGCCAGAAAGCCGTCATCTGTCAAGTATTTAGTCATCTGGTATGTCTACGTATGCTTAAATGTGTGATTAAAAATTTTAAGATAACCCATTTTATTTCTCTTTGTATGACTATTACCTCAAACGATTATTAAATTAACTAATAACAACCTATTAAGCCTTTTAACGTTTCTAAATCACAGCATTTTCACTCGTTTCGTGAAGAAATTATTTTTGACCAAAGTGGTCTATTTGTTATTAATATCCTGTTTTATACAGCTATCGTGTTTATGTGTTAAGTTATATGATAGAGAATATTTGGAAAATCTCCAAAACTATCTCAGATTTTATCGCCGTTCCGAACAAAATAACAATGGCGAAACAATAAAAAAATGTAACTTGATGATAATTATTTGTGTACAAACACAAAGCCATCCTTTGCATTATCTCGTGTAAGGCCTTAAGTTTTAATACTAAAGGGAATCGTGCTACTTAGAATAGTTGATAAAATAATATAGCAGTTAGTAGTTCCCGATATTTGTGAATGAACTTTCTAAGGGCTACCTAAATAATATGACTTTTAAATACGGTTATGCTGTTAATTTCATTACATAATTTTTGAAAATGGAATTGAAGACAGTACACAACAGAAAAAAATAAAAAGCACCTTTTATCATACGATAAATGAGCTGGTTAGAACGAAAGTGGTATGAACGTAGTTTTGAGTAATTGAAGGTTCCCTTTAACAGCTCCTGTGTTGTTCCTCAGAAGAAGGCTTTTTTAAGGCAGCTCTTACAGACCCCTAATTGAGCTTTTGACTTGGGTGGCTATTGGATTGTAAAGAATCTTTAAAGAAATCCAAATCCATGCTTTTCTCAAATTTTGTATGTTTGGACTTATGCCTCTTTCCTCTCCTGAGTAGCTCAAATGCTGCAAGTTTCTCGTAAGTTTGAACCATCATGTATATTCAGTTCGGACCTTATACTGAGGAATGTGGGATCAAAGCCAGATCAAATTCAGCAGAGCTGCCAAACGTGCTAATAGAGAATATCCTTACACATGCCTCTTCACTGCATGCATATACTATCCTCTATCACTAGGAAACCTGACAAGATGCACTATTACGAACCTGCATTCTGATCGCTGCACTATAGTAAATACCAATTGCACCAGTACATTAAGCATAGTACCCTACAGTACATCCAATCTACTAATGCTCTTGCAATTTGGTCTGTTATGATAAACCTGATTTACATAAAACTGAAAATGAATTCCTGTTTATCACCTTACAAAATTAATACCCATGAAAATAATGTATTCGTCTCAACAGAATTTAGTGTGGGTTTAAGTTTAAAAACAATAAGAACATAAAAACATAAATAAGCCAATGTAAGCCTCCACGACAATATTAGAAATATTTTTCCACCATCCAAACTAATTAATATTATAAAAAATTGCTTAAAATTAATATAAATCTTGGAAAAAAAGGAGTTATAATTGTAGTTAACCAACTAATTCTTCTATTCGGTGAAGTAACACTAAAAATTACCAGTTTTTATGCAAGTTCATAATTAAATTCTAGTAAGAATCAAGAGCTCGAAATTTTTAAAAACACATTTTATTTCGCATTCAAGTTTATTATTTGGAAAGGAATCTCCCTATAATCCTTAGGATTTATTTCGTAATACTCCAAGAGATGTTTATTCATCAAACATCATGATCAGCGAGAAAAATACCGCCTAAACCACTGTAATTCAAACGAAAGAAAATTAGTTCCGCCTCTCTTAAAGCATATTATTTATTCTTCCAGAGATTAACCCTTAAATCCCCTGGAGGTTATTTTCATTGAAATTTCTTCAAGAAAACCATTCCCCGATAAATCCAAGTTAATTGTATCCCCAAAAATTCAGGAAAAATAATGAAATTCATTTAAAATACCTCGGATAAAAAACGCCCTCTAACAAAAATACAATTTCGTTTTTGGGGAAACAAATCTGTTTTCGATTAAGTTTCCTTCATATACCGTAGCAGCAAGACGAACGTAACCTAGCGTAATCAATATCGAAACTGCAAATGACAAAACGCACGCATAAGTGAAGCTCCAGCAATCATAAATACGTTTTCAGATGTATTAACAACGTGAATGCGAATTATCATTAATGGTTTTATTGAATTCTTAATTAGAGAGTAATTGTGTTTTCACCAGATATTTCTTTTGTAAGAGGTACTCGTTAATTGAAATTTTACCGAAATCCTTTCGTAGGTATTCAAAAACTTCCTTAATGGAATTTAAAGTTCATTTGGGCAAAAGCTTAGTCCTCTCGAGTACGTATGACTGAAAGAAATAATGAGTATTCCGCAAGAGTTGAAGTGTAAGAATGATTAATGAAGGTTGAAAAATTAGGTTTTGTGTATATTTCTGATTAACTGTCACCGTGGGGTTTTGTGGGTGATGGAAAAAGGAGGGGATTTTCTTTCGGGGAAGAATTTGCGTACCTTTCACGTATATCTTTGTTAATTATAAATTTCAGACCTTTTCTGAGGTGAAGTTTGTGTTTTTGAGGAGATTTTAATTTTGTTGGGAAAAACACTAGATGACAGATGTGTTTTTAGAAACGGGTCAATTTATCTAGAGGTTTTTATTTTAGAAATTTGATTTGGAAATGAATCAATTATGATAAAGTTGTGAAAAACTAAAAAAAAGGTACAAATATCGCATCATATCTTTACTATTTTTAATTGCATGCACAATTTTATTAATATTACTTTAATAAGTTAATGAATAACTAAAATATGAGCTTTCGTTTTTTCCATTTGTTTTAAACATACAATTTAAACATAAAATGGTAAAAAATATTTGCACTTAACTTTCGAAATCTTAGTAAAAATTACACAATGTGCCAATAACAAATGTGTTTTCTATTGATGTCACACTCATTAACTTTTAAATTAGACTACAAATTAGTTTAGAAAATTCCGTTTAATTTTGAAAAACCTGTCCTACACTTTTACAATAATCCATTTCAGAAATAAGTACATTAGAACAAATATTGGCACATTCTTTCATTTTTACTGAATACATCCTTAAAATATAATTATCTGATTTTGAGGTTTTATTTTCTATTTTCCTATTTAATGTGCTTTATCCCCTTCTTATTTTAAATTGTTTATTTGTGTAAAAAACATGAAACTAATTTGAAACACTTAAAAGACATCTTCTAGAGAAAGAAAGATTTCCAGGACATTAGCAATCCGAAAAATAATAATCATTTAAAAAATAATCCAATATACATTTATAATGATTTATCCTCAAAACAAAGAATATCGTTGCAATGGAATACTCCTGACGCATATAATAAATAACTCTGGAAAAAAAGCAAATTCCTCGAAGATATTTGCCATTTCCACCAACTACAATTTCCCTTCTATCATAAATTATGCAGCAATAACTAAACCCAAACGACCTTATCAAATCACAGCTGATTACTGGAACTACCCTCCTCCCCAGAGGGTTTACCCACGGTGCGACGTTAACGAACCTCTCCAAGCAATCCCACACAGCAACCCCCCACCACTTATACCAACGCATGTAAATTCAAGACACAACCAAGAACACAGTAGAAAAGAACACCATAAGCGAGCTCTTATCACACGTCCCCATTGATCAGTATTCAGGTTAGGCTTAGGAAAGAAACCTGTATCATCATTCACTTTATTTACTCGTCCTATAGGAGGATCACCGGCAAAAAAAGGACGGTACATGCGAGATAGACCTCCGTTATCTCTTCCATCCGGTGAAAAGAATACTATGGGAAGTAGTAGACCCAGGATTGCTGGGCCTATTGTGGGGAGGAATAAATTTCTGGTTGTTTTTGGTTCTGTGAGCAGGGCCCGCCATTATGTGTGGGGCACAGTGCGCGTCTTTGTTTCTTTTCATCCTGTTCTTGAAAAGGAACTCTTTTGGGGAGATTAATTGTAAGATGAGCACTATAATCGTTCGTTAAATGCTCTGAAGAGTTTGTGTGCACAAAAGCCCCTGGTGGATGTGCTTCTAATTGTGTCTTTTGGGACCAGAGAGTCTTGGGAAGAGGATTATTGTTTGTATAGACAAAGACAATACACGGATGGATTAATTATGTGCTAATAGAGAAAGTGATATTTGAGGACATGTTGTAGAAAAATATTAATGGTTTTTAATTAATACTGAATGTCTGTTTAACATCGTAGATATTTCTATGTTTTCCCAGGAACTATTTTATTCGGTTGCCGTTATTGAAGGTAGAGAGGGAATGTTAAAAGCAATAAACAAGCATTTTATTAGTGTATTGCTATTGGTACACCTACTTTGTATTAAAGAATAAAAAAACATATATGTCATAGTACCAAATTTATATTAAATGTTCAAAGTAAATGTTATGCATGGTCAGGAAAACTTATATTTTTGTTTGAAACGATTTCAATTTTTGATTTGAACTTTACTGTGACTATGTCGGTGTAGTGTTCAATATTAAAATATCATACATTTTTGAAATTGCCCAAGTATTCAGCAGAATTATTGAACCTTACCTGCAAAAGAAATAAATAAAAAATCTGTCGTTAAAGTTAACTGATAAAGGGCGTTACAGATATTTACCCCGATTGTAAAGGTAGTATAGTCTAGGGGTTATTTTCAACATCAATCTAAACAATATTTGAATCTTATACAATTTAGAATTTTACACAATTGCATTATACATATATACAATATAAACAATTTAGTTTGATACAACTAAATTCCCATTTCAAGGATAATGAAATTGAAAGCAAATTGAGGTCTAGAAATTTAATAAATTGACACCACTAAGAGAGAAACTACACTTCTTAGGTTTTATTAAAAATACTTTTAAGATATTTGAGAAACAAAATAAATATTTTTCTGGTTTAAAAGATCATATCCCCTTGGTTCTCCTTCCAGATGCCTTTTTTGGTTGTTTTCAAAGTGCATTTCAAATTTATCGAAAAATATTTAACTTCCCAGCTGAACAGAAAGAGAGCCACCCCAATATATCTGAAAAAAGTATCTCCATCCAAACACCAGAATTCAGTCAATACATAACAGATCGAAACTTTCTTTGGGAATATTCCCTTTCCCTCTTTCTCAGAGGATTTTCTTGTCGACAACCGGCCCCTAAACTAACGCTCTTATCCTCCTATACGTCATTCAGACTTTCATCAGGGTCCTTTATATCTTCTTTTACCATAAGAAGTAGTTCAATGTCGCCAGTTTTTTGTCTATTTTACTTTATTTCCCTCATTTACATTTAACACATTGGTTTAAAGAATTGAGCCGAGGCTTAAAAACGCTCTCTCTTTTTTATAGTGTTTGATGGATCAGAAAATGGGTCATTTAAATGAAGGAAAAGGGTGTTTTGGATGATGATTGCTTGATTTTGTTCCTCTTGTGATTTTAATTTTGAGGAAACAAGGGTGGTTTAAGGTTATTTAAGTCCATGTAGAATGAATTCTATGCAAAGTGAGTTTTAGTTAACAGTATGAGTTTTTAAAGTGTGTTGGAGGCTTAATGTTAGATTATGTTAAACTTTTGGTTTGCAATATATTCATTTCAAGATTATTTTAGGACTTGTAGATTTATTATTTATTTGCCAAATTATGTTTTCTTGGAGAAAAAAAATAACATATAGTGTTAAAATTACATTTATTCATTTAAATGTTATTATATTTTTTTAATTAACCAGAACACACAAGATGAGAATGTAGTTACAAAAGTGTAGTTAAGATGTTAGAGAAAATTAATTTCTTACCAATGTGCAATCATATATGTAAAATACAAATGTTATGGTAATTTGATAACCCTTCAAACGCATTATATTATTAATAACTAAAAAAGTAAAAGGTTTTTTAATGCAAAAATCGTTTATTTAATTTCTTAGATACAATGAAAGTAATTTATAAGAATATGTTCAAAAAATAATTATAAATTTGCATAGAAGAATACTGTAAAAATATTACTCCATCTTAAATGTTCCCCATAAAATTTCTCCTAGCTCAAAACCGAAAGGAAACAGATTTTATACAATTAAATAAAATTGTTAAAAAGTTGCATACGTTCAAAAATATCCATAACAAATATTTTATCATTGCACATTTAAGACAATTATATTACATGTTGTATCCAGCTATTTTAGGAAATGGGGTAGGTGATCCCTATCTTCTCCACCGTAATAAAACTCACATAAATACCTAACCCTATCGAAAACACATTTACAGCCCGTGGGGATAAATGATGCATAACCACCTCGAGTATCGGCCAAAACAGATTGGCCAGGAAGGAACCCCAATACAATCCTCCGCAAAACAACAATAATCCCAAAAGGATTTCTTCAGCAACGGTGTGTGGGCTCCAACTCCCACAATCAAGCCTGCATCAACATCAATCATAAGAGGGGCGATCAGAAACCCAAGAGCGAAACCGGCAAAACGTAAACAAATGAGTCAACGGAAAATAAGAGAAAAAGTAAACAGGGAAAAGATATCGAGCGGCTGGGATGTCATCGAAGCTCTTTCTTAATGGTTCTTCTTAGAGATCTGCAGATGGTCAAAAAGAGCAGTTTGGAGCGCAAGGAAACCAAGTCAAACACGAACACACTTGTCTTGGAAAAACTTGATTAGTACATCAAAATATTTTGCCTTTACTTAAATTAATTACAAAGCTTTCATATTAATGTGGATTAATATTCAAAATAGAACTAGGACAGTAGATAGAACAGTAAACTAGGACTTTTATCGGAAATATTAATTTAAATTACTATATGGAGTTAGGTAACTATTATATTGGTACTGTATTTTAATATTTATTTTGGGCACTGTCTATTTGGCCGGCAGATCTACAACTAAACTCTACTCTTTTTTACCCGGCATTTGCCTGGCAACGGTTCTGATTGGAGTGCCGGGACTGCTACGTCACCGCGAGACCTACGGCGCATGCGCCAACTAGCGCCAACTGCTGGTTTTGCCATCCAAATAGACACTTCGTTTATTTTGTTTAAAAACACATACCTAACTCCAACATAACCAAGTATCAGTCGAAGCTTACAGAAGTAAAACACATTAATAAAAGGAAAAAAATACCACAAAATTGATGCAGTGGGATTACGTATTATAAATTAACTTATTATTATTTTTGATATTGTTTGATCGATATAAGAAAAATGCAACAGCAGTCTTTAATTAAACCACTTTAAATAAAAATCATATCAACATCAACGAATGACATTTAGAATCGTTTTATTTATCTTCTTTTGTAGAAAGTTAACAGGTTACTATTTTGGTGAATTTAACTTTTGTTGGAAAAGTCTCTTTTCTATAAATCGTATCCCTATTTTTAAGAAAATTTAAGAAAAAACTTCAGAAACTGAGAAATAAATATCTACCATAACAAATATCAAAGCGTTTTACCTGAAACTTTTCAATAAAACTTATTCTTCAGTATTAGTAATAAAACTAAAACTTGTAACCAGCTCCTCAGCTCCTGTACTAGTACTCATTACCAAGAGCGCGAGCTAACGTATTATTGTCCCGTGCTCGCGTGTTTTCAGTGAGTTTTTCAAAATGTTTTAGAAAGAGAAAGATCAAAATTTGTATCAATAAAGTTTGTCAGCCTTTTTACTGGACTGTAGTATTTATTTCGGAAAATCACCCCAAGAACCTGAGGTTAAGAGAGACGGGAGAGTTCAGGACGGAAAACTCCCGTTACAAACTTAAAAATAATAAAAAGTCGAATCCTTTCTCAAAAACCATGCCAAAATTGACTTGATCCCCTTATCCTCAGAACCATTCTTATATGTATATGGATGAGAAAAGAAAATATCAAAGAACATTGACGATTACAGGAAGGTTGGAGAACTTTTCCAAACCTTTTCAATGTCTGTTATCCAAGAGGTTAAAATATCGGGTAATGGGATTGGAGATAAGGAAAGAGAAATATATGTGATATGATGGGGAGCATGTGGTGAATTCGAATTAATGGTTATTTACTTCAGCAGGGAGATAGGGGTTCACAAACGGTATTGAGATAAATGGATGTGGTCAGGATGTAAAAATGTTCTTTTGAAATGTCGTTAGAAAAACATTCGGGATGTTCGTACGAGTTTAGGAATTTTTAATATGTAGCCAAAAAGTTCATCCGTTTTAAATTGATTAGGTTTATGTATCAATGTTCATCATTTATAATACATTTTATACTGTTCTGATAAGGGGCTGTCCATAAATGTCATGCTTGGAGGAGAGGGAGGGGGTTATCAATATGTGACACTTTTTGCCAAGGGCGGAAGGGTTACATAAATTGTGACATTACACATTAAAATAAAAAAAAACAGCATTTTTTCTGCAAAATGTATATTAATGTGGTTTTGCCCGTGCCGTTGGCGCGCTGGCTAATGTGAAGTCTTTTCCCCTAGTCTCCTCTCTGCGAGAAGAGCGAGTGTAGTAGTAGTTGTTGTGTTACTTTCGGTTTTGAGAAAAATGGCGGAGACTGCGGTCTGATCTGTCCTTTGCGAAGGCCCGCCAGCTGTAATTGTTTTCTATTTCCTCCATTAAATATTATTGTTATTGTTAAACCTAAGTTGTTTTCCCTGTCGACTTGTCTATCCACACCCCTGGTACCATACCACATGGGGGCTCCTGGCCGCGGAATCTGCGTTTGATATATCCCTAGACTACAGTGCCATAGACATCGTTCTGCAAAACGGTGAGTCCGTTCCATTTTATTTCATGCTGAAAATTAATGAAAATGACTTCCCCCGATGTGAATAACTCTGACATTTCAACTGTTTTACAAACAAATATGAATAACTCTAAAGATGTTGCGGGTGGAACTGGTACATTAATCAATCTGGACAATATGTCGTTAACCTGTGAATCCGAAAATGAGTTTACTGCTAATACTACTCACCCAGTGCATGACAGTGTTCCAATCCCCCATTACATGCTAAACGAACTAGTAAATGAAATGCGTCCGTTTTCTGGTCAAGATAATTATTATATCAATATGTTTATCACGGATGTTGACTATTTTTTCCGCTCGTACAATGTCACGGACAATTTCCAAAAACTATTGATTTGCCGGAAACTTTTAACTGGAATTGCTAAAACATTCATCCAATCACAAAGAAATATCACTACTTTTTCCGCCATCATAGAAGCTTTAAAAAGTGAATTCGAAACTACCGTTTCAGCGAGAGACATCCATGTCCAGTTGAGCAAGTGTAAACATTTACCCCATCAAACACTTAACGAATACCTCATTACCTTAAGAGAACTTGCATCGTACGCACCAAATCCTATGGATGATGTTTCCATTATTGATTACTGTATTCGTGGTATAAACGACTCCAACATTAATAAAACTATCTTGTTTGGATGTAAGACTATCCCTGAATTTAAAGAAAGATTGAAGATTTACGAAAAATCATTTCATAATGTACGTCCAACCCCCAATCAGAGAAGATATGACCCTAAAAACCAAGAACCTTCGTTTGCAAACCGAAGAAATTCCCAGTTTAACTCTAGAAATCAGCATGGCTCTTTTGTGCGTAACTCAGCACATACCACCGATAGCGATGTCATTTGTTACCTCTGTAACGAAAAAGGACACAAATCTTTCCAATGTTCCCTGAAACGAACACCTCGAACCACAAGATATACTACTCCAGAACAGAAACCTTTTCCCCGTAATGACGTAAATGCTATCAAGTGTGAAACTCCCCAAAAAATCTACAAAACGGTTCAGCTACTTCAGCATACAGTCAACGCTTTAATTGACCCAGGCAGTGATGTTACTTTGATAGATTTTGATCATTATCAGCAAATTGGAAAACCCCAGTTAACCTCTACTGATGTCCTACTATCGGGAATTAGTGATCGTGAAATTAAACCCTTAGGTCATTTCTCAGCTGAAATTACACTAGATTCTTTTTCTGTGCCAACTCGAATATACGTCTTGCAAAACTGCAACCACCCTTTCATTATTGGTTTGGACATTTTGTCTCATTTAAATATCCAAATTTGTCAAGGCAAACTCACTATTTTACCCCTACCAGAAAAACCTCTTCGAAGAATTTCGATTAACATCCTCACAGCAAAAAGCATATTGCACAAAAAAGAAAACTTCGAAACTGCAGAAAGCGAAACTGAATCAAAGAATAAAAACATCTCAGCGCTTTACCATCGTACGCCAAGGTCAGGCGGAGAAAAAGAATTAGCTTCCGGTATTGAACCGTTGAAAAGCGAAAATGATGCTTCATTCCTTCCCCACCTGCCTACTTATGCAACTAACGCGGTTGATTTAGAACACATTCCCTCTGACATTCGAGATAAATTAATGCCGATGATTGAAAACTACGAACCCAAAAAGACTAAAAGCACTCAAATAAAAATGAATATTGTTCTCAGCGATGAATCACCAGTTGCATCGTCGCCTCGTCGAATCTCCCTTTACGAACAAAAAATTGTGGAACAAGAAATAAAAAATTGGATGGATTTGGGAATAATAAAACCCAGCTGCAGTGATTTCTCAGCTCCTTTGGTTTTATGCAAAAAGAAAGATAATTCCTACCGATTGTGCGTTGATTTCCGACGTTTGAACAAGAAAATAATTAAAGATCGTTTTCCATTACCTCTCATTGAAGACGTACTTGATAGTCTTGACGGAGCAAATGTATTCAGCACCATTGATTTGCGTAATGCCTTCTTCCATGTTGATGTCGAGGAAAAATGCACCAAATATCTTTCCTTTGTAACCCATAACGGACAATATGAATTTACGAAAACTCCCTTTGGTTTATGTACTTCCCCATCAGTATTTCAACGATATATATATGCTGTTTTCCGAGAATTATTAGCTGACAAAACTCTAGTTATCTATTTGGACGATATTATCATCCCATCTCGTGATGAACAAGAAGGACTGTTAAAATTACAACGCGTCTTCCAAGTTGCTTCAGACTATGGTCTTCAAATTAATTTCAAAAAATGTCAGTTCCTGAATCGCAGCATTACATTTCTAGGCTATTCCCTTGCAAACGGTCAAATTCGCCCTTCAGAAGAAAAAACAAAGGCTGTGATGAACTTCCCTGAACCCAAAAACGCCAAAAGTGTACAATCTTATCTTGGTCTCACAGGATATTTTAGAAAATTTATTCCTAACTATGCCCAAATTGCAAAACCTCTCAGTGATCTACTCAGAAATAACACTCCTTTCAAATTTGGCCCTGAACAAATTAATGCTTTCCAAAACCTGAAAACTGCCTTATCGAAAGATCCTGTCTTATACACATCTACAAGCAAGGAGCACCATTAGAACTACACACAGATGCCAGCAGCCTAGGATTTGGAGCAGTTCTTTTACAAAAGTCTGATGACGGTTGTTTTCACCCAATACATTATATGAGTCGTAAAACTACTCCTCAACAAGAAAAATATTGCAGCTATGAACTAGAAGTTTTAGCTATAGTGGAAGCAGTCAAGAAGTTTCGTACCTACCTCCTTGGAACAAAGTTTAAGATAATTACTGATTGTGAAGCTTTTAAGAAGACTGTCAACAAAAAGGACCTTCCCCCTAAAGTCGCTCGTTGGGCTATTCTCCTGGAAGAATTCGATTTTGAAGTAGTGCACCGCCCAGGGAAACAAATGAAACATGCAGACGCTCTTAGCCGAAATGCAGTGCTGATGATAAACTCCTGCAACGAATTGACCAAGAAGATCGCCATAGCACAGAACAATGACGAATACATTGGAACTTTAAAACAACTTGTCAATCAAGGTGATACCGCGTATGTGATACGTAATGATATTTTGTACAAGATAGTCGAAGACAAGGAATTATTAGTCGTACCTAGTAATTTTCAGACAGAAATTGTGAGAAATGCTCACGAAAAAAATGGACACTTTTCAACATCCAAAACAGAAGACATCATCAAAAAAGAGTTTTATTTTCCCCACATGCATAAATGCGTCGAAAATGTCATAGCTACTTGTGTTCCATGCATATTAATTAATAGAAAGAAAGGTAAATCTGAAGGCTTACTTCATCCCATACCCAAAGAAGACATCCCTTTTGGAACATATCATGTCGACTTTTTAGGTCCACTTCCTTCAACTAGTAAGAAGTACCAGTATATTTTTGCAGTCACTGACGCTTTTACGAAATTCCTGTGGTTATACCCCGTTAAAGCAACCTCTTCCCATGATGCTCTTCTCAGTCTCCGGATACAACAAGAAGTATTTGGAAATCCCTCTCGTATTATAGCAGATAAAGGCTCAGCTTTCACCTCTAAAGACTTTGTACAGTACTGTGAAGACGAACACATCGAACTTGTTCACATCACAACTGGAGTACCACGTGGAAATGGTCAAATAGAAAGAATGTTCCAGACCATCATTCCTGTCCTTTCCAAGCTTTCAATTGACGACCCAACTAAATGGTACCAACATGTTCGACAAGTACAGCAAACCTTTAATAGCACGATTACTAGAAGTACTGGATCTTCACCATTTCAATTACTTACTGGCGTTACAATGAAGCGTAAGGACAACATCAGAATTCTAGATATCCTTCAAGAAGAACTTATCAATTCCTTCAAAACTCAAAGAGACGATCTACGACACAAGGCCAAAGAAAACATCCTCAAGATTCAAGAAGAAAACAGACAGAATTACAATAAAAGACGCAAGACTCCTCACCATTACAAAATTGGAGATTTAGTTGCCATCGCTAGAACCCAGTTTGGCACCGGACTTAAGCTGCGACCTCGTTTCTACGGACCCTATGTTGTGAAAAAGGTTAAAGAACATGACCGTTATGAAGTTGAGAAAATAGGCGTCCATGACGGCCCTAACCTAACATCTACAGCAGCTGATCATATGAAGATTTGGACTTAGAACTTTGGACTTGGACACCTTAATGACTTACTTACTTTGCAGCATTTAATTTAATTTTAACTTTAACTGCAAGTTTATCCAACTTTTAAATTTCTATCTAATATTTTTCTCTTTTCAGATTTCTCATGATATCTTCTAGAAAAATGGATTTGTGACTTTTTTCATCCCAGCAGTTATTTTTTGAATTTCTAATTTCAGTTTATTTTTGTTTTCATCTTTTTTGATTTTGCCAAAGTCTTATTTTTTTTTTAGTGTTTATATTTGTGTTTTTCTACTTAACTCATTATATTTTTTTCAGCTCTCTTTTATTTGTGATTTATTGTGCTTATTTTCATATAATTAAGTTAGATTGTACTTTAATATGTTTTATTATTCTCTTCGTTTTATTTGTCTACTTAATATTTTTGTATTGTATTAGAGATAATTAATTCAGGTCACCAGGAGGTCCTGGTCTGTCAAAATAGCCGAGTGTGGTTTTGCCCGTGCCGTTGGCGCGCTGGCTAATGTGAAGTCTTTTCCCCTAGTCTCCTCTCTGCGAGAAGAGCGAGTGTAGTAGTAGTTGTTGTGTTACTTTCGGTTTTGAGAAAAATGGCGGAGACTGCGGTCTGATCGCTTATTTTCGAATCCTACATGAAGAACGCAGCAGTGTACCGATCGACCAATAGGATTGCTTGTTTACTCGTTTTAGCTCCTCCCTTCACTACATCTACAGGGCAAAGCCGCCTCGAGGAAACGAGTCTATTCGAAGTCGAGACTTTTGTTTACATTGTGGATCACACTATTGAGCGCTATAAACAGTAAAAAGTATACTCAAAATAATATATTAATGTTAATATGCAGCTCAGGGATTGTCGCAGTAAAGACTACGGGTGTTAATTACATCTTAGTTGAATAAATTACTGATGCGAGAATTCTCTCTAAAGGTTTACTGCAGTTCTTATAGACGATATGTAAAGTTGTAAACAATAAACTGTGTTTTTTGTGATTAAAATGTTTAAATAGAAAATGGGAACTAAAACTTTGTTTTCTGCTGAAAGTTATTAACTGTAAGTATTTTATCTCTCATATAAAAGCCCACGTCACTCACTGACTCACTGATTCTGGAACGCTCGCACACTATGATGCCATCTCGCAATAATAATCATAATCATCAGAAAAATATAAAAGCCCACGTCACTCACTGACTCGATGCCATCTCGCAATAATCAGAAAAATAAATAAATAAAAGTAATTAAAATTTTAAAATAATATAATAGCTTTTAAATAAATATCTTTCAAGAAAGTTGGTTTACTTAATAAAGGTTAAAAAGTTACTTTTAGGGAAGTTGGTTTCTAATTCAACAATAATAAATTATTAAAGTTAAACTTCTTATTTAATGTATAATTAATAGGAACTTGAAGTAGTAACGAGCGAAGCTCGCATAAAAGGCTAGCCTAGCTGTAAGACCCGGCTTTGCCGGGTCGTAACAGCTAGTATGATGATATAAATGTAAATATCTTAACTAGCAGGAAGCTTTTAACTGTTTTATGTTTTAACATTAACAGTGAAAGATTATCAATAAATCCAGTGATCTAGATTTGTGTCTGGCTTATTTTAAAGTACCAATAACTCTGCAAACTTCATCATTCCCTATATTTATTATGTAGACTGTCCTGTTTAATATTGCTTAGTCATTTTAGATGAAAAATATTCGAATGTTTCTACCTTTTTTGACTTTCATTGATATAATTGTAGATATTTTAATTGATTAGCTTTGAATTGAGATCTTTCTAATACTTAAATTTTAAAACAGCTTGGCAATATTTGGCAGGACATACTGAAGTCTAACCCTACATTTTATAAAACTTGAGATGTCTTGATTGTTTTTAATTTTATGAATTATTGGGCTTATGGGTAAAAAACATGACTTGTTAATTTAATAAAGATCCTTCTTAAGATACCGTGGACATTTGTGCTTCATTTATTTTTAATTAATCCCATGTTAGTTTCTTAGTTATATATTCATGCAAAGATAAGAATTTGAGAGTTAGATATGAATAAACGGGATTCAATTCCATTTACGACCCTACTAAATACTGTAATGTTCTTTTGAGCACCAAAAAGTTGAAATATTACTAATTTCAAACTCATAGGTTAAAATGTTTAGTGAAATCAATAAACTATTCTGTTTATCAATAAAAATCAGTATAATTTTTTGATATCTGTATGTATAGCATACAAAAAAGCTTTGCAATATTCAGCGGGAACGTTAAGGGAATTGAACCGAATAAACTGAAAGAGAAAGTAGCCAAGTAATGATTAATTTTAATAATTTTATTGAGGCAAAATGCTTAATAACGCTCATCCCACAACTTCAGTGTGACCAATTTTCAAAAGAACAATCATTTTAAGTGAAAATTAACTTTATAATGTTTGTAGGTACAATATAAATAATGAAGTGCTTATAATATCAGACAACTAATGTAAATCTTGACACATACTTTCCTTTATAAATTAGCAATTTTTAAGAGAAAACTAGACTTCATAAGTATTATATAAATGAGCATTAAATGAAACTTTTTTTCTAAATACACATTGTACTATATAGTAGTCTACATGCGACTTTTAAAACATAACTATATGTAACACAAAGAAAAATCTGTGATGTTAGCTTTACAATTAAGATTTGTTTAAGTATCAAATCAATATTAAATCCCTTACCAAAATGTTGATAAGAAATAAAACTTGCCAAACAATCAACTAATCAGTCACTTGAACAGGAACATTTCATGAAAGTCAGGAACTTATTTGAATTAGTTTTATTTAATATATACATTAGGTGTGTTTGAATAAGTAATATCATTGAATAGAAAAATAATTTACTAAAATATGTTTCAGGTACCCATCTCTCCCCTATATTTAAAATATGTTCATGATTTCTTTTAATTTACATCTAATTTGCTTCCTACATGCCTAGCTGAGCATCTCTAAATGCAGAGACAAGCATGTATAGGAAAAAATATTATCTTATTTTTAAATTAGGAAAAATTTTGTGTAATAACTTATTTAAAAAATCGCAAAAAAAACCCTACTCTGAATTATCTCAATCTGCTCAAATGATGAATTCACTTTAAAAATGAATGATAAAAACTTCAGAAGTAATCATCATAATACCTTTAGCCACACCATAAATTCATATTTATCTTTAACTTTAAGTCTTACTTTTACCAAATCTTCTTTTTTCAATGAAATTTGTATCTGAAGAGAACTCCATTTCATTCTCCATCATAATAACAAAAAAAATAGGTATTTGAACAAACAAAAAAGCATAAACCAAAAGCGTGTTCTTGTTGTGGTTTGTGGTCTCTTTTTTTTGAAGGAGGAGGAGCTAAAGCACACTCCTATTGGTCGATCGGTACACTGCTGCGTTCTTCGTGTAGGAATCGAAAATAAGCGGTCTGATCTGTCCTTTGCGAAGGCCCGCCAGCTGTAATTGTTTTCTATTTCCTCCATTAAATATTATTAGCCCAGGCAACGAAAAGGTATAGAGGGAAATTCTTGGAGCACAATTTTTGACTTCGGAACTTTGTTTGGACTAGTTCGGAGGTGAACATATCAAAAGTCCCCGCCCGTAGCCCTTACGCCGAAGTGAGGAGGGGTGTTCGAAAGTATCATTTTTCAGTTTTTGGCTAATTACTCTTACAAAATGCATCCCCACGAAAACGTTTCAATTCGCTTTTTTAAAGTAGATAAAATTATCAACAATTTAAGACCCTTCCCAGGTTTATACGTCCAATTGATCCCGAGTTACATCTCTTCAAAAATGGGAAATTTTTTCTAAAAATTCGAAAACTTGAGTAAAAAATGTATTTAAAGCAATTTATTGGCTATATTACCCATGTAAAAGGGAATTAAAGGCTATTACCTCATAATGCACTTATTTAGCTTTAATTTAAGCCCTGAATCAAGTATGTGAGATCAATAGTTCTCACGTTATCTTAAAAGAACAAAAATTGGGAAAATGGGATTATCCCAGTATAGTCCAGTCAAATAGTATTTATTTTGAGAAATATTTGGGGTAGAAGATATTTTTCTCTATCCGTATGTTTTTTGGGGGTGCTGAATCCGAATCTGAGGTTTGCCAACAAAATTTCGGGACGGAACATTGTGAAAATTCGAAAAAATGGCAAAAATTTGCCCCTTTTTTTCGTTTTTTGCCCCTAGAACATTACCTTTGCACTTCTGAGCTAAACAATCAATACAAAAAATAAAGAACACAAACCAAGCTACAAAAAAGTCTAATACAACTTTTCTCTCAGGCGCGTAGTTTCGCCGATAGAGCACGTTGAAAAAGGGGTTATTTTCGTTCGATTGGTAGAAAATGTCACTAGTATCGCCAAAACGCCGAATTTTTGGAACATAATACTTTAAAAACTGCTTTAATAATATTCTTCATCAAATCGACCATCTAAAAACTCTAATGATGATTAACTAAATGCATTTTCGTTGCGAGATTTCTCTTACGAACGAAAGTTCCATAGGAGATTATAGTATTTCGATAACTACATATATGTTGCTTCTTCGAGATTACATACAAAAGTGTTCTTTTGACTATTTTATAAGTTTTTGGGGGTGCTGAATCCGAATCTGACGTTTACCAACAAAATTTCGGGACGGAACTTTGTGAAAATTCCAAAAAATGGTAAAAATTCGCGCCATTGCCCCCAAAAATTGCCATTTTTTGGAATTTTCACAAAGTTCCGTCACGAAATTTTGTTGGCAAACGTCAGATTCGGATTCAGCACCCCCAAAAACTTATAAAATAGTCAAAAGAACACTTTTGTATGTAATCTCGAAGAAGCAACATGTATGTAGTTATCGAAATACTATAATCTCCTATGGAACTTTCGTTCGTAAGAGAAATCTCACAACGAAAATGCATTTAGTTAATCATCATTAGAGTTTTTAGATGGTCGATTTGATGAAGAATATTATTAAAGCAGTTTTTAAAGTATTATGTTCCAAAAATTCGGCGTTTTGGCGATACTAGTGACATTTTCTACCAATCGAACGAAAATAACCCCTTTTTCAACGTGCTCTATCGGCGAAACTACGCGCCTGAGAGAAAAGTTGTAATAGACTTTTTTGTAGCTTGGTTTGTGTTCTTTATTTTTTGTATTGATTGTTTAGCTCAGAAGTGCAAAGGTAATGTTCTAGGGGCAAAAAACGAAAAAAAGGGGCAAATTTTTGCCATTTTTTCGAATTTTCACAATGTTCCGTCCCGAAATTTTGTTGGCAAACCTCAGATTCGGATTCAGCACCCCCAAAAAACATACGGATAGAGAAAAATATCTTCTACCCCAAATATTTCTCAAAATAAATACTATTTGACTGGACTATACTGGGATAATCCCATTTTCCCAATTTTTGTTCTTTTAAGATAACGTGAGAACTATTGATCTCACATACTTGATTCAGGGCTTAAATTAAAGCTAAATAAGTGCATTATGAGGTAATAGCCTTTAATTCCCTTTTAGATGGGTAATATAGCCAATAAATTGCTTTAAATACATTTTTTACTCAAATTTTCGAATTTTTAGAAAAAATTTCCCATTTTTGAAGAGATGTAACTCGGGATCAATTGGACGTATAAACCTGGGAAGGGTCTTAAATTGTTGATAATTTTATGTACTTTAAAAAAGCGAATTGAAACGTTTTCGTGGGGTCGCATTTTGTAAGAGTAATTAGCCAAAAACTGAAAAATGAGACTTTCGAACACCCCTCCTCACTTCGGCGTAAGGGCTACGGGCGGGGACTTTTGATATGTTCACCTCCTAACTAGTCCAAACAAAGTTCCGAAGTCAAAAATTGTGCTCCAAGAATTTCCCTCTATACCTTTTTTTGAGCATTCGTTGCCTGGACTATATTGTTATTGTTAAACCTAAGTTGTTTTCCCTGTCGACTTGTCTATCCACACCCCTGGTACCATACCACATTAATGACATCATCAATCTAAAAATTATAATAACGAAATAAGAGTTCACTCTCAAATTATATAGTGGGTTACACTTTAACTAGATTAAAAATACTGGGTCAAGGTGGAGGGTTTATGGTGAAGTTTGACACTTTGTGGCATAGGGGAGGCAGGGGGTGAAAATGTGACATAGTGAATAGCTTTAAACGAAATTTGATGCAAAAAAAACCTATAAATTAAAAGAAAAATTTTAATTTTTCCCAAGATTTAACTCTACCTAATTCTAATTTTTCTTTTTATAAATTTTTAGGCTGAGTATCTAACTAATATTTTTATTCAGCAAAATATTTAGTTTAAAATTAGCATAAGCATTCAAGTAATTTATATGACACTGTTTTAAAAACAGAAACTATATATATAACCTTACTCGTCTGTGTTCTATAGTCAACGAAAGATACTTTTTAAAATTGGTAAAAATGTAGCATTCCTCTCCGAATTTAAAATCTACAAACTCACGTTTCAGACGTGATTCTGTATGTTTTACCGTTTACTCACGTTTAATAAAAACAAAAACCCGAAATAACCAAAAGCCGTGTCAAAAGGAACCACGATTCCGGAATCATGACAGCAGCTGAAATAACATCAAAACTAGTTGAAATCCACTTCAAATGTTAGTAAACGCATCTTCGTGGATTACGGAAGGATAAGTGAAAAGCTACTTATACATTATGCACCGTAGCTTCTCAAAACATTGCTTGGCAGCAGGGAGAGTTTATATAAATTTTCAATCCACTTGAAAAACACTCTCTGTAAGATGCTATTCCACGTCGCTCAAATATATCGAATTTTCGATTCCATATTTGTGGTTTTATCAAATAAAACATTTTATACCACTGCCTCTGGAATAAAAGCCTATGGGAGGCGGCTTTTTTTTATTGGAAGGAGATCCTTGGGTATTTGGTGTTAGAGACAAAACGATTTACTTTCCATGGACGCGTCAAGGGATTTTAATGTCGATTTAAGGGATTTTTCGGACACGGAATGATTGGAAGGAAAGAACGTAGGTTTCCCTACAGGGAAAATGCAAAAAGGTCTCGAATGCTTTTTTTTTCGTTCTTCAGATTTAGAGTTAGGATTTCAAAGTAATCGTGCTATGCATTTTTTTGGGTGGAAAAGGAGCATAAGATGCAAAATCCGTCGATGGGAAACTTTGAAACAAATAGTAGGATAAATATACTTGGAATCGAGTCTGAAGAAGTCTCAAAAAACTGAAGAAGGGGAGAAAAGTTTATGTAGCTTGATAGTATCAAAGTTCAACTATACATTTTATACTGTTCTGATAGTATTAAAGGCTATATTTTGAAAGGAAATTTGATGCAAAAAATTTTTATTTTATGGTTTTATTTGTTAAAGATTGTATACGATTAAAAATATATGTAGAGATCAAACTATTCCATAGTAACGTTTGTTATAAAGAAGTGCAGGTTATATTTTGGGTATTTTAAACAATTGTCCTGGTTATAGTACGTTTGGCGAAAGGGATCCAGTGGTCGCCAAATTGGCACTGTTCTACATATTACCAATGCATATTTAAACTTGTTTTGTTTAAACAACAGATCGGCTCTAAATAAAGCCAACTTGGCTTACCTTTAAACAATTAAGCTAAATTCAACTTTTTTCAAAATGTGAGACAGCTAGATTTCATAAGATCTTCTTGATACAGAAGATCTTATGAAATCCAGCTGTCTCACCTGTCACCCCCGAATTTATCGAACCAGCTGAATTCCAACCATTTATCCAACTGGAATCAATCTGGATGTTTGTCAAGTGCCGAGGTTAACTCCAGCTAAAGTCTATTGATCCAGTTTAGGCAAATCAATTTTAAGGTCAAAATTAAGTTAAACTTAATCATATATTAACTTAAATATAAATTAAAAATATAGGAATGATCCTGCTAGAACCAGGTAAATTCAAATCTATAATCCAACTGGAATCAACCTGGATGTGCGTCAAATGCCGAAGTTGGATCTAGCTAGATTTCTAGTAATAATCTAAGTTGAGCAGGTCAATTTCAAGGTTAAAATCCAGCTTGATTCTGACTTACTGTGCCGTCTGATATACATTTTAAGATTAGATAACTTTCCGAATAATTTCAGCTTTTTATTTTTATTTTCAAAGAATAATTATCATTAGATTGTGAATTCTATGAAGTAAAACATGATGAACAAAACTAAATGATTAGAGACTTCGGTTTTAAAATTTACTGAATCATCGAAATTACTTTATTATGTTTGTTTCGTGTGTGATACACAGATACATCTGAAGCAAATTCCTAATAAATTACAAAATTTAAAATTGTTTTTTGTGGTAAAAAAATAAAAAATATCCTACCTTTTCTCATACAATTTTTTAAAAAAATTGAAAAGGTTTCCCTTAAAAGTATTAAAATATTTTAAACATTTTCTTTTTGTTTCAAAGTATTCCCTGATTGAATGTTTTCATTCCCTGATTGTTCCCCGTTTGTTCTTTAAAATAATGTGTTTGAAATGTAAGAACTTATTTAATTTAGTATAAAGAAGATGGGTAATATAAATTGTTTTATACATTTACTACATCATGGTTTTTCATCTGAAATTACCACTGGAAATTCCTTAGGTTTTCTAACTTTGAACAAATGATTTGATGCAAAAATAACGTATTCCCAAAACGGATCCTAAAAAGTAATGCAATTAAACAAGGGAAACTTTTGAGCAAAATATATTCCTGAATTACTACCACATTTACTATAAATCCTGCAACAATCAATATTTTCTAACAAACTAAAGAAACGCGGTTTAAACGTATTTCAGGCACATTCACTTAAGGAAAAACAATGAGAAGTTTTCTGATTTACAATCAAACCACGTTGAAGAAATTTAAAAGCCTTGATTACGACAATTGTAAATGCAAATGTTTGATCTTAATTTACATTCCTCACTGGATTTTAGATCTCTTGTGGTTTTTAACACCGAAATAAAATGGTCATTCTGTCTTGATTGACTTTTTACAGCTTTAAAATATCTTAAATTCTACCATTTAAAAAAATAACTCCCCCTTTTAATTAACTTCTAAACTTCCAGACAAGATTAAAACTTCGCTCACAAGAATTTCAATTCCCTTTTATTATTTCAACCAATCATATTATAGTCCCCAGGAAACTCAGAATTTTCATTCTTTGACCATACATACCATAACTAAAACTCTACTATATCCCTCAAAAAGTCCTAACTATCCCCACCGAATTTTTTTTTATAGCTACGCCACTAGTTAAGAGAAAAAGAGACTGGCTACTAAAATTTAGAATAATGCGATTTGATGTAATTTTGAGCAATTTTCTATTTTTATCTTTGTTATTTATAAGGAATTTCTTGCGGGATTTTGAGGTATCAAGATAACAGTACATTTTTATTTATAACTAGCTGAATTACCCGGCCTTGCACGGGTTGACTCAATTAATAAATATCTTTAAAAGTTTATTAAGTTATGTCTTTTCTTTTTCTGGATTCAGTCACTTAACACTCCGTCGTCTTTTCATCTCGGTTCCTTACTGTGAAAATATACCCTAACGCATCCCGTCCCGCTTTTAACTTTGGCTGTAAAAGAACAATCCAATTAAAATCATCAGGTTTATCAAGTTATATTGCTTTTATTTTCCTGGATTAGCAGTCACTTAACATCCCGTCGTCCCCGTCGTCTTTTTCATCCCGGTTCCTTAGTGTGAAAATTTACTCTACCTTATCCCATCCAGGATTTTACTTTGGCTGTTATCTTGACTGTAAAATAACAATCCAATTGAAATCATCAGTCTTTTGAAATTTAGTTTAAAATCTTAAACAAAATTTCTCTGAAGTATTTCTGATGTCCTTTTAAAATTCTGCATCGGTTTTTATAAATCACTTGATAAAAACTTAGAAAAAAAAAATCACAATCACAACCCTCATTGAAATTTTTCATCGTTTTCCAAAAATGATATTAATTTAATCAAAAATTCAGTCAACAGTTATTCAATCAACAACTCCCGCTAAAGCAAAATATTTAACATTACTTAATTTAATTTTAATTCAAAAATGATTAATACATTTTTTATTTGTATGATACATCTCCGCCATCTCCGCAAATAAAAACATTTTTATCAAAATAATAAAATACTTGTTAAATATCACTTTCATTTTGTTATGATAGCCAACTTGTTTTAAAGCTACTTTGAAAAATTAAAAACGGATTGCTAGTAATAAAAATATAATAAAAATCTAGTGAATGTATAAGTCTAGTAAACCATGCCCTGTGAAACAGTGAAATAATATCAGCTCTGTTTCCATGGAAATCATTTATTTTAGATTTTCTTAGATTTTCCATAAATATATTTATTTTAGAAAATATTAAAATTATAAAAAATGATTCAAAATTAATTATATTTGAATTTAGTTCGGTTTTCTGAAGATTGTTATAATTTTTAAATAGAAATTTACACTGTTATTCGTCTTAATTTGTTATAAATTATTAAATTTTTGAAATTATATTTTAATATATGAGGCCAGACGAAACCTCAAGAGAGAAATAAACCTACTGCAATTTATGCGGTCGTGGCTAGTTCACATGGCTGGAAGTATGGTGACGTCAGAAGAGGTGTGGCTAAGAACGGGTGACGACGAGCGATGCCGGGCAAAAGGCACCAGCGCGCTACGCGCATGCGCGTGGAGTTGAACCTTTTGGAGTTCTTGAATCTGACTGTTCATTAACAAATTATGAATACAAGTATTTAGATCGTAATAATGATATATTTTATGTCTAAAATTGTTCAAATTAATTTTTACAAGATTCTTATAGAAGTTTATGCAGTAAAGTAAAGAACTGGAATTCTGATTGAAATAAGTTTATTCAAAAGTTAAATAGAATCGGGTTGTACTATTTCACAGTTCAGTTTATAGATGACAGCACGAGCACTACTGTTAACTGAAGATTATAAATAAACTTAAATCTTCTAAAAATTCATTTGAACAATTTTAGACAGAAAATATAGCATTATTACAATCTAAATACTTCTATTATATTCTTACAGTGCTGAGATTTCAGAAAAATAAAGTGTGAAAAATAAATAATCTTGTTTTCATTCAAGACTTAATTTTTCAACATTAAAAAGTTTATGATGTGAATTACATGGTTATATGATGACTGAAAAGTATCTTATACAATCATCAAAATATTATCATCAAACATATATCATTTTAAGAAAATGTAACACAAGTTGAGGAACTGTGGAATAGTTTCATCGTTGAGTATGGAATATATTTTATTTTTAATGAAAACTTAATACCATGCAAGTCTGAGTATTAATAAAAATATTTATACTGTAAGAGTAATTAAACTTTCATTTGCATTATTCTATTCTAAAATATGCAGCTACTAAAGGGTATTGCTAATTAAAAGGCTTACATTTTTTCCCACTTGTTTAGTTTAGGAAAGTACCACAATGTAATAAAAATAGCTATTAGAATTTCTACAACTAATTTATAGTTCAAAATATAGTCATTGAATGTTTCATTAATTTATAACAGATGCTATTTATTTTAAAACCTTTTTTAAAGAGCTATGTTTCTTATTTTAATCTCAACACTTTATGTGCTCATTGTAATGAGCACATAAAGTGTTGAGATTATAACAGTATCAAATTATAATTAGGGTGTTAATAATTGTGGAGACTATTTTTCACATATTTGAGGAGACTATTGCTACTATTTCTGAAGGTGTAACTCAATGGGAATCTTTGTATGTGGAAACAAAAATCAAATATGCTTGAAGCTGGGATTTGAGATACTGTTATGAATGTACCGCTATCTACTTTTGAGAACCTGAATGATCATAAGCAGGTTAGGTCTTATCGTAAACTTTTTACAGTATTAAAATAATAACTTGACTTAATAAAAATATATTTTTTGGTCAGATGGAAAAAATTTAAACTTTTCAAAATCTTTTACATTAAAATTCACTCTCATAAAGCTTTTGATGCATTTCAAATATGTTCAGATAATATTTTCCAAGTAGCAAATTGAATAGGACAAGTTTTGCAATTTTAAACTTTGAAATGAATTCAAATTTAGGAAAAAGTAAGTTTTTAATAAATTTTACTTTATTTAAAATTTTATCTGTAAAATAAATAAATCTAAATAACACTTTATCTGTAAAATAAAATACCTTATTTAAAATCAAAACACTTTCAAAATAGCTGCGGTGGCGTTAATACTTTTTAATTTTAAGACCGCGAGCATGCGCGTAGATGTCTACTGATGCTGAAGTGACTGTTGACTGAATGTCGAAGTGGCTTTCTTTTGGCAACACCTCTTCTGACGTCACCATACTTCCAGCCCTGTGAACTAGCCACGACCAATTTATGCATTTTAACAAGGTCGTGGCTAGTTCACAGGGCTGGAAGTATGGTGACGTCAGAAGAGGTGTGGCCAAAAGAAAGCCACTTCGACATTCAGTCAACAGTCACTTCAGCATCAGTAGACATCTACGCGCATGCTCGCGGTCTTAAAATTAAAAAGTATTAACGCCACCGCAGCTATTTTGAAAGTGTTTTGATTTTAAATAAGGTGTTTTATTTTACAGATAAAGTGTTATTTAGATTTATTTATTTTACAGATAAAATTTTAAATAAAGTAAAATTTATTAAAAACTTACTTTTTCCTAAATTTGAATTCATTTCAAAGTTTAAAATTGCAAAACTTGTCCTATTCAATTTGCTACTTGGAAAATATTATCTGAACATATTTGAAATGCATCAAAAGCTTTATGAGAGTGAATTTTAATGTAAAAGATTTTGAAAAGTTTAAATTTTTTCCATCTGACCAAAAAATATATTTTTATTAAGTCAAGTTATTATTTTAATACTGTAAAAAGTTTACGATAAGACCTAACCTGCTTATGATCATTCAGGTTCTCAAAAGTAGATAGCGGTACATTCATAACAGTATCTCAAATCCCAGCTTCAAGCATATTTGATTTTTGTTTCCACATACAAAGATTCCCATTGAGTTACACCTTCAGAAATAGTAGCAATAGTCTCCTCAAATATGTGAAAAATAGTCTCCACAATTATTAACACCCTAATTATAATTTGATACTGTTATAATCTCAACACTTTATGTGCTCATTACAATGAGCACATAAAGTGTTGAGATTAAAATAAGAAACATAGCTCTTTAAAAAAGGTTTTAAAATAAATAGCATCTGTTATAAATTAATGAAACATTCAATGACTATATTTTGAACTATAAATTAGTTGTAGAAATTCTAATAGCTATTTTTATTACATTGTGGTACTTTCCTAAACTAAACAAGTGGGAAAAAATGTAAGCCTTTTAATTAGCAATACCCTTTAGTAGCTGCATATTTTAGAATAGAATAATGCAAATGAAAGTTTAATTACTCTTACAGTATAAATATTTTTATTAATACTCAGACTTGCATGGTATTAAGTTTTCATTAAAAATAAAATATATTCCATACTCAACGATGAAACTATTCCACAGTTCCTCAACTTGTGTTACATTTTCTTAAAATGATATATGTTTGATGATAATATTTTGATGATTGTATAAGATACTTTTCAGTCATCATATAACCATGTAATTCACATCATAAACTTTTTAATGTTGAAAAATTAAGTCTTGAATGAAAACAAGATTATTTATTTTTCACACTTTATTTTTCTGAAATCTCAGCACTGTAAGAATATAATAGAAGTATTTAGATTGTAATAATGCTATATTTTCTGTCTAAAATTGTTCAAATGAATTTTTAGAAGATTTAAGTTTATTTATAATCTTCAGTTAACAGTAGTGCTCGTGCTGTCATCTATAAACTGAACTGTGAAATAGTACAACCCGATTCTATTTAACTTTTGAATAAACTTATTTCAATCAGAATTCCAGTTCTTTACTTTACTGCATAAACTTCTATAAGAATCTTGTAAAAATTAATTTGAACAATTTTAGACATAAAATATATCATTATTACGATCTAAATACTTGTATTCATAATTTGTTAATGAACAGTCAGATTCAAGAACTCCAAAAGGTTCAACTCCACGCGCATGCGCGTAGCGCGCTGGTGCCTTTTGCCCGGCATCGCTCGTCGTCACCCGTTCTTAGCCACACCTCTTCTGACGTCACCATACTTCCAGCCATGTGAACTAGCCACGACCTTTTAACAATGCACAATGGTATTTCAATGGGAAAAACGGAGTCGAAAAAGCGCCGAAAAACAGGGAAGGAGTCGTTCGATTATAAAATCCGTTCTTAGTGCGCGTCACATAGCTGAGATGAACGTCTCTGTCAAATTTCAAAGCTCTGGGTCTAGTAGTTTCGGAGATTCCGTGTTGAGTGTTCCTTACTTACCAGTGAGTGAGTTAGTCAGTCAGTCAGTCAGTGGTATTTCGCTTTTATAGATATAGACATACGTTATATTTTATATACATGATATTTCAACAATGCCCAAACTAGAGACCCTATAGACCTCTTCAACCGGAACTTGGTGGCGCTACAATCCGGGCGCTTGGATTACTTCCGGGTTACTTCTTTTGGCGTTGTATTTGGCTATTCTTTGATCTGGCTATTATTGGCGGCCGTGTTTGTTTTTGTTTGTATTCCGTCGTGTGTTGTTTTTATTATTCTTGGATTTAACGAGCATATAGCTAATACTTATTAATTTATTCATATTATTTTCTTTAAATTAATCAAAACCGAAATCTGGAAAGACTACTTTTACTTTATTTCCCACTCCGGAGTAGCGGCGACCAATCTGTCTCTTTTTATTTACCCGTTTGATAGTAAACAAAAACCCAGCTACAGATATATTGTATTATAGTATTTCTGGTAGTAATAATACTACAGAAGATACTACATCAGGGTTTATTTTCATTGCCCTGTGAACTGTAAAATCAGGTTTTTAATTTCCCTATTTTTTTAATTCTCCAATTCCATTATTAATGTAGCGTATCTGGTGGTATTATATAGGTATTGAAGTTTCTTTAAGTCTGTATTTCATATGGGCATTTATGTCCATTAAGGATTGATTAAAAAACAAATTAAATCCACTGTCTGTGTTTCATTCTAAATAACAGTATTTAAGTGTGATTGTATTAAGATTCATTTTTCTGTCTTTCAAATTTTCTAATCTTGACACATTGAGTTTTTTTTCCGATTTTAGAGTGCTGAATTAAGCATGTCAATCATCTTCCAATTTTAAGAGACTGTTTCTAGACTATTTTTTGCAAAAGGTTTTTATTTCACAATAGTAATCTGAAAGTGATGGAGTATTTTAAGACTCCTCAAAAGAAACTTTATATTAGATCTGCACTTTCTTTTTTATATTCTAAATTTCTTAAAATTGGAGGATGATAGAATTGTTTTCTTCCTATTTTTTTACATGATGACACTAGAGAGACATAAATTAAAACAATATGCTTCTCAGTGTCAAAAAACAATAAAGTTGGAGGGAAAGGGCATTCAGTTTTCAAATTATTACTTTGATTAGGATTTTTTACATCTTTGTACTTTCCTGGATCGACCATTAAACGGACATGACTTCATTACCAATCATTGGATGATTGGTCAAGTGTAATGGTCGATTCTGTGAAATGGCTTTTCAGTGTATTGGAATTCGCTAAAATGTAGTATAAATGTTGATCCCCTCATGGTATTGCATCATCCATTTACTCATTCCCTCCCAGGGAGAGGCAGAAAGTTTGTTTGGAATTTCGCTTGAAGGTCATTGCCTTCTCCTTGTGTTGGATTGGTTTATTGGGTGTGAGTCATATGGATTGGTTTCACTTCGTAAAATGTTGCAGATAAACTAGTGGAAGTCGATCCTTGCTACTCACTTAACTAATCGTAGTAGCTTGTGAGAACAACCTCAATCCCTCTGGTAAGGTCCTATTTTTCCATTAAAATTTTTTTTAAGAAATTTGCATTGCAAATATATTTAGTTTAAAATATAACTTTTCTTGAAATGCATGTTAAACCCAGTGGCGAAGCATGAATTGCAAAGAGGAGAAGCACTGGAAGTTGATTGTTATTTTGCCATATGTTAGGTTGATTGTAATATTAGTGTTTATAGTTTTATTTTGAAATTTGTAACTTCTTGGATGTTTCAAGTATAATTTTTGTAAATGTGTATGTCATGTTTACATAGCGCTTTTCCTGTTTGCAACTCATGCTTCGCCACTGGTTAAACCTAATTTCTCATAATTGACACTGAACCCAAATCACACAAAACTGACAATTTCTAACACATTTGAGGATACCCATAAATTATGTGAGGCGAGATTATGGAGCCCTCCCTCCCCCCTTCAAATTCTCATTGGAGTTTACTCTATAACTTAAATTTTAAAAAGTGGTCTTATGTTTGTAATTATCATGATTGACTGGATAATGATTTGTTGTTTTGACTAATATGGATATTTTCCCTAAACTTGTGGTAAAAATGATAAAAAAGCTTATCTCCAAACTAAAAGTTGACATGAGATTTTAAATAGACCCCTTCCCTCTTTTTGAGCTCTCATGATTTATTGATGTCCTATTATGGTGATTTCTCCAAGACAAAACCATAAGCTTGCTTTTAAAAATCGAAATTTGCATTTAAATGATAGTAAACTCGAGCAAAAGTAAAGGTTGCCAATTTTCAATGATACTTTGTTTCAATCCTTATTCCTACTTAAGTAGAAGATTTAAACCCACATGTGGCAGTATGCTTTGAAAATTCAACTGATTATCAGATAATATCAAATATTTTGAAAAAAATTCTCGGTACTCTAGGATAAGTTGGGGCGCAAGCAACTTCCAAATATGTTTTTTTTTTTTTTTTGATAAATCAACATATATTTGCAAATATGAAAATAAATAACTAAAATATCTCAACAAGCAGTGCTGCTTTAAATATTTTTATTAGTAAAAGTCTGCCAATAAGTTAAATATAGGGAGAACTCAGCTAATCCTAGCCTAGAGTACCATTTTCATTAGCTGCAAGAAATGAACACAAAGTTATTCTAAAATAAATATTTTATTAAAATAACATAATTTATTCAAAGAAGTTATTTGAGAACCATCAATATTTTTAGAATTATGTGGGCAGTTCTTTTAATCTACATGTTAAATCTAGTACACACAATAGCATCACATTCCAAAGATATGCCAGAATCACAACATAGGTCCTTTCAGTTTTAAAATGATCTTGAATGAAGATCCATGTGCATTCTAAAGATGAATATTCATCTGCATGAAAGAATGAATGAAAGAACAACTGAATCCTTCGTCGTTGTTGTAATTGGAATTCCCAGTCATGGGTTACTCGGATAGATGTTGCCTGTATAAAAAAAAAACAAAGAATGTTATAAAAGTTGTTCACAATAACTTAACACATTCCCCATGTCATTTTCATTCTTGATATTTCCCCTTAGCAAATGGTTAAGATTTTACTTAATTTATAAGTATTCTTCACTCCATTTTTTTTGCCAGTTCAGGGAGTGAAGTTAAATTTTGACCAAAACTTTAATGCAGTTAAACAATTACTCCTAAATCCACATTCAGGCTGTTGTTCATAAGTCTATCTTGAAGAATTAAACATTAGTTTTACTATTGCAATCATCACACTTATCTCATCAAAAGCCACATTATCGAGAACCTTGCACCAGACAAATTTCTTCGTTTCATTAAATGGCCTTATTACACCGACAGACCTTTCCCCCAATTCAATTACACTGAAAAGCCAATTCACTGACAATTGTTTCACTGAATTCCATAACACCGACAGGACTTAATAACTGACTGTAAAGACAGGTGTAATGATCAATTCGTTGAAACGCTTTGTCAGTGTTGTGGAATTCTGTGAAACTTCTTTAAAGTGAGTGTACTGGAATATGGAGAAGCATCTTGTTTGGGAAAACATTCTGTTAGTGTAATGGTCCATTTTGAGAAATAATTTGGTGGGGAAATAGTCTTTCGGTGTAACAATTTGTCCATGAATAGGATTTTAGCGAGATGAAATAGGAGTATCGTGCTACTTTTACCATTTCTATTCTTACCTCTACAATTTATCTAAATCTGACAGATTATGGTTAGCTTGAGTTATGTTTTTTTCTTCAAAATATTTGTAAATGTGGCATGTAACTATCTAAAAAAATGTTGCATTTTAAATCAAATTTATATAGGCTCAGAATATACCTCAATCCAACAGTAAAAGTCTTCAAGCTTTAAATACAACATGTTAGTATTATTAAGCTAAAATATTTACTGTTTTTTAATCAATTTGAAGGAAATAATGGGAAAATGATATTTGTAAATAGTATTGAGTACAAGGAAAGCAAGCATTAAATTGAAAAGCATAGTTTGTAGAAACTTAAGCAACATACAGAAAGAGGGGAACCAAGTTAAAGAGCTCTAATTTAATTTATCTGAAGATTCATTAGTAGTATTATAATAGTAGCTTGTATTATTATATTAGTATATTAGAACCTATGATACGACCTGATAAAAGTACTGATTGTTTTATCACAGTAATAGTTTTATTTGTTAAAACAACCATGTTTTTGGTCTCAGAAGGGGGCCGCTTTATTTAGGTTCTACTTTATTATAATAAGAGGAATAAAATTAGCATACTTCAAAAATAAATTAGTTAATGATGAAATGGGTAGATTTTTTGGGTATTAAGCTGTCCACTTTTTTCATTAATGTTAAAACTGTGACTGTCACCAAAAAAACAGAAAAAGATATATAGATGAGTAGAGCATTGAAAATTTTTTAGTAACTGTTTTGATTTTGGCGAATTGTTTAATGGCTTATCACGTTACCTTAAAATGTTACACACCAAATCAGTTTAATCCTTGATTAAAATTTTAAATTCACAATTGTTTATTTTATCAACAGTCCTTTTTGACAAAAATACATGACTAAACTTGATCAAATATGCAAATGAAACTAACAAAGTCATCTTATCTAAAACATAATCATTGTAATATCTATCAGCAAAACTAGGAACTCATTAAATATTATCCTTGTGAAGTACATTACTATATTAAAAGCATTCTACTTATTCACACTCTACATTTCAATAAAATGTCATTTTACCTTTCAAAAAATACTTTGTCACTTCTGCAGCAGTTTTATTAGGTCTGAGGTCCAGACACATCAAGAGAGGCTGTGTTGCTGTGTTAACATCTACATAGAACCTAGAATGGAAGAAACGCATTTACTTCCAGATAATTTTTTTTAAAAACAAAATCGTTTATTTCATAAATCAATTAATTCTATTATCTCAAATAATAAGTAAGAGTTTAAATGAGTTGTCATGTAGAAAATCTATTTTTAGCTTGTGGGATGTATTATTTATAATTCAAAGCACTCTTTTAAGAGCATATATTAATATGCTTAAAAGTTACCAATTTACTAAAAATTTCAATAACTTTTGACTAGTTAATCAGTTTTATTTCAGCAATTTATTTTATAAACTGTATATATATTACGATAACCAAAGTTGGGGGAAGAATTGTTAAGGTATCTACCAAAATAACAAAGTAGAACCGTAATATTTTTCTCGAGTTACATTTCAATAAATCGTGGTTAAATTGATCGAGACATTGTGAGTTTGGACAATTTAAAACTCCTTATGGAATAAGTAATCATATAGTAAGACTTGATTAAAATCAAAAATAGTTAATTTTTACAAATTATTAAGAAAAAAAAGCTTACCTTGTTTTTCTTTCACCACGGAATATACTGTTCTGTTCCGTTTCCGTTGGCTTTAGGCCGGTTTTTTTTTTCATTCTTCTTTTTTTACTTTGAAATTAATTTAGTCAACTTTGGGATTAAATAAGCTTTTGCAGTCTCTAAAGTTAAAAAAAGATTCACACATTAAACGTTTTATTTAAAAATAATAGTCCGATCGGGGTTTGTTTACTTTTGTTTTTATGGGAAATAATTTCAAAACCATACTTCGTTATGTCGCCAAAAGAGCGAAAACACACGATTTTTGGCGCCCATACACAACCGGAAGCTCGCAGCCCACCCTTCCGGTTTTGTTTATTTACTTTAAAAAGAGGTCTATATATAGAGAGACTGGACAATGAACTTTTCGCCGCCATTTTAGTTACAAACTGCATGGATCTCCATAGACTGTAATGCTAATTCATCCTCCTAAAACTCTTATTATTGCACAAAAATCAAAGCGAAAACTATATAAAAAATTTCAACAATTCATTCCGAACACGAATTGATGTTCTTTTTTTTGTTATTAATTATTTTTATCTTAGAAAAAACATTTTAAAAAATCAAAGTGAGTGTGAATGATTGTTGGGTTGCCACAGGCAACATTTGGCACGCTATCGCTCTTTTCGAGGAGAAATGTAATGGACTAGTAGCCAGGAAACTAGTCTCAATTCCTAGTTGTATTACTTGGTTTTCAATTTCTTATCCAAATAGATGGTTAACTAGTCTTGGTAGCCAACGGCGGATGCCAATAAAGTCGCCAACCAGTTAAACAATTAAATATTTAGTTTTTTGAATTTATTTGGCAATATTCATGAAAGAAAGTAAACAAATAAATTTATAATAACTTATTTGTTTACATTTTAACTCTTCTTTTGGTATTTCTCAAAACTTTTAACAGCATTTTCCACGATTTTCAACATTTCGTAATGTTAAAGTATAGGAAAGTTGTAACTAAAATGGCGGAAATACCGATAATACCGGTGAGCCGTTGTCCAGTCTCTCTATATATAGGGTCTCTAGCCCAAACTAGAGACCCTATATATAGAGAGACTGGACAATGAACTTTTCGCCTCCATTTTAGTTACAAAATGCATGGATCTCCATAGACTGTAATGCTAATTCATCCACCTAAAGCTCTTATTAGTGCACAAAAATCAAAGCGAAAACTATATCAAAAATTTCAACAATTCATTCCGAACACGAATTGATGTTCTTTTTTTTGTTATTAATTATTTTTATCTTAGAAAAAGCATTTTAAAAAATCAAAGTGAGTGTGAATGATTGTTGGGTTGCCACATGCAATATTTGGCACGCTATCGCTCTTTTCGAGGAGAAATGTTATGGACTAGTAGCCAGGAAACTAGTCTCAATTTCTAGTTGTATTACTTGGTTTTTAATTTCTTATCCAAATAGATGGTTCACTAGTCTTGGTAGCCAACGGCGGATGCCAATAAAGTCGCCAACCAGTTAAACAATAAAATATTTAGTTTTTTGAATTTATTTGGCAATATTTATAAAAGAAAGTAAACAAATAAATTTTTAATAACTTATTTGTTTACATTTTAACTCTTCTTTTGGTATTTTTTAAAACTTTTAACAGCATTTTCCACGATTTTCAACATTTCGTAATGTTAAAGTATAGGAAAGTTGTAACTAAAATGGCGGAAATACCGATAATACCGGTGAGCCGTTGTCCAGTCTCTCTATATATAGGGTCTCTAGCCCAAACTTTGCCAATACTTGCATGGAGAAGATCAAATTATCCCAGAGAACTAACCTCTACGACTCGTATAGTTTTTGTGAAATTCGCGTTAGAAAAAGGTATAACGTCAAATTCAATTTGCTCTAAAAAGGTTTATAGAAATATGAACATGGTTATTTGAATATGTTTGGACTGTTAAGAAACCTTCAATGTGCATGCCTGCGCTCACAATGGAATTGAATAACTGAGTTTTTACCGGATATGACATCACATTTATCAAAAAATAAAAGTCGTCGTATATGTTTAGTTCTTTAGTCAAATTAGGCAAATTTTACTTGGACAGTTATACAAACTATTTTCTTCTCCAAACTTTCTACGCAAGAAATCTTTCAGCACAGAGTTTCGGCGGACTTGCTGAAACACTCTGTATATCCTATATAGTGCTGTCCTTTAAAAACAACCCACTCCAAATTGTACCCTAAAAACATCCCATTGAGAGTTTTTAATTACATAATTAAAATAATTTTACCATCTCATATACCCTGTCGTTCTATACCTCTTAGAGTGTCAGTGATGTAAAAACTGGTCAAAGAACGGTTTATTTACTTATTTTTTAAACAAGCTAAGATAATGTAGATTTTTGGCAAAAAATGGGCTTCAGATTTACAGATTTTGTAAAAATGTATGTTATAAAGACTTTAGAGCATTTTTCGCGCGTTTTTATGTTATCTCATTACTATAAGAATAAAATATTAAAGTTTTAGCTCAGTCCGCCAATTAGAGTCCTTCTAGGAAAAAGTTGTGTTTTTTTTCAAATTCTTACTTAATTGACTGCCAATTTGTAATGGATAATTGGAATTAAACATGTTAAGCACTAAAATGTTAGGGAGGATGAGCCGCTAGTACAGTTTTTTGTTCGATTTAATTATCCTTTTTATTAAGCTTTTAATGGAGAAAATATAAAATAGTGGGTTGTTTTTAAAGGACAGCACTATACATATAGCCTTCTTCAAAATCCCTGAGTCCATTTCACCTATTTTTACATACTAGTTACGTGATGAGTTCTGAATAACTAAATATCCAATCGTTGAATCCGTTTCAGGGGATCCCTCACCAACAGTGAGGTGGGTAAAAGGCGATGAAGTACTAGATGACACCTACTACGTGACTCCTCAAGGCTTTGCCCGAAACGAAATCCACCTTCCCAACCTGCGGAGAATGGACTTGCTCACTACGCTCACGTGTGAAGTTTTTAACTCGAACCTCACCGCCCCAGTGACAAGCACAGTTAGTTTAGAGATGAACCGTGAGTATTTCCTTATATTTATTTCCAATTGAAGAGGGGTATTTTTCTTATTATTGGAAATAGGAGAAAAAAAATGTTTTGAATAACTTGGAAAACATAATTTTACGGATGTTATTTAATTTATTATGCTTATTTGTGGTTGGAAATTAAATATCTCACTATAAGTTACCTCAACACCAATGAAATTTTTTGTATCTACTATGAACCATATCACTTTCGCCTTATTTAACTATTATTCCAATTGGTATTTTCACACATTTCAAGCAGGTTATTTACTGAAATACCTCGACCTTGGACTTTTCTTTAGATTTAAATAAATTTATCTTAATATTGAACGCCAATGGTTAAATTTTAACACACAAAGCACTCCGGCTATTTAAATCTAAATGGAAATCAGCTGAAACATTTTACTCAACATATCTTGTTATACAAAACAAATCATACCAAGCCCTTCATTTTTTCTTACTTTTCTCAGAAATGGTGTTAGAAAAACAAAATAACCAAACCTCTTTGTCATTGCTTCATTATCTAATTATTTGTAAATATATCACATAAATTGTTAAGACTGCCCCAAGCACTTAGTTGTTCATGCGGCCCCTTTTTAAACGATTAAATACATCAGTTATAAAATCGTCTTTGTTAATTTTGTGAAAAAAAATTACCATAAAAAACATGTAAATATGATAGAGCTTATCTCATACTATCACTGTATGTAAAATAAAAATAGGACAAGTAATGATTTCGGGCTACTTTTAGATTTAAGTAATTTTGTAGGAAAAATGTATTTTATTTATAGATAAAAAACTGAATTTAATAGTAGCTTAAGATTAGCTTGAAAAAATTGTTGTGCTTGAAAAATGTATAAAAACTATACCATTAATAAACCAAAATATATTAGAAAAACCTTCTTTCATGATTCTATCCTTAGTGCTCTTAAATCAAGTTACTTTGAACTGCACTAAAAATTTTAACGGATAAAATGTATAGTCTTGACATGATTGAATGAATACCCTCTGTCATGATTGGAAAAATGCCATGTGAGAAAATTCCCTCTTGTTTTGATCGTAAATGACACGTAATATCTTGTTAACATTGGCCAGACTCATCATTCACTTTTCTAATTTAGCAAAGAGAAATAGTATCATTATGTTATTGAGTGTCACCATATTTCATTTTACTTTTTTTTTCTCATTTTTCTACCACAATAGGAGCTTTGAAATCCTTCACTACTTTTGTGATGGGACTAATCGAGTTTATGGCATATTAAGAATGGGTACTTATTTTTAGCATTATTCACTTCTATTTTTTTTATTAGAAAGACAGCACTTTAAACTGACTTTTATCTTTGTAGCCATTAATTAACAGAACTTTCACGCTTGTGAAACAAATTAAATGGATTTTTAAAACAATGAGATTTGTTGAGATGAACATTGTACAAAGTTTAGGTAAATAGCAATCGATACTATTTCTTTTATAACAAAATCAAGGGGGATTTTTGAGGGAGTACCTAGGTCGTTGGACCTTCAAACTCCAGTATAACTAGCCTCACTGGGTGAGGCCATGAGCTGAACTGTTACAGAACGTGTGACTTGAAAGTCACAGTCAGCTGAGGAGTGGCTAGCTTGATGCTAACCCCCTCTTGATTTCCCCAAGTAACCTTGGTACTCATTTTATCGACCCCGGAGGGATGAAGGGCTGAGTCTGCCTTGCCCGTGGACCGAGATTTGAACCCCGGGCCTGTGGTGTGGGAACGCAAAGCGCTTCCTCTATACGCCATGCCACCGGGCTTTCTAATTATAAAAAAAAATAAAATTGTCCAATTATGTATGGTTATTTAGGTATAAAAGTAAAAGAAATAAGGTATTTTTTTAAAAGAATCAAATTCTTTAAATCTTTTAATTTAGCGTTTTTAGAAAACACTTTATTTAAAATTCAAGTTTGTTTATTTATAGTAGTATTCAGGGATTTTTGCGTAAAATTTCCACCATCCCGTATAGGAATAACATTCACATTTACTTATAACAAAAATACAAAACAACCAACAGAAGTTTCAAATACAAACTATCAATTACATTTACCTTTTTAATTATGTACGTTTTACGTCACATCTTCATGGGAAATATATTTTACACAATTGGTTTTGATATTTCCCCATGCTCGAAAACTGTAAAGGGGTGAATATTATAATTTTTTGTTATCTTTATACCCCCATACTTACAAAGTTAGCAAAGTACAATAGTAAATAAATAACTTCAAACCTAAACCTTATTTTTCTTTTGTTTGCTATGCTTTTGGGCGGTTTTTCCTCTCCTAGCATTTAACTGCCATATGCTACTTCAAAAAATATCCTAACACACAACACATAATTCTTCTCCCTAATTTTAACCCTACACCGAAGTCACAATCAGTCACGGATTTTGTCACCCAACGTTACACCATTCCTGCAAACGTCTTTTACTTAACGTAATTACTACTAAGCTCCCAAGTCCATCCAACTTCGGGGTGTTTCGAAACGGCCCAAAGAAGGACAGCTTCAACGAGGCACGGGCAATGTCCCACGGATACCCCGACACACAGGAATTTTGGATGGGTTCCAAAGTATCCCATTCAGCCAACAACGCTTGGTCGAGAGATTCCTTCACCCCCGAAATGGGCGTGTCTTCCCCCGTCCGGGAAGGTTAAGTGACTCTCCACAAATAGCGAGTGCTGTTTCGATGTTGCGATTGTGTCCCCTTCAAATGGGTTTTTTGTTGCAGCGAAATTCCCTCGTTTGGCAGGTGAAATAATAGTGTCCCCTCCTCCTCCCAAATGGGATCTGTTGTATAGGTTTTCATCGCGATTAGCCATTGTATTAATAACTCTACTATTTATTCTTTTGCTAGAAAAGAAAATCTTGCTCTTATTCAATAAAAACAAGCACCCATTGTGCGAATAACTCGATTTTAGCTGGGAATTTTCTTAACTGATGGGAATATATTAAAGGTATTTGAATTGTCCGTATTTGTAGCACAAAAGATGAACATTAATAGGGTGAAAAATTAATAAATAGTTAAGGAAAACTGTTATTAAAGGGTTTTTTTTTCAATATTGGACACTTAATTAAAGTTAATCGAAACATTTTGATGTTAAACATTAAAACTCACTTTCCCTACAAAAATAATTTGTAGGTATTTTATGGCTTCAAAGAAATATGTTTACTTTTACAAAACTACCAATTAATCATTATAAAGTATTTCATGTAAGACTGCTTTAGATTTCTGACTATTTCATTAATATAAATAAGCTTAAAATCATTAAAAGACTTTATTTCAACAGTATACCTATACTTTACACAAAAACTCAGAAGTGTAACTTATATAATAAAAAAGAATATCTCTTTGAAACTAAACCAGCAACATTTTTTCAAACAGCGTTGGAGTTAAAATTACATTTACAAGTTTTAAAATTACATTCATACAAAAACTTTTATTCCTATTTAATTCAACCAAGCTGCTATATATCCAAGCCCCAAGCTGAGTATACTCTTTAAACTACAGTTTATATTGCGTATTTTATGCCTAAAATAAAAAAAAATGTATACCGAGCTTTGCAGAAATATAATTCTAGAGATTTGAAAAATTCTGAGAGAAAACGCTGCGTTGCATAATTTTGTTATGCTAAACATTGGTAATGTATAAGATGTGAAGTATTCCCACTCATATTTTTTAGGTATTTAAACAGCAGAATTCAAAATACAGAACTTTCTTTTCCTCACTTTTATTTGTATGAATTATTCATGAATAAACCATGCATAAAATGAATGCCCCTCCGTTTGGATTTTGATACAACATACACTTATTCTTAAAAAAAATTTTCAGTAGTAATTTTATTCGAGTGTGATTGTTAAACATTTTATATATTTTGTCAAATTAAATTAATATTAGCATTAATATATCTTGGTTTATTGATCATCAGCATCGGTTTCTCCGTGAAAATAGGTATGGTGTTCCAATGGTACTCGAGATACTGTCACACACGAATAATTTTCATAAATGTTATACACGGAAATTCCTTATACTCTGGTTATTTTAAAGACATAATGAAAATACTGTGAATTTTTCAGTTAAACTCAACTAAATTATTTTTCACAGAGACTTAAAATTTAATGTTACAATTTAATGTTGTACACTATGTATAGTAAAAATGTTTTTAGAAAATTTCCATACTTTCTTTGAATTATATCGATAGAATTTTAGACGCCATAACAGAGTTTGCCAATAAGTTTTAAATGTTCCATGTAAGGAATTTTTTATTACTTAAATATCACATTATTTAAATTTCTCCATTATTTATTTTAACCTACTAGAGTTGACCCAAAAACTTTTAAAAAATGGCAACACATGATCTTCTTCAATTCTTTATTTGCTTAATCAACCCAAAAACATATAGTAGTACTATATCAATTCGAAAATGTAAAGCGCAAAAACATAAAGTTGTACAAGCAAAGCAAGAGGCAACCGGAAAGATCTCTGACACATCACGAATTTTTCTGAACAAATGTCTTAACATCCCCATCAATTCCAAAGGCCTGAATGCAACCCGAAATTTATTATTGGATTACACAGCAGGGGGATATAGAAATTTCTGACACCAAAAATATCTCACGTCAGAAAAGGGTTTTAATTGATTTGTTCCGAGGATAACAATTTTAGATAACTCCGTGCGCGTGATTCATTTTTATCGGCGGAAGTTAGGGGAGATTTCTGACATTTGTATTTTGAAATGGATGTGGGGTGTCGCTATTGTTATGGCTGGCATGTGTTAGGTAGCACTGTTTCTAAACTGATGAATTGGAATAATCATTTCGTTTATAGGAGTTTAATAACTAATTTGGAAATATAAATAAACGAAATTTCTTGAGTTAATTAAACAGGGGAATTTTATAATTATACTGGGCTGATAAGTTACCGGGTAAAATTATTGTTATGGCTTGAGATGAAAGTTTTTCATTATATAATTATGTTTGCAGTTTTCTGAACATTTAAGTAAAGTGCAAAAGTTGCATTTAATTTGCGTAATACGTTTAAAGGTATATTTTTATTTTAGTAAATTATATTAAAATTTCGTCATGATACATTTTCTGACTTCAGATGTAGGAAAGAATAGAAATAACGTAAATTACTACCTAAATGCAATTTAAACTGTCTGGACGTTTAAGTAAAATTAAAAGTTGTATTTAATTAGTATACATTATTCTTATAACTACTGTTAAATATATTTTAATTCCATTGTGATATATTTTTCAACTATTAAGAAATAGAGTGGAGTAACAAAATAAAATAAAAATGCAGTACGTATGGAAATGTTCCCCCCCCCCTGGAAGTATAAATTTAAAAAATGTACTTTGCCAACCTTATTAGATACACAATTGAACTGCTGTAATCAATTTTCAGATTACTTTATTTTGAGGGATAATATTTTAATTAGGCTTATAAATATTTTATTGTTCTTGAAAATTCAATAGTTTTCCTAACCAAGGGAAATTTCAATTGTTCTGGAAACTATTGAAATATAAAATCGATAATTTTGGGACTATAAATAGTCAGATAATTTTTCGGATTTTCTCATAGACTGCAACTATCTAACCAAACGAAGAATCTACTATAGTTAAGCCTGTGTTAGTTTTATTTATAATGAAAATGTATAATAAATTAATCAGTATTATTTTATATTTTTTTTATTATAAGTTTGATCTAGTACTTATATAACTTTTTCTTTCAAGCTAAATATTGATTGTTTTTGATAAATTTAATAGATAATAAGAAAAAACAATATCTAAAAGGAAATAGACTAACACGGTGCTTTAAAACTTTTCAAATTATAGGCAAGTTTAAGTTACTTTATTTATTGTTTTATATCATATGTTACTTACTTAATATTTCATCCGAAGAAAACGGATGAATATATACCCCTACCTAATTTAAACGCCAATATGGTAATTTTCCATATTTCCTTTTACTATACCCTCTGTCTGTTTTTTTTTGTTATTACTAATAAGAGACATTCGGCAAGGCTGTATCTCTTTGTGACCAGTGGTGGAAAATTCATTAACATTAAACATGCTATGCATACTAATGCCAAATGTAACTAGCTGCTCGTGGAAACGAAGCACGCGGCGAACCCTCAATTATGTCTCATAAGCTCTTCGGAGGCATTAAACTAACCTTCCGTGCGGCTCTGAGAGCCAACTTCATTAAAGGTGATGTCATATTTGTGCTTCCTGCTTGGACCGTTCATTTCGGTTTATGGTCTAAGTATATATGGGATTGGGGGTTGCTATATGACAAATGAATAGATTGTTACTTTAAGATTTGATTGCGTTTTTTATGATATTGTTATAAGGAAGTGATAAGTAGTTAGAAAATATTATCATGGTACAATTAATTATGAATGAATAGCTTAGAGAGCATTGTATGAGTTTTCAATGCTCGTGAGATCAGATCGAAAGCAATAATTTAATTTTTATTTATTTGATGGTTAATATTGAGTCAAGAAAATATAATTATATTTATCCAAAAAAAAAGTGTTTGATATCTTAAATGTTTTCCAAATTAATTTCAAATTACAAGCCCCTGTCTGAGGGGGCCCCAAGATCTAATGCTGAAGGGTTTGTTTGTGAATGGGGCTTTGGCAACAGTACTTCACTTCCGCGTAGGGTGGGCCGAAAGCACACTTTATTTTTTATTTATGTTCTAATAGCGCGGAAAGGGTGCCACTTGGGTCCAATAAGAACGGTGTAAAATGGTTTATCGTTTGGATAATATCTTAGGCTCCCGCATCGCACTTAAAGTTTGAAAAAATTGATGGTTTTTTTAAAAAAAAAACAATTAAAAAACCGAAGATTAAACCCCCAGATATTGTTCATGATTTGTTTATGAGGTACTAATATACTAGTTACAGACATAATGTCTCAGGTTCTATTCTTCTAACACTATTTTTTCGTTAGATATATTTTTTTCATATTCAAAGAAATTATGTAAAGTTGTTTTTCCTGCATTTTTTAAAAGCTAATAACTCTAGAACTATTCAACTTAAAAACCTGAAATCAGTCCCATTTTGTTCTTTAATTTTTTGTCTTTGATTTAGTGTGCATAATGACCATCATTTTCAAAAAAAAATTTCAGAATTTCAAAAATGTGAAAAAAATTAAAAAAAAAATTTTTTTTAAACATTTTTTGAAAAAATATTAAAAGCATTTTAACTCTGAAAATGAACATTTCTTCCAAATTTCAAGTTGAAAATAAAATTTAATCATGTATAAAAAAATAAAAATAATCGTAATTAAGCAACTCCCTTAAACATTCCCTAAAATTATACAACAAGAGCGATTCACTCATGGAGAGTTCATAAAATCGCTTGAGGGTGTTCATTTACCATTCCAAAGTTATTATATTTCATTTTCTTTAAAAAGCACAGCTGTTGGAACAACCGGAATAAGTGACTAAACGGGGAGGATTTTCTAACAGTCCTAAATATGCGCTTTTCTAGAAAAATTGCATGATCTTAATTGCAATCAGGCTGAAGACCTTTACAATTAAATAAATATTTAATTTTATACTTAATTAACCCTTTGGTCCCCTATTCTGCAACATTTGAGTAGCAGTATTAAAAATAACTTTTCTTCCTGCATCGAGAAAAATTGTCAATTTTTCTCAAATTACGCTGAGTAAAAGTTGGTTACTTTTACCCAAATTTCTGAAATTCTAGTGCAAAGCAGGGGCAAAAGATATAATTTTAGGGAATGTTGGGACTTGCCTAAATTACGATTATTTTTATGTTTTTATACATGATTAAATTTTATTTTCACCCTGAAATTTGGTAGAAGTGTTCATTTTAAGAGTTAAAATGCTTTAAATATTTTTTCAAAAATTTTTTCAATAAAAATATTTTTTTTCACTTTTTTTAAATTCTGAAATTTTTTTTGAAAAGGATGGTCATTATGAACACTAAATCAAAAAAAAAAAATTAACGAACAAAATGGGACTGATTTCAGGTTTTTAAGTTGTATAGTTCTAGAGTTATTGGCTTTTTAAAAATGCAGGAAAAACAACTTTACATAATTTCTTTGAATATCAAAAAAATATATCTAACGAAAAAACAGTGATAGAAAAATGGAACCTGAAACATTATGTTTATAACTAGTATATTAGTTATTCCGCATAAAAAATCATGAACAATATTTGAGCGTTTAATCTTTGGTTTTTTAGTTGTTTTGTAAACAAATCATCAATTTTTCAAACTTTAAGTGCGATGCGGGAGCCTAAGATATTATCCAATCGAAAAACCATTTTACACCGTTCTTATTGGAACCAAGTGGACCCTTTCCACGCTATTAGAACATAAATAAAAAATAAAGTGTGTTTTCGGCCCACCCTAGTGTGCAGGTATCCTCGCGGACTGGGAGCACCTATTGGAACTCAATTACAGGGATTCTAAACACATCTGAATTTTTCTTTCAAATAAAGTATAAATAATTCTTCCAATTTAAGAAATGTAAAGTTTTGCAACAAAAAAAAAAGACTTCAAAAAATACAGTAAACTTCTTAAAATATTTTATTCATTCTTATAAAAACACAAATTAACAAATGATTGAGTTTTATTTTTAACTTCGTTGAGGTAAAATACACGCCTTTCAAATTTTAATATTAGTAATAATTTCAACAGAAACTTCAAAGTGACCTCAAAATATTGGCGAAATCCCAACGCGAAAATAGTTTTACGCCCGCATTTACCCATTAGAGTTTTACATTTTTAAATCTCGTTAAAAAGAAAATAAAAGTTCTAAAAGAATTATAAATGTGGCATAAGTTTAAGGTACATAATCTAACAAGACTTTTTAAAACAGAACAAAAAAACGTACTCATCAAACTTTAAGGAATCATTGCGTACAGACTCGGAAAAAGCATATCGGTGGCAAATAGAAAGAAAAATCTGTTACGGAGTTCTCTTAGCTTTTTATTGTATGGATTGTTTAAATGGCTTTCAGAAATTCTTGGGAAAGGAGGGTAAACCGGTGGCATTTATCGATTTTCATTCACCTTTTCTAGTTGTTTTTGGAAGGAAAAACAAATCCGCAAAAAAACTCCGTGTCTCTGAATGTACGGGTTCACTAAATATAATGTCTTTCTAAAAGTTTTCTATTTTAAATGTTGGTCTTGGTCATATCTAACTGCAATTATTGTGCTCATACACTATCGGCATTTACTCTCTAGAAAATTCCGAAAGTCGAAATTCTTTCCTGTATATTCAACTTCAAGATGTTAGAAATAAATTGTATTGCATATAAGAATAAGACTTTACTAACATAAAATATAAAGAATACAATATTTTTCACCAAGGGACATTGGCCGTATACCATATGTGAGAAAATAAATTATTAGAACAAATGCTTATAAATAAAATTCAAAACAACAAACAAGAGCGGTTTCAGAATATTTATGCGAGGTGGTTTCCCAAGATTGTAATTCATACCTAAGAATACTATCAGAATAATTTATTTTGTCTGAATAAAAACATTCGAAAATAGTTTAGCTTATTTTAAGGTAAAAACTGGTTAAACTGTGTATCGCTTAGGAAGATAAATATTCCCTTTGTAAATTTATTATTGATACAAGTTTTGAAGATGATTCTGTATTGTTAAATATATTGAATCGAGGAAAATATCAAATATTAAAACTGACTTATTTACATCAGTTTTAAATTATTAAAAATGTAAAAGTTATAGAGAAGTTTATTTTTTTATTTATTAGATATGTGTGATACTTTAAGTATTGATCAAGGTTTAAATATTCGTATGAACGTTCAATTCACTATAGAAGTGTTTGCTCACTAGATTCACTAGAAGTGTTTGGTTACTAGATTCACTAGAAGTGTTTGGTTACTAGATTCACTAGAATTGTTTGGTTACTAGATTCACTAGAAGTGTTTGGTTACTAGATTCATTAGAAGTGTTTGGTTACTAGATTCTCTAGAAGTGTTTGGTTACTCGATTCACTAAAAATGCTTGGACATTATTACCAACCCAACCTAAAAGGTCATTTACACCAGTGTCACTTTCACTGTTTCTTCTAGCTGATTCACTCCTTTGAATCGTTAGTTTGCGCATAGAAAAGTGAACGAGCAAAGAGTGAAACGCAAATTCACACTTTTCACTTTAGATGATTCCTCCAAAATAAATATCAAACGTGATAAGTGTGAATGAGGCTTTATAGACGAGTTCAACCGAAACAACATGCTACTTTGACCGGAAGTCCCAGAAGTACTCCCGATACATTCTATAACATGGATTAACTTGGGATGCATGACGTCACATAGTTGAACTCGTATATTTATGTTAAATTTAAAACAATAAAAAAAAATTAAAGAAAAACAACACACAAAAAAACTAAAAATTCCTCTTTCCAGTTCGTCCCACCGACGTCAGAATCACCAGCCCATACCAACCCCTCTCCGCGGGCAAGGACACGGACATCGTCTGCGTGGCCAGGGGAGCTCGACCCCCCGCTCAGATCTCCTGGTGGCTGGACGGTGAAAAACTGACCACCAAGATCACGGAGAGCACGGCCGAAGAGGACAATCTCACCATCAGCAGCCTCAACATTCGGCCCAGCATCGAAGACAATCTGAGGAACCTGTCTTGCAGAGGGGACAATCCCCAGCTGACCGAGAGCGTGCTGGAGGATACTTGGCTCGTTAGTGTGCATTGTAAGTCGGGATTGAGATTTTTTTTAATTTTATTGCAGCTATGATTGATTTTATCTTGTACTTTGGATTTATCTTTTCTTTGGTATCTTACATTTGAGATTCCTACCTCTTCTAAATTTTTCCTTTTGTAACATATTTTACATAAGTAAGTGCATATCTAGAACTTTATTTTTTTTTTCATCTTAACTGTTACTTCTCAGCCAGAACAGCTTAAAGATTATTTTCATTAAATTCCTGTTCTTTTTTGCTATTGATATTATTTTTAAGATCATGAGCTAATAGTTGATAATAGTCGAAAATAATTTTTTGTGCTTAGGAAATTTGTGAGAAGAAAATTAAATCAAGAAATGTTAATGCTTATTATTAAATTATAAGAAATGCTAAGCTTAAATTTTACTTGTAAAGTGGGAGTTATAAAAATTTTAACAGTTAGTTCGTCTTTAGCTTCATTCAATTGCGGATCCAAATGTTAATATTTTGGAAATTCAAACCCCTACTACTCCGCGCCGATTATACGGATTAAAAAAAAATGAATTGAATTGAATTGAATACATTGTCACAAACACAGTATTACATAAAATACAATGAAATGACAACACAAAAGAAAAACAATATTAAACATATACAAAGACAAATGTTATAAAAATAATAATTTTTATTTATGTGATACCAAAAAGGCAAAATTATGCCCGTATCATGTTGTTATATACATTTTTTTTTCATAAATATCAATATTTAACATAACATTTATTAAAAAAATCACTATCTAAATAACATTTGGGAAATATTTTTATTAATGGTAATTTTTTTTTAGAGCCTGTAAAAAAACTTGGAAAAATATCCTTTTCCATAAAATAACTTACAAACTTCAGAAAATAACTTACTCTTTAATAAGACTTTTGAATAAAAGTTTTTCATTCATCCCGTCAATAATGCAACTTAATTTTTCTTTTCCTTCAGATCTACCAATCCTAAACGTGAAGCTCAACACACTCAGCACTGTGAAGGAAGGTAGCGAGGTCGGCATGACCTGCGAAGTCCAGTCCCTTCCACCAATCACAGAACTGGAATGGCTGCTGGACGGGAGGTCCCTCGGCCCCCCGGTGGGGACGGGGTTCTCCAATCGGACCTTGTCCATTCCGGTCGTGGGACCCGAGCACAAAGGGGAGTACCAGTGCGCGGGGACCAATAGCGAGGGGAAGGCTCTGAGCGAACCGGTACTTCTTCAAGTACTGTGTAAGTTTTCAGATTGATTTTGTGTGCATAATGTTAATAGTACAGTCAAATTAGGGTTTGAGGTAAACATTTAGAAAAACAAGCAGAGACCCCCTGGGATGTATTAAGGGGGTCTGAGGATGCCTCACCTGAAAATCCCAAAAAATCCGGTGACGGGTTTTCCGCCATTTTGAAAAATAAGTCGGCCATATTGGATTTTTCCATAGTTCATAAAAACAGCTATAACAGGCGAACTAATTGGTTTAAAATGTTCGTTCTTGTTTTAAAATGCGTAATTCAGTGCGTTCTTTAAGTTTCATGCATCAATTATTGGTTCTAAACCATAGATTTTTTTAAAATTAAGCTAAAATAGCAATTTTTTTGTAATTTTTTCGATTGTAGTTTTTTCGTTTAATACTGTGTCGTAACTATTATACATATCAAGACCAAAACAACTGGAACTTGTTAAGGAGGGTATTAGGCTATACCATACCAAATTTCTAAGAAATCCCTCCATTAGTTTTCCGCCATTTTGAAAAAAACGGCAGCCATACTGAATTTTCGATATTTCTTAAAAACTGCTATAACAAGCGAACTTATTGGAATAAAATGCTCAATTTTTTTTAAAATGCGTGTCTAAGTGTATTTTTTTGAAATATCATGCAGTAAGTTAATATTCTTGAAGATTTAATTTTAAAAACTAGGAAAAACAGTAATTTTTCGGTCTTTTTCTGTTGTAGTATTTTTATTCTTATTATTGAAGAAGGTATTTAAAACAACTGGGTATGATGCTTTGGGATTTGTTTAGGAAGGTCTAAGGATGCCCAATGTAAAAATTTTAAAAAATCCCTCCACTGGTTTTCCGCCATTTTGAAAAAGAAGTCAGCCATATTGGATTTTCCTAAACGACAATTACAGACGAACTATAATATAGATAGAAGGATGATTTTTTTTGAAGCACGTGTTTATATGTGGACATTTTTATAAATATCATAAACATATTTAGGTTTAAAAAATTTAAATAATTGAAAAAATTTAAATTTTAAAATAATCGAATTTTAATGAATTGATCCATAATTTTGATTTTCCCTTTTTTTTTTGTAGAAAGGTTCTTAAAAAATTAAGATAGATATTAAAATAAATAGTCAAAATAGTTCAGAATTCGATAAAAGAAGTTTGAAAAAGCCCTGTATAAAAATTTAGATATCCCTTTTCGTATTTCCCCCTAGTTTGAAAAAGAAATAATACCCAAATGTTTTCAACAATGTGCATAAAAGTGCTTGATAAACTACTTATATTGAGTGATTAGTATTTTGAAATACCTTATACAGAATTTTTTTAATAAACTTTTTAAGTCTTACTAATAATAATGAGGTAATTAATATAATATAAGTCTTATGTTAATCTATTAATAAAAAGTAAAAAAAAGTTAACCTTTTCAAGTTTGGTTATGAAATCACCACACAAGATAATATTTAATGTTCTTTTATTGTATGAAATAAACTTAAAAAATTAATGGCAAAGTCAAAGTTACATTGATGAAAAAAGGAATGAAATTCTTATGCATCGTTCGTCCTTTTCTACTTGATAAGTTAAAATTTTTCTAGAATAATTTACTTTGAACAAGGAGTTAATTGACTTCATCTAAATCAGTTGAATTTAGAGAACTTGCTTCTGATTCATCAGCTGCATCTGCATCACATTCAGTTTCATCAAATATTTGAGAACTGTCACTGCGTCCTGAACCAGCACATTGTCCAGTGTTCACACATAGAATAAGAGCACTCAAGTTCACTTCCTCTACAGTCACAAAATCTTTCACAAGAATTTTTACAGTTGCACATAACTAGTTTTAACAGTCCATCTGGAACAACCATTTCTTGACGGCGGAATTGGAAAAAAATTACCATCAGATAGCTTCCACCCCCATTCCGTTGGCAATAGAACATTGAACCTCCACTGCTGGACCTGAAGATACACGCGTAAAGAATGCTGACGTGCAGCATCTGAAGTAGGTGGAAGCACAGCCAAATTGAAAGTACTGCTCACTTTTTGTTTTCCAACAGATGGATAAGTATAGGTGATGTCTTGCTTAGTTTAGATTTAACGTCCCTTTCGGCACCGTACATGGCCAAAAAGAACTTTTCTCCGTCTTCCGAAATCGAGTCCGATGAAAATGAAGCATTATTGAAAACATCCATCTGGCCACGAAGAGGCTGGTCTGAAGAGAGCAAATAAAAGCTTTCTTCCCTTTTCTAAATGGTGCAGATGTAGAACCGCATCCAGTAAAGGCGTGCAGTACCAACATGTACTCTCCTAGACTCTTCTGAAGTTCTTGAATGCTATATACTCGATCATATTTACCTTTTTTACCAAGCATTAGTATGTAACATTCTTTTATTGCATGGGCGCAATCCCTAATGCAAAAAGATCTGAATATTCTCCAACGATTACAGATGGGCAGGAATCTGCTATTTTAATAGCTTGAGAAACAATCAAAGTGTCAGCTCAGCATCACCGACTGCTTGATTAACATCACATCCGGCAGATTTCAGATAAACTTTTAAGAGCCTAATAAATGAGTAATTGTTCTTCTCATTAGAAAGAAAATCATGTTGAGATGCAAAAACATCATTGGATTCTCCAACATTAACATCAAATAATTTCTTTAATCACCCTCTTCGTAGGTGCTCCACGTCTTTTATACCAGGACCTCCATCATAGCCGTCAAATACCACATATCACTTTCAATAATGTTGTAAAACATAGGAAACGAATTGCTCACATATACCGTATAAGTTGCTGGACGTTGCCTTACAACTTTGTGTCCCCCATCAATGACATACGTACGATTATTGGGGATTGGATACCCCACCAAGCAGTTCGAGGAAATTTTGTAGAACATTTTAAACATGTTCTAAACCCCTCTATGGTCTCAGTAAAGTTCAACGAAACATGAAGGTCAAACGCGATTTTCAAATGGAGTCGTATTACAGGAAATTAGGAAAAACATGAAAAGGGATTTCTAAATTTTTATACAGGGCTTTTTCAAACCTCTTTTATCGAATTCTGAACTATTTTGACTATTTATTTTAATATCTATCTTAATTTTTTAAGAACCTTTCTACAAAAAAAAGGGAAAATCAAAATTATGGATCAATTCATTAAAATTCGATTATTTTAAAATTTAAATTTTTTCAATTATTTAAATTTTTTAAACCTAAATATGTTTATGATATTTATAAAAAAGTCCACATATAAACACGTGCTTCAAAAAAATCAACCTTCTATCTATATTAGTTCGTCTGTAATTGTCGTTTAGGAAAATCCAATATGGCTGACTTCTTTTTCAAAATGGCGGAAAACCAGTGGAGGGATTTTTTAAAATTTTTACATTGGGCATTCTTAGACCTTCCTAAACAAATCCCAAAGCATCATACCCAGTTGTTTTAAATACCTCCTTCAATAATAAGAATAAAAATACTACAACAGAAAAAGACCGAAAAATTACTGTTTTTCCTAGTTTTTAAAATTAAATCTTCAAGAATATTAACTTACTGCATGATATTTCAAAAAAGTACACTTAGACACGCATTTTAAAAAAAAAATTGAGCATTTTATTCCAATAAGTTCGCTTGTTATAGCAGTTTTTAAGAAATATTGAAAATTCAGTATGGCTGCCGTTTTTTTCAAAATGGCGGAAAACTAATGGAGGGATTTCTTAGAAATTTGGTATGGTAGAGCCTAAGACTCTCCTTAACAAGTTCCAGTTGTTTCGGTCTTGATATTTATAATAGTTACGACACAGTATTAAACGAAAAAACTACAACCGAAAAAATTACAAAAAAATTGCTATTTTAGCTTAATTTTAAAAAAATCTATGGTTTAGAACCAATAAAGAACGCACTGAAATACGCATTTTAAATCAAGAACGAACATTTTAAACCAATTAGTTCGCCTGTTATAGCTGTTTTTATGAACTATGGAAAATTCCAATATGGCCGACTTATTTTTCAAAATGGCGGAAAACCCGTCACCGGATTTTTTGGGATTTTCAGGTGAGGCATCCTCAGACCCCCCTTAATACATCCCAGGGGGTCTCTGCTTGTTTTTCTAAATGTTTACCTCCGGCCCTTTTTTCGCCTAATTTGACTGTACTATAAGCTGTGGATAGTAATTTTGAAGTCTTTGAGCTGGATTTTTTTTAGCAGTGAGTTGTTACTTTTGGAGGATTATGTTATACTTTATGAGTGCCTTTCTTTGTGGATTTTAATAAAAAACCCGAATTGTGATAAAATTGTTGTATTAAATAGTACCATAATTTTATTTAGATTTCTAATCATTAGAGGTCAAAAATTACATAGACGATATTAGTGTGACGTCACTTGCTTGTTTGGAAACGTTGATTCCATCTTTGATTGGAAGTAATTCCGTACGGAACCAATCACGGATGGAATCAACGTTTCCAAACAAGCAAGTAACGTCATCATTAATGTCTTCTATTGTGGCTTATAATGTTTTTGTTCCATACTTATCCTACTCATATCTTGGAAAGCGAGCAACGAAGGTAATTAATTATCACTGAAAAAAATTTAATACGTTTAAAAATACCGACAAAGGGTTTCATTTTTAAAAGAACCCTTTTTTACAACAATTATTTAAATATAATTATCAGAAATCTAAACCATGGGTTTACAAGCTGATGCTTAATATTTAATTATCCACTACAAAAATAAAGATTAGGATAAAATACACAAAGGCGCTTTTTTTTTTCATTAATTTACTGTAGTAATATTATTATTTATATATCTATGAGTCATAGTTTATCAACATAAAATTAACACCCATTTTCCCATTTATTAAAATGCAAATCATATCAATATGCACTCTTAAGGTAAACCAAAAAAATTCTTCAGAAAAAACATAACTCTTCGTAACCCAAATTCTATTGACAGCAAATACTATGTGGTATTCAATATTAATATTGTGTTCATACTGAGAACCACAATAAAATCCTACAAATGTGTTATCACAAGAGTAGTAACGTAACTCAAATAATGTTTACTACACTTTTTCAATATATTTTCCTCGGCAAGTATACAATCTATTCCCATTCCGCAAAAAGCAACACAACTGAACTTGTTGAAACCATGGTTGAAACGTATTCACCAACAGATATTTCTTGCTCCCTCCGACCTTAATTCCATTCTAAATCACCTTCAGAGCAGAGCATTGTTTCGGCAATACTCTTTCTTCGAGTTTATGCTTTCGCCAATTCTGCTGGGGAATTCGTTTCCAAGGTAACGACGTGTAACTAGTTGACAGGGCTTTTGGTGTTAAAGGTTTCGAACCTTCATTTAGTCAATCGGTCTATTCCCTAAAAAAGTCCCATTCTTCTGAGCCATTGCATTCTTTGGCACTTGCCGCTGATGGTCACTTTCTATAATGAGTTTTTCAGATGTCTTCTCTACACTTGACAGATTCTAGTTGAGATACGTGAAGGAGTTTAGGGGAAGATCCTTTGCTGATAGGAAAATTTCGAGGAAAACAATTGAGTGGTGTAAGAAAAGGCGAGACTTTTTCACTTATACTTTGTTGAGTTATGGGTTTTTGGACGAAAAATACTATCATGGAAGTTTCGTAAAAGGGATAAAATATTTTCCGGAGGTGCAAAATTGAAAATAGTTTGAAGGTTGCGTTGCCATGCACTTTAAACATTTCTTTAAAATATTATTAAGCGTTTACACCTTCATGGGAAAAAAAGATAATTTGAAATACCTAACTCCGCCTACATCTATCATTCAAGCATTGTACTAAATCACAATTTGTTTGATTTATGGAATAGCAGATAGAATGCATCAATGTTGTAAGATATTTTAACTAAAATTAATTACTACTATGTTCATGGGATATTTCATACTAAAATTGTGTATCACCAGGAATTTCACTAAGGATTTTTACCTTGGAGCTAAAATATCATTTATTTATAGATATGCATAAACTGAATTAAATCGTTTAGGCACACGCATGAAATCAAGGATTAGATTTGATCAAACATTACATTATTTTTTTTTTGTCGCAGAACCATTTTTCAAATAATCGATATTGGAAAACAGTAGCAAGTTTAAAAAAAAATAACAGAAACAGTGTGTGAAGTATTTATTTTAATCTCCAGAAAAAACCCTACTAATATTCATGATAAAAATTCTGCGTTTTAATCCAAACATCGATAAAACCATTTAATTATTTCTCTCTAAAAACCGTTCTTTCATTTATCTGATAAGTACCGTTTTTATTTCTAAAAGCAGAAAATGACACGTATCACCTACATTATTTCAATTACATCAGAATAAAGAACTAAAAGTAATAACATGAAAAACAGTTTAAAATAAGTTGAATAGGAATTAATTTTCTGAAAAATTACTCACGGATTAAAATTAGTTTCTGATAGCGCGCATCGCTTAGAACCAAAAATGTATTTCGTTTATAGGTATTTTTCTTCATACTGCGATTCCATGTGGGAGCACTTTTCAATTCAATTATGAAAAACCCAACAATCTTTGGTAAGTGTTAAAGAACAAAAACACTCTAACGTCTTCAAGCATAATGCATACTTCATAAAGACGAAAAGAAGAAAAAACTTTCTATTCAACTACATCAGCACTTCCCAGAATTTTAAATCACGTTTCAAAAGCCTTTACCAACAGAAGAATCATTAAATTTGCCCCGAGAAATGTTTTAACCAAACAGTGGAAAAGCATCGCAGATATAAAATTGAATTATGACACTCAGAAATGCTAACGTTTATTCTATCATTTTAGGCTTTTTTCTCCCCCGAAAAAAAAACCTCATCAAAAAGGAGCACAAACGATCGTTCGTTTCGTGCATTTAAACATCCGACGAAGCTGTAACGAAAGCCCAACCAAGGGCGAAACTTGGAAAGCTTTTCAAACGCTATAAACGCATGCAGAGGGAAAACCGCCACGCCAGAAAATAAATATCGAATTGAAAGGGCGTAATTTGATTTTCGATTTAAATTTCCCCTTTTCCGCTTCCCTTTTGGGACGTTGGTTGTTGTTTTGTTTCTTGCGAAACTTGGCTTCTGGAGTAGTAAACAAAAGTCACCTAAAAACGTGTCGGTGAATTCTGTGGCTTCATACTAGATGCACCATTGTTGGGATGCGACTTTGTAACGATTTTTTCCTACCCTTTTGGGACTTCTTACTTTGATTAATAAAAAAAACGTTTGAGTTGAGAGTAGGTTTATTTCTGATATGCAAATAATACTTTATTTTTTGCTCGATCGTTGGCCGTATTAAAGTGGAATTCGGATACATTTCGAGTTCAATTATGCACGGGACAATAATATTTGAAACTACTTTGGTTAAGGTCCAAATATCTCCATTGAAGTATTCTTAAATTATTTTGAGAACGTTTTATAACAGCGTATTTCACGCCAAGAAATAAATTTAACAGATTGAAAGAGAACGTACCGAATGTGATGCAAATTGTTGGAAAATAAAGTTTTTATTTTATCTTGAATAGAATTTTTAGTATGCTTGTTGATATAGCTCTTAGTTTTAAATTAAATTTACGATGATGGTATATTTTTGTCTATTACTGGCAGTGTCATGAATTTAACATTTTTGGAGACAGAAAGTCCGGAGATTTGTGTCGTATTTATTTAAATATTTATGCATTTTATGTTTTAAAATATTGAAAACCGATGTAATTTAATTCCAAAAATTCAGGAGGGCATGTTGCCCCTCGTGTAAAATTTTAATTTTTTAAAGAGCATCCATGAAATGTCTATTTTCAATGATTTTATCAAAAATAATTTTTTGATATATTTGAGTAGATCATTTTCTGTAGTTTCCAAAACTGATTTCCTTTTAAATTTAAGATGAATTAGAAGAAACGTAACAGAAATTACAAAAACATGTATCAGCATACTAAAGCATAGAGGTAAAAACCTTTGAATTCATTATTCCCAGAGCTAAATTTTGCTTAAAAACTCCTTATCATTTTCATGATTATTCAATTTCTAATAAAGTTATTTTCCAAAAATTTTGACTGGTGTTCATGACTCTATAAATAATCAGTTGGACTATGTGTTTAAATGTGAATTTAAAAAAAAAAATATTTTAGATTTTTAGAGTAAAAAATGACATCCTGTTAGTTTTATCCTGATACCAAATTCTATTAACATTCAAAAAATATATTTTGATCGTAGTGCTAAGGGTTTTAGTGAAAATTCGCTAAAATTTTGTACAAAATGCCATATTTTTCCAATATTGAAATTGATATCTTAAAAATTTCAACGGTTTCCTCATTCTGCATCTATTTGAAACCAAAATACAAAAATATAAATCATAAGTATCTTTTCATAAAAATTTGGTCCCGAACGTAGTCGGACACCTTAAAAGAAAATATCTATAAGCGAGTTAAAATCTATCCTTTAACTCTTTTTATGATATTTTTTGTTACCAAATCAGCTTATTTTAGTTAGTCATTTTGCATATTTGAAATGTAAACATGAATTTATAACATAACAGGGTTCACCATAGACATTTTTTCAACTACAGAATATATCTAAGAGTCAAATACAAAAGAAGTTAATGGGATTTATTCAAAACTGCCCGTATGATCGAAAAACTCCAATAGGAATTGAACAGGATATTGCGTTGCTACATCATCGTGAGGTCAAAAATTTCTCTATTTTGATCCAAAATTGATTACAAAATTGATTTCCAAAACTCAATAAAGTCTTCAAGACAGTTTTTCATCAGTGAAGAAATATTTCGACGAGATTTGAAGCCTTATCTCACATAGTATATCATCTCTGGGGACAAAGAATGAAAAGTTGCTCCCTTTTTGTAGACGTAAATAACTAGTAGCAAACATTTTTTTTTATTTTTTTTTGGTAGCGATGTAAATTTGTTTTTAGGGATGTAGTTTCAAAATTATATTGATATTCCCACTACATTTTTATTAGCGAGACGGAATTTGAAAAAGAATTAAAACCCTCTGGTGGTATAACTTGGGAATTGATAAGAATTGTTATCAACCATGGTCCTAATCAAGATTATTGTTAAGGGTGGCATTCAATTGCTAAATTCCTATTTCTTATTAAATTTCTTCATAAATAGGAGGCACATAATTTGGAAAAATGTGCTAAGCTAAAATACAGTTCAATGTATAAATATCCACGATAAAATTGCGTAAATCATAATCCTTTCTGCCATATATAGTACGACATTCAGCATTAATCAAGTTCAAAACTACCCATTAAGCATGTATTAAATTATGCTAAATAGACATTCGCAAATTACGTTCTACACTTTTTCAGTCTTTTTTAACCCCTTGTCACAAGTTTTATATTTGTCGGTGATTCCCTTACCCAGTGTGATGTCACATTTTTGAATTTATTGTTTTAAATTTTGTTCCACGGCTATATCTATTATACTTTGGATACAAATAATGACATTTTTATCACAGTAATATTATAAGATCACTGGATGAAATGCCTTCTTCAGCATTTTATCCACTATAAAAGCACAGTTCTTTTACGTGTATTGCAACAAAAATTAATTTGCCTCCTTCCCCACTGCCATTGCCCCATTGCGTCATACGTTTATAGGACGTCCTTTTAGTGTGAATGGCCTCCTAAGGCAGGCGCGGATTCAGCACGGCTCCAAGGGGGGGCACTCTTTCAGACTATCACCTTTACCTTTTGAGAAAAATGTCAAATTTTGGGGATTTTCTAAAAAGTATCACTCAAGATCCCTTTTTGGTACCGCTGGGGGGTATGAGGGTCCCCCCTCCCTGAAAAAAAGTTTTGAAATTTGACCTGTAAAAGTAGGGTTTTAACTCATTTTGAGTAATTTTTGGAAAATTTTTTGGTACTTATGAGTGATTTTTTGGGTTCAAGGGGGGCACTTTCCAGAGTGCCACCCCCCTGAATCCGCCACTGTCCTAAGGGGAGGGTCATTCCGTTCTTACCAAATACTCAATGAATAACCCCAACCGTTTTTTTTTTCAATTTGCAGACGCTCCCCGTTGTGAGTCCGTCCGCAGCAGTGTGTACGGAGTGGGCCGGACAGAATCTGTGAGTGTCACCTGTGCCGTAGACGCCTTCCCGACAGCTGTCAACTTTTCCTGGGTGCTGAGCAACGTGGACAAGCAATCCCCGTTGCCAGATCCCCAGTTCTCGAGCAACGGGACGAAAAGCGTGGCCACCGTGTCACCCAGAGCACCCCAAGACTATGGAACCCTGCAGTGCAGAGCGACCAATTCAGTTGGACCGCAGAAGGATCCGTGCTCCTTTAGAATTATACCTGCTGGTAATTTGAAATTTTTTCTCGTAAAAATACCTCATTTTGTAATTAAAACCTGTTTAAAAGATATCGAAGTTTAAGAACCAGCAAAGCACATCTAACTTAGCCAACGTAGTGGCGTAGTGGTTAGAGTATTGTGGCGAGCTTACTCACCACTATAAGAGTCAGGTAATTCAAATGGGTTAAAAATACCGACTGAAGCGATTATAACTCCGGAGTATACTTTTGAGTCGTATGACCTTTCGGATCGGTATCTCCCAGTGGCTCGCACTTCCCACATTGGTGAACCGGACGTGATGTCGTAGTTTCCAGTAAGATCAAAAATGTCCCTGCCGCACTTGCCACAGTATCTTACTGCGAACCCGTACGTCTGGGGGTTCGAATCCCCATTTGGCATGGGTGTTAGTTTCTGTCCTTGTGTGATGAATGAATGTGGCCCCCTGTAACAAGGGGTTGTGCGAGTGAATGGTATGTGTGGCGCGGGTAGCAGTACCTCACCTCCGTGGCTCCGGTTCACAGGTGCTCGCTGGGTAACGCTAAGTAACCCAGTCCTTAGCTAACGTCCTTTCGGCAATTCAGTGGTCAAGGATAATGTCCAGTCATATACCCGCCCATTGGAAATAAAAAAACATCTAACATTTGAAACAGATATAATCCCTCTTTCAAGATTACTTTTCTTATGGCATAAAAATAAATCGTCAAATGCTGGTTCTTAAATACCATATTGAAACCGTAAAATAATGTTGCCAAAATAGGTTGACAAGAAAAGGTTTTATGCCGCGTCTGTTCCAAATATTAAACGGGCGTTGCTGGTTCTTAAGTGACGTGTATGTACTGAAATAAAGCAATTTTTGTTTGCGCTTGCAACTATAAAACATTTTTTTAAAAATCCAACCTATAAATTTACAATAGATACCGTAATATAATCATACGAAACCAGTTGTTAACTAAAATTTCTTTATTCACTGAATACTCATTGGAATACAAAACTCTATTTTAAAGATTTCAGTTTGCTTTATCAAACATAAAATAAATATTTGTATTGAATTACTGCATATAATAAAATTAAAGAGGGGAAATATTTTCTCCTCAGAAATATTGATACAGGTTTTGGGATCGTATTTCCCTGTGGTATTTATCATGAAATGAGAATAGTTTTATTCCTTTTTTATTTAATAAACATTTTCATCGAAATAAAAGGATTCTTTTGCATCAAAGCTTAACATAATGAACATTTATTATTTTACAAATTTTATGATTAAGTTTTTGTACGTTGTTTGATAAAAAATCTCAACACACTCACACTTTTAAAACAATTCAGATCAATATAAGAACAAATAATGTAATGTTGACTGTGAGTAAGAGAGTTGTATTGTATTAGTACTACTTCGAAAACCTAACTAAGCATATTTTATCAAAAATATTTTATCTCCCACTTACTGGAAAATTTTATTACAAAACTAATGGAAACTCTAACAATGACTCATGATAATGAAAATAACCTCTGATAACTCCAACAAGCAAATGAATAACAATTCAATAAACCACAATAAAAAAACATCCATAAAATACAAATAAAACATTTTCATTACACCTTAAATAAACTAATACATTGTGTTCAATTTAGTTAGACATTATTTTACTATTATTTTTGTGTGTTCCATACATAAAAGGAATATTTAATTAAAATGTTTCAAGAATTCCGGCCAAACTCTGCAGAAACAGATTCCTTCCGTGATCCCCGAAGAAAATTACCTCAAGGACTCTTACTTTTTAAAAGAAAAATATGGCGTTATATCCGAATAACATCCTTAACATCCGCATTCATGCCTTGATATACACAATGTTTTTTTTTATAAAAGCTTATAGTCTGCAAACATATAAAATAGTTATTTTTCTCATTTTCCATAACCATTTATCGTTTTTACTTGAGCCGGGTATGGCGTTTTGCATAATTAGATGCATTTTTTTTTAAACTATAAGTCGTAGATGTATGGTTATTTAAGTACTTCCATGTAATCCACAGAGCTGTGCAGAGTTTGGGTATACTTTTTGAAAAACACTGTATTAATATTGGTGTACTGTATTAACCCGCGGGGACGCGCGTGGGGTCTAATAGACCCCGACGCTTAAATAAACCTTCATAAAAACTCTAATTTTTAATGAAAATGTATGAAACTCCGTGTAGCTGCCTAAAAGGTTTCAACCTATCACCTCATGAAGTTTAAATAAAGTAGGTATGTTATTTTCCGAGTTAGGTTGTTGTTTTTATTGAAATGCTTCCAAAACTGTGAGGATTAGCGCGAGTTATAACCAAAGAGATGTCCAAAAGTACCTAGTATCTATATTTTTTCTTGCTCTAAAAGGGAAATTTAAGGTAAACACCACTACATTAAATTGTTACACAATTTTTTCACATTTCTTATGAAAAATATGTAATATCATAGAGATTCGGTATGAAATGTGAAATAGTCTAATATTATATCTCAATAAAAATCAGTCAACTTAAAAATGAGTTATTATGCACTTTAAATGATTAAATTATATGTTTAAACTTTCCGTGATAAAATTTTTGCATAAACTGAACGATTATAACGGAAAACGGTTTGCGGGGTCTGATAGACCCCGCGCGCGTTCCCGTGTAATAGAAAGTAGCGCGCGTCCTCCCGGGTTAATACGGTGTTAAAATATAGTAAAGTATCTAGTATTTGATCCCAACTATATATTATTTTATTTAACTATAATTTTTCTTTGAATAATTATGATATAAGCACATAAAACTAAGGGAGATATTTCACAAATTCCTTGTTTTCCTGATTTAGTTTGACGATCTCGACATTAATTCCAATTTGTGCAACTGACTAGTTTTGGATACTTAAATTTTAAATCTGGGGTAGCAGAATTTTACTTCACGACTTTCTTAGAACAAAAATCATATAAACACCGTCTTATATATATTTCTCCTGTCATAAGAATTCACACCCCAAAAGAGAGAAACTTTAGCTCTCGAAAACAGGACAATACGTGGCGTCTTTTCTAGAACTTTTCCTTTTGGTTTACTTTCAAACAAACGAATCAAATATTTAATTAAGTTTTCTAATGGGAGAGGTTCTAATTAATTTCTTCTCTCTCCACTCTCTGAAAAAGTTTTCCCTTCTTTTCATTTGATATCTGTGTGACTCAATCAGAATTTATTTCTAAAAAAGGAGAGAATATTCCTTCAGGAGTTTTGAAAATGGAAACTTATATTTTGAAATCGACAAAATTGGGTTATAAATATATATCAAGTGAATTTAATTTTTTTTATTTAATTTTTCAATCTATGACAAGTTAATTTCGGATTTTGATTTTCTAGACAAAACAAGCATAGGAACTGGTGGAAGTTTGAAGCTATATTCGTCTCATGAGATAAGTTTATTATTTTTAAAAAGAAAAAAAAAACTTTGTTTAGTAAAATACAATCGGTAATTTTTTCCATAAACATTGCAACAGAACATACATTTTTAGGTTGGGGTCGTGGAATGTTTTTGTTACAAAAGGACATTTTGATTTAGAAAAGTTTTTGAAACCCTCAGATTAATATGGATTTGAAAGCAGGTCTTCAAACATTTTGTATTCTTGACTTTGTGGCTAGCATACTCAACTTATCACTTTCAGACTATTCAGACTATTCCCCCCAATCGGGGCATAAATACCCTTTGAAACGAATATGATTCCAGAATACTTTTGAATTATAAGACTTTCGTATATAGTCTGCATCTGGCACGACTTTTATCCCAGCTTTGAACCTCGACTTTTTGGTAAAAGTCTGGCAATAGTCCATATTACACAACTATTGAAGCAGAAATATATTCAGATTTAGTCATGAATTGCTAATTTCTTCATACATGCCTAAACTTTCCAAATATTATTATGAGTCCTGAATACAATCACAACACCTTTTTTTGAACACAACACCTTGGTGAATCGTAACACTTATAATTTCTCTTTTAATTCAATTGCAAATTACTGTCATGGCGAATTCACGCATAGAATAATATATTTTATGAATATAAACTATTAAAACTAACCAAACAAAACGCAAGTGTTTTATAAATAACATTATAATTGATTTAGTGAAAAACACGAAAAAGCTGCAATTCTTTATCTGTAATAATCTGTAATTATCTGTAGTTGCATCAGCTGCAATTATCTGTATAACAGTGTATTACACGTGTCAAGGTCGAAATCTGAGGGAGGGGGCTATGGGGGTGCAACACCCCCCTTGAGTTATAAAGTAGTACGATATTAATTAAATTTCCCAAATTTAAGAAAATTTCTTTCCCTATTTCGATTTTAATGCCCTTATTTTTACGAAAATGGTGACATCAAGGCATTCATGAAGTTAATTTATGAAAATAACTTCGTTTTAGAAAAAGTTAATGTGATACAAAGTTTTTGACATCTTAGCCCTCCAACATGACAAAATAACTGAATAAAACATTATATGATTAATATTACAAGCAGTGGCGGCTCGTGAGTTGATAAACTGGGGGTTCACACCCATTTTATAAAATTTAAAATTTACACAAGATCTAGAAAGAGAAGGATGTTGGGCTAATGCATAAAAAAAATTATCTCTCTTAAGAGAGTAGTTTTAAATGCCTAAATTCTTCACTGCATGCGCTTTTATTTTGAAAAAATATGCATTTAATGGAAATAAACAAACACTTATGAATATATTCATTTCATTTTTTATAATACCTGTTTGAACGATGCGTTGATACAATAATGAATCAGATGACTTGTGGAGCCTTTTTTATTACAGCAGTGCACTAGAATATATAGCAGTCGGCGCGCTTGGCGCGGTAACAAATATCGACGCCAACTTGGCGTGAGTGTGGATAGTAATTTACATAAATTTGCATTGAACATAGTGATTTACATAAAATTGCAGTGAACATAACTTCCCGCCTTAGGACGGTCCAGTCCTAAATAAATTAAGTTTAAATCACAAAGAAATATAAAGTTCAGTTCTGTCTAGGCAACAGGCAGACCTTGCCTATTGGCCTCTTGTAGACACCTTTGCTCGTTTTCACCGTAACCACTCGAACGAGAGAGTCCTTTCCAGGATGTACGTCAAGGATGAGTCCGAGAGGCCAGGATGCAGGGGGAGAGTCTTTCTCTTTCAGGATTACAACGTCACCGACCTTGAGGTTGTCGGTAGGGTGCTGCCACTTACAGCGTTGGTTAAGTGAGTGTAAGTACTCACGGTGCCATCTCTTCCAAAATCCGCGTCTTAGATTCTGGATTAGCTCCCATCTAGTAGATAGCTTCATAATAGGTGTCGGATCTGGAATAAAAGTTGCTACTTCTCCTATAAGAAAATGAGAAGGCGTTAATACATGAATTGAATCCGGATCATTTTGATCTAAGGATGTGAGTGGACGGGAATTCAACAATCCTTCGATTTGACACAAGAGAGTGGATAGTTCTTCATAGGTGAGCAGGTTTTCACCGATTATACGTCTAAGGTGAAATTTGGTTGATTTAACACCTGCTTCCCAAATCCCTCCAAAGTGAGGTGAAGTGGGTGGAATAAAATGCCATTCTATACAGTCTTTCGCGAGAAACTCGCAAACAGAGTCATCTCTGGACAGTTCTTCAAGCAAGTGCTCCAACTCTTGGAGATGGCGTTTAGCCCCAATAAAGTTTGTAGCGTTATCGCTGAAAATACCTTTGGGTACACCTCTTCGTGAAACGAAGCGACGCAGAGCTGCTATAAACGACTCTGTTCCTAGATCACTCACTATTTCTAGGTGTAGGGCTTTAGATGCGAGACACACAAATAAGCATATGTAACCCTTTGTGCTTTTTGCACCTCTTCCTTTATTGACCTTTACCGGAATCGGGCCAGCTAAATCAATGCCTACATTAAGGAACGCCCTTGTGAACTGAACACGTTCCTCGGGAAGTGATCCCATCATTTGTTTGCCGGTACGACCTTTAAATCTTAAACATTTGACACATTTATTAATGCAGTTACCAATAACCCTTTTGGCTCTTAAGATCCAATATTTTTGTTTAACTAAGTGGGACAATAATGTAGGGCCTGCATGTAAGTTAGCAATATGAGCTTCTTGGACAATAAGGGTTGCAATTTTATGCTTCCCTGGGATTATGGCTGGGTGTTTAGTTTCATATTTTACAGTAGAATTTTCAATTCTTCCACCTACACGTAAAACAGCATCCTCATCCAAAAAAGGGTAGAGTGCTTTTAATGGACTACTTTTCTTTAAGGCTAGATTCTTCTTAATGCAGTTAATTTCTTCACTAAAGTACTTCATTTGTACCCACTTTAAGATTATATTAAGAGCTTCGCTAAATTCTTTAGCTGTTACTGCCGTAGTTAACTGGGCATTTTGAGAATAGGAAATCCATCTTCTACAATAAGTTATAACTTTACAAATTTTCGTTAGGGACGAATGGGCTTCAAATATGTCTTCTAAAGTGTCATTCTTGGACACAGTTAAAAAGGAATAAATAGAGTTTACCTTCTCTTCTTTGAAGGCATCTGAATTTAAATCATCCAAACCATTAGGGTCCTGGGGAGGAACTGGATTGGCTTCTGAGAGAAACTTTGGCCCATGCCACCAGAGTGTAGACTCCTTCAATTGTTTGGCGAGTAGTCCTCTAGAAGCAATGTCAGCCGGGTTCTCCTTACTCTGTACATAATGCCACTGGTCGTTGGAGATAGATTCCAAAATTTCACAAGTCCTGTTGCCGATGAACTGCTTCCATCTCCGAGGAGGGCTAGACAACCAGGTTAATACGACCTTCGAATCAGACCAAGCATAAATGCATGAGATACAGGAATCAAGAACAGTTTTTATAACATTTAGCAATCTCGTAAGTAATAAGGCTGCGCATAATTCTAATTTTGCAATAGTTAGAGGTTTGATAGGAGAAACCTTAGTTTTAGAAACTAATAAATTTACCTTTGCTTCACCGTTTATAACTTCACGGCAATAAACAACGGCTGCGTACGCCAGTTCAGATGCGTCGCTGAAGCCATGCAATTCAACTTTACACGTACCTATTCTAATGCTACGTGGAATTTGGATAGTTTCAATTAGGTCAAATTGACCTTTGATAGTAAGCCATTTTTTAGCTAGATCAGACGGAATAGGTGTATCCCAATCTAAATTAAGTAACCAAAGTTTTTGGTATAATATTTTTAGAAGAATTACACAAGGTGCTAATAATCCTAAGGGATCAAACACTCTTGCTGTGTGAGATAACAAGCTTCTTTTGGTGACATCACCCTCAAAGTTCAAAGAAGACTTAAAATATAAAGTATCTGATTTGTTATCCCAATGTAAACCCAGTACCTTGTTGTACTCATCAGGTAAGATCTCAAAGCCAACTAAGTTGCTTTCGCCAAAAGAAACTTCATTTAGAAGTTCTAAAGAGTTTGACCTCAATTTTCTTAAGTTTAATCCTCGAGTTTTTAGAAGCATGGATACCTCTTTACATAGTTTCACCGCGTCGTCTAAATTATCAGTACCTGAGATAAAATCATCCATATAGAAGTTTTTTTCAATTTCAGACGAAGCAGTAGGATATTCTAAATTACCATCAATAGCAATTTGCTTTAAACATCTAGCAGCCAAGAATGAGGAGGAAGAAAAACCATACGTTAAGGTTTGTAGCTCGTATTCCTCCAAGCCTAGATCTGGATCTTCCCGCCAGACGATGCGTTGAAACCTCCGATCCTCTTCTGCCAGCCAGATTTGCCGGTAAAACTTTTCGATGTCGGCGGAAAACGCATATCTGTGACAACGAAAATTCACCAAGATTTCAAATAAATCACGTTGAATGGAAGGTCCAACTGCAAGAAGAGAGTTAATAGACTTTCCTGTGGAAGAAACAGAAGATGCGTCAAACACTACACGATATTTCGTAGTACTAGAAGAAGTTTTTGTGACGCAATGATGTGGAAGATGCAAGTTTTCTAAGCGCTTGTCTTCCAACATGGGATTAACTTTACACATATGACCAAGGTCTTTATATTCCTGCATAAACTCAATGTATGCTAGTTTCATAGCGGGATTGCGTTGCAATCTTCTTTCGGTTGCTAAGAAACGCTGAGTTGCTATTTGTTTTGATTCCCCGAGCTCAGATTGTGGCTCAATAAAAGGTAGTTTTACCATAAATCGACCATCTTTGTTAATTTTATAATTTTGCACAAAGTGATCTTCGGCAAACACTTCTTGCTCAGTTAGTTTACTGTTAGGGACAACATTAGGGACCTTTTCAATTTCCCAAAAAAGTTTCAAAACTTTATCAATATCTAAGTTTGTATTTATGCAGGTTAGGGACAAGAGGCATAAATTTTGCTTATCCTCATTAGAAGGTTTACCTTTACCTGCCAAAACATATCCAAAAACAGTATTCTGAGCAACGATCGAATTATCCGACACTGACATTTTTTCAGGTTTCAAAAAATTGAACACATAATCAGACCCAAATAAAATGTCAATAGACTTTGGAATTTCAAACCCTGGATCTGCTAATGGGAGTGAAAATAAATAGTCTGGTTTAGAAAGTTCAAGTCTTTTCAGTGGGACTAGGGTAGTTAAAGTAGCTAGTACATAAGCATCAACTTTAAACGCAAAATTTATATCATTTTTAGAGAATACAAAAAGGTGCACAATACCTTTAGTTGAGCATGTTATTAGAGATCCAATCCCACTTACAGGAAACCTTGAGTTAGAGCGTTTTATACCCAATTTTGATACACAAGATTCTGATACGAACGTGCATTGACTACCAGTGTCCAATAAACCAACACATTCGATTTTTTGACTTTCAGAATTTTTAACTAACACGACTGCTGTTGGTAGCAAGCAAGTCGAGGGACCATCTGCATACATTGAAACGCTAGGGCTAACTGAAGTTGACGCCTCAATTTTAGGATCATCAATCTTAGATACAAAGGCAGTAGCTGCTGTTTCATGCAGCATTGTATTATGTCTATGCTTACACACGTTACATATACCGTAACTAGAAGTACAATCCTTAACGTTATGTTTACCAAAACAACCCGTACATAGAGAGTGTTGGTTAAGGAACCTTCTCCGAGATGAAATAGATAGATCTTTAAATTTTGGACACTTCGATAAAAAGTGCGACCCAGTGCATTTTTTACACTTAGGATTAACAAAACTCCGCGTATTGTATGCGGGGTTTGTCTTCGAATTAAGACTTTCAGCTCCGTGGCCTTTGGATACATCAAGATACGAACAGCGATTGTTTAGAAATGTAATAAAAGTTTCAGCTGTAGGAAACTCTACATTTGTAGTTTCTTGTGCCCAAAGATGGCGCGTTTCAGCGTCTACCTTTTCTAATAGTAGGTAAACAAGCCAAACGTCTCTTGATGTAGCCCTTTCATCTAATGACTTTAAACCGCGGATAACCTCATCAGTTATATCAGCTAACTTACGCAAAGCTAACCCATCAGGATTTGATACTTTATTTTGATCAAAGAACGTACTCAACAGAGCAGAACAGATTTGCTTTTTATTATCAAAGCGTTGTACTAACTTATCCCAAGCCTCGTCATAGCTAGCTTCCGAGATCGGGATATGACGTATCAAAGAAGCAGGTTTTTCGGATAATAAACCCTTTAGATAGTGAAATTTTTGAATCTTAGTAATCGATTCATTAGAGTCGACTGTAGCGACAAATAAGTCCTTAAAGGATGGCCAATCCGTTAAGTTCCCAGAAAACATGGGTATATTAATTTTAGGCAACCTCACAAAATTAGAAGGGGGCTGCATAATACTTGAATTAGATTGATTCAACTGCACATACTGAGGTGATCCCTGATCAATCTTTTCAATTTTATCTAAGATAGTAGATTTGAGTTGTAAATAAACATCCTCATACGTATCATACTCCGATTGGTCATCTGGAAGTTGGTTATCTTGAGCTAAAAATTCTGCCCACACTTCATTTAATCTTTCGCATCGTGCTGATAAGTCACTTTTAGAAAAGCTAGTATTATTTTCTAAATAAGTTTTAAGTCTGGTGAAAGAGGCCTTAGCTCTACCTCGCAATACAATTATTTCAGAAGTAGTCATTGTACGAATTTAACAACTGAATCCAAACTTAAACTTTTATACTTATCTTCAATCTTCGATCGACTTTTGTATTCGTCGATACTTCACCCTTCAATCTTCGTCCCTGTTCGGGCGCCAGCTGTTTGAACGATGCGTTGATACAATAATGAATCAGATGACTTGTGGAGCCTTTTTTATTACAGCAGTGCACTAGAATATATAGCAGTCGGCGCGCTTGGCGCGGTAACAAATATCGACGCCAACTTGGCGTGAGTGTGGATAGTAATTTACATAAATTTGCATTGAACATAGTGATTTACATAAAATTGCAGTGAACAATACCATTGAGGGGAAAGTCATAATACTTATACATAACATTATACCTAACAAACACCTTTTGTAGTTATTAATTATTAAAAATTAGTTGACATGAAGATTATAATTGTCTTTTCAAAAAGTGCTTTTCTCATTTTCTAATTAGCCGAAACAATCCAGACCACAAAAAAACCAAGCTGAGCTTCAAAAACGCAAGCCTCGGCACACAAAATCTGTGCTAGCGGGAATCCAAATTGCGAGGCCGTAAGTTGAAAATTCCCCCGGCAAGCAGTCGGGGTTTCTTCGGAATCTCAAATTTTTTACGCTCACAAGTGCGAAAAAGGAAAGAAAAATAAGAGTTCATTCTTTTTCGATTTCTTTCGCGTTTCCGGTAGTAAATTTTTCTTATTCAATAGAGAAGGGGGGGAGAGAAACATAATTCTGAGTATAAAAAAGAAATTTAGAATATATTTCCCATTTCCATTGATATTTATTTATCTTTATATTCGATTTTTGTTCTACTTTTTCTGTGGGTGTTCACGTGCTCCTGTGCTCCTATGGACGAGCCGCCACTGATTACAAGTTTGTATCTACCCCTTATTAATATTGATGACTATTAGTCCAGCAAATTAGACAAAATAAGGGCCAAACCCGGACATTCAATATAACAGGCTGAAAATTGGTGGAAATGTAGAGGATAGTGTTCTGATTGTTATCCTGAAATTCCCAAAAATTCTATGTTGGGGAAAATCCGCCATTTTGAAAAAGCCACCGCCATCTTGGATTGCGTTTTCAAGCATAGAGACTGAACCAAGCGTTGGATTGTGTTCGTTTTTGTCCTAAATTGTTTAATAATGAGTATATTAAGAGACAACTTCAAAAAGTTCGAAATAAAAAAGTTAACTTAATTAGAATTAATTTTTATATAATTAATGCTTTGCTGCGTTAAAAGGTAGGTAGACAATCCAAATAACAAGCTGAAAATTGGTGAAAATGTTGAGGATAGTATCCTGATTAATACCTCAAAATTTCCAAAAAATCCATCCAAGGGAAACCGCCATTTCGAACAACCGCCGCAATCTTGGATTGCGTTTTCAAGCATTGCGACTGTACCAAGCGTTCGATTGTGTTAGTTTTTGCTCCAAATTGTTTAGTAATAAGTATTTTAAGAGACAAAATCAAAAAGTTCGAAATAGAAAAGTCAATTTAATTATAATTAATTTTTATTTAATTAAATTTTTGCTTGGTCAAAATACAGATAGACATTCAAAATAACAAGCTGAAAATTGGTGGAAACGTAGAGGATAGTGTGCTGATTGATATACCGAAATTCCCAAAAAATCCCTCTTGGGGAAAATTCACCAATTTGAAAAAAGCATCGTAACCTTGGACCCGCAGTTTTAGCATAGCGATAGTCTAATTTTCTCTTAACACAACAATGAAACTTCCCCAAAACGCATAGTTGTAGCCTAAAAAAACTGGAATTTTAAAGTCGAATATTTCAAAAACTATTCAAGCGATTAAAGTATATTTGGGCTTAAAATGTAGTTTATTTATTCAATAAAAATATGCCCTTACGTGTATGGTCAAAAATATCACTGTTTGGTTGAAATATTTGACTTTAAAATTCCAGTTTTTTTCGGCTACAACAATGCGTTTTGGGGAAGTTTCATTGTTGTGTTAAGAGAAAATTAGACTATCGCTATGCTAAAACTGCGGGTCCAAGGTTACGACGCTTTTTTCAAATTGATGAATTTTCCCCAAGAGGGATTTTTTGGGAATTTCGGTATATCAATCAGCACACTATCCTCTACGTTTCCACCAATTTTCAGCTTGTTATTTTGAATGTCTATCTGTATTTTGACCCAGCAAAAATTTAATTAAATAAGCATTAATTATATAATTAAATTGACTTTTCTATTTCGAACTTTTTGACGTTGTCTCTTAAAATACTTATTACTAAAAAATTTGGAGCAAAAACTAACACAATCGAACACTTGGTACAGTCGCAAGGCTTAAAAACGCAATCCAAGATTGCGGCGGTTGTTCGAAATGGCGGTTTCCCTTGGATGGATTTTTTTGGAAATTTTGAGGTATTAATCAGGATACTATCCTCAACATTTTCACCAATTTTCAGCTTGTTATTTGGATTGTCTACCTACCTTTTAAAGCAGCAAAGCCTTAATTAAATAAAAATTAATTCTAATTAAGTTAACTTTTTTATTTTGAACTTTTTGAAGTTGTCTCTTAATATACTCATTATTAAACAATTTAGGACAAAACCAAACACAATCAAACGCTTGGTTCAGTCTCTATGCTTGAAAACGCAATCCAAGATGGCGGTGTTTTTTTCAAAATGGCGGATTTTCCCTCACATAGAATTTTTGGGAATTTCAGGATATCAATCATAACACTATCCTCTACATTTCCACCAATTTTCAGCCTGTTTATATTGAATGTCCGTGTCAATGTCTAATTTGCCTGGACTATATTGCATAATCTGTATAAGAAAAATAAATATTTTAAAATAAAGATACAAAGATTAAGATTAGTTAGATAGATAAAGATTAGATAAAATTAAGAAAAATAAAGATGGAATAAGATTTACCCCGAAGGTAGGGGTGAATCGGAACACCATTAAAAATATACAAAAAAGATTAAATATTTCTTTTAAATATTTTGTTTTACTCAAAATTGGAAGAAAATTCGAAAAATTTCACCATAGAAATTATTTTTATTACTATTTTTACGTTGAAAAGTTTTCCGATTTACCCCGTTTTACGGTACCTTGTATTGTGATCTAAAGCAGAAAGCATGAATTAAAAACTTGAGGCCTAGGGGGTGCGGCTCCTGAGAGAGTGAGGCCCATGAATTTCAGGAGTCGGACTTAAGCCTCGGTGATAGATCTATCGCCACCTCCACAATTTTGCCATGACTCTGAAGGGGAAGGGAATAGTCTCGAAACGACCTGGACCTATCCTAGTAAACTGCAAATTAACTATTCTTGCTCTGACTGTCCCCCACAGGAGTCCCTGAAGAGCCGCGCGAGTGCCAAGTGTCCAACAGAACCTCTGACTGCATCCACTTAGACTGCGAAAGAGGGGAAGACGGAGGGCTGCAACAGATTTTCCAGCTGGAAGTGATGAGCACGGACTCGGACAAGTTCATAGCGAACCTCACATCCAGAAACGCGCCCAGCTTCGTCGTGTGTTCCCTGCAGCCCAAAGAGTCCTTCATCTTCGTCGTGTACGCGGTCAACAGCAAGGGAAGGAGTTCGCAGGTTACGCTGCATTCGAGTACATTGGCTGGGCCGCAGAAAGAATCAGGTAATTTAAAGATAATTTTTAGGTTCTTATATTTATTCACAAGACTTTATTCATAAAGCATAAGCATTTCTAACATTTGTACAGCTGAAAAAAACGAGCAAAATACAACAAATGAAAAAAAAAAACAATTTGACATGTTAGTCACCAAGGGGTCATTTACCCATTCAGGTGTAGTAGTAGGATACTTTTCCAGGGTTCTATCCTAAACTCTCACAAATAACTAAATTTTCCCCGTTTTTAATGTCTATTACCTTTAAAGTAATTAGTTCTTCAAAAATTATAGGGATTCTGTAGTTTTTTTATTCCTTCTGGACCTAGACCAGACCTGATCCTTCTGATCTGGAGTGATCCGGTCTGAAAAGGATTAATACAGACTTTTAGAACAGCCAGGTTTCATAAAAAAAAAGCACCGAGTAATCTATTTTAAAATGTAATTGATAAAGGACCACCTTAGTACCTATTTTTCTTTAAATGTAGTTCATTATAACTGTAAGCTTTAAACACATGTCTTGAAAATTCACTGGGATGCTGAATTTGAGAAAAAAAAATGGTTTTTAAAATATTAGAACGTCACCATAAAATACAAAGGTATAATAAGAGTTTAAATAAGTTGTATGCTAAATGCATTGTAAGGACAACGTATTGTACATATAAGCAGCGTTTGAAATTGGGGTGGTTTGCTGGTCCGGGACAACTAAAAAACGGATCGGACCAGTGGAATCAGAAATTCACTGGTCCGCCGGACCAGTGTGTGTGTGGTGAAAAAATACCACACCCTCCAGTTCTAGCGGTAAAAAAAAGTGCGTTTGATGATTGCATTTGCACGCAAAAAACAGTTCTGCTCCTACAACCAGAAATCCGGTTCCCCCAACCCGACTGTTCAGTTGCTATAGGACTGAAGGAACTCTCCGTTTGCTGTGACCAAACCGGTTCGATTGGGAGAGGTCGGGTTAGGAGAATCGGACTGATCGGTTGTACCATTCTAACCTAAGTTCCTCAAGTTTGATTGAGGGAACCCGACTGTCAGTTGGCGCAAACGGTGTTAGTACGTTTGTCGTAAACGGAATAATAAGTTTGTCACAATCGGAATAAGGATTTCCTTTATACAGGATAGTATTTTTAAATTTGAATTATTATTCTAGAAATAACATTTGATACTTACTTAACCATGACACAACTAAACTTACTCAAAAATGTCAAAGAAATTTTCCGGTTTCTTTCATGTTTACATGTTTTGTTTACTATTTTTAGCCTTTCATGATTATTAGCACTGTAAAAAACTCAAGTAACTTCGCAATTTCGAAGATAGTAATAGTTTAAAAATAGCCTTTTAAAGGAAATCTACTAAATAAAACATCTGCTTAATCATTTCTTCAAAGAAAGGTAATGATGTTGGTTTGGTGAATCATAAAAACAAAACTTTCAACCTATTATGAAAACGCTTGTAGGTACTTACCTTGCATATTCTTTCGTATCATTATACATCTTTAATCCTGAAGAATGTTTTGATAGTAATATTTACAACTTTTAAATCTGGGAAAATCAGTTCAATTCTGTTATCTGTGCAATCAAAGATTATTCAAATATTTTGGGATGCCATGTATCACCTAATTGCTATCATTGATATAACTATATTTCAATTGTTTGGTAGTTTCAATATTATTTCTGAATTTAAGCATCTGAAATAGCTTGGGGGGCTTAAATGTAGAAGTGGGTTCCAATCGCCAAGCATCCATAGTGATTTTTTTGGCAAGAAATGAGTGGCGTCTTAAAAGCACCAACCCGAACCCACTTCCAGATTTTTACCACTTGGGGAAATATAACAGGACAGATAATGGAATTGAACTTGGATGTATTACCTCAGAATCAACCTTCATGTTTAATTACAAACAAATCAACCAAACAGGTTTTTTGATACAAAGTTATTTTATTTTTTTTAAAAGTTTCTGGAAAAATTAACTGGATAATCATACAGTAACCTTTGCATCTAAATATAACTAGGCTATGTCTTTACCTATATTAAAGTGGTTTCTAAAATTACCAATTCAAATATTATTTTATACGTACAAAATAACAATTTCCTACTACATACACACAACTTTCATAATCAATTTATATAATCAGCACAATTACAGCAAATTAAACAGTGGCAGCAAAAACCAACCAATCCCTGCCATCAGTAGTAAAGTAACACAGACAAATTCAGAGTTATGCAAGAGAATTGATTATATAGATTTGGAAATAACCTCAAAATGTTTTCCCAATCCTCCAAATTTTACAGGAGGGGTTCATACTGAATTTTACAATAAAAATCATGAATTAAAGGAATTTATAAGGATCATTATGAAAATTTAAACAATAAAGGTTAAAAATAAATTAAACAAAGTCAAGGCACAGCTTCAATAAGAGTCCTCCAGCCGCTATATTTACCCACAGCTCAAATGATGACAACACTTAAGCATGATTCTGTCGGAGATGTGGGCAAACATGGTGACTGGAGAACTCTTATCGAAGCTGCGCCAAAGTCAATTTTTGAATTCTTTGAGGAAGGATGGCACCTTCTGAAAAAAACTCACGCTTTAAAAAAATTTCACTTAAAAAGTGCCACATATTTTTGCATAAGGGGGTAAACTCTAAACTTAACACATAGGATAACTTAAAACAAATATCTACTGCTTTATGTAGGCAGGGTGGCTAGTTATTATCAACTTCAAAATTCACTGACCAATAGATTAATTTTCCCTGACTAATGATGTTCTTTAGTACACTCCAAAACTACCTCCAAATGTTTGTTAAAAATATAAAGGTAACATAGCCAGGTGAAATCTTATATTCACAACAGAAATTATCAAAATATTCCTATATTTTAAAATTGTAAATTTATGTACCATTTTTATTTATTTTTAAAGACATTAAACACAATTATTGAAATTTTTAAAAGACCAAAAGCTTAGTTTCAGACCTGCTCCACAATTAGCTAAAATGAAAAAGAAATACACATCAGGAATTAAATATATGTTATTATACACAATTGCAGGAATATTTCAATATATTTTTTCTTCGAATAAATTATTCAGTACTTCGCATAAGCAATTAATAGAAAATGCAAAAAAAGAGAATTCAATAAAATTTGACTTGATTGATTATTTGACAGGTGTAAAGTTTTCTGTCAATGTTTGCATCTGGCAACTGAGGCACTTCACTTCACGCACTTCAATAGGATCGGTGATTCCATTGCTTTCTAAGCTCCTTCACCGAGAGTTAGTTTTCACTGAGAGTTAGTGTGGGGGGGCATCCTCCTCTCACGAACCTGAGAGCCGATGGGAGGTCAGGTGGCAGTTCCTTGTGGTGAGGGGATGTCAGCGGTGGCGCCTTTAGCCCTATCCCGCTGCAGGCGAGAGCGATCATCTCGTCCAAAATAGGCTTTCAGCTGTGAGATGGGCAGAAAGGTCTCCAGAAGACTCGCTGCCTTGGAACCCGGCATGACCACCTGCAGCAGGTACTGGATAACATCAGGCGGAATCCTTGAACAGACCTTTAAAAATACAAAACATCTCATTAATAACTAATTAATCCAATGTAGATAATTTTGCAATTAATTATATGCTAAAAAACACCTGGATCAGCTGGGATAAAAGTCCTGAACCATGGACGCCCATATGTTTGAATTCAGGAGGGGCCCAAGAAAAATTTATGTAAGTTAACCAGTCAAGGACGCTTTAGTTTTCTTTTTTTAATGGGAGGTTGGTTCATAATTATTTCTAAGGGGCCCCTCACGTTACTTAAGGCAAAAGGTTAAGTAGGTATGTAGGGCCAAAAGGGTGGGTGCCCGTGCTATACACTAACACTACAATTAATTGTGATATACCGCCAATGGAGGACTCTTATTCCAGCAGTGCGAAGAAACTCCTTTTTAAAAATGTTGATCGCTACAAATAAAGTTGAAAAATATAACAGAAAATTGTTATTGCTAAGTAAAAAAAATAGACAAATAAAAAAGTGGAAATGTCCACAAATGTCAAATAATTTGTAATTTGCACGATTCACGTCCGACACCAAAACTTTACTTTTGATACCGCTCCAAAACTTATTCAGGTAATTATTACACAATTGAATTAATAAAAAGTAAGTAATAAATTATTCATATTTCATCTTCGCTCTTCAAGATTTAAGTGTTGAAAATAATAAAAAAACAACCCAATGAGCTGAATTTAAGGTTTTAGCAATGCAAATGAAACTGCGCTTCCCCTTTCATTTATAAATGAAAGTGGAAGTGATGATTTATTGATGTATTTAAATACTAGGATTTTACCAGCAAATATTTTACTATTAAGTCAACCAAATATCAAAAATTTTAGGGTTAACCAATTTTAGAAAGAAGTTTAACCTAAGGGAATAACGCAATAGAAGAAATTCCATTTACCATGACAAAAGCAAACAGAAATTGTATTTAATGTGCTAAGCCTTAGATTATAGTCTGTGTAAATAAAATCGGCGGTTTCACGTCATGCTTTACCATGGCAACGCCAGAAGAAATACATGGAGAAAAAACTCAAGGTCAACCGCCGATTCTATTTACACAGACTATAGTGGGAGATAAATGGTGAATACCTAATAATGGATTTTTCACAATTCACAAAAACAGTGACTGTTATTACAAAGATTCTATAAGGCAGAAACGGCTTGATTACCAAAAAACTAAATTGAAATACATCTATTGGAAATGGAATACTAAATAAATATACAAACTTGTAATGAATACACATAGGGTTGTCTATCATGAGATGAATAATGAGATTTATATAAATATGCTTTTAAGATAAAATTTACTGTACTGTTAAAGAACACTAATATTATTAAACTAAACAATAAGAATTGAAAATGAACATTACTTACTTCCAAAAGTCCTCAAGAAGGTAAAACTCGCTGTTTAACAACAATGTCGACCCAGAGAATCATTGGTCATCATCATTGGTCATTCATCATTGGTCTAGTCTCCTTATACAATAACACCAAAAGGACAGAACACCTACAAAAATATAAAAGGTCAACAGAAACCAATTTGGAACTTATTGATAGTTAAAAAAAGTGAAATAATAGTTCAATTAATTATTATCTGTAACAAATTTGATGTAGGTCCTCCACGGCAACTTTTAACTAGAAAAGTTGGCAATTTAGCGACTGTGCTCTAAAGTTGGTCTTTCTTTGCTAGGCCGTTTGTAACGGGGAAATCTAAGTTCAAGTAGGGGAGCAGGAAATCAGGGTAGCTAGCTTGGCTACTTAAAATAAGCATTCCATTGGAGATAAGATATTATCGTTCTTCTCGAGCCTTCCCAGCCTCAGAGAGTATGTTGGTATGGTGGGGGAGTGCTGTGGTGCAGCACGGTGGATCAGCATTGTATTGTTTTAGCGTCTTTTGTTAACTCGTGGCAACACCACCTTTTCTCGTGTATAAAAGCTCGGCATCATTATTGCCAAGGCACTCCGTTACGCCAGCCTCCAGAGCATTCAAAATCAAACCAAATTTTGAACACCAAAATTTTGATTATTAAATATCACATCTGGGTCACCAGTTATAAAGGAGGGTGATCATAAAGGCTAAACGCTAGTGCGTGTTCAATTGAGTGAAAAGCCAAAAGTTTAAAAACAACAAGTTTATTAGTTAAAAATCCTTTATAAAAAATGAATGCTCTGGAGGCTGGCGTAACGGAGTGCCTTTGCAATAATGATGCCGAGCTTTTATACACGAGGAAAGGTGGTGATGCCACAAGTTAAAAGACGCTAAAACAATACAATGCTGATCCACTGTGCGGCACCACAATATTAAGCCTCGACTCCTAAAACTTCTTCAAGGAGAGGGGAGGGAAGTGGGATAGTTCTTGGCGGGACACAAACTGCCTAAAGACTTCAGCAACTAGAACTATAGCAACAGCCATTCACTGGTCACCAGTTCTTTGGAATTATCGCCATGGAAAACCTACATCAAATATGTTCCCATTACCTCAATTGTAATATTTACAAATAAATTATCCTGTAATTTGTGGATTATTAACCTAAAACACAACTTAGAATCCTTAGAATAAATTATAGGTGCATTAGGTTATTTCTGTGAACCAGATTAACCCGGCGCTGGTGTATAGCAGCATCTCACCGTTAGAAGTAGTGTTTTTACACATGCAGTTTAAGTAAATAAAGAAATAAGTTCACAGGAAAGGAGATTACTGTTGTACTAATCACAATTACACATTCATACAAATCATCAAAACTGTTCAATTAGATGTAAAATGTAAACAGTTCATGTATTAGCTGACAATAATCTTCTACAGTTTCTCTGAATTCAAAACTGAGAAAATGTCCCATAAATCTTACAAATGTAACAATTGCCTGTCTTAATGGAAGTAAAATTTGTTTGAGCACATAAACATTTGTCAATCATAAACCCAAACTCATGCTAACACAAGAGATTTGGGTTCCCAATAAAATTATACTTGACGCTACACTATCACTAGTAAAGGCTGAAAACTATTATAAGGTTTCTTTCTTAATAATAATAAATTTTAACATACTTATTATGAATTATATGCATTCATAACACAAAAATATGTTCGGACGGAGTCTCAGACTCACGCGATCGCTGTATGTAGGGTTAAGATATACACATGAAAATATAGTTTTAGTTAATAAATATAGTTTAGAAGTATTAGAAATGTAAAAACAATTCAAAGCATACAAATAAAAACCGATTGATTATGGCGACTGTAACGCCGTAATTTTAAAGAACACTAAAAATAAGAATTGAAAATGAACATAACTTACTTCCATGCATGTTCCATTCTTGTTCTTGTTGGTCATTTAGAGACATTTGCTGACTCCTATGGAGCTGCTTGGTCTTCTTCTTTCGAAACTTTTTCTCTAGTTATATTGAAGAGGGTGTTCGTTCTCAAAATTATTAAATATTTGCCCCTTTTTGTTAAATGTGTGATTTTAAGCGTGTTTAGCAAGTGGCTCATGCGTTTGTGCTAATCGAACCAGTTGGGTTCCCTGGACCGAACTAAGTGACAGAATGAGTTTGGTTGAACGAAACAGACCGGTGGGGTTTTGGGAAACGATCGGTCTGGTTTTTTCAACTAAACCACTATCAACCGAACTGGGTTCGGTTGGTTGAAGACTACCATTTTTTTGCGTGTGGTGAAGCAAGTACATATTTTTGACAGAACCCGAAATGTGGCGATATGGGATAAGGGAACCCCCGGCGAAAGAGAAAAAAAATATTGAATATGTATTAATTTTTAACATTACTCTTTGGTACTCACATTCAATGCAATAGTTAATTTATAATACCTAATATTTATACCGGTCCTTTTTAATTTTCGGACCAGTGATTTTTGTTGCGGACCAGTAAGATTGACAAAGCACTGGTCCGCAGGACCAGTGGTTTTCCCCCCAATTTCTAACGCTGCATATGAGCTTTATTAACATACATGCATACATACATTACATTTCCAATAAAATTTCTGATATAAATCCACTCTTTACAATTATGAGTGGGTTATTGCAAATTTTATACAAACCAATACTCCTTTTTTAGTTTGTAAACTATTTTATACCTAGTACTTGCATATGTTATTTTTACTAGTTGATAAATTATGCAAACTGGACAATTTTAGCATCATTATAGGGTTTTTTTGCATAATTTGTTCTGTTTTTATACTAACAGAAAAGAAATCGATCTTGATTATTTCCTTTAAACACAAGGACGACAAAGTTAATTTTCCCAAAGTGTCTTTCTCTCATAAACAATAACCCTTTCAAGAGTCATAGCGAAACAACTTTTCACACAATGCATTTACTCCTCCCAATCTGCATTTGCTTTTAGCCGAGGCATTGCGTGCTGTATAGGATCCCTTAGTCATTAGCAACTTTATTGATCAGCGAACAGAAGAAATGACAACTTTTTGTAAACCAATTTTCATAATAGCACAAGTTCTGTTAGCTACACCACCAGACCGAATTGATTAGCAAATAACGCAGGGAAAGAATTTAAGATGTAAGAGAGAGTTAAGCAAGTTCTTAATTGAAGTAAAGAGCAATCAATCATTTATATTTCGTGACCTGTTATTGGCATATGTAATTTTTGTATTTCTTCTGACTGAGAATGAATTTTCAAGTTTCGTATTGAAAAAAAAATGTACGTAATCAATGAATTCAAATAATCTAAACACCTTATTCTTTGTTGGGTTGTTAGACTGTATTTCAATTTATTTTTAAAAATATATTTCAGCCCATATGAACTAAATTAAAATATACTTGTATATGATTTTCAAACATTTAATTGAAAAAGTTTAGATAAAAATTTAATTTGTGGAGTATGGTTAACCGATAAATTCCATACGCTTTAATACAGTAGACCACAAAGGTGTATAAACTATACAAGAAAAAATTTTCTGTCTGTAAAAATATCCGTAAAAAGTTAAGCACCTTAACCTATGAGCTAAAGTACATTAATTGAACCTTAAAAAAAACTTTTAACACCTAGGAAAATGTTTATTAAACGCAGCTTTAACTATTACAATAGAAGCAGAAAAAAAATATCTTAAGACTTTTGTCAAGTAGCTTTTGAAGATAAGATCCCTAATAAATAACGCTTTTTTGTTATGCGATTATTAACTTTAACACTAGAAATGGCAGAGTTTGGATTTTTCTTACACCCTATTTAGTCAATCTTATTTATTATTCCTAGATGTATTGCTGAGGACCAGCTTTATTTCTTTTTAATTCTAAAATATTATACTATATGCATTTTCCCCTTTTTCATTGTATTACATTATTGTTTGGGACAGAGATATTTTTAACTCCTCTAAGAGAGTATTTCACTCCTTGAAAATCAGAATTACTCTTTAAAAAACTATAGACAGGAGTATTTTCACTCTTTGAATTTTTCACAAAGGTTTAGCTTAAACCTTCAGCCACGGCATCCTAATTATCATACTTTTTAATTGTGTTTTCATATAGGAATAGTAAATTTTTTCATTTATTGTTCTCTGATGCTTAATAGAGAGTTTTACTGGAGTTTGTGCGATTAAAACCCAAAATAGCATCCTCATTTTTTCCAATTTCATTTTGTCCTTTAAAAAGTAAGCGTTTTTAATACAAATTTTGTCTCCAAAAAATTACAAAAATTGTAATTGAATTTCACTCCTTCTAAAACAGTCAAGGAGTATTTTTACTCCACCAAAAAAATCCTAGGAATAACACTGGTTGTGGATCTCTTAATATGGAAGAGAGCTATAGAAGTACTTATCCTTTGTAGAGTTCTAGGGTAGGATAAACCCCGATGCTACTATCTTAACTAACAGTTCCATTAACTCATTTTTTCTTTTCATAATAAAAATATATATTTTTATTTCAAAAATTACCAGGCTCAAAATATATTGAGAGGAACCAAAAACTTTTTAAAATTTCTCTTGAAAACATTACAATTCAACATATATTTTGAAATTGAATGAACAGGCACTATTCGTATTGTCAACTTTAAACTGACGAAACGAAATAGGTTTCATACATATTGTAATAAAAACGTCTTAGAGCTAAATTTACCCAACCATTAGGTATTCAGTCCGCTTGTATCAGGGGCGGATTAAAGGGGGGGGCGGGGGGGGCGACCGCCCCCCCCGAGAAAAATCTCCTAAAAGTACTTTCAGAACACTTTTTGGCATGCTAAAATTCAAAAATTTCCCGGGGGAGGACCCCCGGACCCCCCCCTTCTTTCTTTGCCTACAGAGTAGTTTAAGTCGTTTTCTATAATGATAAGATAGAAGTTCTTATCCGAGGGGAGGTACCCTGGTCCGGACCCCCCCCCCATTGGGCCTGACCTAAAACTTTTTAGACCTTATTTTAGGTCTTATAATTATGATAAGCCTAAACAGAGGACGTCTATACTGCCGTCCTTAGCAAGAAGGGCGCATCTCCGAAAATCAAGATTTTCAGTACAAGCACTTTTCGCCTAAAAATTTCATGAAATTTCAGAGATACGCCCTTTTTCACTAGCGTTTTTGTGTACCTTTTCGTACCCATAGGTACATGAATGAGGTATCATAAGGTGCAGAAGACTCCAAAGATTCTAGATATGCAAAAACCTGAAAATCGCCAAAATCCGAGATACGCCCTTCTTGCTAAGGACGGCAGTATACCCCTCAAAAGTGTCTGAAAAACACTTTTTTTTGCTTGTTAAACTTTAAAAAATTTAGGGGGAATCCCCACAGTAACCATACTATGGGCCAGAGACGTATATAAAGGGAGGTTAAAGGGGCCCGGCCTTCCCTTCGAAAGTCACACTAAGTGGATAAAAACGAGTTAAAATGCTGTTTTTAAGGGTCAAATTTCCAAAAAATTTTCTGGGGGAGGACCCCTCAGACCCCCTTTTTACTTGGATTTCTATACTGTCCACAAATTTTTTACGTCCAAATTCTTTAAAATTAAAGTACCCATTTTTCCACTATTTTAAGCTTGACAGTAGTTAGAACAGCTAAACAGTACTAGTTTTAAAGATATCTTATATATTAAAATAATTTGGTTTTTCTTTCGGCCGGCCGCCAGGCCGCACTCCCGTTCCGATTTGGACAAACTTGGTCTTGATCGAAAGCTCTCCACCCCTAGATGAGCCAATAATATATCACGTTCCTCCAAAAAATTCCATTTTTAAATTATGCAATTTTTTCGTTTTGCCCCCATGTTAACTCTATATGGGGAGGTTCCGTTCGGTCGGCCGCCAGCCCGAACCCCTGAACCGATATTGAATAACTCGGTCTTGATCGAAAGATTTCCAACCCTAGATGAGCCAAAAATGTGTCACGTTCCTTCAAAGCATTCCATTTTTAAATTAAGAAACTTTTTTCAATTTGCCCCATTGTTTTCAGTTAATATTTTTACCAACACAGGCAAAACGTCTTTTAAAGAGCTTGAAGAAAATCTACTTTGAAATTATCAAACTTCAATGTTTTGACGTTTTACTAGATTTATCGCAACATGATACAGGTTTAATTAAAGTATTACTTCTTTCTCTTCAGATGACGCATAAGAATAAATTAGTTGTGGTTAGAAAAACCTATAATTTGATTGAAAATATTAAACAGTTTAGCGCAGACGATGCCAAAAAGTAATAAATTGTAAAAAATTTAACTGCGCTGCAAGCGTGTGGTAGTAACGAGCGAAGCTCGCATCAGCGCCAAAGGCGCGTAATCTAGCTGGTGAGACGCGGCTTTGCCGGGTCAAACCAGCTAGTTATTTTTAAAAAAATTTCAACTAAATTTCATATTTTTTCATCTAACCGCCCCCTCCCACAAAATTGCATTAATCCGCCACTGGCTTGTATTACATCAAAAACACTCACATTCCTCTACAAACTTTCCCAGCCATCTTTTTAACCATCTTTACACTAAACGAAGCACTTAAATCAAGCATCCGGAAAAAAAAAACGTCGCACTATACCACAACAGGCGCTCCTACAGACATCTCGGATTCGGGTTATCGTGTATCACCATCGCCACAGAGAAAGAAGATCGCATTTGCACGCTTATAAAAGAAGAAAAGAAGAGAGTACGGAGAACATAAATCCCTAAACTTAGAGGAGGGAGAACATTCGTTTGAAGTTTACCCCGGAGTAAAATACCTATCCACAACTTGACGCGTCTCTTTATCGGATTCATCACTTAAGTAGTATTTCCACCGCGCGGAGAAAGCGATAGCGTTAAAAAAAGCGGGATAAAGCCGAATTGAGTCTGAAAAATAATGGTCCTGCCTCTTTTAAATTTAGGGTATAAAGTTTCGGAGCAATAACATATTAGACTGTCTCTATCGACCACTGGAGGCCTTTTGGGTTCGCGTAAAGGTACCATTATTCTCCTTTATTTAAGGCTCGCTCAAGAGCTTGGCTTGGGACTGGATGAGGGCTTCGGAGCATTGAATCGGAACTGCCATTTTGGGGTTTGGTGGTGGTTTAAGGTAGTTGGGCTTTATAGGTCAGATAAATAAATTTGTTAGATGCCCTTCATTTATCCTTCTTTGTATTCTGATGACTTTTATTGGAATAAATTTAATATTCCAATGGTATTTTATGCAAAAAGCTCTATGTAAATTTCTTATAGTTCCCTTTGAACACGAAATTTCATACCTTAATAACTAATGATGAGATCAATGATATTGGTTGTTCAAATAATATTTTGAAAGTATTTTAGTTATACTACTTTTTTACTTTTACTTTTTTTTAATTTGCAGACGTTTTATCTAATTATATATATTATAATTATGCGCAGTAGATTAGGTCGAAAAGCATTTTTCTTTTTTTTAAAATCCGCTTACCGTGTATAGGGAAATTTTTCAACAAAGGGCTTTAATAAAACGTATAAAAAATTCAGCTTGTTACATTTTTTTTTTTTTTTTTTTTTTTTGCTGATGATCTGAGCCTCAAAATTGGAACTGAACGAAAATATACTCTTGGGGCGCAGGTCAACAGCTGAAAATTATTGTAGTATCAAGTTGGAATTTTAAATTTTTCACTAACCTCAATCGGATTTAAAGAAAACTTCCTTTTTCTTACACAATTTTTTATAAATTAACTTTTTTTTTCGTTCATTTCACAATTTAAGGTTGGATGTTGACAGAAGAGGGATTTTTTTTTATATCGAGTGAATTTTTTGAACATATTGAAACTGCCACATTAGCCACAAGCAAATTTTGAAAAAAAAAATTGTCTCAGAAAAAGTGTTTAAAATAATGTTTTTCCAAACTTGGGACCAAATACGGCAGCAGAAAGAATTCTTTTATTGATATATTTTAACACGTTCTGTTAAGGCCATTTAGCCAAGCACCACTCTACCTGTACGCAGATTTTTTTTAAAAAAATATTCTTTTAGACCAACCCCAATACACAGACTATATTTGTGGAGTAATTTAAATAACATATATTGCTAAAATTTTTAATATGGATTAAAAACTGATAAAAAAAAGTGTAACAAAAGCTTGACATGGTATTTTAACATCTAAGCATGTTTTTTTTTCTTTTTTGTAACGAGGTTGGTACAATTTTAGAAAAGCATTTTATATAGAGAGCATTTTCAATCACATGACTCGGACCTAACAACGGTCTTAGCAACAGAAGTTATACAGTTTTTTGCCCTACAGAAGGTTAACAGTTACAGAAAATGACTGAAATTCTCCTATTGGAGCATTTGCAATCACGTGACCCCATACCTAAAAACTGCCTTAGCAACAGATAAACAATGGTCATAGCAACAATTAAAAGCCCTACAGAAGGTACACAGTTAAAAGAAAATAACCAGTTGTGACGTCACCTAAAAACACTCTATTGTATTTCAAATAAAAATATTAATTATGATAACGCCTTAATACGTTCACATTCGTGGTTATAATAATAATTCTCGAAATGCATTGTGCATATTGTGTATTGTGCAGTCTTTTGAAATTTAAAAATATTTTATTCCTCAAAAAAGAACTATAAAAAATATAAACAAACTTGAATATAGGAACAACTCTTTTCATTTTGCAATAACCACAAAAGAACTAGTTTTAAAAACAACTGCATTAAGGGCGAAATTAATTAAGTATCCCACAAAATCAAATAGAGTTAACTAGTGCAAAGCGTAAGCTTTTAATTACTGTTTTTACCTACTATCTCTCTCGATCTTTTTATGAAAGTTTCATGATACTACTAACTACATTAAAGAAAGCACATAATTAATCTCCCAAGTAGCTCATTTGTATTCGGAAACATTTTTTTTTCAAGCATTCGTTTTTATTTAGGAAAGTTTTACTCCTGCTATTTGCACACAAATGGTGAAGCGCAAAAACTAAATTCAACCCATTGGAAAGTACTACGCTGGTTCTGTTTTGCATGACACGGACACGGGATTTAGTGCAGTAGTAAATGTCCAGCATTTGTATCAGATGAAGAAAAGTTGGGAAAGGCATTAGCAAACAATTCATAAATTTCCTTTCACGCTGGTTTTGAGCACTCTGCAGTGGCACATTTAGTTCTTCCTTGAGATAAAAACCCAAATAAAAGTCTTGGAAAATGGATTATAGAGGGCTAAATAAATTCCGCTATGCCCAAGTCTCTTCCTATTGATTGGTAATGCTCTAGGTCCAGTCATAAATATGTATGAAGCTATCTTAATCTCATTTGCACTGGAACGGATTCTATTGGGGTGGGGAAATTTTGATACATAAGCATCTTTTGATGCATGAGGAGTAAGGATTGGTTCTGCAGTCTACTTTGTATTTTTTTTATAAAGGGGGAAATTAACTGTTTAATGAGGAAGATATATGAAGTTGAAGAAATCTTTCTGTAAAACGTGTTTATTTTACCTAATTTTGGGGTTTAAAGGGATTAAGAGTTTTGGAAAATGAAGCTTTAAATTGTTTTTTGTAGTGATGAAAAAAGTCACGTCTTGCTGTTTTCCATGCTGGTAACATTTTAGAATAATTTGTGTAATGTATGATGTTACCGCTTTCAAAAACCGATAAAAATTCCTCATGTGTAAAAATTACTTGGTGTTTCAATGAGAAAAATATAGGGAAAAACACTATTTCGAATGTGTGATGTAATCTACCTAATAAACACTTTTTTACATTAGCAACCTAGACATTTTGTTTTTATTTCTGAAAATCGATTTTCCCCTTTTTTTCAAACTTAAGGGCCCTAAAGGCAATCCCAATATTATGAAGTCTGTGATGAGTCTGAAACTCCTTATTCAAATTACTAAAACCAAAAGAAATTAGAAAAGCCTTTAGGAGCAAGGTTTTGATTCGAAATGTTTTTTTATAAACCCATAGATGCATAATATTTCAAACTTTTTAACCACAAATGTCAGTTAGTGCTTGTTTATAATATGTATATGAGTTCATAAATTTTAAAATAAATCATATCTCGCATTAGAAGTCCACATTCAGTTTTATGTACAACAACTGGGAGATCGTTATGCGTAAAATGAATGTGCCATTATAATGTTGAGCGAAACGTAATTGAGATGCATGAGATTACTGGGCAGGGTAAACCATATATTCGGCCATTTTCCCGTTTTAGCTGCAGAATTTCAAATGAGGTTCTGTTTCACATTATGCTTTTATTGATAATTCTTGACTAAAAGGGGTTAACATAGGGGTTCTTTATTGGCGGGTGGTAACTACATTTTTTAATACTCTCACACCCGTTTGTTTTGACATATGTCTTAGGGACACTGGTACAGTACATAAATTAAAATTTGTGATTATTTACAAAAAAAATACCGTTATCCTTAATTTTTGGACATGAGTGTTACTGGTTCTTCTCCCTTAAGCTAACCTTTCGGGAATTTCATTACAATTTAATACATATAATTTCAATTTAGTAAAATTTCAACCTTAACCTTTTAAACGCCGCAATTCAAATTTCAAATGAAAAGTTCTGGTTTTCGGCTTAAATGACTTGTTTCATCATTACTAAACCCATTCTTGTCATTTTTTGACACAAAAAAAATACCTAAGTATGATTTTGAGGATGTTCCCATTTGGGAACATCGGCGTTAGGAGTGAAGCTTTTTAGGGGGATTTCCAAAAGGCATATATTTCAAAATTAATCCAAGTAAAACTACTGAAATAGGTTTCTACTCAATAATTTGGAACATTTTTATGATATTGGACTGTTTCTTCATATTTAACTCCCATGGTTGGACAATTGGGTAAAATTTTATAGATTTTCATAAGGAAAAATTTACGTGTTTATTACATGCGTGACACTTTTCCGTAAATTTTTATTACACAATGGGTAATTTTTTGGTATAAAAATACGAAAGAATGTTCCCATGCGTTTTAAAGCTAAACAGTTATCTTTTTGAGTGAAAAATTAGTTTTAATTACTGTTCTATCTGGATATCTAGCATAAAATCCATGAATTGCATTCAAATTTAATTAGCTTTCAAAAGTGATAATCATAATTATCTCCATTGATTTATTAAAGCTGCGTTTCTCATGGAAGATTCCAAACTAAACAACATATCTCTTTCATCCAACTTACGTTACAAGAGTGTTTTTAGATGTACAAACTTTTCATTATTTTCAAAATTCTTCAAATTTATACCTAAAATTTTTATGTAAAAAAGAGCTCTTGAACAAAATAAATACCCAAGTCCTCAGAAGTACTCCAAATATGCCCTTTGCATAACCCCTAATAATAATTACTGAAAATTAACCTGTCGGGGAGTTAGAAAAATATACAATATTAGGAATCGGCCATAAAGATTTGGCATTTATTCCTCTAAAAATCAGGTAAAAAAATTAAAATTATAGAATTAGAAATTTAAAACATCATTATTAACCTGCTTAGATCCTTTGAGACCGAAAAGGTTAAAAAAATTAAAAGAAATAAGAAATAACTTGAATTTTTACATGTTATAAAAATCCTCTCAAAAACTATACCCCAAACGCCGATGTTCCCATTTGGGAACATATACGTTGACTTGGTAATTACTCTCCGAAATTGAAATATGAAGCTATTCTGCCAAGCCAATTGAAAATATGTGTACTTAAGCTACCTAAACACAGTATTATTATTTAAAACTAAATTTATTTAAATTTATCATAAATTGAAACTTGTGCAACTTTTGGAACAGGCATAAATCTGTAATTTTGATGTAAATTCCACAAAAAGGATTAAATTGCACATGAAAAACTTTTGCATGTAAAATAACTTCATATCTTTGAGTTGCTAACTACCAAGTATCAAATTCCTGCATGAAAAATTAAGTGGTGAAAAATTCCCTAAAGTGATGTTCCCATTTGGGAACATCGGCAGGTAAAAGGTTAAATATTTTCCTCGAATGATAATAATAGTACCATATTATATGATCCAAAATAATAATCCTACTCTACTTATGTCTTATTTTCTTGATTAGTAAACCAAACGAAAACATCACTAAACAAGCAAAAAATATTTCTCAAAAATGTAACTAATCAATAATCAAAATAGTGTAGATTCAGCATATTTTAAATTTACAAGCATTATACTTACCGATATCATCATTTTTAAACTAATTTTTAAGGGTTTTTATGAAAAACTTTTAAAGAAATCAATGTAAAAACCTCAGTATTTGGATTAGTATAAAAACACAGTGGCGTTAAAAATTATTTCTGGACTCAACACACATTTGCCAAACTTTTGATCTCTAAATAATATCTAACTCATAATTAATCGAAAAATAAGGCTGACTGAGATCACTTATTTCAAAGACAATTAAAAATTTCTTGTTGGAAAAAATTCTGAAACATTTAGGGGTATTGAATTAATCTCAGCAGTCTTCGTCTACATTTAAATCTCTTTTATACAGCTCTGTTTTGTTTCAAATGCTACTCAACATCATTAATTATTCCAACGCAAAAGTGAATCACACAAATTTACCTTTTTCCTGAGGAAGATTTTACTCTGGAACCATGCCAGTAAAAACAGTCTCCAAACAACTTATCCACTTAATTATTTCGGATAACATATTTATGCAACCATTTTACTTAGATAACAACCCGCTCGCTCGAACTTCAATATACGGACATTATGAATTAACGAAGTTTCTTTCAAAAAGAAAAGTTATCATAAACATGCTCGATCCTCGGTTAGAATAAAAGAAGTAAGTAGTGGGAAGTGGCCATTCTTGGGGAACGATTTTAGCAATTTTAACGACTTCTGAACTTTATAAATATTCCAAAGAAGCAGAGAAGATAGAGTTTGCCTACTCCATAATTCCAGTTAACAGCCGATTCTGAACCAAACCTCCTTGAAAGTTTGCATTATTAGAGAGAGAGAGAGGAGATAAATTTCGCCGTTTTTAATATTTTAAGGAGTTAGTAAGCTTAGTACAAGTATTAGCTGCATTTTGTTTCGATCTAAATTATGGACCGCTTTATTAAAAACTGAACACGGTCAAAGGCTTACGTGAAAGTGCCCAGTATCTACAGCTGTTGTTACCAAAATATTTCTTAATCTCCGAGAAGCGGGTGTTTTTGATGCTTAGAACGAATTTCCAAGAAAATAACCGGGATACATAAATTATTTATTGTCCCAGAAAGGGATTGGATGTTTTAAAGAATTATTTTTTGATCATAATACGAGATAAATAGCTAGAGGCTCAGATTTCTAAGGCTCCGTGTTTTTTAATTAGTTAAACACTAAAGGGTATTATAACAATAAATGACTTTGGAACGGATTAAAAGTGCATTAAAATAGCTCTTTTTTATCCTCCTGTTGTTTTATAATGTGATATAACACGGAAATATTAATATGTTGGTTAAATTTATATATTTTTCTATTTAAAATTTTGACTTAAAATGTATGAATTAAAAATTTTTAACTAATAATATTTACTAATAGTATCATAAAACTTTAAAAAAAAAACTTTAATTGAAATGAAATCTAAGTTTTTATTAATACAAAACATAATTTAAATTTCTAAAAAAGTTACTCTTACGTACAAAACGCCTACCATTGTAGAAAAACCCCAAAACTATAGGTGGCGCTGCAGCGCAGAGTTAAACTGGAAACGGGCTAACTGTAACTAAAACTGTATATTGTACATAAAAGTTTTTGTATATTGGAATGCGGGTTGATTGATTGAATAAAGTTAAGTTGAATAAACGTCGGCTCTGATCATTGAAGTCCCACGTCAGTCAATTTTATTTTTATGGTGCCGAAACTAAACTGAACCGGAAGCTTTAGGTTTAAAATCTAATCGAAGATGAAAGATGAAAAAGTGAAGATGACGACGAATGAGGATTTACAAAAAAAGATCAAGATTCGATCCGGCGTTAGGCAAAGTACAAGTAAGCTCATAACCAAGATCGACAAGTATTTATCATCAGATGACGTGTCAAGGCTTGCTGGTGAACAGTTTTTGGCGTTCCTTGAGGAGAAATCAGCGGAACTGAAGTTACTCGACGATGAAATATTGATGTCTATAGCTGAGGAAGAAATAGAACAAGAAGTAGAAAGAGCTAGTGAATATAAGGAAGAAATTTGCTACAAGAAAGTAAATTTGACTGATAAGTTACGAACTATTGAGAAGAAATCCGTGAAATCAGATCCGCCGGCCGATCAGAAAAAAGAAACATTTGAAAGAAAGTGTAACGAACACTCGGGTATTAATCTTCCACGGCTTCAAATTGGAACGTTCTATGGAGATCCAAGTAAGTGGCTGGATTTTTTCAACCAATTCAGAATTACTGTTCATGAAAATGACGATATTCCCAAAACAGAAAAGTTTGTTTACCTTAAGTCAATACTTGGAGGAAACGCTTTGACGGCTATTTCCGGTTTTGTGCTCAGTGATCAAAACTATGATGCGGCAATTGAAATTCTAAAGGAAAGGTTCGGGAAACTGGATATTGTTATCAGCTCACACATGAACAAACTATTGGCTATTGAGCCAGTCAAAACTTTATCAAATATTGGAGGTCTACGAAGACTTTATGATCAGTGTGAAGTTCAAATAAGAAGTCTGGAATCGCTGAATGTCACTGCTGGACGTTACGGTAACTTGTTATGCCCTATAATTTTGCAGAAGTTACCCGAAGAACTAAATATCAAGTATAATTACAGCCGGAGGGAAAAATTTGACGTGAAAGAATTGACAGAGTTTATAAGGAAAGAGGTTGATTGCCGGGAAGCGGCAAACCTCATCTGTCAACAAAACAACGGAGGAGCTCCCAGAAGCATGAATGTCAAACCAAGGTTTCCTACATCAGCGGCTCTGTCTACTGTGACTATAAGATGCGTTTTCTGCAATGAATCTAATCATTCGAAGTATAATTGTTTACAATTTGACGTTCTTAAAAAGCGAGATATCTTAAAAAGAACTGGAAGGTGTTTCTTATGTTTTGGGAAGAGGCATATAGCATTTGAGTGCAGAAGTAGATTCTCTTGTAAATCGTGTCAGGGGAAGCATCACGAATCGGTGTGTATTAGAGGTACGAATAGCACACCGCCCCAGTCCAGAGAGGTTTCTCAGATTTCGGATCGTTCTTTGGAGATCGGCCAGTACTCGTCATCTCAAATTGGCTCTGATGTGATACTCCAGACAGTATATGCAGTTTCTGAAAACAACAACAACGGAAGAAATTGTGTAGTCAGGTGCCTTCTGGACGGAGGAAGTCAGATCACAGCAGTGCGAGGGGATCTCACTAAGAGATTGCAGTTACCGGTGAATCAAGGGGCAAAGTTGAACATTCATACATTCGGAGAAAGAGAGGCCAAGGTCACCCAGAGTAGAAAGGTTGAAATTAAGCTGAGAAATATTATGGATCCTGGCAAGTTTATTGTACTGGAAGCTGTTGAGGTGCCTGTCATTACATCGGCTGAAATAAGAATACCAAATACAGTGATGAGACGAGATCTTCAAAATATGGGAATAAGTTTAACAAGGCCAAAAGATGAAGGTTCAAATTTGGAAGAAATTTCCGTGCTGATTGGAGCTGATTATTTGTGGAGTATTGCTAGCCAAGAAATAAGAAGAATTAATGAAAGTGCTGTGGCCATGGAGACTATATTTGGTTGGTGTGTGCAGGGACGATTTCCTTGTTCCGATATATTACAGATGAATGTATGTGCTAACTTAACAATTGAAGAAAAACTTTTAAAGAAAGTAGAGGCTTTTTGGGATGTTGAAGCGATTGGAATTACAGCAGGTGAGAAAGATTACGGGACTGAGGATGAGCAGGCTTCGAAGCTGTTCGAGGAGTCAATAAACCTAAGGAATGACCGTTACGAAATAAAGCTGCCTTGTAAGGAGAAAAATATTTATCTGGATGATAACTACAGGGTTGAAGAAAAACGACTAAATGGACTTATTCGGAAGTTTAAGGCAAATATAGGTTTCTACGAGACCTATAAGCAAGTGATAGATGAGCAGCTTAAGGAGGGCATTGTGGAGGAGGTGAATCTGAAAGATCCTGTTGGTGATCGTGTTTACTATTTGCCACATCAGGCAGTGGTTCGCCCTGATCACGCTTCGACTAAATTACGAGTCGTTTATGATGCTTCTTCAAGAGAACGGGGTAAAGCTTCATTGAATGACTGCCTTCTTCAAGGACCCAATTTGTTACCTGACCTATTACAGGTATTGCTTGGTTTCAGAAAACACGGAATTGCTGTAACCGCGGACATTCAGAAGGCATTTCTGCAGATATCAATTCCCCCAGAGGATAGAGATGCCATGAGATTTTTATGGATTGACAGTAGAAGCACTTTGAAGAACCCTAAAATTGCAGTGTACAGATGCTGTCGCTTGATTTTCGGAGCTACTTCCAGTCCTTATCTACTCGGGGCATGTATTAAACACCATCTGGAAAAATTCAGGGAGGAGTATCCGGAAACAGTTGAAAGATTGGGACATCTGTATGTTGATGATTTTGTGTTTTCTACAGATTCGGAAGAAAAAGCTCTAAAAATACATCAGGAGTCTGTGGACATAATGAAAAAAGCTTCAATGAACCTGGTGAAATGGAATTCTAATTCTGACGAGCTAAATAACCAGTTCAAGAAATCGGAGGCTAAACCGCTAAAAAGTAATAAGGTTCTCGGTCTGGAGTGGAACACTACAAATGATAGTTTTGGATTCAAGACTAAAGAGATATTGAAATTCATACATTCGAATTCCCCAACTAAAAGGACATTGTTACAAGCAGTATCAAGAATTTTCGATCCCTTCGGATGGTTGTCGCCAGTGGTAATACAGGCAAAAATTATGTTTCAGAAACTGTGGATCCTTAAGATAGAATGGGATGAAGAGCTGCCCAAGGACATTTCTCTTGAATGGAAGAATTGGTACCAACAACTGATTAACCTAGAAGCCGTAGAAATTCCTAGATGGTTGTTTGTGGTTCCGGATCCTGTGAATGTAGAGTTACATTGCTTCTGTGATGCAAGCCCCAAGGCGTACGGTGCTGTTGTATACTTGACAGCAGCTGATGATTTGTCTCGGCGATCTTCTCGTCTGGTGATGGCCAAAAGTCGGGTTGCTCCTTTGAAGGAATTGACACTTCCCAGGCTGGAACTGATGGCTGCAGTGATTGGAACCAGAGTCATCAGCTCGATACAGCATCAGTTTGCAGGGGTAAAAGTGTTTTTCTGGACTGACTCTACCATAACGCTGCACTGGATCACAGGCTTGTCCCAAAAGTGGAAGCGTTTCGTTGCAAATCGTGTTGACGAAATCCGGAGAACGAGTGAACCCATCCAATGGAGCCATTGTCCTGGTCCTGAGAATCTTGCGGATAAACTGACCAGAGGAATTTGTGCCGGGGATGTCTTGAGTGACCAACTGTGGTGGAAGGGACCTCCCTGGATCACCCTGGCTCCTGAGAACTGGCCCACTTGGAACCGGAGAGACTCTCCAGGTGCTGCGGCTGTGGAGAAAGAACTCTTGGAAAGTGCTGTGATTCAGGTGGCCCATGTACAAGTGGCTGTAGAACCTTTGATTGACATTAACAAATACAGCAACTGTAGAAAATTATTAAGAGTAACTTGTTATGTTTTGAGATTCATTAGCAATTTAAGATCTAAAGTAAAAGTAAAGGGTTACCTTAAAATGTGTGAGGTTAATAGATCTTTACAATATTGGATTAGAACTGTACAGGCTTCTAATTTTAGTTCTGAGATTGATCTTATCAAGTGTAACAAACCCCTTGAAAAAGGTTCAAAGTTATATGATTTAAATCCTATTATTGATGATGAAGGTGTTGTAAGAGTAAAAAGTAGGTTGGGATTTTCTTTCTTTGATGTGGACGAAAAGTGTCCTATTATTTTACCTCAGGGTTATTTCTCAAGATTAGTTGTTATGGATTGTCATGAGCGTGTGCTTCATGTTGGTATCAATGAAACCTTAGTTCAGGTGAGATCCAAATATTGGATTATAAGATGTCGTCAGTTTGTAAAGTGTATTTTATATAGTTGTGGAGTGTATAATTTGGAGGTATAGAAATGACTTGTAAATAAAAACTTTTATTGTGAGGTAGTGAAATTTGGAGTTGTTTGAAAAGTTATTGTGTTCGAATGTTTAAAGTGTAAATATGTTGTTTTATTGAAAGTTTGATGACTATGTTTTAGAGTAGTTTATCTGTATTAATTGAGTGTTTATGTTTTGGGTTTATTTTAATGGATGCATTCTTAAAGAGATGCATGGGGGGAATGTAGAAAAACCCCAAAACTATAGGTGGCGCTGCAGCGCAGAGTTAAACTGGAAACGGGCTAACTGTAACTAAAACTGTATATTGTACATAAAAGTTTTTGTATATTGGAATGCGGGTTGATTGATTGAATAAAGTTAAGTTGAATAAACGTCGGCTCTGATCATTGAAGTCCCACGTCAGTCAATTTTATTTTAACCATTACCCGAATATAAAACTGTCTTCAGGTAGAAAAAAGCTGCACACTTCAGTACATGAACGACGGTAAAAGTTGATTTGTTTTTAAAAAGGTGAAAAAGTTTGTGTAGACCAGTTAATTATTAGCTGATTTTTTTTATTTTACCATGATTAGATTTTTACTATGTGGGTTTTATAAGAGGTTTCACCTTCCTTTGGCTTTCAAAGTTAGTTTATAAATCAAAGTACATAATTTCAGAAAGTTGTTAAATTTTCAGTATTTATATTGTATTTACCCTGATTATTAAATTTATCACACATCGTCACTTGTGCACCTTAGCTTCTCAAAATAGAAAATAAAATCTCATATTTTTTTTGGGGACTCATCCAAAAGCATTAGCTTTCAAATTTTGTTAGCATATAATTTACTGGGAATTCTGTCAAAAAAAAAAATTTCAGCTTCCACTAAGTGCTAACTTTTCTCAGCACTGTTAAATTAGATATTTTTAAAGGAATATTTTGAAAAAAAAAACTACCGATGTGATTCAGAATATTAAAATTACATTCAACTAAATTTATCTCTTAAAAAGATAAGAAGGAAATCACAGTAATAAGCTTAAAAACTGTCTCAAGAAACTGACAATCGCGTTTCAAACAAGAACAAATACGAGAAACATTCTTCTTTACAAATTATTACCCCTGTCCTGGCTTTGTCAAAAACAGCGACTTCAAAAGACCGGGAGTCAAAGCCAGTTCCAATTAGAATCGAGCCGAACGAAATTCCATGTTTCCCATATGCTTCTCCGTTGTCAAACAGCATAGCCGACTACGAAATGCCCCGGCATTCTTAATATGGAATTCGCCGAAAGAAAACCGGTCATTATAATTTGGAATGTTCGGGGAAAGGTACCCGGAGTTTGATCAGCGTTTCCTTTTCAAGCAGTTACTTAATTGCTAAGCTTCTGAGAAGTATTTCCCCTTAATTAAAGTTTTGACTTCGTTTTCCTGCTCGTTTTGTGGGGTGTTGTGATTACTTGCGTTGTTGCCATCTTTCCAGAAAAAAAAAATTCACCTTCATGTGTTAAAATATAATTGAGAATCTTCAAAGAAAGAAAATTCTCTTCTTCCTTAAAAGGATGCTACATAAAAGCACTCTACGTGGTGTAGTAATTTTGAGTGTGTTTTTTGGTTGAAGCCTTTTTTAAAAATAATGGGCTGGGGAAACATTAGGTTTTGTTTGTATTTGGGATGCTTATGTATTGAAATAGGTGTTCGTTTTTATTTTTAAATCAGATTAAAGAACGATAAATTATAATTTTGAAGAAGCTTTTATTGAGTTATAACATCAAAATGGATAAAAAACAATTTAGGAGCATAAATATAATTTTGCACTTGTTTATATATATGGTTAAAAAATTTTATCTACTAAAGTTTATGATAAGTTTAAGTTCAGGGGAACTTCTAAAAAGAAGTTATTTTTTGTGAAACTAACATTTTTAATGTTGAAGATCAGTGTAAAAACCACAAAACTCTCCACAAACTTTAAATTAAAATGTTTTTCCTAGAAAAACTACCAGTATTTGGATTGTAAAATTAAGCAAAATAGGCGGTAAAAAACGTAGTTACAGTATTTTAATTAAAATATAATATTTTTTTCAAGATTACACCTTCAAAAGTATAATTTATTTGTAAAATTTACAGATCTGAATGTTACATCCCATACTTATCCTCTTTCAGGTGTTTGAGGTATATAATAGTTTTACATTTTATTGTAATAACAATGAAAATTATTATAAGTCATTTTTAAGTGCAATGGAATTATTTTAAATTTTCCTTAAATATTTCCGTTTTACTATCCTCCTTCTAAGTATTTTTAATAGAAATTCGCCATCTATAAAGCTTCAATTCATAATAAGATGCATTGAATTGCACAAAATAAGGACTAATTTCTGGTACAAAAAATTAGATTGTGGAGTAGAGCTACTATTTAATTTTTACACTTTTAAAGAAGAAGAGCGTCTGGTTATCGATTGGTTGTACTTATAATTTCCTTCCTATACAAAATAAAAGTATTTCTGTCTTTTAATAACTTACAACACCAATTTTAGATGAATACTGATTCATACACTTTACTTATTTTTGACTCCAATGAAACAAAGAGTCTTGCTCTTTTGGAATCCAAACAATTCGGAAATTAACTTTCGCTTTAGGAGATAATTGGAATTCAGGAGGAATGAATGCCATGGGTGCTACGGACGTTTCGCCAACTCGGAAATTTCTCGTCTTACACTCGCAAATCCCCAAAGCGAAGATTAAACAAGAAACCAGGGGAAATTTCCGAGTTGGCGAAAGGTCTGAGAAACCAATGCCATGCATTTGCCAAAAGTTCCAAGTAAGCGAATTAGTAATCATATTCTAAAATGTATTACCTATAAACAGAAGTCTATTTCTAGGAAGAGAGTTGCAGGAATGGACAGATTAGTGTATGGGAAATATTTGGCCAGATAAATCAATTCAACTGAAATTTATTCACTAAGGGATAATTCCATAGGCATAATAGTATTGAGTTCTGTAATTATTTTTAGTAAAAGACAGGAAGTGTGGTGCCAATTCATCTGAACATTCATCTGCTTGTTTTGATGACTGAATTTTATTCAACATTTTTCTATAATAATTTTAGAAATAAAAAAAGGAAAATATTATAAAGACAAAATTATTAAAAGACAAGAATTATCATGCCGTTGGCATATGTTTCTTCAAATATAAAAAAGAAATCTTCAAGGAATTTGAAGTGATTCAGTGATTTGTATTTCTATCTCCGTAGAGTTAAAATGAGGATAGCGACACATAGTATGCGTCTAACAGATCCCTACACTTTTACGACAATCTATTATTGGAATATTATTTTATCAGAATGGTAGGTCCGAAAATTATTTAAAGTATTAAAATGTTTAAATAACTGATTTAAATAATGAGGAATGAGTCTAAAAATTTACTCATTGTAAAATTCTAAGTGCTATTTGAACAAAGTTTCAGTCATCAGCAACTCTTGAGATCAAATGAGATCTAAAAAAACCTTAGGCATGGTGTGAAGGTGTGATTGTGCTATATTTCTTTTTTTTTTTTGGGGGGGGGGTCTAATGTCAGTCTTTGTACATAATAAGCATTCTATGAAATCCAATAATTTATTCTAAGTAAAGTTTTGAGATCATCTTATAATGATTTTCTACACAGTTCTGAGATTATTCCATAAGGAGATAAACTATACCTGATAAACTTTCTTTGAAAACTATTCCTCAAAAGTACACGAATTTGAAGTAAATTAAAATATATAATGTGCCGAATAACTTGGAGAAAAATAAATTAATAAAATTTACGTACTTAACATTTATTTTTTCACACTTTCATTTTAAGAGAAACCAGCTGTTACTTCTATTCCAATTGTGGTAGCTAGAAAGAATGAGCTTTCAATAAATTCTGCCACATATTGAGTGAAAAAAGCAAATTAAACCCCTCAATAAAGATAATTTCCTTATGAATTACGCAATTAATTGAAATACGAATTACTTTTTTTTTGCTTGTTTAGAACCGGAAGAAGATTCTGGAATGATGACTGCTGTGTTCGGAATCGTAATTGGAACGATACTCCTAATGGCAGTTTTCATTATTGTCGTTTTTGTTTCTTTGAAGTTGAGATCAAGAAGAACAGTGAAAGGTGAGGTATATCGTTCTTTGTATGAACGTCTTAATAAAGAAAATATCTTTCGTTTAATACATTCTTAACTAGCTGTCATAACCATTAATGTTGAGGTTCAGAATTAATTGTATATTGGGTGCTTAATATATTATTTATCTTACTTGTTTTCCTTCTCTTACCCATAAGATTGTGTTGTTTGAAGGTTTTAAGGGTTACATTTTTAATCTTTGAAGCGTTACTGCCAAAAAGGCATCAGTCAACTTTGTTTAAATACACAAAATAAGGTGCCAATTTTTAACTTATATTTAAGAAAGCTGAAGCTCTAAATCGTAGATGCATTCTTTGACAAAATAAATATTCTAAATTTTAAACCATAACCGTTTTTTCTCATTTAAAAAATTCTGAATACTTAAGTTAAAATCCAAATATTTCAAATCATAAAACCTCATTTATAATATTATAAGTTCAGTAAAGGCTTAATGCAAAAATAAAATCTAATACGTATATTAAAATTTTTAATTTTTTTATTTTATTCTAGCAAGAAACTATAGTCCAGAGATAGAAAAGTAAGTAAATCTTTTTCATAAAATGGTCTAATAAATCATAAATGAATTTTACCAATATATTTATTATAACATTATTTACACAAAGGCTTTATTTTTTTTTTAAAGAATTCATCATATGTACTAAAAGTTTCCGATTTATATTCAATTTTATTGATTAATTATGTTATATATCCTTGAAATTAAACTAGAATGAAAATGCATAAATAGTTTTTTAACTTTTCATTTTTAGACACATATTTTATCTTCACAGATGTGACACTCACCTTATGAAAGAATGCAAGGACCCATGTGTTACCAATAGTCAAGGGCCAGATATAATTCCAGATAAAAGTTATTTTCAAGGTAATTATTTAATTTCAATTTTTAAATATTTAAATTTTGTTGATAAATTTTATTTATGTATTACCACGGCTTACTAGATACTTATACAGGCTAGCCGAGTTTTAAACAATGAAAACCATTTGACAAATTTTCCCGCTTGGAGCGCTACAAGACCTACCTATATCACCCACCGCCTTCAACACTGTGGATATGCTTTGCCAATTGGTCCAGTATTGCCATCTGGATTTGCAATGATTTCCGTACTCGGCTAGCCTGTATAAGTATCTAGTAAGCCGTGGTATTACAAAGAACATATTAAAAATAATAATATAACAATAACAATATTTTATAACAATATTTTATTACAAATAAAATATAATTTATTAATGAATTAACTAACAGAGACGCTTTCTTTGTTTTGGTACAGGATTTTGTGTAAAATACAGGGTTTTTTTAAAAATAAACTTAAAACTAATATTTTCATACCTAACTATTCTATATTTTTAAAATAATCAATACAATTTCTTTTTAAAAATTAGGTACTTTCGCATTAGCCCGTCAACCATTTTCACCAACTTGGCGAAATTTTGCCAAAGTGTTCACCGTAGTGTGGCAGGGTATACCATACTTGGCAACGGATCGTTTCTGTTGGCGGGTTGACGGGCCAATGCGAAAGTACGAAAAATTAATTGAGTTTGTACAGTAAATATTATGAACACTAGCTGAACAGCAACCCGATGCGTTGCGCCGAGTAGTTATAATTCTACAGTTTTCACCATGCATACTTTAATATTATATTTTTAATATAAAATACCTTTCGACGTACTGGCCTAGTGGTTAAAGTATCTGACTGCGAAGCCGTACGTCTGGGGTTTGAATCCCCGTTTGGCATGGATGTCAGTTTCTGTCTTTGTATGATGAATGAAAGTGGCTGTCCCCCAGTAAAAAGGGGTTGTGCGAGCGAATGGTATGTGTGGCGCGGGTAGCAGTACCTCACCTTTGTGGCTCCGGTCCACAGGTGCCCGCTGGGTAATGCTGAGTAGGTAGTTCTTAGGGCAATTCAGTGGTCAAGGATGATAATTCCAGTACCCGCCCATTGGATTAAAAAAATATATTTTTAGAGAAGAAAAATATATGAAAAAGAAAAATTCAATAATTTCCTTACATAACATTCTATCTTTCCAACATAATTAAATACGTATATGTTTTAACTCAGTTTTATCTGCTGTAATCACTTAGCCGCTGGTTATACAGCGTTTCCCACGTGGAGGTAGGCTACGTTGTTCCCCAGGGGTATGCACCCTTTCACACCATTACTTCTAAGGGCACAGCCCCCCGGGACCCCTACAGGGTATTGTGTTTGCATACAGTGTATATCGCATTACTACTAATTTTTTTTTTTTGCCGTTGCTCCATTCAAAATTCCCGATGCGTTGCGGCGAGTTAAGTTTTAATTCTAGTTTTCACGATGCATACTTTAATATTATATTTTTAGAGAAGAAAACGATATGAGAAAGAGAAATTCAATAAAAATTCTGTACCCACTTTTGCCACCTTTTCCAGCCTTGCACTTGTGGAGTAAATAAAAAAAAAATAAAAAAAGTTTTCTCAAAATACAATTCTAATTTTGTATATCAGCAAATTATTACAATCTTCCTGGTATCCCAGGCGCCTTTTTCATATTCCGGTGCTGCCGGTAATTTTTCCTACACAGGTTTTTAAGATATTATACCTATCCCGGTGTTTCCGATATATTTCCTGTCCCGGTGTTCCCGGTAATCTTTCCTATCCCAGTGTTCCTTGTATTTATGAAATTTTCACTTTTCCATATAGAACATACGTTATGGGCAAAGTGATTAATCGGGCATTATAAATAATGCAAAAGAGAGCAAAGTTTTAATTCTACAGTTTTCACGATGCATACTTTAATATTATATTTTTAATACAAAATACCTTTCGACGTACTGGCCTAGTGGTTAAAGTATCTGACTGCGAAGCCGTACGTCTGGGGTTTGAATCCCCGTTTGGCATGGATGTCAGTTTCTGTCTTTGTGTGATGAGTGAAAGTGGCCGTCCCCCAGTAAAAAGGGGTTGTGCGAGCTATTGGTATGTGTGGCGCGGGTAGCAGTACCTCACCTTCGTGGCTCCGGTCCACAGGTGCCCGCTGGGTAACGCTGAGTAGGTAGTTCTTAGGGCAATTCAGTGGTCAAGGATGATAATTCCAGTACCCGCCCATTGGATTAAAAAATATATATTTTTAAAGAAGAAAAATATGTGAAAAAGAAAAATTAAATAATTTTCTTACATAACATTCTATCTTTCCAACATAATTAAATATATGTTTTAACTCAGTTTTATCTGCTGCAACCCCTTGGCCGTTGGTTATACATATACAGCGTTTCCCCCGTGGAGGTAGGCTACGTTGTTCCCCAGAGGTATGCACCCTTTCACACCATTACTTCTAAGGGCACAGCCCCCCGGAACCCCTACTGGGTATTGTGTTTGCATACAGTGTATATCGCATTATCACTAATTTTTTTTGCCATTGCTCCATTCAAAATTCATTACGCAATTTATTATTTTATCATTCTAATTATCGTTGCTGTATGTTCTATATCAAACCTTCAAAACGTATGAGAATACCAACTTATGAAAAACTTTTAAATCCCGTGGATAGAGCATTCGCACATGACGTCACTTGGACGAATAAACAACGTTGCTAAGGCTGTTGTTAGGGGCGGGAAATAGAAGCATCCAATAGCAGCATTCGCATATGACATCACTTGGACGAATAAACAACGTTGCTAAGGCCGTTGTTAGGTAAAGTCATGTGATTGAAAATGCTCTATACTTTGAAAAACGGCTCTAGTGATATTAAAGTTAAAAATTCAACACATTTATTACTCCAGTTTAGTTTAATACCTAGTTAATATTTGATTTTTTAAAACTTTTTTTTTTTTGTAATTTTTGTTGGCAATCATAAACTGAAAGGATTTCCCGTTGTTTTTAAAATCAATGAAAACGGTCTAGTGTTATGGAATCAGAAGCACAAAGATGCTAATATCATAGAAAATAATTGAAATTTTAGAATTTAAATGGTCAATACGGGGTTCCCGAATTTTTTCCCGTCTTTTGGTACCTCGGGCACCCTCCTGGGTTGATTAGTATCGAAAGAGTTTTATTTTCTATATTATCGATTGGATTAAGATAAAGTCAAAAAACAGGAGGAAGAAAACGCAGCAACTGAACCTCAGCACTGTCTGAATTATGTGAAAAGAGCAGAAAAACGCAAATATCTCGAAAAGTATTTCGAATTTCGGAATGAAAATGGGCGACTCGGCGTCCCTGGGTCATTTGCCGTCTTTTGGTACCTTGGGCACCCTTCTGCGTTCAGTGGTTTCGGAGGAGATAGAGGGACATACGTTTGTTTACTCTCGGATTTTAATAGTATAGACTAGCTGAACAGCAACCCGATGCGTTGCGGCGAGTTAAGTTTTAATTTTACAGTTTTCACGATGCATACTTTAATCTTATATTTTTAATATAATATACCTTTCGACGTACTGGCTTACTGGTTAAAGTATCTGACTGCGAAGCCGTACGTCTGGGGTTTGAATCCCCGTTTGGCATGGATGTCAGTTTCTGTCTTTGTGTGATGAGTGAAAGTGGCCGTCCCCCAGTAAAAAGGGGTGGTGCGAGCGATTGGTATGTGTGGCGCGGGTAGCAGTAACTCACCTTCGTGGCTCCGGTCCACAGGTGCCCGCTGGGTAACGCTGAGTAGGTAGTTCTTAGGGCAATTCAGTGGTTAAGGATGATAATTCCAGTACCCGCCCATTGGATTAAAAAATATATATTTTTAGAGAAGAAAAATATATGAAAAAGAAAAATTAAATAATTTTCTTACATAACATTCTATCTTTCCAACATAATTAAATATATTTTTTAACTCAGTTTTATCTGCTGCAACCCCTTGGCCGTTGGTTATACAGCGTTTCCCCCGTGGAAGTATGCTACGTTGTTCCCCAGGGGTATGCACCCTTTCACACCATTACTTCTAAGGGCACAGCCCCCCGGAACCCCTACGGGGTATTGTGTTTGCATATAGTGTATATCGCATTATCACTAATTTTTTTGCCATTGCTCCATTCAAAATTCATTACGTAATTTATTATTTTATCATTCTAATTATCGTAGCTGTGTGTTCTATATCAAACCTTTAAAACGTATGAGACTACCAACTTATGAAAAACTTTTAAATCCCGTGATTACTTTGAAACTAATGGCTCTAGTGATATTAAAGTTAAAAATTCAAAACATTTATTACTCCAGTTTAGTTTAATACCTAGTTAATATTTGATTTTTAAAAAACTTTTTTTTTTAATTTTTGTTGGCAATCATAAACTGAAAGGATTTCCCGTTGTTTTTAAAATCATTGAAAACGGTCTAGTGTTATGGAATCAGAAGCACAAAGATGCTAATATCTTAGAAAATAATTGGAATTTTAGAATTTAAATGGTCAATACGGGGTTCCCGAATTTTTTTCCCGTCTTTTGGTACCTCGGGCACCCTCCTGGGTTCATTAGTATCGAAAGAGTTTTATTTTTTATATTATCGATTGAATTAAGATAAAACCAAAAAACAGGAGGAAGAAAACGCAGCAACTGAACCTCAGCACTGTCTGAATTATGTGAAAAGAACAGAAAAACGCAAATATCTCGAAAAGTATTTCGAATTTCGGAATGAAAATGGGCAACTCGGCGTCCCTGGGTCATTTGCCGTCTTTTGGTACCTCGGGCGCCCTTCTGCGTTCAGTGGTTTCGGAGGAGATAGAAGGACATACAAACGGACATACGTTTGTTTACTCTCGGATTTTAATAGTATAGACTAGCTGAACAGCAACCCGATGCGTTGCGGCGAGTTAAGTTTTAATTCTAGTTTTCACGATGCATATTTTAATATTATATTTTTAGATAAGAAAACGATATGAGAAAGAGAAATTCAATAAAAATTCTGTACCCACTTTTGCCACCTTTTCCAGCCTTGCACTTGTGGAGTAAATAAAAAAAAAATAAAAAAAGTTTTTTTAAAATACATTTCTAATTTTGTATATCAGCAATTACAATCCTCCGGGTATCCCAGGCGCCCTTTTCATATTCCGGTGCTCCCGGTAATTTTTCCTACACAGGTTTTTAAGATCCTATCCCGGTGTTTCCTATATGTATTTCCTGTCCCGGTGTTCCCGGTAATCTTTCTTATCCCAGTGTTCCTTGTATTTATGAAATTTTCACTTTTCCATATAGTACATATGTTATGGGGGCAAAGTGATTAATCGGGCATTATTAATAATGCCGGAAGTGGAGGTGGGCAAAGTGATAAATTTCATTCATAAATTCCACTGAATTTATCACATTGCCCGTAACATATATTTTAATTTTAAGGAAAAATCTTAAATAAAGGTAAATAATGTTAAAACAATTATTTTAATTTATTATGGTGTTTTCATAACTGAAAATAGTTTTAGTAGACATTTATATGATTTTTCCCATTAAAATAATTAGTTTTGAAGTTTTCATCTCATTTACAACAGTGAGTGAAGCAGATCTACTCTAGTAGAGAAAAATTAAAAATAATATATAATAAAAAGCCCTAGTAAATTTTTAAGTCTAGTAAACCGTATCTTTCCGATTTCCATATCTCCAGTCACAATTTATGGAAGTTATTCCATAAATATTTTTACTTTAAAGGAATAAATCTTAAAATAAAGGAAAATAACGCTTGAAAATAAATTATTTGAATTTATTTTGGTATTTGCATAACTGATGGAGTTTTTAAATCGACAATTATCGAGTTTTTCCTGTTAAAAATGTTTAATTTTGTGGCTTTCATCTCATTTTTACAATAGTGAGTCAAGCAGATCTACTCTAGTAGAGAAATGGAGAAATAAGCGTAAAAGAGCAGAAAAACGCAAATATCTCGAAAAGTATTTCGAATTTCGGAATGAAAATGGGCAACTCGGCGTCCCTGGGTCATTTGCCGTCTTTTGGTACCTCGGGCGCCCTTCTGCGTTCAGTGGTTTCGGAGGAGATAGAAGGACATACAAACGGACATACGTTTGTTTACTCTCGGATTTTAATAGTTAAGATGATAATCTCTCATATAAAAGCCCACGTCACTCACTGACTCACTGATTCTGGAACGCTCGCACACTATGATGCCATCTCGCAATAATAATCATAATCATCAGAAAAATATAAAAGCCCACGTCACTCACTGACTCGATGCCATCTCGCAATAATCAGAAAAATAAATAAATAAAAGTAATTAAAATTTTAAAATAATATAATAGCTTTTAAATAAATATCTTTCAAGAAAGTTGGTTTACTTAATAAAGGTTAAAAAGTTACTTTTAGGGAAGTTGGTTTCTAATTCAACAATAATAAATTATTAAAGTTAAACTTCTTATTTAATGTATAATTAATAGGAACTTGAAGTAGTAACGAGCGAAGCTCGCATAAAAGGCTAGCCTAGCTGTAAGACCCGGCTTTGCCGGGTCGTAACAGCTAGTGAACGTATATTTTGTTATATTGAATTTCTTTCAGAAAGAAGCGAAACTGCTGTGAAAACTTGTGATTCTGAGGATGAAACTAATTTATCCATTATTCAAAGTGATGCAAATTCCAAGAAGTACGGTGATTATCAGAGTGTCACCTTTACAGAAGATCCAGAACTTATATCTGTAAGTACCAATATTCCTTAATTGGCTTCTTATAGTAATTAAATTTTTCACCGTACAATTTTAAAATTATTCTGCCTTAAAGATTTAGTAAATATGTACCATTCTGTGTGGAAAGGAAATTCTGAAAGGACCACTAAGGTAATCTATTAATAATCACTTACTAGATTACCTTACAGGTTTTTAAAAGGAATTTTCGAATACTTCAAAATTTCAGCATAATGCATTTTTAAATACTACACATGGAATGTTTGAATTACAACTTATTTCTACTTCCAAAGAAATCTTATTTTTTCTTTTGAACTTAGAATTTTCAGGTTTTCTAAGGTTTGGAACTTAGATGATGGTTTATAATGAGTTAAACTAATAAGTTCCGTTTATATTTATTAGGATGGATTGACATGTTACGTTTTACGTTATCCATTTTGTCCTTGCCGTTATTGCACTTAAGTTCTAAACACCAAGAACCTATGTCAGGGATGGAACGTGGCAATCAATCGCGTTACACAAAATGCACGAAAACGTATAACATGTCAATCTACCCTTAAAATAATTTGAATATTACATTGCCTTTTTCTGTTTTAACTTTATCAATAATACTATTTAATTAAAAAAAAAATCTCGATGTTATCGGTTCCCTTAACTCTTTGAGTTATCGTTTTCCATTATAATATTAAATTAAATTAAACATTTTTATAAACGATTTATTTCCTTTCATTTGGCATAAAAATTACTGATTACTGCTTTAAAATACTTTCAAACAATTGGACTGATAGTTTGGCAATCAGATTTTTTATAAACTCCCAATATAATATTACAAAAAACATTGAAACCATTAAGGTTATGGTTGAATATTTCCTAAACAAATTAAATTTACTTGATAGATTGGTTAATAAGAAAGATTTGCCGCTTGAGCGGAATTGCTTGGATCATGTCAGAGCTTTATCATTTTATACTGATGAAAGGATATTATTTTTCGAAAGTTCTTTTCAATCAAACACAAAGAGGATAATTTTCTGTGCCATTAAGCTATGCAATACAAAAGATGATAAAAGGAAAACGATAAAGGGGGGATGTTTTCAATAGATATAAAACATGGTAATTTTTACAGTGATTCGATAAACTTTTCCTATTTTTCCTTTTATGTTACTAAAAAACTAAATTTATTAATTCTAAAAATATGTTATAATGATGCTCATTTTTTAATAACAAATCAGATACGCATATCATTAAACTCACTAATAAACTAACTTACAGCAAAATTTATTTAAAAAAAAAAACTAATTAATTTGGTTAGCCTCTAATGTATTACTTACTTCTGAGATGGTTTGGTTGTTTGTGTTCTATTAATAGAACAAAGACCCTTCAAACTGAGGATAAAGGCAAGTCGGATTTCCTCTTCGAAAAGAATATAACTTCGTAGAAAGAATCTAAGTTAACATTTCATAAACCACCTATACACTTTTACTTTTCAAATTTAATTAGTTTTATATTAAAAAATAATTTCTGAGATAGTGGGATTAAAATATCGTATCAAATTAATTCAATATTAATTTTGAATCGTTAGTTATTTTAAACCTAATTTTGCATTTAATTTGTTTTGAGAAGGATACGTATTTAATTAATAATTTTTTGTCATAAAGAAGAACAAAATGGAAATTTAGTGAATCAAAAATTTATAAGTAAGATTCTCCATGAAGATTGTTTATTTGTGTCGGACCAATTAAATTTTAGTTTAATTGTTTTAAGAAAAAATCACCCTTGATTTATTTGAAAGTTAAAAAATCTTCAAGATGATTGCTATATGCCGGCTCTCGCTGTAGCAAAAAGCACCAACCACTACAACCAACCAACCAATCTTCAAGAATGAGAGATTCATATGGTATATGGTTCACCTTAAGAACCAATATTTATTGAAGTAATGTTTAAACTCTAGAAAAACTAAAACTGTATTTCCAGGAACTTAATTTATTATATTTTTTACCACCCACAATCAGTAGATGTTTTTCTTCAAATAAACGAACTGTTTAGTCGATGTCTGTATTTACTGAGCATAGGGGGGTAACTTTTTTTTTTCATCTAAATCAGGCTCTCAGTAAAAATATATACTAAATTTTCTTCCTGATTTCGTTAAACTAGATTTAATTGATTAAGACAGTTGAATTTTTATTAGTATTTATTTTTTTAAATAATCAATTTAATTATTTTTCAAATTAGAGTTAAAACACTCTAACTTTTAAGTTTGTATATTTGTTTACAGCATATTTGTGTAATAAACTTCCAAAAACACACAATGGTATTTGGAAATTCGGAAATTTATTTCAAAATTTGTTATAGTTTAATTATTTACTGATAGCTATTATAATATAATTACAGCAATTACACATGACCCCTAAAGTGTAGTATTGATACGTCAAAAATAAAGGCCCTATAAGCTAGGTGATTATTTTATTAAACGAATTAAACTAGAAAGTGTACGAAATTTGCGAAATATCGTTAAAACACAAAAACAGGAAAATTAGTGAGACAAAGGGGATAGTTTTTGTAAAGTATAGAAACATCATTCTTGGCTTAATTTATGTTTTCTCATTAATCGTGTGTCTTGGAAAGAAAAATATTATAATTACTAGATTTCAACTATTTACTTTTTTAACCAGAGTAAAACTTACTTTGAAAAATTATGTGAACGCATAAGATAAGGAAACTCATTTACTTTTATAAAATGAAAAAAATATAGGTACGTTTAAAATATAAGTAATTTTTATGAGATTTTTTTTACTACGTAATTTTTTTCAATAAGGAATGTATGTATGATTAAAATGCATTCAAGCACTGAATGTGTTTGGTTACAGTATGTACTTGCATTTTTTCGAGTGATTGGTAATTTCTGTTAAGATTATTTTGTTCTTTAAATCTACTCTTAATATGATTAAATTACTTAAAAAATTGTTTTTTTAATAGTAAATAAATATTCAAACGAGAAAAAACTCTTAATTTCCATTACGTTTAAATTTGTAACAATTAAATATCGATATTTGGATCGTTAAAGAAAAACAAGTTTATTAATTTTTAAAACTCTATTATCTATTATTTATCGATTTTAATTTTATGCAACTTTTAAATCCCATTATTAACTTTTGCTAAACATTTATATCAAAGCCTTGTATTACGTTATTTTTTAAATGTCTAGTTAAACTTAAATTTATTTTCTCCAAGTATAAAATTAAATTATCTGACGGTACAGTTCATTTAGCAGAAAAAGTGAAATACTTTCCCTTACTTTTAAAATATACTTGTATTTAAATAAGTTGATTATAAATGCATTCATTCGCTTGGAAAAAAAAGTTACTTCTCTTTTTCTGTTCATGTTGTACTACCTTGTTTTATGTAAGTGGAAATGTTTTGTTTTCACAAGAAAAACTTTAAGGACTGTCACGGGTTCTTTATTTATAGAATAACTCAAGAAAACTTCACAGTACCCCAAGGATAGGAGATAACAAATCTAATAGAGAAATTTTCTTCCTAGACGCCAAAAAAACTCCGCTTGCTTCAAGAAATTGAAGGGGAAGTTGAAGAAAGTGGAATCACGGTTGAAACACCTTTAATTGCGAGTATACCTGCAGCAGTTCAGGTAGGATCATTTGTTTGATAAATATTCTTAATGAGGGAGGGGAACATTTTAATGCAATGCCTTTTTATTATTTATCTAGTACAAATGATCAATATGTTTGGAGTTTATAACCGAGGGAAGTTAAAATAATATTTAATGATTAGATACTTCTTTCGGATGATTTTATGAATAATTTAAATATTTTTAAATTTCATCTGATGATATAAGAAACTAGTTTAACACATATAAAGCGCCCCTAATGATGAATTTTTGAAGTAGCAGGTTTCTTTAATGGGTACTGTTTTCTCTGTTGCCTCTTGTCCCTCTACCAATTTTGACAGAATTTCAGTTTATCGGCCATACTACAGAGGCCCCCATGGGGCTTAAATATTTTATGTTATTTTTGTGTCTGGCTGTTGAGAGAATTTATAGATCTAGTTAAACCCAAGAAAACTACATCATTTAACACATTTAACCAAAACTAAATACTTTTCGAGCTGACCAATTTTTTACCATCTTATCTTCCCAATAACCCTATTCCATCTATTTGAGATTAAACTAAAAAGGCTACTATCTACTATCGATCCTAAATAGGGACATTTATCATACGATAAGCAGTCTCACAGCACAATGAGCTCCCTTTAATCATTTATAGTATTCTTCTCTCAGACTTATTGGTGTTTTCCAATTTCTTTCCTTCCCAGCAATGGACTGATCACAGAAAAGAAGGACTGAGATTATCAACGCCTGTTTGAGCTCATAGTCCTTCTTCTCCTCATATTTTTTTTTCTTCCTCCTACGAAGAAGAAGGAGCCTTTTGGAAACGAAGACTCCAGATTTCATCGGCTCCGGATGCAGTGAAAAGATGAAGTCAGAGACGAGAAGAAAACACGAAATAAGATAACAGAAAAAGCGGAATCCAATAAAGTTGGCGACCAGGCGCGAAAAAGGAAGTCAATCAGATTCAAAAGCAGGGGGGCTGCTCTTGGAAGTGGATACCCTCTCTAAAAGTGCCAAATCAATCCAACAGATGGCTAGAAGGGACGGGAGCCTCTTATAATAAGATGGCCCCGCCAGATGGTCAACATGTAGGGCTCATTTCGGGATGGCACATGCACTCAGATTCCATTTTATATGTTAATAAATAGCGTCAAAACGTTTTAACAATGTTGCCAACCGAAATGAGAGAAGTTTTGATGATTTTTAGCTGGAAATGACGGGAGAGTGAACGGTTAAATTCGGGATGTAAGGGATATTTATGGCTCTAATATGGCCCGTAAGAGTAATAACGACAGGGATCCTTCGCGCGTTTTATTGATATTATCACTGCAACCGTCCCTCAGTGTGTCATTATCACTGTCATGTGAGTTTAACTGGAGGTTAATTGAGCGGAGTTAAGTTTTTAAATAAGTTCCGCTATCAGCATTTTTAGGAATTTATATCAAGCTCAAAAATATTTAAAAGTGATTAAATTAGGGTGTTTTTAAAATTTAATAGCAGATCAATTTTAGGGAGAATAAAAATTAAAAAATTTAGGCATTATATATAAAACTTCTAAAAAGTATCGAGTTTATTATTTGTTTTTAATTTTTTAATGTTAATTATATTACTCAATTAGCTTTTTTTTTAAATATGTGGTCGATGGAAACATGTTTATTATATAATTGCCTACTTCATATAAAATTTGAAAATTGCCATGAACGTAAGCAATTTGTATTTATGTGATCCTTTTACACAAATACAGTACTACATAAAAATACTTAAATAATTAAATTTCGTTAATGATAAAGTGGAAAAATGACACATATAATCATGTAATAAATAAATAATTGAGTAAATATACGTATATGTTACGGGCAAAGTGATAAACCTGGAATTTTAATAATGCCGGTAGTGAGGGGGGAAGTGTGATAAATTCACTGACATTTATCAAAGAGTTGTAATCACTTTGCCCGAAATAAGCGGGTATTATTAATAATGTCCGAATTTACCATATTGCTCGTAACATATGCAAGGTTGTTATATTAAGAATGTTATTTAGATTTCACATTTTAGAAATATCTTTAATAATATTAAATTTTTTAGGTGATATTTTAATCTTCTTAAATTCATGAGCTTACTACACTAAACAAGATATTAATACCTTTATCATTTAAAAAGATTTTTCAATGAAATGCAGATCCCTAAAATCCTTTGCAAAAAATTTATAAATATATAGGTGTGTTATATAAAACTATTGTACAGTGGAAGCTCTTATAGCGACCTGCTCTTATAAAAATACTCTCTTATAAAGACCCAAAAATTAGTCTCTATAAGAGCACTTTTGTGCTCTTATAAAGACTAATCTTCGAATTGATTCCGCTTATCGAATACTTTTCTGGATCGGTTTGTGTGCGTCACACCAGAATTAGCCAATAAACAAATATCAGAGTATGACAAACAGCACCAAGTAACGATCGCATCTTCTTCTCACTTGCTTTCGCCCGGGGTAACCGGCTACAATCCCAAACGCAACCTTTCGCTACCTAATGTCCTTGTTGATTTTAGACTTTAAATTTATTAGCGTATTCATTTATCTTTCTTTATTTCCAATATTTTGACTTATATTTAAGACATAAATTTTTCAAATTGCATGCAGATGCAGGTGAAATTGATGTAATAAATTTTGTAAAGCATCAGACCTTTCTAAGGAAGCTAAGCTGCGCAATAAGTTAATATCAAAATGAAAATTTAAGAAGCAAATATTTATACTCTGTAAAATATTGATCTTAAACTTTATATAAATTAAAATAAAAGCAAAAAATAAGGTAATATAACATGAAATTGGAAGTATCAAGACTTCATAAAGTAAGAAATAATTGTTTAAAGTGAGGAAAGATCAATTGGATGATTCGAACTGTGTTCTAAATCCCAATGATATCGTTTTCAGGTTGAGATTTCTTCCAGACTTTATAAATTAGTCTACTAAAAATACATCATTGAGGGAATCGAGTCCACCTTCCCGAAAAGCATCAAAATTGATAGTTTAGCTTAACGAGTTTATTGCTTTTAAACGAGTGATATTCTACACTCGAGTGTATCACTCGAAGTTTGCTCTTATAGCGACAAAAAACTCGGTACGGATTAATTACGCTATAAGAGCTTCCACTGTATTAAATTAGTGTTTAAAACACTTTAATTAATATTTTTAAGATTCAACAAAGTAATAAGTAAATAGTTAATCAAGGGATAAGCAATCAATTTTGGTTGCTGCTAATAGCAGAAATTTTGCTGTTTTTTTATTTTTAATTCTAATTTCTGTGAAAAATTGTGGAAATAGTTTTAACTTTATGCTAAACAGGTTAATGAATAAATTAAAATAATCCTATGAAAATGAAGTCTTGGAATGTTAGGAAAACATGTCTTTAATTTAAAAATGTTATTTTTGTGGTAATACACAATCTTTATTTACACTACTCATGTGTAAATAACCATATTTTTCATGCTGTAAGATTGTAAAATTTGTAAAAAGCTACAAGTATACAGAAAAAAACAACAAACTATGTGGTGGTTCACAGTCTTTGTATATGAAAAATTGTGTGGATGAAATAAAACTTTTGAAATATGAACTGGCTTGTATTTTTTAACACCTTACACAGTAACTTCTTTAAATAACCTAAAACCCTCTTACAATCCTAAGGAATTGAGTGCTTTGATAGAAGGAAATTCTCAGTATTAGTATGAATAAAATTTACTAATGAAATCTATATCTAGTCGTAGCGTAATAAAATACGAACAACTAACTCGGGAATTAAAAACTATATTTTGCTGTTTCAGTTTGAATTGAAGTGAATTCTGAATGACAATAAAAAACATATTTTCTTAATATAAGATGAAATTGAGAAGATGAATTTTCATTATATTTTCTCATTGCCCATGCTAAACTCTAGTTTCAAATGTATCAGAAATCCAAGGAAAACACATTTATTTATCGACATTAGAAATAAATTTTATTCAAACTGAAACATCAAAGTAGTTTTAAAGTTAAAAGATGAGTAATTTCATGTTCTTACTACACTAGATATTAAATCAAAAAATTTTCAAACTTTACATTGAGTACAGAATTAATTATAAGCTAATATTAGCAATTCAGTTTTCCCTGATATACTTGTTTTTAGTCAAATATTTGCTAATAAATATGTATGTTTTCAATTATCACCTTAACATTTAGAATGTTCAGACAAAATTTTATTGAATTCTCGACTACATTAGCTTTGAAATACCATCATCAAGTAAAGCAATTTTGTAAAAATATGGGACGGGCATAATCCAAGTACACCCTGTCCTTCATCGTTGAAACTTTAGTACATTATGCAGATGAAATTAGAAAGAGGATATAATTTTTTCAAGAAGACCGATTCATTTTATAATGAGGGATGTTCAACATATTTGAATATATAAATAAAAGATCATCCATGTTAGATGCTTCTATTTTAACCTTTTAAACGCCGCAATTCAAATTTCAAATTAAAGGTTCAGATTTTTGGCTTAAATGGCTTGTTTCATCATTACTAAAACCAATCTTGAAATTTTTTGGCAGAAAAAAAATCCTAAGTAGGATTTTGAGGATGTTCCCATTTGGGAACATCGGCGTTTGGAGTGAAGTTTTTAGGGGGATTTCCAAAAGGCATATATTTCAAAATTAATTCAAGTAAAACTACTGAAATAGGTTTCTACTCAATAATTTTGAACATTTTTATGATATTGGACTGTTTCTTCATATTTAATTCCCATGGTTGGACGATTGGGTAAAATTTTATAGATTTTCATAAGAAAAAATTTACCGTAAATTTTTTCCGTACATTTTTATTGCACAATGGGTTATTTTAAGGTATAAAAAATACGAAAGAATGTTCCCATGCGTTTCATAGCTAAACAGTTATCTTTCTGCGTGAAAAATTAGTTTTAATTATTGTTCTATCCGGATATCTAGCATAAAATCCATGAATTGCATTCAAATTTAATTAGCTTTCAAAAGTGATAATCATAACTATCTCCATTGATTTGTTAAAGCTGCGTTTCTCATGAAAGATTCCAAACTAAACAACATATCTCTTTACATGCAACTTACGTTAGGTTAGAAGAGTGTTTTTAGATGCACACACTTTTCATTATTTTCAAAATTCTTCAAATTTATACCTAAAATTTTATGTAAAAAAGAGCACTTGAACAAAATAAGTACCCAAACCCCCAGAAGTACTCCAAATATGCCCTTTGCATAACCCCTAATAATAATTACTGAGAATTAATCGGTCAGGGAGTTAGAAAAATATATAAAAGTAGGAATCTGTTATAAAGATTTCGCATTTATTCCTCCATAAATCTGGTAAAAAAAAATAAAATTATCGATTTAGAAATTTAAAACATCATAATTAACCTGCTTAGATCCTCTGAGACACAAAAGGTCCAAAAAATTAAAGAAAATAAAAAATAGCTTGAATTTTTACTTGTTATAAAAATCCCCTCAAAATCTATACCCCAAACGCCGATGTTCCCATTTGGGAACATATACGTTGAATTGGTAATTACTCTCCAAAATTAGAATATGGAGCTATTCTGCCAAGCCAATTGAAAATATGTGTATTTAAGCTACCTAAACACAGCATAATTATTTAAAACTAAATTTATTTAAATTTATCATAAATTGAAACTTGTGCAACTTTTGGAAGAGCCAAAAATCTGTTATTTTGATATAAATTCCACAAAAAGGATTAAATTGCACGTGAAAAACTTTTGCATGTAAAATAACTTCATATTTTTAAGTTTCTTACTACCAAGTATCAGATTCCTGCATGAAAAATTAAGTGGTGAAAAAATTCCCTAAAGTGATGTTCCCATTTGGGAACATCGGCAGGTAAAAGGTTAACAGCATGCTATTCCAAAATGTTAATAAAAATAAAGATTTCAAAACTGTGAAGAATAGAGTGAATTATATTTGAAAGTGATGTCAAGCAGTAAATGACACTGATCGAAATATTTTTTTTATCAAACTTTGCTTTTGTAGAAACTAGAGCAATTTTAGAGCTAGAGAAACAGGCAAAGTGAGGAACCCATTTTTTATCTTGATTCCGGATTTTCAGGTTAAAATAGGCTTCATAAGCTTCGGAAAACTTCAGAGTTGTTGCCAAAGCAAATTTTTTCTTCTTACTTCAATAAATTCACCGCAAATAAAACAGAAGGAATCAACATCCTGTTTACACTGTTTTGACGCCATTTTCAAGCTTGGTAATACACAAGGACGGTTGATAGATGCAATACGTCATCAAAGTGCTACCCTCATCTGCCTGTTCATAAAATCAATTGAAATGAACATACTTATCGACGTAAAAAGACAAAAGCAAACTTTAAAAGATAAAAATGGATATATTAGTGTTTTTCGATGAATAGAATGATAATTTAAGCATTTGAACAGAAACACAGAATTTTTATTGTTGAATTGTGTAATTTTAAATTAAGGATTTAAAAAAATACAAATCAATGAGTTACGTAAAACAAACAAATAAATATATTAAAGCTAATAGTTTGTAATGCCAAGGCTAAATTGGATCTGTTAACTGTGCTATAACTGTGTGATATAACACAGTTACCACGTTAACAGATCCAGTTTAGCCTTGGTAATATTGATCATTATTCGTTATTAATTCGTAGTAAAAGCTATGGTGTAGTATTGGCTTAAAAATTATTTTTAAAAAATCCGTTAATTTGCGTTGTTGTGAAAGGGTTTGCTAAAAAGTTTTTTAAACCCCTAATATATAAATATTACCAAATTTTTATTTTCTTCATTGATAAAACTGTAGGTGTACTATTCGGTTACTTTTCAACTTTTTGACGCTACTATTTTTCTAACTTTTGGCACACACAACAGCTTGGAGATGTTTAACGCGACACATAACGGAATTAAACCAAATTATTACCAACACTTTTGAAAAAAAAAATAACTTAGAGTTTACAGGTAAAGCTGAATAAAAATAGTTGCTTTTAAATTGCTCTTTTTAAATATATATTTCTTTATTTCTACGAATAATGAATGGAGGACATTACACATATGCCACACATTTAACTGATTCATTACTTTAAGTTTATACTTATACATAGATTTGTCAGTAACTGCAAATGACAATTTACTAATTTGTTTATTGCGAAATTGCGGTCAATGGAAATATTTCTCAAATGACAAGCTTTTTAAGTATATTATTTAAATTAATTTTCATATTAGTGTACATTGTTAATGTGTAGTACCTTACCCACATAAAATACGTTAGTTTCGTTATTCGAGTTAAAATAAAATAAAACCTCGCGAAAGTAAGGGACAAACACGGTGCTCAAAAAGACACGTAACTCCACCGTTATCAAAGTATCATTTTCCAAATAAATTAAAAGGCTAAGCGGGCGCATTCAACTACATCTATGTGTTCACTTAATAATCCATTAAGCGAGGAATATGGGTCATAAAATCACATCTGTTTTTAACTGCTTGTGTCGTTCAAACCACTAATACTTTGTTGACTAACGATGGAAAAATAAGGGAAACGTACACACCGTGGCATATCTGCGGAGTTTAATGAATAAAATCCCCATTAAAAAGCACGTGGAATTAACTTAATTGAGTGAGTCAAAGTGTTTGGGAGGAAAAATTTGTCGAAAAAGAATCTTGCTGTGAGTAACTTTCGATTTGACTCTTTCGTCCCAAGAGGGTGAAAGTTTTCGTTTAATCGATTATTTAACCGTGGAACCAATTAATCTTTAAACGATACAAGACGTGGTTAAGAATTCGATAAAATAAATTTATTTGAACTCGAAGATGGCGCGGTCAAAGTAAGGTGGGAAAGATTTATTTGAATTAATTTATTTAGCATTCGATTGAAAGATTTATTTACAAAACTATGTTCCGTTAAGGTGTACGTTTATGAATTATTATTGGTCTGATAAAGATTATAAATAAAGATTTTATTGATCTGGATTTTCATTCTCATTAAAAGTTTTATTTTTGTGAGATAAAATAGGATTAAATCAATATATAATTTTTAACATTCCAGATGTATATGGAAATTGAAATAAAAACATTTGATAAATAAAATAGATAGGAATAAGAGAAGTGGTTGTGTATGTGTAGATGATTTTAAAAATAAATATGCTATTTTTAAAATTAAATTTGTTTCATTTTTCAAATCCTCCAAAAAGAAGCTGTAAGTTGGAATACACAAAAATCGTGCTCAAGATATTCTAACTGTGTGTTTAATTGTTTAAATACATTGTATTAATTAATCACATGTGAAACAAGTAAATTTTATTTCAAAATCTTTACATTAGAATAATTTTGTAGAAACTTGGGAAATTAACTATAAAATATGACCAATAGAAACAGCAATAGTTTTAGTGTAAAAGATGATAATAATCCATTGAAGTCTCTGAGTAGTAATCTAGTGCAGTGATCACGTGATCATAGTGATCTAAAACATATATACCATTTTATATAAATTCATTAACTAAAATTTTTTTAATAGCTAAAACCAGACTTATGTTAAAATTAAATTCTATACAATTTCATTAATATTTTATATGTAAAATTCCTTCATTTATTACAAAATGTGTTTTTATTCAATACCTGATATACCTGATATGATGATAATAGCAATACAGAAAAATTAATTAAAAGTGAAAAATGTAGTATGCAAGAATAAATGTAAGCAACCCACAAACTCTAATAGGTTTTTAAATTTTAAAAATAAAACAATTTTAAATAAAAGATAATAGCTCAATATCTTTTTTATTATTTAAGTTTTCATCGTAGAACGTAAGTAAGTAAACATGTTGAATTCACATCACAAGCCAAAGGTAGGTATGAGTATCAGTCAAATTTAATGTCCGTAGGAACACTAATGTATGCATTAGAAGATGCTGTAAAGCATTACAGGCTACGTTAAGCACCGGTGGTACTGTCATTATTCGAAAAGTAATGACCGCTATTAGAAACAATGACTTGAGCCTTATGTTTGTTATAGTTGCAACAAAAAAAAAACTCCCAAGTTATTCGAAGTAACTCCTCCTCTTTCATTATATTTTGAAAACTATAAAGATGAAGTTTTTATGCCGCAAACTATAAAAGTAAGTCATGACTACAATCCCTCTTTTAAATTAGTTTCTTTTTCTGCTTTTTGGCCCTCGAACTTCTGTTGAAATTCAGAGGGCAGATCTTAAAACGCCATTTTTCATTTCGACCTTTGTTGCTTTTCGTGTTTTCCAAGCGTACCGGGCTATTTTCCTCCCATAAAAGCGGCCATGTGTTGTACGAGTCATTTACGATACATTCCTTTTTAAGTTACAAGAAAACTGTGAAAATTATGAACGGGGAGGGAGCTTTAAATCTTCCGAGTCTAATAATAGAGATGCTTAAGAGACAGATGTGCTAAACACAAACTTCAAAATGTAATTTATTGCGCATATTTTTAAGAGTGTGTATTTTTTAAGTGCGAAATATTTGCATGGGAATTGAAATATTTTCTTGTGTGGTGGGCATAGGATTTTAAAATTTATATGAAGTAGTATTATAGGAGTAGTTAAAGGAAAACTGTTCTTTTTCCCTTGAGAAACCTTTCATGTAAAAGCGTTCTTGTAAGGAATGTTTGGAATGTTTGTTTTATTTGAGATAAATTAAGCAAGAAATGTACTAAAAAATTGAGGAAAATATGAAACTATAAATCCATGTATGTGTAGCTAAATGGGGGCATTTGTTTTACATATACAGAGTGTTTCAAAAGTCCGGTTTTATAGCTTTTATTTGGAAACAAACAACCTCTATGGGAAGTAAAATGTACCCATAGTAAAGTAGCCATGATGAATACAATGAAACCGCTTACACCGCTCCTACCGGCAAAATAAGAAAGATAAAAAATTAAGTTAAAGCACTAAAAAAGGTTTATATGGTAAATATCTTAAATATTCCAGGAAAGATTAACGATTAAAGATATAGCTTTTTATACTTTGAAAAAAAAGAGACCATTCAAAATTTACAATCATCTCATCTCCAAATTTTTTATGCGATTTCTTTAATACTTGAATTTAAATTCATAGAAATCCCTTGTCACGAACAATGAAGAAGTTTCTAAATTTGTTGAAGGCTCCTTTTTCAAGGTTCAAAAAATTTCTAACTTAAATATTTACTATCCCTTCGAATAAATATATTTTTCATTACTTTTTTCTTTGCGTTAGTTATGATACTGCTAATAAATTTTCTAAATAATTTTTTTTTCGTTCTAATTTATTTATTTTTTTTTTAGATAATTTTTTTGAACTTTCTTATTTTATGGCTAGGAGCGCTGTTAGCCATTTTAATAAATTCAGCATGGTTCTTTTACTGTGGGTACACCTTACTTAAAAGGAACCTTGTTTCCAAATAAAAAGCCGTGAAACGGACTTATGAAACCCCCTCAGTTGAAGCACTCAAGTGTCTTCAAACCACTTGTTAGATTACTGAAACACAGTGCATCGATATAAGTTTTCTCAAAGTTTCATTTTACTTCTTAAAAATATATTAAGGTAATTATTGTTAATTTTGCAGTTTTTCGTTAATAAAACTTCTGTTAGACTTTCATCGGTATCAAAAATTCAAAAATATACAACAAAGTAACCTAACACTTATCACTTTAACTCTCTTTAGTTTTATTTTATTAACTGTCATTACTAAATTTCGTGTTACTAACTTGTCTTTTACTCATAAACCTAATAAAAATCTTTTATAATCCACCCTTCCCCTCACTCATTATACCCAGTTAAATGATTAAAAAAACAACGAAACTTTAAAATAAAATAGAAACATCCAAGTGAAACGAACTAGCTGCTAAGTGCAGGTCTCACACCCCATCAAAGAAGAAGGAAAGAAAATAGGATTGCTTTTCCAATAAAACCCTTCAGCGGGATTAGAGAGCGTATAATTGTAGAATCAATACCTCAACACCACGGGATAGTTATTTTACGCCATTTGTATTAGTTGGGTGAAAATTCCCGAGATCTTTTGTTCAATTCAATAGACTTTTGTAATTTAGGATTAAAGTTTTAACTCTAATAAAAATTAGCTTCTAAATGGAATAGTTGGTGGAATTCGTACGCCTACAACATCTTTTTACAATAGCTCCGTCATTTTAATAAGTTCCTCGGACAAATTACGAAGAATAACCACAATTAAACTTTTGGACAGTGTTTTGTAAAATGAGTAGAAAAACTTTTTTTTATTTCAAAGCTATTTGTAGCAGAGAGACTATTGGTCCTAAGTCTTATATTAAAAATATCATTCACTATACCAAATTATAAAAAAAAAACGTTTCCGCACCCACTTAGATGGTGAATTTCCCAGGTGAATTAAGAATATAATCTGCAGTTTAAAATGTTTCAATTCACAAAAAAATTACAGAAAAATACATAACTGATAATAAAAATTATCTTCACAAAGATATACGTTAATATGATAGCCATTAACTTAACCATTTGTTAAATAATCAGTAAATTTTGCTATGTTAAATATGCATATTTGTCCATTTTCATTTTTTGTCGAATACGTCAAATACTAATTAAGTCCAATATGTTCATTGAACTATTAAGCATAGGTTTTATAATGCGTATCTTCAAAAAAAAAACATGAGCATTTTTAGAGTAAGTAATTTAATTAAGTTGGTAAATATTAAAAATATTTTTATAAGTTAAACTACTGTTTTTTTTTGTTGATTTTATGTTTAAAAAATTAACAGCTTATTAAAAGCTTTTTAATCGATGATAATCTAAAAAACATAAATAAAACGAAGCGACGTATATAATATTCAGTATAGTTTGGATTTTTAAATGGACTTGAGATTTTAAAATATTTCCTAATTAATTGTTGCAGCTTGTTAATCAACGAGAATACTAATTATTGCACGAAAAAAGTTTTCAAAGAAACGCAACCTTAAAAGCATGATGAATTACTTCACCCTTTTAATATTACACTCAAATACAATTACAAGCTTCAAAATTATGGCTTTATAATGACCTAAAATTAATTAGGACCTCCCTAAACACAAAAAAAAATGAACTCGGAAATCAAAAACGTCTAGATGAGTAGATACGCCTCAATTTTATCAAAATCATGCCTTTAAAAAAAGTATTCACATATGTATCTTGTCATATCACGCTAGGAAAACCTTTCGGTAACTAAAATACCTGTAATTAATCTAGCTGGATGACAGATAGGCTAGACGTACGGGGAAGAAAGTTAATTACACGTGATTAATCTTACTCATTATGAACTTTTTGGTTATAACACGGCTAGAAAAATTAACGGAAAAGGCGAGTTCATTGTTTTAATTTTCGTCCTACGATGAAAGGGGAGGTTTTTTTTAAAAAAAGATAAAAAAAAATATCTTCCTTTCACGGTGTTTTTTTGAGTACCGTGTTTCACGCTATTTTCCGCAATCATGGTTCTTTGAATTCGGTGGTTTTTGCCCATACGCGGTTTTAAATGGTAATTACTAAAAAAAAAGTAAAGACTTAAAATAGTGCGGAAAAAGAGAATAGGGACTTCAAATCGCAATTATCCGAATGCGTAAGAATGAGTTCTGATTTTTTTAAGTTTTCTTTTCATTTATTATAAAAAAGTCGGGCTTTTTCAGTAAATTTTATTCACCAGTCTTTATGGTCAAAAAACAATTAATTTTTAAGGGAGTTTTCTTCTTAACTTCTAAATTATGTACTTAAAAACATTCAAAATCTTTTTGTAATCATTAAAAAATAAATTTGTACTTATATAGATGGATCCTCCCATTGCCATCCCTCAAAATACTGCTTCGGAATATTTCTGTTTTGTTTCCGCAAACACAAACTTTTAAGAGACACACAAAAATGTTTTGTTTTTAAAATACTTAGGGCCATATTCAGAAAGACCAACGCGTAGAAGAAACGAGAACGGTACGGAAACGGTGAAAAAGCTCACGAAACGAGAGATAATTCAAAATCCGGAGCTCTCGTCCGCCATATTGTTCCGAGATTCGAATCTATTCAGATTGCTTTTACGCTTTTTGTGGTCCGTTAAATAGTTCCAAAAAATCTAGAACAGCTACTAATTGCCAAAAAAAAGTCCTCAGACATTAATATATCACGAAAGTAATGAACATCTTGTTTTAGCAGAATTTTGTTTTATCAGTGTATAATTATTTTTAAGGCTTTGCGGCAGGTGGAGCCAGGAGCACACGGAAGAGGAAACGTTAAGTTCAGAGCTCCAGTGTGAAACCTCCCGTTTCCGTACTGTTTCCATAACGTTTCTTCTACGAGTTTGAGTTTTTGAATATTGCTTTTCCTTAATTAACTACTTCAATTACTATTTCAATGTAAGTAACTGTAATTTAGTTTTCGATTGCTGTAATCAGTCACATTATTCAAGTGAAGAATGAATCGAAGGATTATTGCATAATACCAAACAGTAATTGCTTAAATAGATATTAAAATATTATATTTAAATTACTTCAAAATATTTTATACCTTTAGTTTTCTTTTAAAATCAAGGGTACACCTGTATGACAATACAACCCTTTAACGATGTTATGTATTAAGATATTATTTAGTGTCCTATCTCTCAACAATTAAAGTTACTTCCCATTACCATTCCTGGCTACAAAGATCCAATACATATGATACCAAACATTCGTCGAATCGTTGAAGCTAATGAAGCCTAAAATGACATTAATGCTCATGACTGTTTAATGTATGCCTGTTAATGACACATCTTGGCTCGAAGGAAATTGTAGGTTACACCAAACGAGCTGGAGTAACTTCCATTTCACATTGGTAAGTATCGCAATACCGTAGCTAACGAGGTAAAGAGGGGCTGTTAGCGAAACTTGTTGCAAAATATCTTTGAAATGATGTTTCACAATACAAGAATTACTTCCCGACTAACGTATTTTATACGGGGGCATTTTTGTATAAATAAATCAGTATTGCCACATACATGGTTTCAAAATATTTGGAAGAAGAAACACATTATAATTTGTTTCAGAATATAAAAGCATAATAACTTTGAATACGTGTTAGATTATCTTAATCGCTCAAATGAAGGATGATAAAGAAAGGATCGTGTGTGTGTGTATTCAGATTTCTATGAATAACCTGCCCGTGTAAGGAAACGTTAAACATCTTAAAGGAATTCTTGAGTGGAGCTACATAGGAAAGCATTCACTGAGAATTGAAAGCTAGGTAAAAATAGTCTGTAATTTTAGATACAAAAGGATTGAATTTCATCATGCAATCTTTGGTTGTATTACTGAAGTAAGTTACGAAACTTCAGATTCAGTGCAGGAGCGTTTGATCTCTGTTGAGTAAGTTATAGGTGACTTTAAAGAGAGTTTTTGAGGTGTGCGAATTATTATTATTATTACATGTTTCCTAAGCTTACTTGTTATCTGAGATGAATCGCGTTTTAGAGTAAGGTATTCAGTTTTAATAAATAAACTTTTCTTATTTCCGAATATACATTTTTCTTTCACAGAACATAATTTCAAATATTTGAGTATAATTTTGGACTTTTATTAACAGTTGCTACAATTTTGCAATTTCGCGAAGTAAGTTTCCTTGATTACGCGTGTTTCTTTCAAGCTCCAAGCTCAGGGATCTCTACAAACCAATATAACCAGAGAAATCTAGAACTGAGTTTCTAGAACAGTGGAAGTAATTTCAACACAATATGTCAAAGTTCAAAAATTAGTGTTCAACTCTATTTGTCAAAAGAGGCACTCCAGAATGCCGAGATTCCATTCTTATTGTATAGTAACCTTTTATTAGAAGAAAATTTTTTTTTTCATAAAAAAGCTGTTGCATTTAAATCGTCAGATTTAAAAAGGGAATAAGTCCAAAAAAAAGGCCCTAAGTTTTGAGAAAATAAAAAAAAATTATATCCAGTGCTCTCTCCCAAACTCTATTGAAAACAAACTCAAGGTTAAAAAAACCCGTCTCTAATCGAATTCCCAACGAACATTCCTCACTGCATTCCACTCCAACCTCCAAAACGTGAGTCCCTCCCAAACGACCATCAAAACACGGTACCCAAAGACACTCCGCGACACAATTGTTTAATTAATGCAGTGTCCCCAGCCTTAACTGGACAAACGACTCAATTCTGTCCGGGGCCTACTACTACCAGTTGATCCCGTCCCTCAACGTAACAATCGTCCCAAACGATGTCCATCGGCCACTTGGAACGCGTCCGGAAAAGGGACTTAAGTGGGCTTTCTTCGGTGGGTCCTTGAGGGCATTTCGACCCGAACGTGATCTTTTTTTCTGGTCCCGGTCCTCCACTCTATCCCTTCTTAATCTTCGTTTATCTGGGGGAACGGGCGGAAACTGAACGGAATATTGATTGAGATCGATTCTTTGGGGACGGTTTGATATGATAAGCTGGATGGGGATTTCCCAGAAGCATGTTGGGGCAGATTTGGGATGTTTGCGGAGTGACGGTTGCTGATGTCGCGGGATTTCCTTCCCCCTTTTTTGTAGGGGATTGGAATCTTAGTGGACATCACATGATGTGCAATTTGGATGACAATTTGAACGGGTTTAATTCTAAGACTTTTATTGCTTTCTTGAACATAATGTTAAACCAGTTTTGCATGTTAGTATTGGAATTTTTTGGAGGTTTGAAGCTTCATTTCAGCTTTTAATAATCCAAGAGTGACACTGTACCTATTATTGTGTCAAACTCGACAGACGTTTCCTGAACCCAGTACATCACTACGCGGAAGGAGAAAATGGGTAAACACAAAGACTGTTGGGTTGCTAGGAGGAGTTTCGGTAGGCAAATCGTGATAAAAGACACTCTACTATGTACATGGTTTTAAATATTTCTAAATTGAAGTTCTTAATTTCTCTCAAAATTCACTACCACCCGCAGCATTTTTCCGCCCGCGATGGAAACTATACTTTGTTTGTGAGTGACGTCATAGGGTCAACTAACCTTGCTGTCTAGTATAGTAATAACTATCCATACAAAAGGTTATTACTAAGGTTAACACGCCTATTTGCAAGTTCTATTTTTATAAAAATTGCTAATACAAACACACTACTTTTGTTTAATACAGATAAGGATCTTCATTATTTAAAAATAAAACATAAAGAAGATTCTCACGAAAAATGGAAAATAACTTCCAGTTTTCGAAAACTGCAAAAAAGAAGTTAATCCCCAAAAAGCATTTAAAGCTTAAGAAACACCATCAAGCAAATTTTTTTTATCCATCGATTTATTTATTTATATGCATTCTTATTATTACTCCTTTGGTTTTTATGTTTACCTTTACAAGACGTGTTTTAAGTCCTCGTCGCTACAAATTTTCTATAGATTTTAATGAAAATCTCGGAATTTGGAATTATTTAAAGAAAGAGGAAGGGTAGGAAAGAGGAAGACATGTCATGAAAATTTAAAATTGGTGTTTTATTCTTGTTCAAGACTACAACGTTGACAGACTACAACGGGACAACGGGGGTACAACGTTGACCTACCTCCTAGTGGTGTACCCCGGGCAACGCTCTAAGCGGCTAAGTGGTCAACAACTTTTGGCATGCGACCTCGTGCCTCTTGTGCTAGGCGGGATCGGACGAGGGAAGTGGAGTTGAATGTATTGCAATGGAATGCTGGTGGCTTATCACAGCCAAAGAAGGCAGAGTTAATTCAAACTCTTAAGCTGGACATGTTGGAGAAGACAGGCGGCTACTTTTAAGAGAGCTGTTCTGGAAGCCAAGAGAAAATCATTCGATAGTTTTAAAAACATATAAATTTCTGTCTCATTTGCAGAATAAAAAGCCATCTACTAGAAAGGAGCCAATGACTTACAGGGGCAGAGTCTTAACTACATACAAAGATATAGCTAATGCCTTTGGTCAGACTTACGCCGAAATCCAAAGAAAGGGTTCATATGCCCGATCAATGTCAAAACTCTTGAAGAAAAGGTGGAGAAATTCGCTTAAAACAAAACTTGATGGCGCTGACCTTAACGATATTTTTAGTGTGTCATTCAGTTGCCAAGAATTAAACACAGCCTTAAATAGTCTAGTAATGAAGAAATCACCGGGCGAGGATCTTATCCACGGAGAGTTCCTAAAATATATGGGGGTAAGGGCCAAGGAGACTATCCTTGGGGTCTTTAACCGTATTTGGGAGATAGGTTGTCTCCCTTCAATTTGGAAGAGAGCTACCATCATACCTATCTTGAAGAAAGATAAAGATGTGAGGCAAATTGAGAGTTACCGACCAATTTCGCTGACAAGCATAATGGGGAAAACTATGGAAAGGCTTGTTATAAACAGGTTAAACTGGTTCCTCGAGGAAAATAGCTTGATAGCCACTCAACAGGCTGGCTTTCGCATGAACCGATCAACGAATGAACAGGTTGCCCTCTTTAGTCAATCAGTGAAAGACGCACTGGACAGCAGAAATATTCTTACTGCAGTCTACATCGATTTCAGAAATGCGTATGACTTGGTATGGAGAGAGCGTCTACTCCAAAAACTCCTGGATTTTGGTATTGGAGGTAGAATGTTTCAATGGATAAAATCTTTCCTTGACCAACGCCTTTGCAGGGTGAAATATGGCAACAAGTTTTCTAGATCGTATAAACTCCAGACGGGTTTACCCCAGGGAGCAGTTAGCAGCTGTGTTATGTTCAATATGTATATTAATGACTTGGTCTCCTGCATGGAATCAATAGATGGTATTAATTGCCTACTTTTTGCAGATGACCTGATTATCTGGACGCAGGCACCAAAAAAGAATGCAAAAGTTCTAATTGAGAAAAGATTGAATAACGCGTTGGAAGCTCTTTCAACTTGGTGCACGGAAAATAATATGATCGTTAACCTTGATAAAACTGCTGTCCAGTCCTTTTCATTAACCCACCAGACTTTTTGCCCCAACTTAATTTATCGTAACACCACACTCAAAACTACAAACGAATTCAAATACCTGGGAGTAATTTTTGACAACAAACTAAACTGGAAGCCCCACATTGAAGCATTGTCCGAGCGAGTACTCAACAGAATTAACGTTCTGAAGCGTTTGGCAGGATCGCTCTGGGGATGTGCCAGATCGACTCTTAACTTAACCTACAAAACTTTTATCCTGCCCCTGATTACCTATTGCTGCGAACCACTAATTACATGCAGTGAGAGCTCTCTTAAAAAATTAGAAATTATACAAAACAAGGCCCTGAGAGTTGTAACCGGAGCGGTTAAGTCAACCCCGATAGAGGCTATGTTATTATTAACAAAAAACAGACCTGTTCAATCCATCATTGAAGAACGAGCTTTGCTCTTATTTGAAAAACTCATACGAAGTGAAAGCTCTTACTGGGTCAACTACCAACCAAAAGTAAGAAACTTAAAAACACAAATTGGTTTTATTCAAAAGGTTCAGTCTGTAAGAGAAAATTTAGAATTTTGCGATGTAGTACAGAAAAATATAAAACCACAGAACCCTATTGAGTCTGGAGGGATTGTAACTGGTCTAAAACTTAAAGATGTTGTTGTGAAGAGTCAAACAGCCCCTGAAATTTTGAAATCCCTTGCATTGGAAACAATTCATACGGATTACCCAGAACAAAATTGGCTACATGTATATACAGATGGCTCCTATTCTAACTCGAACATGACAGCAGGTTCTGGAGTTTTTTCCGATCTTTTTTCATTCTATGCATCTGCCGGAAAATATAGAACAGCCTTTGATGGTGAGGTAAATGCCTTATTGATTGCATTAAAGCAACTGTTGGCGATTCACAATAAGTTTGAAAGAGTTGTTCTACTCTCAGACTCCCAGGCTGCAATTCAAGCTGTTGACTCACCGGGAAAAGCATTATCTGATACGGTTCTGCAATGTCGGGAGCTCATCACGCTTTTGGTACAGAAGGAAAAAAGTGTGGTCATACAGTGGATTCCCAGTCATTGTGGCATTTACGGTAACGAGCAGGCTGACTTCCTCGCTCGAAAGGGAACGCAGTTAGTCCAACCAAACTGCTCTGGCCTATCCTACCACTCCATAAAACTATATATAAAAAACATAATGAAATTAAGAACCTATTCTTGGCTTCAGGAAAGTATAAAGAATAAGAATTGGAGTGAGGTGGAGCTTGTGGCAATACCAGACAAGCCTCGTCGAGATGCTGTAGCCCTCTTTCGTCTCCTGGTAGGTCACGACTGCCTGGGCGAACACTTGTATCGACTACACATTTATGACCATCCTGACTGTAGAATATGTGACGCAAAGGAACCAATGAACAGAAGGCATCTTCATCGCTGCAAGATGCTCCACACTCTTAAGTCCGAGACCGCAAGATATTGGCGTGCGAGAGAGCTTATGGGAAGATGACCTCGGTCTCTTTGTTTAATTCACCTTTTGGTGTTTTGTGTTAATTGTTATCTTTATGTATTCCCTGCCATTGGAAATAAAAAAAAAAAAAAAAAAAAAAAAAAAAAAAAAAAATTCTTGTTCAGGATGGAAGTAGGTATAAATTGAATGTTAGAAATACATGATATGATTAATGATCATGTTTTAGGACGACATATATAAATTAAAAGCAATTTAAACCCATTAGCTTAATCGGTATTCTTCTTTAACAGCATCATTTATTTGAGTCAGAGAAACAATAATAAACTGAGCATTGATTTGTTTTAAGTCTGCTGTTCATAAGTATGCATTAAATAGTTTATAAAAAGTTTTATAATCTCTAATACATTTATTTCATATTAGTTTCGTTATAAACATTAATATTACATTGGATTATAAATCAAACCTTTATATTTAAGAATTCCATAGTTTGGTGTTTAAAAAAATTATGTAATTAAATAATAAATTTTATAAATTCGTGTTAAGACAGGGAAATTAAGATTAATGATAATCATAAATAATATATGGTGTTTATGATATTCTAGAAATAATTTAATTTTTAGAACATCAACGGGACAATATGATTTGACATTTCTTATCAATACATGATTTCAAACCTAAACACCATTTATCCAACTACCAATCGCTTTATTTTACACACATTATGTTAAAATAGATATAAACTGAATCTGAAATTGTGAACACTTTTTAGAGCAGTTGGTGCTTGAAGTTCTTTTCAAAGGGATGCAAATGAGTTTTAAATTATGTCTTATCTTGTTTACAAACACGTATAATATAGTCATAAATTTCACATTAACGTTCGCGCAGCAGCTGCATCTTCTATTTTTGAGATGACACTATTTGCAGTATTATGAGATAGGAAATTATTATTTAATTGACAAGCCAAATAAAAACCATTACTATGCATTATAGACTACTAAACAAGTTTCGACACATAGTATAACCTACACAAGTTATTCACATAGGGCGGATTTCTACTTGACAGAATCGTCAAAATCATTCCATCGTTATTATTTATTTTCCTTGAAATTATCCAATTTCCAAGCAAAGAGATGCTAATCTTCAGTTTTTCTTTATTTAGTTTGGGTTTTTAGCGTTTATTTATATAGCTTTTCCAATACCAACAACTAATGTAACTTTAAATCAGTGTTAGATATTTTTTAGAAATTTTGTTTATAAAAGGAACAACTTCTACTTTTGCTACAGGTAATATTTTTTATTATTAATACAATATAAATATGAAAAAATGTACACACCTCCCGAAATCAGTAAAACGGTTACATTTAATTTGCATTCACCTAACAACGGGATTTAAAATATTAACATAATTACACTTTTCACCACGTACAGTTGGGGAAATAAAAAACGACTCAGTTGAGATTTCTGACAAACCACTTGGGTTAGGAAGACAAATAAGGTGTCATTTTTCATGTCATGAAGTATTCTTTAAATGGAAAAAATTTCGAGTCCTTAGGGGGTCGTCTTCATATTAAACGAAACACTAACTTTTGTTTTTCCTATGGGGACCCCCAATTATCATGCGTTTTTCTGCAAGAGCATCCCCATAAACCCCCAAATACCAAGTTTCATTCAAATCGTGCGGTAAATAAAGCTTTTACGTTTTGGGGGTCGTCTCCAGAGTGAGAAGGGTTAATTTTCTGTAAACACTATTTCTTAAAAACGGTGGGATAGTAAGACTTTTACTCACCACTTTAATATTTATTGAAAAGTTTATAAGTAATTTATTGAAATTTTATATCAAATTTAAGTTTAAATTTAAGTTATGGTGATTAAAATAAGGCGACTTTTTCCAGAAAAAGCATTCGCCGGTATGCAATTGGCAGCGGTATATGGTCCCTTAAAGAGTGGGAATTTAGTTTAATTCGGTTTTTTCCAAAACTATTAATTGAAATCGACTGAAATTTTGGTTTTCCTCATAAAATTACTACCAGAATCGATTACCATAGGAATATTGAAAGATTTTAAAATTTAATTTTTGGGTCAAAATTAGATGTTAATTATCTATCTATTAACCATTAAATATCGCTACAAAAACATAATTATTTTGTTTGGGGACGCAAATTTGATTTAAATTCAAAGTTTTATATTTTTACGCCGAAAACATTTTGATAAATTTCACATTGAATGGTTGACATTTTAAAAATAACTTGTGCTTTTATTTGGATACTTACATGGATGAAACTTGGTATTCGGGGGTTTATGGGGTTGCTCTTTCAGAAAAACCCATAATAATTGGGGGTCCCCATAGGAAAAACAAAAGTTAGGGTTTCGATTAATATGAAGACGACCCCCTACGGACTCGAAATTTTTTTCATTTAAAGAATACTTCAAGACATGAAAAATGACACCTTATTTTTCTTCCTAACTCAAGTGGTTCGTCAGAAATCTCAACTGAGTCGTTTTTTATTTCCCCAACTGTACACCGAGTATCATTTATTATTTATGAAATTTAACATAAATATGAAATAAGAGTACTCCTTTCTGGAAGTTTTACCGATCACTGTTTCTTAGGAATTTACCGTAACTCAATGGGTAAATATCAATTTCCAAACCTTTATGAAACTGGGTATTTCCTAAGCACCATAATGAAAGAAAAATTTACGTTGCCCAGCTTAGCGTGGTCAGCGAAAGTGGTAAGTACCGGTGATAAAAGTATTTACATATTCAACGCATTTTGCTGTGGAGAAATATGTTGGTATGCATACCAAATAGTATGAGATTTGATTTTTTTTTTTTTGTTCTTTTCTTATGAATTTTTGAAACAAATAATATCGACGAGGAACTATCGAGGCCAGAACGTTATTAAATACGATTTGGATTCCACTTTTAAATAGTTCATATTTAAATATCAATGTGGCATAAAATTGCTAGGTTACTTATCGGAAATACTTATTATTCCTTTAAAGTTATTCTGGTTAAAGGATGGTATATTTAAAGTAGTTTTATGTTGGTTTATTGAATTCTGAATATAGTGACAAAGCACTAGAAACTTTAAACTTCTTTCAAGTTGTTTTCAAATTTGATACTGAATTCAAAGTACTTTATGTTATAAAAAATATTTTTCCTTACTCTTCCCATAGGATTTTTAAATTCTTTTTTTCTGGTTATGTAACTAACTTATTACATATATATAATATCATATATATAATTAAGGCAAAATATTTTTTTATAATTAAAACAATCACATAAATGGGCCAGAAACAAAACTTGCAGCAAATTTTTAGTAAATTTATATATAATAATAAATGCTTTATTAATAATTTGCTGCAAGTTTTGTTTCTGGCCCATTTAGGTGATTGTTTTAATTATAAAAAAATATTTTGCCTTAATTATATTCACGCTCTTGTTGCATGCAGCATTGGCGCTGCTTCAAGTTTGCAGTAATTTCTAGATTAAATTCAAAGATGAGTTATATAATAACATATATATATACATATATATAATTAAGGCAAAATAATTTTTTAAATTAGAACAATCACATAAATGGGCCAGAAACAAAACTTGCAGCAAATTATTAATAAAGTCCACCATACCTCTGTCACTTCATCAGGGGTACCAAACAGAAGCATGGTGGACGGGTCGTTTTCTGTTGGCTGTTGGAAAGCATATACATACAAAATCCCAACCAACCATGGTACCCAAACGACCCTTAAAATATACTTGAAAATCAAAACACCATAATTAATTTGAAAATCAAATCCAACATACCACAATCAACGTAACCACAAAATGAACGAACACATTGCATCAACACCGTGGTAGAGAGCTTATACCAAAAAACTCTCTGATGCCATTCTAGGGAAGAGAAACTCCAACTGCCAGTTTGCCAAATATTGATCTCAAAAATCCCAATGGATATAAGTTAGATTCCAGCAATTTATACAGCTCTTTAAAATGTTTAATTATGCTAATATTTTCATTGCAAATAGCTTTAATTCTGTTAATTTGTCCAAAAACTGTATTTCTATATATGTTTCTAGAGATATTGGAGTTCCAATATATAAGTTTAACGATATTAAAATTAAAATCATTTCGTTTATCATAAATTTCAATACTCACTGATTCAATATCACTCTTTCTGTTGATGATACAGTGAGTATTGAAATTTATGATAAACGAAATGATTTTAATTTTAATATCGTTAAACTTATATATTGGAACTCCAATATCTCTAGAAACATATATAGAAATACAGTTTTTGGACAAATTAACAGAATTAAAGCTATTTGCAATGAAAATACTAGCATAATTAAACATTTAAAAGAGCTGTATAAATTGCTGGAATCTAACTTATATCCATTGGGATTTTTGAGATCAATATTTGACAAACTGGCAGTTGGAGTTTCTCTTCCCTAGAATGGCATCAGAGAGTTTTTTGGTATAAGCTCTCTACCACGGTGTTGATGCAATGTGTTCGTTCATTTCGTGGTTACGTTGATTTTGGTATGTTGGATTTGATTTTCAAATTAATTATGGTGTTTTGATTTTCAAATATATTTTAAGGGTCGTTTGGGTACCATGGTTGGTTGGGATTTTGTATGTATATACTTTCCAACAACTAACAGAAAACGACCCGTCCACCATGCTTCTGTTTGGTACCCCTGATGAAGTGACAGAGGTATGGTGGACTTTATTAATAATTTGCTGCAAGTTTTGTTTCTGGCCCATTTATGTGATTGTTCTAATTTTAAAAAATTATTTTGCCTTAATTATATTCATGCTCTTGTTGCATGCAGCATTGGCGCTGCTTCAAGTTTGCAGTAATATCTAGATTAAATTCAAAAATTCAAAGATGAGTTATATATATATATATAATATTTTAATAGTTCTTTTTATGTAACTATTAAAAATCAGGTTCTATTGATATGTAAATAAAAAATACCACACACAAGTATTGTGCTCTTTACCTGCATCCTTTACAATGCCCATAAAGTGATCGTTTAAGTTTTTATGTAATGACAATATTCCCTAAATTTCTCAATGTTTTCATTTTATTTTTTATTAATAGGTGGTTTAGGTTTTGACCAACTAACATTGATGCTCGGGTATTTTAAATGCGTTTTCTCGGATGAAAAAAGAAAGATAATCCATAAAATAAGATAAATGATATAGATATTAATGTATCATATATTTATTAAATTGATATTATTTATAAATATGTATTATTTAAATATTCTGATTTCTAATTCAAAGTTCTGCATTAATATCCAAGAGCATCCTAGGAACCAATTTTAAATCAATAACAAAATTCTTTTTAAAAACGTTCCTTTAGAAAGTACTATAATAATAGTTCTCAAAAGTTATAAAAACACTTAACTATGTTTTTACATTTCTGAAGGAATATAACATTCCAAGGAAAATAGTAACACTGAAATACCTAATTTAACATTCATACATATATAGTAACGTACAATACATATTGATTTTAAAGAGTCAAGAACTGACCCTAACTCATCAGTACGATTGGTCTCGAAAGTTCTCCTCAACCAAAGTTATAAAAACACTTAAATATGTTTTTACATTTCTGAAGGAATATAACATTCCAAGGAAAATAGTAACACTGAAATACCTAATTTAACATTCATACATATATAGTAACGTACAATACATATTGATTTTAAAGAGTCAAGAACTGACCCTAACTCATCAGTACGATTGGTCTCGAAAGTTCTCCTCAACCCTGAATACGGAATCTATTTCCAGTCAGCACATTAGAATAAAATAGCTGGAAATATGTGATATAACAGCGATACGCCTATTCCCCAGTCGACTTCAGGCTTGGGAGAACTCCTGTCAAAACGGTTACATTTATTTTCCTCCCGAACTCTTAAAACCACGCATGCCGAAATTGAGTGTCATTTCCCCTGATGCCTACGCTACGCAAGGCCTGGGTTTTCCACCATCTTTCAGGGTATCTCTTATTTTTTTTTCTATTGCGGTATTGAACATGCAAAAGGCGGGAAAAATCTAGTGTTTTGACAGCCTGAAAAGTGAGTTGCTAGTAAATATCGACGTTCCGAGCTCGGCGTGGGAAATGCATTTACGCTTTTGTATCGATTCAGCAGTTGATTCGAAATTGGTGTTTTACAGAGGGGTATTTTGTTCCGTTTAAAGATATTTCTTTTTATTATTCGAGGGGTAGCTTTTAAATGGGATCTTCCGAAACCATTCAGACAGTCACTTTTTTTATAAATATTCGATGTTATTTTAGAAAAATGAAAACGAATGTGTTTGAAAAATGGAGCATATTGACTTAAATGGTTTTTAAACTATAAAAGATAATCATAAAATTCTCATTCATAACAAAATTCTTCAAGTGAATGAAACTTGGACTAAAAGCTCTTAATGTCTCTATGATTTTTTGTAAAAGAAGAACTACTCCCAACCTATTTTTAGCTTTTCTATTTATTAGGTCATCCGGAAAGTTCTGTCGCTGAATTTTAGTAATAATACGTTTTCTTAAGATGGCAACTTGCAGTAAAGCCAACTAAAAAAGAGCCAAAATTTGCCAAATTGGCTTCAGATAGAAGTTGAAGTATCTTACTGGTTCAACGTAATGGTTAAGTACCAAAAAATACATTGTATACAGACGCTCCATGAAGCGACAGAACTTTCCGGATGACCTAATACTAGAACAGAGAGTCCACGGCCATATGCCGAAAAAGCATGAAATATTGTACAGGTTGGGGGAATTTTGGCGCTGGGATCGCTTCACGTCACCAGAGGCGGAGAAAAAACTTGATCCTCCAATAGCCCTCCGAAAGAACAGATTGAAAAAACACTACGGTGGTCCTTATTTTTGAAGTTTTGAAATTTATTGGTCTCATCTCCTAAATTTGTTCCATTATATCTAAAAATAATTCTGGTCAAATTTTATCACTTTCAAATGATATTTACTGGTAGCTCAAGGAAGTTAAAGTTAGAAAAATGTGGTTGTTATTGTTAAGAAGTTTAACATTGTTTAAAATGTAAATGTTTAAAATTTTAATGCACTCTGCTGGTTAAAAGTGATGGGGCAGCTACTTTTTTTATGATTACTGATAAGTTTTTGAATGCATTATCTTTTTCCAGCCAAATCCAGTGTGCCCGGCTCGAGGGGTTTTTTTTTCATTCTATATTTTTCAATGAGACCATATTTTTTCATGAATACATTTATGTTAACCATGTCCATTAATTTGAAAAAAAAACATCAAGAGGTAAAGCTAATTGCTCCAAACTAACATTTTTCCAAAATAATTTAAAATATCTATATTATTTTACGATTTATCTATTTTTTTAGTCAATATCAATTATAATGTTTGGAAATTACAATGATTTAATCTTGCACTTCTTCTAGGAAACACACTAACTATTTTTGAGCTGAACTATTCACGCTGAAAATCACACAAAAAGAAATTTTATGAAACTTTCAATGCTACATTGTTTTCAATACTGCGAAAATCAGAAGTTTTGAAAATTTCAGGTATTTTTGAGAATAAATAAATCTTGTAGAATAACTCAAGCATCTTTTTGTGACGGGTGTGACAGAAAGACAATAAATAGTTATTGGCATAAAAAATCAAGTTAATTTTTTTTTAAATTGAACCTTTTAAAAGGTAGACTGAGCTCACAAATAGTAATATATGCCACTGCTTTTGCCGATGTTTTTGTCATGTTGAAAATACCCCATTTTGCATATTCAAATTTGTCCAACTTTGAACCTAAAAAATTTATATGGAAAATTTTTCACAGCTTAGCTCTCTGTAATTTCATAAAGACCATACATTAAGCTTTAATTTGATATATAATACATAATATTTAAACCATTTTGAAATTTCAACCCTCATGTCCACTTTTCCATGGAATGGCCCTGAACGGTAAATATACACAAGTACCAAGAGTTTTTGATGGTGAACTTACAAGAACCAACCTAACAACACTAAATAGATATAGATGTTTTGGTACAGCTTTAGAAAGAGTCCTCCAGTCGCCATGTGTAACATGTAGCAACATGCTTTAAGTGTTATCATTTGAGTTGTGGGTAAACATGGTGGCTAGAGGACTTTTCTAAAGCTGTTTTGAAATTTTTACTCATGGGATTATATCCAAAAGACCATATAATAATAAAATGACAAACAATAAATGCGATAAGTCAAAATGTACACATGGTGATGCATTTATTGGATTAAGGCAGTATTTTAGTAAGTACAATAAAATTAAATCCAACTTACAGCTTTAAGAGAGGAAGAGAATATATTTAAAGTCAAAAGCAATTAACAGTCCAAGAAATTGGCAGCCATAAGAATTTCAAGGGCAATTTCAGGTGCAATGGGAAATTCTGGAATCTCAGTGGAGCTGTTAGTGTACCGAACTTTGTAGGCTAAATACTCACACACCTTTCGAAGAACATGAGATGGAATCTCTCTGAAGGTGACTTCATTCGTCTCATTCTCAGTATATTGTCCAGGACCGTTTAACATGTCTCGAATAGTTCCAGAAGTTAAGGCGTGTTCCCTCTTTATTATGAATTCATGGCCATCTGAAGAAATAAGCTTTACATACATTGCATCAGGACCTACGCAGCCACCATACACGGTATCTTCCTTGATCTCAGCCATATCTACAATCAAATATAGTGAATTCGACTTTCAACAAAATCCTTTTCTGCAGTATCACAAACTCACGGCAATTCCAGTAATAAATAACGAGGGAGAGCAACAAGGTCTATGAACAAACTAATCACACAATGTCCACATGTAACTTACTGTTGCCAAAATGATATATGAAAGTTTGCAATTCATTTCTTCAGTTCAAGTCGTGGCTGAACTGTAGAAGAACGCACAGAGAGTCCACGGCCATTCGCGGTGCAAGCGCTCGCTAGGTGGCCTAGGTGGCGTGGCGTTTTTTTTTTTCTTTTACAAATACAGTGAAACCCCGATTATAGTGACTAGATAAGGTAGTGTGTTTACCGCCCATAGATACCATTATAAAAAAGTGTGCCCAAAAAAGGCGAAAAATCCAGGTGGCGAACGATCGCTAGTTTCCACTCTCTATGAATGCTATTATCTCTGATCTGTGCGGTGCCGTGCCCCGTAAGCGCGGATCTCGTTAAAAAGAGATAATAGTATTCATAGAGAGTGGAAACTAGCGATCGTTCGCCACCTGGATTTTTCGCCTTTTTTGGGTACACTTTTTAAATCCGGTAAACACACTACCTTATTCTAGTCACTATACCCCGATTTAACGTTTTTCAATGGACAAAAGAAAAATAAATTTAAATGCGGGAAAACGTTAAATTGGGGTAGGACATCCTTTAGAAAATCCTTTGGGACCAATGAAATCTGACGTTCATGAGGGAAACATTAATTCTGGGTTTCACTGTATAACGTAAAACAACCATGATCCCATAGACGATAATATTAATTTCAATTAAGAGAAACCATGGTTAATTAGAGTAAATCGTAACCCCCTGTTTGCAATTCTACGCTTCGCCACTGAGACAAACGTAATCGGATGTTAAAAATCTTGAATTATAAGATAATTATTTTTTTAAATTTTTAAAAAATGCCTAAAAATTAAAAAATAATATTATTATTAACGACAGACACTTGAAATACATGTTTATAGGCTAAAATTTAATGCTGAATTATTATGAAATTATTCTAAATTACTGTAAAATTTAAATATTTAATTGGTTATTTCATATTTTTATAATTTCGGATAAAATATCTATAATCAGTGTTAAAAAATAGACTAATGCCTTGTACTAGAAACCTCTATCAGTATCATTAATATTTTAAAAAAAAAACATTTTTTAGCCATTTTTTAAAAGTTAAAAAAGAAAATATGACTGAACCATATTAAAGTGTAACAACCTCAAAATTACGATTCTTCATGGTGAAACGAAAAAAAATGAGACCATTCCCGTACTAAAATCACAAAGAGCTCCATATATTATATAGATATGTATCGTGTAAGTTTGCAGGAATTACATTAACTAACCTTATAATACTAGAACAGAGAGTCCACGGCCATGTGCCGAAAAAGCATGAAATATTTTTCAGGTTGGGGGAATTTTGGCGCTGGGATCGCGTCACGTCACGAGAGGCGGAGAAAAAACTTGATCCTCCAATAGCCCTCCGAAAGGACAGATTGAATAAACACTACGGTGGTCCTTATTTTTGAAGTTTTGAAATTTATTGGTCTCATCTCCTAAATTTGTTCCATTATATCTAAAAATAATTCTGGTAAAATTTTATCACTTTCAAATGATATTTACTGGTAGCTCAAGGAAGTTAAAGTTAGAAAATGTGGTTGTTATTGTACCCTTTGTTGCATCATGTCCACTCTAGTGGACAAAAGTTTAAAATTTTTTGCTATTCCGTAAATGCCTTTATAGATTTTATTTCAGTTTTTTTACCTTCTACATCATTTGAGCTTTCAATTGTAAATCATAGATGGCAGCACGACTGCACAATCAGGGTTGCCAGTTTGGCTTTTTCAAACTCGTTTGACTTCGAAATTTTCGTTTGGCTTTTTGGCTTTTTTTGTTAAATCCTGAAAATTTGACTTTTTTTAGCAGTTTTCCCCATTTTGCCACTATTTTTCTGCAGTTCATAGGCATTAGTAGTTCAAAATAACGTTTTTATTAATTTTCTGAGACAAACGTTTTGTTACTTTGGCTCCTAATTCGCTTTGTGAGGGCTTCAAGTGAATTTCAGATTCAGAACAAGCATGAAAATTTTTTATTTTTTAGTAAATATTTTCATTTTTTGAGCGCAACTTGCGCCAATTTTACTAATAATAGAAATAAACGTATTTTTAAGCTATTTTTCGCTTCTGAAAAAGTTTGGCTTTTTTTTGCCTTTTTTCGAACCCGATTTGGCTTTGAGTGGGCTCTCTCACCTGGCAACCCTGGCACAGATTAAAGCCACATCATTTTGAAAATGGCGTCTACCTCTACATGCAGGTTTGTACAATTGCTTATTTTAAATGTTATTCAAAAGTGGTAGCAATTTATTCTAATGTTATATTTTATTCATTTTTAGTGATTTTAGACATTTTATTTTAAGTATAAGTAAAAAAATGTTGTTGAGAAGCTAATTCTGTTTAGATAATTAGTAGTTTTTCGTTTGTCTACTGTAATGGACGCCAAGAACACAAGCCAATGTTATGCCATTTTTTTCTGTCTACTGTAGTGGACGTCATGAACGTCATCTGATGTTTTTGTGACATTATGGGATGGAAACTTTCACAAAATGAGTTCCAAATATCAGGGGAGGGTCTTATCCACATATTTGAGGCACTTTATTTATAATTAATTGGATTTAAGCATGCTATTTATCTTATTAGCAAATTAAAGTTATCTTATTTTTATTTATATTTTAGGAGAAATCCTAAACGGAAAATTTTGACACAAGAGGAAATTGAGAAGTATATGAATGTGGATTTTCCATTAAGCAGTGATGATGAAAATTTGGATAGTGATACTGATGAAGAGGAATATATACCGGCACCCCTTCATGATGACTCTGATGATGAGAAAGAGAACGAAGAAATAGAAGTTCTACCTATAAAGTCAACTGCAAGTATCAAAGCACCCAAGTACACGAATGACGTCATTCATGACGTCAAAATCAGGTCATATTTTTTCATATGACGTCAATTGGGAAAAAATCACGTCAACTATGACGTCTTTTTTGAGTCACAAAAAATGACGTCAATTTAACACGACATTTAGACGTCATTTTTACGTCACCTAGAATGACCAAATTTTGATGAATAGTGATAATTTGGTCATTTTTACGTCACTTGGAATGACGTGAATTGTATGACGTCATAAATGTCTTCATTATTACGTCACTCTCAGTGACGTAATTTTTAACACGTCATGAATTTGGTCATTTTTGCGTCATTTAAAATGACACGATATTTAATACGTCATAAATTTGGTCATTTTCACGTCATTTTAAATGACGTGATTTTCAAACACGCCTTAAATATGGTAATTTTTTTGTCACTTAAATGACGTGATTTGTAAGACGTCCTAATTTGGTCATTTTCACGTCACTTTAAATTATGTGGTTTTTAAACACGTGAAAAATTTGGTCATTTTTTCGTCACTGTAAATGACGTGATTTTTAAACACGTCATAAAGTAGATAATTTTTAGTCACCTTAAATGCGCATGCGTTTTAGTGCTATTGCTATTCAGTGAGGATTCACGCATTCTCGGCGTCATGTTTTAACTTGAACAAAGACAATTGAAGCCAAGGTTGGCAGAGTTGGACCCCAATGGGTTTTTTCAAAACAAACATTTGAAAAAACCCACTTTTTGGACCCATTTTTGGGTTCTTTCAAGAAAAATCATAATTTTGCCCAATTTTCAAAAGTAAACAAAACTATTAATGAAAATTGCAGTTGCCATTTAGTGACCCCCAGTCCACCCAGCTTTTAAAAAAAACTCAACTAGTTTTTAAACAACCCATGAAGATTTGAAAAAAACACACTTAAATTCTTAAAAAGCCCAGGAGCTTTGAAAAACTTAAATTTTAAATATTCCACAGAGCTTTGAAAAATACCCACCTTATATTTTAAACAGTCTACAGAGCTTGGAAATCCCAACTTATTTTTAAATTTTAAACAACCCATGGAGTTTTGAAAAAAACCTACTAATTTTTTAACAATTTTTGACGACACGTGTCAATATTCAAACGGATGTTTCTTCCTTTCTAATTGAGGTACATACTTGAAATTTTAAAATGTTGTAATAACAGTGAATTTGCCTAATCTATTAAATTTTTCGGGTCCTGGGACAATTAGGGGGTCGTATACAAATTAAAAACCGTTCAATATAGAAAAAAGGCAGTAAAATTTCACACGCCACTTTAATGCGATACCCTGTTCGAAGTGTCTCTTTGAGTTGCACAACATACTAAAATATCATCGAAATCGGTATGCAGGTTTTTGAAATGGAATTTTTTCAAGTATTAAAATACACCGGATGTGCAAGTATTTAGGCTAATTAAGGAACTTCCCATAGAGCTAGGACCATGAAATTTTAATATGTTGTTCATGGTGTGAATCATAACAATCTATTAAATTTTCAGGGTCCAATTTCAATTAGGGGGCCGTATACAAAATAAATACCGTAATAAACTTGAATAATTTATAAATCCATAACTAATTCATCAATTCCTTAATGCGATGCACAGTTTTGTTCGTCTAAAGGTCTACTACAACATCTTAAAATCTTAAATATATATCTCCATATTTGGGCAAAATTTAAAGTAAAATGAAAATTCTTTGAACCTAAATTACAAGCGCAATATGTATATATTCTCCTAAAAATTTCCAATTCCTGGAACCATTTTTTATAAGCTTTCTAAATATGTAAAGAATTAAAATCTAACTTAAAAAGTAAACAAACCAAGAACTCAAATCTGGGAAATATTTCATAGTCATTCGCGTCAAGGACCAGTACGCTCCATTCTGCTTTCAAAAATTCTCAATTACGTCATAATCACCATGGAAACCCGTAATTCTGGAAAAACTTTGCCATAACAGTCCTTTACTCATAAGTAAAATCAAAAAAAAATTTTAAATAATATTTATAGATTTATTAAGCAAAAAGTGGACTTGTGTTTTTTAACGACCCTATATATTTTTTAATAAGTCTAATAACTTACTAAATTATAAAGATTTATTCATGAAAATCGGATATGACATGTATCTCGATGTATATTTTAAGAATCAATCACCTTTTAAACCATTTAAAAAAAAAATAAACCGATTTATTCAAGAATTATCGGCATTTTTCGGTAAAACGCCGGACATAATAGAATCCGTTTAATTAGAATTCCGTTAGAATTTTAATTTTTTAACAGTCCACGGAGCTTTGAAAAAGCCCAAGTAATTTTTAAAAAACCCATTTGACAAAAAAAATCCTCCCTTAACCTTAAAAAAATCAAGTGAAATTTGAAAAAAACAACTTAAACACGTCTAAATTTGGTCATTTTTTGTCGAACAACCAAAGATTCCTGAACTGCGCATGCGTTCGATGCGTTCTAATGTAAATGATATTCGGCGGGAATTCACGCATTCTCTTCGCCATTTTAGCAATTGAGGTGAGTGTTTTTTATAACTATTTATGTATTTTATTATGTATTTTAATTTGTGTTTTACTTTAGGGTTGTAATATTAATTCATGTTTAATCTAGTAATACTTTGTTAACGTAATCTGGTAACTTTAACATTGAACCAGAACTGAAACTTGAACATCGCCGATCCTTTCTGTTTACTTCTGATCAGAACATATCAATATTTGTCATAAAATGTACTACATATATTTTTAAAAGCGTACTTAAATGTTGTGATTAGTGATTACTAAAGATGCCTTTTCACTCGGACTCAACCACCTAAAGATAGGACAATACTATTTCATTGTAAACAAACGGTTAGAAATTTCATTTATTACTTGATGAAATATTTGATTTCGGTGATGTAAATATGAAAGGTAATGGTGATTCTTATCAATAACAATCATTTTAATAGTTGAGTTATAGTTATTATATACTGCTGAAACATTTACTTCTAGAGGAGAGGGGCATGAGTGGGACAAATTTCACATTTATTACTGATATTGCAAAAAGTTTACACATCTCAATTCTATGACAAGTTTTTTTAAGAAAAACAAAAATTTAACTTTTGTTTACATTTTAAATATATGTATTCAATCAATTAGTCATACAATTGCAAATAAGTTTTTTATGAATGCTTATATCTATTCATCCCCATCACAAGGAAAAAGGAAATGTATACATATAATTCATGTACTGAATATATTGTTACCAGGACTCCCAATTTTATAGTAATTATAAACTGCTGAAACATTTAAATCTAGGGGAGAGGGGTATGCATGGGACAAATTTTACATTTATTACTGATATTGCAAAATGTATATGACAAGTTTTTAAGGAAAACAAAAATTTAACTTTTGTTTACATTTTAAATAGATATTCAATCAATTAGTCATATAGGTAACTGCAAATAAGTTTTTCTGAATGCATATCGTCGGCTTACAGTCGAAAGGCACTAAGTCACTGTTGGAAGATATTTTGAAAGCGGTGGAATGTCGCCAACGAACGAGCGAACTCTTGGCTCATCTGTAAAATCTCGTCAAACTGTTTTAAACCAGAAAGAATTCATACAGTAAAAAGCTTAAATGTTGGTCCGCGATTAATAATTTATTAAGTTGAAATTATTTTATCATATTTGAGTTATTTTAGGGATTATTAAAGATTTTATAATTTGATTTTTCAAAGGTTTTATAATAATATTTTATTTTTCATACACTATAACTAGAATGGCAACGGTAAAATGATAGCCAAATTTGGCATAACCTCGTACAGAGTAGTTGAGCATAAAGTGACTTAGTGCCTTTCGACTGTAAGCCGACGATATATATATTCATCCCCATCACAAGGAAAAAGGAAGAAATTTATGAAATAACATAATAAATGTGTAAGTGCCACGAGTTTGAATCAACACTAAAGAAATAAAATATAATATTTTGGGTTCAATTCCCTTAATTGTCCAGTTCAATATTGCATAGTGCTTTTTTTTTTGACAATTAAGCATTCAAATATCGGCAAATTCTTATGGTTGTCATTGAAATAACTATTCGTCTAAAACTACTTGCCATTATTTAACGGGACAATTAACAAATTGAGGCACTGGTAATTGCTATGAAAGTAATAATTCAACTCTACTCTAATCTCGCTAAATTTTTTGAAAAATTACAAGTTAATAATGACAAAAGTAACAGTCAGGATTCGAACTGGGGACCATGGGCTATAAATGTGTAATAACAAGATCCTATTACTCCCATTGCTTCAACTGTCGTAACATTAACCACTTCGACAAATTTTACCATTTTTAGTAGCATTCTCTAATTTTAGTTTTTTCCTCAAAGGTCATGTCGAGAGGACAATCTATTGATTGAGCGATTGAGAATGTGGAGCTCCAGGGAGTTAGTGAAAGGACCAGAAAGCACTATCAGATTGCCAAGTCTTTGAACTGCTGCTGCCAAAGGTAAGAATTATTTATTTTCATGATGCTCTAAGAAGCTTATGTGGTAGTAAATAGAATCGGCGGTTGACCTTGAGTTTTTTCTCCATGTATTTCTTCTGCATTACCATGGTAAAGCATGACGTGAAACCGCCGATTTTATTTACACAGACTATAGTATATTTTGAAAAATTTTCACACGTCTCAGCAAGACATTTTTACATTAGAGGCCATTCAAATATTACTCAAGCACCTGGGAGGGGGTTGGCTATTTGCGTATTTTTCCTGACAAGGGGGAGTATGAGTGATCCTTGCGTAAGATGTTACAAGTTAATTATGACAAAAGTAGCAGCCAGGATTTGAACTGGGGACCATTGGGCTATCAGTGCTGATGCCAGGGTTGATCAATAACATAATTTTAATGTTTTAAAATGTGTAATAACAAGATTCTATTACTGCGATTGCTTCAACTGTCGTAACATTAACCACTTCAACAAATTTTACCATATTTACAGGGGTGCCACTCTTCCGTACTGGGGACGGAATTCCGTCTTTCTAAAAGTTCCGTGAACGGAATTTCGTCTCGGATTTATTACAAAACTCAAAATCAGCTGACCGACTTGAAGCGATTTGTACAAAATTTCAGTATTTACATCACACATTTTGCACACAAATAAGGCTGTTTGACTGAGCTAATGCTTTAACTTAAAATTTAAGGACCTATTTAGTTGTTCATATATTTTATAAGTTTTCAATTTTAAAAAATTGCTAGACTGGGGAAAAATGATTAAAAAGATAGTTCAAAGTTCCGTCTTGCAATTTTCGAAGAGTGGCACCCATGCATATTTAGTAGCATTCTCTAATTTTAGTTTTTTCCTCAAAGGTCATGTCGAGAGGACAATCTATTGATTGAGCGATTGAGAATGTGGAGCTCCAGGGAGTTAGTGAAAGGACCAGAAAGCACTATCAGATTGCCAAGTCTTTGAACTACTGCTGCCAAAGGTAAGAATTATTTATTTTCATGATGCTCTAAGAAGCTTATGTGGTAGTAAATAGAATCGGCGGTTGACCTTGAGTTTTTTCTCCATGTATTTCTTCTGCATTGCCATGGTAAAGCATGACGTGAAACCGCCGATTTTATTTACACAGACTATAGTATATTTTGAAAAATTTTCACACGTCTCAGCAAGACATTTTTACATTAGAGGCCATTCAAATATTACTCAAGCACCTGGGAGGGGGTTGGCTATTTGCGTATTTTTCCTGACAAGGGGGAGTATGAGTGACCCTTGCGTAAGATGTTACAAGTTAATTATGACAAAAGTAGCAGCCAGGATTTGATAAGGGGACCATTGGGCTATCAGTGCTGATGCCAGGATTGATCAATAACATAATTTTAATGTTTTAAAATGTGTAATAACAAGATCCTATTACTGCCATTGCTTCAACTGTCATAACATTAACCACTTCGACAAATTTTACCATATTTAGTAGCATTCTCTAATTTTAGTTTTTTTTCCTCAAAGGTCATGTCAAGAGGACAATTTGTTGAGTGAGCGATTGAGAATGTGGAGCTCCAGGGAGTTAGTGAAAGGACCAGAAAGTACTATCAGATTTGAACTGCTGCTGCCAAAGGTAAGAATTATTTATTTTCATGATGCTCTAAGAAGCTTATGAGGTAGTCTAGTAGTATATTTTGAAAAATTTTCACACGTCTCAGCAAGACATTTTTACATTAGAGGCCGTTCAAATATTACGCAAGCACCTGGGAGGGGGTTGGCTATTTGCATATTTTTCCTGACAAGGGGGAGTATGAGTGATCCTTGCGTAAGATGTTACAAACATTGCATTTTCGAAAATCTCTTGTTTCTTGCATAAATAATAAAAATTTTAAACATTTTTCACAAGGAAAGTTTTAGTGATAAGTATGTTAAGTGTTCATGGAGAACAATGAATTTCAGGATCTAAGCATTACTGAAAACTTTGTACAAAAAAATAACAAAGGGGGGTGGACAGTTTTCTTACCTAATTATGCGAGGGGGGTTTGTGGTTTTTTTTTTTTGCTAGGAAGGGGGAAAAAGTGACCAAAAACTTGCTTAATGTAATATTTGAACAGCCCCTTACTTTAGGGGTGTAAGCTCAGAGTTTTATGATAAGTGTGCTATAGGTGTCGTACGCAGAGGGCAATTAAAATATATACATGTGTGTCTCTTTAATATGCTTATTATGCAAAATTAGATTTGAAGTATGAAATCAGTTTTCTAAACTTAGAGCTCCCCACATCAGGGAAGGACCAATACAAATTTTAAGAATTCTCTTAAGAAATTTTGCAATTTATCAGTACTAAAGAAATTAAATAATTTGTTACGATGAGGTTGAAATCCTTCTTTTTATTTTTCCTAAAAGGTAATTTAACCGCTAATGCACATTCATGTAATTTATTATTGGCAACAAAATAGTTGGTGACCAAACCCCACATTAATGAAGCTTAGGTCCTATATATAATGGCATGGGAAAGTTAACAAATGAGGTGGGTCGCAGTTGATTTTGTTTATAAAAAGTGGCTCGTGGTGTTCAAAAGTTTGAGAACCCCTGTATTAGGATGTTTTCCTCTCTGGGTTTGACTCATAAGTTGTGAAATAAAAAAGTAGTTTTTTTGGCTTTTTCTGTTAAAAGTTAGTTTTGTTCCTGATCTTTTTATATTGATTTCAGGTTTAATGCTTAAAGAACTACCAAGGAAGATGAGGATGATTTTACAGATTCGATGATGATGACTGATATGAAAAAAGACAGACTTTGGAAGGTCCCTCTTTTCTTGGGCCCTATAAGAGTAAGTGTTAAGTAAACAACTGTGTCCAGTTGTGATGATGAATTATTATTTATAGGAGGCTTCTAGAATGTAGGATAAATTGTAAGTGGGCAATATTTAAAAAAAAAAAATTATATGATCAATGTTTTGTAAAACAAGCAATAATATTGTTAAGAATATAAGAATCTTTGTTGCCGGAAAAAGAGTAAAACAAACTGTGTTAATTTTTCTTTAAAATGGACTGAAAGTTATCTATAACTGTAAATAAAATATTTTTTTTTATTAAAATCTTCTGATAATACATATTATTGAAGATGAAAAAATATTTTGTGAGTAGATTATTTTGTTTTGTAAATCTATTCCGTATGTTTTTTTATTATAGTATGCAAATATTATTTTTATAAACAAATTTTCAATAGCGAATAAATTGCAAGTATGTTTATTATTACTTCATTTGTGAAATCATTATTTTAAATGTTATATTCATGCTTTTTTTTAATTTATGTATTTATACTAACTAAATGAAAACTACGCTTATCTTGTAATTACTACTGTTGACTTCCAATCAACAGGTGTGGTTTGAGTTAAATGGACAGGACCAACCTTGTTAGGTGCTTGCCTGTAGTTGGTCGACTTAATTCTTATTCCTACGTCTGTATCCCTTTCCCTTATTGTATTTTCATCTCAATTTATTGATTAATATTTTAATTGAAGCCATAACATATTGCAGTTTTTCATTATTTGAGTTAAGTTTAAAATACCTTTTCCAAGTAGTAAAATCTGAATCAATATTGTTTGGAAATGTATATGGTTTAATTAAAACTTTAACAAAGCATGGTTTGGAAATGCATGCAGTCTCTATGAAATACTTATTTAAAAAAATATGATTAATTCTTTAACTTTCATGGGCTATTGAAACTGGTTTCATTCAATTCTATTAGCAATGGTTGCATTAAATTTCCCTGCACAGTCTAAAATTGTAATTTTTTTTTATTTTTAAGCTATATTTATTCAAAGTTATATATTTTTATGTAAGAGTTATTAAGCTTAAGTGAGTATTGTGTGATGTAAAACACAAAAATGCCATTGAGTCAGATAATATAATAAACAATATAATCTGAGAAAAAAAATTATAAATTTCTCTCCTATGTTAAATTTTATTGTGGAATATAATGTTGGCAAAATTCCTCAAGGAAGTCAAAGCACTCCAATTTATCTACTACAAAAATTACTGATATTTTTTTAAAAGGTACAATTTTTTATTTGTATTGACCCAGAAATCTCTAAAATTTGTTGTACGGGGCCACCCATAAATGATGTCACACTTAAAGGGGAGGGAGGGGGTTGATCAATCTGAGACAAGGGGGAGAGGGATTTCAAGAATTGTGACATCACACATTGAAAATCAAATGTAAAACTAAATAACATTTTTTTCTAAAAAAAAGTAGTTTATATCCTAAGATTCTTAACAACAAAATAAGAGTTCACTTTGAACTTATCAGGTAGGGTGCACTTAAATTTCAATGAGTCCCAAATTCTTACCAACCTCATTCTAAACTTATTATTGGTAGCAGATTGTGAGATGTGACAAAGGGGGGAGGGGTAAAAAATGTTGAAAAAAAGTATGGCCTCATTCATGGATGGCCTCTATGTGGCTGGTTTTTCTTATTCAAATTCTGTAATATTGTAACTGGGAACCTCTTTTGTGTCATTATGTATATTTTTAATTTGTCTTACATTTTGTATACATCCCTTCAACTGGCTCTTGGGATAACAGAAATACTATTTGTGTAGTTTGTGAAAATCTCTGTTCAATAAACTATTTTTGTGTTACTACTTGCATTTAATGTGTTGAAATAAATATTAAGTACGAAAATTTTTCCTATTATCTTCCAATCTTTTCACCCAAGAAAAATTACATTTTCCCCTTTTTTGGGATAATTAATATTTTTGAATAGATATTTAGATGTGTTATAGGTGGTATATTATTTATTTTTGTGGAAAAACTTAAAATTATTTTCATAATAGAATTACTTTATTTATGATATTAATATAGTATGTCTTAATTGAAAACACAATCACATTTAAATAAAGAATTATAGTATTTTATATTTTTTAGAAAATATTATTTCTTGATTGAATAATCGTTTGTCGTGAATTATTAGTGATAGAATGACATGTTTCTTTCGTCCTAGCAACTAGTTAGTCATAAAATAGTTAAAATATGCTAACTTTGATTCAAATAAAATTCATTTTATAGATATATTTTGGCAATTCTATAAAATAGATTTTATTTGAATTGAAGTTAGCATATTTTAACTATTTATGACTAACCAGTGGCTAGGACAAAACAAACATGTCATACTATCACTAATAATTCACGACATACAATTACTTGAAAATCACGTCCTTTAACCACGTATAAAGAACGTCATTAAATCACGTGATAATCACGTAAATTTGATCACGTCCAAGTTGACGTCACATATGTCGTCAAATTCACGTCATTTATGACGTCGAAAATGACGACGAAAGGTTGGACATTCGACGCAAAACATGACGTGTCACGTCAAAATTAACGTCACATATGTCGTCAAATTCACGTCATTTATGACGTCGAAAGGTTGGACATCCGACGCGAAAAATGACGTCAATTTTTAGGCATAAAATCACGTCAAAAATCATGACCCATATGTCGTCAAATTCACGTCATTTATGACGTCGAAAGGTTGGACATTAGACGCAAAACATGACGTCAATTTTAAGGCATATTTTGACGAAAAAATGACGTCATAAATCACGTCATTCGTCTACTTGGGCAGTATCGAGAAAAACTGCTGATTCTGTCGTAGATTTACCGAAAGAAGGGTCAAGTGTGCGAAGTGTGAAAGAAGGGTGCAAACCCAAGAAGAGTTTGCCCATCAAGGCAAGCCCTGTCCTAATGGATGTCTGTTTTGATGGAGTAGAACATTTCCCTCGACAAACGGCAAATACAGCCCAAAGATGTAAAATGGAGTGATGCTCCAGAAAATCCACATATTCATGCACCAAATGTAAAGTTTATCTATGTAATGATGCAAAATCTGACTGTTTTTACAAATTCCATCATTAAAATTCTAAAAAAAATAAAATTCTTGTAAATGTTTATTCATAATGTGTATACGCATACTGTCCACTGTAGTGGACAAACTGTAACTCTCAATTAAAACCAAATCTGAATGAAATTAATTTTTTTAATTATTTTTAAGACTATTTTAAATAGAGAAAACGCATGTATATTCTTTTTACTTCTCCAGATTATTTGTATGCAACAAAGGGTTAACATTGTTTAAAATGTAAAGTTTAAAATTTTAATGCACTCTGCTGGTTACAAGTGATGGGGCAGCTACTTTTTTTTATGATTACTGATAAGTTTTTGAATGCGTTATCTTTTTCCAGCCAAATCCAGTGTGCCCGGCTTGCGGGTTTTTTTTTTCATTCTATATTTTTCAATGAGACCATATTTTTTCATGAATACATTTATGTTAACCATGTCCATTAATTTGAAAAAAAAACATCAAGAGGTAAAGCTAATTGCTCCAAACTAATATTTTTCCAAAATAATTTAAAATATCTATATTATTTTACGATTTATCTATTTTTTTAGTCAATATCAATTATAATGTTTGGAAATTACAATGATTTAATCTTGCACTTCTTTTAGGAAACACACTAACTATTTTTGAGCAATTAAAAAAGACTGTCACACCCGTCACGCTGAAAATCACACAAAAAGAAATTTTATGAAACTTTCAATGCTACATTGTTTTCAATACTGCCAAAATCAGAAGTTTTGAAAATTTCGGGTATTTTTGAGAATAAATCTTGTAGAATAACTTAAGCATCTTTTTGTGACGGGTGTGACAGAAAGACAATAAAAAGTTATTGGCATAAAAAATCAAGTTAATTTTTTTTTAAATTGAACCTTTTAAAAGGTAGACTGAGCTCACAAATAGTAATATATGCCACTGCTTTTGCCGATGTTTTTGTCATGTTGAAAATACCCCATTTTGCATATTCAAATTTGTCCAACTTTGAACCTAAAAAATTTATATGGAAAATTTTTCACAGCTTAGCTCTCTGTAATTTCATAAAGACCATACATTAAGCTTTAATTTGATATATAATGCATAATATTTAAACCATTTTGAAATTTCAACCCTCATGTCCACTTTTCCATGGAATGGCCCTGAACGGTAAATATACACAAGTACCAAGAGTTTTTGATGGTGAACTTACAAGAACCAACCTAACAACACTAAATAGATATAGATGTTTTGGTACAGCTTTAGAAAGAGTCCTCCAGTCGCCATGTGTAACATGTAGCAACATGCTTTAAGTGTTATCATTTGAGTTGTGGGTAAACATGGTGGCTAGAGGACTTTTCTAAAGCTGTTTTGAAATTTTTACTCATGGGATTATATCCAAAAGACCATATAATAATAAAATGACAAACAATAAATGCGATAAGTCAAAATGTACACATGGTGATGCATTTATTGGATTAAGGCAGTATTTTAGTAAGTACAATAAAATTAAATCCAACTTACAGCTTTAAGAGAGGAAGAGAATATATTTAAAGTCAAAAGCAATTAACAGTCCAAGAAATTGGCAGCCATAAGAATTTCAAGGGCAATTTCAGGTGCAATGGGAAATTCTGGAATCTCAGTGGAGCTGTTAGTGTACCGAACTTTGTAGGCTAAATACTCACACACCTTTCGAAGAACATGAGATGGAATCTCTCTGAAGGTGACTTCATTCGTCTCATTCTCAGTATATTGTCCAGGACCGTTTAACATGTCTCGAATAGTTCCAGAAGTTAAGGCGTGTTCCCTCTTTATTATGAATTCATGGCCATCTGAAGAAATAAGCTTTACATACATTGCATCAGGACCTACGCAGCCACCATACACGGTATCTTCCTTGATCTCAGCCATATCTACAATCAAATATAGTGAATTCGACTTTCAACAAAATCCTTTTCTGCAGTATCACAAACTCACGGCAATTCCAGTAATAAATAACGAGGGAGAGCAACAAGGTCTATGAACAAACTAATCACACAATGTCCACATGTAACTTACTGTTGCCAAAATGATATATGAAAGTTTGCAATTCATTTCTTCAGTTCAAGTCGTGGCTGAACTGTAGAAGAACGCACAGAGAGTCCACGGCCATTCGCGGTGCAAGCGCTCGCTAGGTGGCCTAGGTGGCGTGGCGTTTTTTTTTTCTTTTACAAATACAGCGAAACCCCGATTTAACGTTTTTCAATGGACAAAAGAAAAATAAATTTAAATGCGGGAAAACGTTAAATTGGGGTAGGACATCCTTTAGAAAATCCTTTGGGACCAATGAAATCTGACGTTCATGAGGGAAACATTAATTCTGGGTTTCACTGTATAACGTAAAACAACCATGATCCCATAGACGATAATATTAATTTCAATTAAGAGAAACCATGGTTAATTAGAGTAAATCGTAACCCCCTGTTTGCAATTCTACGCTTCGCCACTGAGACAAACGTAATCGGATGTTAAAAATCTTGAATTATAAGATAATTATTTTTTTAAATTTTTAAAAAATGCCTAAAAATTAAAAAATAATATTATTATTAACGACAGACACTTGAAATACATGTTTATAGGCTAAAATTTAATGCTGAATTATTATGAAATTATTCTAAATTACTGTAAAATTTAAATATTTAATTGGTTATTTCATATTTTTATAATTTCGGATAAAATATCTATAATCAGTGTTAAAAAATAGACTAATGCCTTGTACTAGAAACCTCTATCAGTATCATTAATATTTAAAAAAAAAAAACATTTTTTAGCCATTTTTTAAAAGTTAAAAAAGAAAATATGACTGAACCATATTAAAGTGTAACAACCTCAAAATTACGATTCTTCATGGTGAAACGAAAAAAAATGAGACCATTCCCGTACTAAAATCACAAAGAGCTCCATATATTATATAGATATGTATCGTGTAAGTTTGCAGGAATTACATTAACTAACCTTATAATACTAGAACAGAGAGTCCACGGCCATGTGCCGAAAAAGCATGAAATATTTTTCAGGTTGGGGGAATTTTGGCGCTGGGATCGCGTCACGTCACGAGAGGCGGAGAAAAAACTTGATCCTCCAATAGCCCTCCGAAAGGACAGATTGAATAAACACTACGGTGGTCCTTATTTTTGAAGTTTTGAAATTTATTGGTCTCATCTCCTAAATTTGTTCCATTATATCTAAAAATAATTCTGGTAAAATTTTATCACTTTCAAATGATATTTACTGGTAGCTCAAGGAAGTTAAAGTTAGAAAATGTGGTTGTTATTGTACCCTTTGTTGCATCATGTCCACTCTAGTGGACAAAAGTTTAAAATTTTTTGCTATTCCGTAAATGCCTTTATAGATTTTATTTCAGTTTTTTTACCTTCTACATCATTTGAGCTTTCAATTGTAAATCATAGATGGCAGCACGACTGCACAATCAGGGTTGCCAGTTTGGCTTTTTCAAACTCGTTTGACTTCGAAATTTTCGTTTGGCTTTTTGGCTTTTTTTGTTAAATCCTGAAAATTTGACTTTTTTTAGCAGTTTTCCCCATTTTGCCACTATTTTTCTGCAGTTCATAGGCATTAGTAGTTCAAAATAACGTTTTTATTAATTTTCTGAGACAAACGTTTTGTTACTTTGGCTCCTAATTCGCTTTGTGAGGGCTTCAAGTGAATTTCAGATTCAGAACAAGCATGAAAATTTTTTATTTTTTAGTAAATATTTTCATTTTTTGAGCGCAACTTGCGCCAATTTTACTAATAATAGAAATAAACGTATTTTTAAGCTATTTTTCGCTTCTGAAAAAGTTTGGCTTTTTTTTGCCTTTTTTCGAACCCGATTTGGCTTTGAGTGGGCTCTCTCACCTGGCAACCCTGGCACAGATTAAAGCCACATCATTTTGAAAATGGCGTCTACCTCTACATGCAGGTTTGTACAATTGCTTATTTTAAATGTTATTCAAAAGTGGTAGCAATTTATTCTAATGTTATATTTTATTCATTTTTAGTGATTTTAGACATTTTATTTTAAGTATAAGTAAAAAAATGTTGTTGAGAAGCTAATTCTGTTTAGATAATTAGTAGTTTTTCGTTTGTCTACTGTAATGGACGCCAAGAACACAAGCCAATGTTATGCCATTTTTTTCTGTCTACTGTAGTGGACGTCATGAACGTCATCTGATGTTTTTGTGACATTATGGGATGGAAACTTTCACAAAATGAGTTCCAAATATCAGGGGAGGGTCTTATCCACATATTTGAGGCACTTTATTTATAATTAATTGGATTTAAGCATGCTATTTATCATATTAGCAAATTAAAGTTATCTTATTTTTATTTATATTTTAGGAGAAATCCTAAACGGAAAATTTTGACACAAGAGGAAATTGAGAAGTATATGAATGTGGATTTTCCATTAAGCAGTGATGATGAAAATTTGGATAGTGATACTGATGAAGAGGAATATATACCGGCACCCCTTCATGATGACTCTGATGATGAGAAAGAGAACGAAGAAATAGAAGTTCTACCTATAAAGTCAACTGCAAGTATCAAAGCAGTATCGAGAAAAACTGCTGATTCTGTCGTAGATTTACCGAAAGAAGGGTCAAGTGTGCGAAGTGTGAAAGAAGGGTGCAAACCCAAGAAGAGTTTGCCCATCAAGGCAAGCCCTGTCCTAATGGATGTCTGTTTTGATGGAGTAGAACATTTCCCTCGACAAACGGCAAATACAGCCCAAAGATGTAAAATGGAGTGATGCTCCAGAAAATCCACATATTCATGCACCAATTGTAAAGTTTATCTATGTAATGATGCAAAATCTGACTGTTTTTACAAATTCCATCATTAAAATTCTAAAAAAAATAAAATTCTTGTAAATGTTTATTCATAATGTGTATACGCATACTGTCCACTGTAGTGGACAAACTGTAACTCTCAATTAAAACCAAATCTGAATGAAATTAATTTTTTTAATTATTTTTAAGACTATTTTAAATAGAGAAAACGCATGTATATTCTTTTTACTTCTCCAGATTATTTGTATGCAACAAAGGGTTAACATTAATTAAAATGTAAAGTTTAAAATTTTAATGCACTCTGCTGGTTACAAATGATGGGGCAGCTACTTTTTTTTATGATTACTGATAAGTTTTTGAATGCGTTATCTTTTTCCAGCCAAATCCAGTGTGCCCGGCTTGCAGGTTTTTTTTTTCATTCTATATTTTTCAATGAGACCATGGGCCCTAGTCTCGGGGCTTGCGAAAGATTGAACGCACGCAGCGTGACGTCAAAATGACGTCACGATCCCGCCTCTTCTTCAAATGCCTAGTCTCAGGGCTTTTTCTCCTTCCGAAAGATCGAAGGCAAATAGGAAGAACCGCAAGCAAACTTACGCCTCGATTTCCTGGCGTAACTCCCTGTTTCGCAAGTTAAAAAATGGCTGCTGTCGTACGGATCACAATTAAAAGTAAGTAAATTTTAATAATATTTGTTAAAATTCACATGATCTTTGTCCTTTTTACTTCTATTTTGATTAGTTTTGATTTATAGATGCTTAATACTTGTCTTAGATTCTATATTACGATTGTAAACTTTCGATGTTCGAACTTTTGTAAACAAGTACAAAATTGATTACGAGTTAGCTATAAGTTTTAAATGCGCGTGGTTTGAAAATATAACAACTTTTAATATTTTTTGCCTTTATTTCTTGTTAGATTTTGTCATTTTGATAAGATACGTTTGCTTGTTTCTGAGTTATTCATTACTTACAGTCATAAACTTTCTATGGCGAACAAGTTTCATATTACTGTTTATGTTAAGTTTTTTGTCTGTAGTGGAGTTAAGGAACTTCTTTTTAGACTCAATTGGTTAATTTTATTTCCTTGTGTAGTGTTTGAGTGATACCAAAACAATCTACTGCTTAGTGCTTGTCTTCGAATTCTCACACACAAATGTAAACACGTTCAGTTGAGTTAAAGTTTTACATGTTTTTGTGCTATTCTAATGTTAAGTAAACTTTCACTGCAGATATATGGAATCTACATCATTCTGAAAGTTAATATTCTGGTGGTAAAAGAAAATTCATGAGATGTTCCCCTTGTTTACAACAATGCTGTAGTTGATATGAAAGTAAGTGGTTATGTTTATTTTCATTCCTCATAGGTATTATACAACCTCAATTCCTATTTCATGCTTGTCATAAATTTTGACTTTCGGGGGGATATATTTCAAACACCCTTGGTTTCTATGGTGAACACAAAGTTTTGTATTACTTTATATTTGTTGATTAAACATTTTTGTGTCTAGTAAGATTTGATAAACTTCTTTTCTGACTTAATTTGTTGGTTTTATTTAATTCCTTGTAGTGTTTTGAGTGTAATGTTCATCTTCAAATTCTAGAATACAAATATAAACACATAGTTGAGTTAAAACTAAGAATTGTTATACATGTTTTGTTGCTATTATGATATTACACATTGATAGTCACATTGTTCGGTAAAACTGTAGGATGATGATTCTTTAACGTAACTGTAAGAAGAATATATATTCATCAAAACTTCAGGGACCTTGTTAATCAAAAGTTTAAGTTATATAAAAAAATTCTGCAAGACTCCAAAGTTGTGCAACTACATTATCCAAGTCTGCACATGTCTCGCCAATCAGACTTCATTCTCACTTACTAATATAAACACCTAGTTGAGTTAAAATTTTACATATTTTTGTGCTATTCTAATGTTGAGTAAACTTTTTTTGCAGATAGTATGGAGCTGCATCATGCTAGAAGGGAATAATTATCAAGCTATGCAGCGTGGTGTGAAAGTAACCCATTCAATTGATTCCTGCCCTATTAGTCGAAAGATGTCTTGTCTGCACTTGGCTTTATAAAAGTGAGTAAATTTATGGTATTTTTTTACTCCTATACACACATTGTATTATAAAACTTAAATCACTATTTTTCAATTAGCCTGGCACATACCTGGGCTTGGATAAAACTTTGAAAATTTTGACTTAAAATAAAACAGTCACATTGTTCACCAAAACTGTATGTTGATGATGATTCTTTAACTTCACGGTAAAAAGAATTTATATTTATCAAAACCTCAGGGACCATGTTAATCAAAAGTTCAAGTTATTTTAAAAAACTTCGGCACATCTGGAATAAGAGTCCTCTATTTGGCGACTCGCTTTGTGGTCGCCAAGTTGGCAGTATATCACGATTAGATATAATGTAGAGTTGGCGACTGCAACTCGAGTCGCGAAATGGAGGACTCTTATTCCAGCTGTGCCAAAACTTCTGCAAGACTCCCAAGTTGTGCGTCTATATTATCCAAGTCTGTGTATGTCTCGCCAATCTTACTTCATCAACAACATTTTACAAATTACAAAATTATTAATATTGTTAAAAGCAACACTGTTGAGATGTTTCAATTTTTTTATTTTGTTGTTTTATTTTTTCGGTGATTTATTGAAATACTTGGCTCTTGCGCCTGGCTAAATTTAATACATGTATTGTTAAGTCAATTACTTGGTCGATGTACATGGCTTGCTACATTTATTAATCATATACATTTAAAAATGCCCCACATCCCTCCCCTGGAAATTCCTAAATCCTCCTTGATAATTTCTTTTTTCTAGCCATTGAATCTTGAATTTCCCAAACTTAAAATAACCGAAAGTAGTGTTTTCTCAGTATTTTTTGCTTTTATCGCACGTTTTGAAACTTTTTTGATTATTGCAAGATGAAATTTTAGTTATTGAGTTATCTATTATCAACTTAATGAGTCTTTATATGTGACGACTAGGGTACATCCATAAATTACATGAGGTTTTTTTGGTGTGAGGCTGTTTTCTCGAAAACTGTGATGTGCATTCCACTTCCTTGTTAATCTCAGACTGGTTTTAATAATTTTGTTGATACATTTTTTTAGGGTTAATTAAGATTTATAATTTTTTTATAGGTCCCATTGCTTAAAGGATGATTCATCTCATTAGATGCCATTTTATGATCATGCTGTGTAATATTTGTGGAGTTAGTTTCATCTTGCAAATTGTTTTAAACTCAATTTTATCATTTTCATCTTAAGTAAATTTAAAAATGTGGTAATTAAAGTTTAATAAGAGAGTGTATACTATACAATTAAAATTCTGTGTTTACTAAGATGTTAGTAAGTTCTTAAATTTGATGCAATTGAAATATATTTTGATGTCTTTGCATTCCACTTTCTTGTTAGTCTCAGACTGGTTTCAATAATTATTTTGTTGATATATTTTTTTAGGGTTAATTAAGATTTATAATTTTTTTTATAGGTTCTATTGCTTAAAGGATGATTAATTATTGGATAAATAAAGAATTCATCTTGCAAATGGTGTTATTTTATCATTTTCATTTTAAGTAAATTTAATAATGTGGTAATTAAAGGTTAATAAGAGTGTATACTATACAATTAAAATTCTGTGTTTAAAGGTGTTAAAATTGAAATATATTTTGATGTCTTTCTTATCTCATTTTAACTGTTTAAATTTCATATAATCTCAAATTAGTTTACTTAAGCTCTCTTAAAATATTAATTGAGCTACAATTTATAAGAATATGAAAGTTAACATTTCAATGTAATTGATTGTATGTAATAAAAAATTCTTGATTGAACTTCTGTTTTAGAAATTGTTTCCTTCTACTATTAACATAAACATGCATATTGCATATAGTATTTAAACAGGAAAATAATATAATAATAATTCACTTGCTGTAATCAGTATTATTTTTCCAAACTTTGAAAGCTGCATTTCTTTTTTCTGACAGTATAGAAATTTATTTTGGGAGGGGCCCAAAATACCCCCCAAAAAATTTAGGTTTTAAAAGCCAAAAACTAGAATTTTGCTCTGGGGGAGAGGACCCAAAAATATTCCTAAGCCCTCTCCCATACATATTTAATAGATTCAAGGTAGTTTTCTAATATTTTCAGGTATGATATGCATCTTGATAAAGAGAATGTTGAAAAAATTTTTAATAACAGAGTTCCAAGCACAAAAGGGGGGTCCTTCCCCAGACAATGTTTTGAAATTTTACCCTAAAAATGGTTTAAACTCATTTTAGTACACCTAGTCGATATTTTGGGGTGGGGGGCTGGGCCCCCTCCAAATTTTTTGTAAATGTTTTGTAATATGACCCTAATAAGCAGGGTTTAAACTCATTTTAGTACAGCTAGCTGCCCCCCCCCCAAATTTTTGCAAATGTTTTGAAATTTGACCCTAAAAACAGGGTTTAAACTCATTTCAGTACACGTAGTTGAAATTTCGGGGGGGGGGGCCTCGGCCCCCTCGCCCCCCCTTATATACGCCCCTGTTTTCTGAATAGGTTTAATATTTGTATAATTTTATGCTGGCAGAAAATTGAATTCAAAAATCATATTATTTTTCAAACTTTATATCTTAATTTACTAATAGTTTATTAATCTTTTAATCTTTCAGTTATTTATTAATTAGATATTTAAAAAAAAATAATAAACGAACAAGAAAATCAAACAGCAAAGTTTAGCGTAGAAGAGCCCTGAGACGCAAAAACGCGATAAGCGAAAACCTATTTCAAACCGATTACGATGAAAAATATCGAGAAAAAGGAAATTTTTCATTGGTTATCTTTGTATCGAAAGTAGGAGGAGCTTAATAGCTTCCGCAAGCATGTTCGCTACGAACGCCAATTCGGATCGTAAGCTACCTTGTGCCCGAGACTAGCCTTTTTTTGAAGATGCGAAATGAAGATTACGAATATAGGTTACGAAACGGAGTAACCGCAAGCTGACGTCACGCTGCTTGCGTTCAATCTTTCGCAAGCCCCGAGACTAGGCCTCCATATTTTTTCATGAATACATTTATGTTAACCATGTCCATTAATTTGAAAAAAAAACATCAAGAGGTAAAGCTAATTGCTCCAAACTAATATTTTTCCAAAATAATTTAAAATATCTATATTATTTTACGATTTATCTACTTTTTTAGTCAATATCAATTATAATGTTTGGAAATTACAATGATTTAATCTTGCACTTCTTCTAGGAAACACACTAACTATTTTTGAGCAATTAAAAAAGACTGTCACACCCGTCACGCTGAAAATCACACAAAAAGAAATTTTATGAAACTTTCAATGCTACATTGTTTTCAATACTGCCAAAATCAGAAGTTTTGAAAATTTCGGGTATTTTTGAGAATAAATCTTGTAGAATAACTTAAGCATCTTTTTGTGACGGGTGTGACAGAAAGACAATAAAAAGTTATTGGCATAAAAAATCAAGTTAATTTTTTTTAAATTGAACCTTTTAAAAGGTAGACTGAGCTCACAAATAGTAATATATGCCACTGCTTTTGCCGATGTTTTTGTCATGTTGAAAATACCCCATTTTGCATATTCAAATTTGTCCAACTTTGAACCTAAAAAATTTATATGGAAAATTTTTCACAGCTTAGCTCTCTGTAATTTCATAAAGACCATACATTAAGCTTTAATTTGATATATAATACATAATATTTAAACCATTTTGAAAATTCAACCCTCATGTCCACTTTTCCATGGAATGGCCCTGAACGGTAAATATACACAAGTACCAAGAGTTTTTGATGGTGAACTTACAAGAACCAACCTAACAACACTAAATAGATATAGATGTTTTGGTACAGCTTTAGAAAGAGTCCTCCAGTCGCCATGTGTAACATGTAGCAACATGCTTTAAGTGTTATCATTTGAGTTGTGGGTAAACATGGTGGCTAGAGGACTTTTCTAAAGCTGTTTTGAAATTTTTACTCATGGGATTATATCCAAAAGACCATATAATAATAAAATGACAAACAATAAATGCGATAAGTCAAAATGTACACATGGTGATGCATTTATTGGATTAAGGCAGTATTTTAGTAAGTACAATAAAATTAAATCCAACTTACAGCTTTAAGAGAGGAAGAGAATATATTTAAAGTCAAAAGCAATTAACAGTCCAAGAAATTGGCAGCCATAAGAATTTCAAGGGCAATTTCAGGTGCAATGGGAAATTCTGGAATCTCAGTGGAGCTGTTAGTGTACCGAACTTTGTAGGCTAAATACTCACACACCTTTCGAAGAACATGAGATGGAATCTCTCTGAAGGTGACTTCATTCGTCTCATTCTCAGTATATTGTCCAGGACCGTTTAACATGTCTCGAATAGTTCCAGAAGTTAAGGCGTGTTCCCTCTTTATTATGAATTCATGGCCATCTGAAGAAATAAGCTTTACATACATTGCATCAGGACCTACGCAGCCACCATACACGGTATCTTCCTTGATCTCAGCCATATCTACAATCAAATATAGTGAATTCGACTTTCAACAAAATCCTTTTCTGCAGTATCACAAACTCACGGCAATTCCAGTAATAAATAACGAGGGAGAGCAACAAGGTCTATGAACAAACTAATCACACAATGTCCACATGTAACTTACTGTTGCCAAAATGATATATGAAAGTTTGCAATTCATTTCTTCAGTTCAAGTCGTGGCTGAACTGTAGAAGAACGCACAGAGAGTCCACGGCCATTCGCGGTGCAAGCGCTCGCTAGGTGGCCTAGGTGGCGTGGCGTTTTTTTTTTCTTTTACAAATACAGTGAAACCCCGATTTAACGTTTTTCAATGGACAAAAGAAAAATAAATTTAAATGCGGGAAAACGTTAAATTGGGGTAGGACATCCTTTAGAAAATCCTTTGGGACCAATGAAATCTGACGTTCATGAGGGAAACATTAATTCTGGGTTTCACTGTATAACGTAAAACAACCATGATCCCATAGACGATAATATTAATTTCAATTAAGAGAAACCATGGTTAATTAGAGTAAATCGTAACCCCCTGTTTGCAATTCTACGCTTCGCCACTGAGACAAACGTAATCGGATGTTAAAAATCTTGAATTATAAGATAATTATTTTTTTAAATTTTTAAAAAATGCCTAAAAATTAAAAAATAATATTATTATTAACGACAGACACTTGAAATACATGTTTATAGGCTAAAATTTAATGCTGAATTATTATGAAATTATTCTAAATTACTGTAAAATTTAAATATTTAATTGGTTATTTCATATTTTTATAATTTCGGATAAAATATCTATAATTAGTGTTAAAAAATAGACTAATGCCTTGTACTAGAAACCTCTATCAGTATCATTAATATTTAAAAAAAAAAACATTTTTTAGCCATTTTTTAAAAGTTAAAAAAGAAAATATGACTGAACCATATTAAAGTGTAACAACCTCAAAATTACGATTCTTCATGGTGAAACGAAAAAAAATGAGACCATTCCCGTACTAAAATCACAAAGAGCTCCATATATTATATAGATATGTATCGTGTAAGTTTGCAGGAATTACATTAACTAACCTTATAATACTAGAACAGAGAGTCCACGGCCATGTGCCGAAAAAGCATGAAATATTTTTCAGGTTGGGGGAATTTTGGCGCTGGGATCGCGTCACGTCACGAGAGGCGGAGAAAAAACTTGATCCTCCAATAGCCCTCCGAAAGGACAGATTGAATAAACACTACGGTGGTCCTTATTTTTGAAGTTTTGAAATTTATTGGTCTCATCTCCTAAATTTGTTCCATTATATCTAAAAATAATTCTGGTAAAATTTTATCACTTTCAAATGATATTTACTGGTAGCTCAAGGAAGTTAAAGTTAGAAAATGTGGTTGTTATTGTACCCTTTGTTGCATCATGTCCACTCTAGTGGACAAAAGTTTAAAATTTTTTGCTATTCCGTAAATGCCTTTATAGATTTTATTTCAGTTTTTTTACCTTCTACATCATTTGAGCTTTCAATTGTAAATCATAGATGGCAGCACGACTGCACAATCAGGGTTGCCAGTTTGGCTTCGAAATTTTCGTTTGGCTTTCTGGCTTTTTTTGTTAAATCCTGAAAATTTGACTTTTTTTAGCAGTTTTCCCCATTTTGCCACTATTTTTCTGCAGTTTATAGGCATTAGTAGTTCAAAATAACGTTTTTATTAATTTTCTGAGACAAACGTTTTGTTACTTTGGCTCCTAATTCGCTTTGTGAGGGCTTCAAGTGAATTTCAGATTCAGAACAAGCATGAAAATTTTTTTATTTTTTAGTAAATATTTTCATTTTTTGAGCGCAACTTGCGCCAATTTTACTAATAATAGAAATAAACGTATTTTTAAGCTATTTTTCGCTTCTGAAAAAGTTTTTTTTTTGCCTTTTTTCGAACCCGATTTGGCTTTGAGTGGGCTCTCTCACCTGGCAACCCTGGCACAGATTAAAGCCACATCATTTTGAAAATGGCGTCTACCTCTACATGCAGGTTTGTACAATTGCTTATTTTAAATGTTATTCAAAAGTGGTAGCAATTTATTCTAATGTTATATTTTATTCATTTTTAGTGATTTTAGACATTTTATTTTAAGTATAAGTAAAAAAATGTTGTTGAGAAGCTAATTCTGTTTAGATAATTAGTAGTTTTTCGTTTGTCTACTGTAATGGACGCCAAGAACACAAGCCAATGTTATGCCATTTTTTTCTGTCTACTGTAGTGGACGTCATGAACGTCATCTGATGTTTTTGTGACATTATGGGATGGAAACTTTCACAAAATGAGTTCCAAATATCAGGGGAGGGTCTTATCCACATATTTGAGGCACTTTATTTATAATTAATTGGATTTAAGCATGCTATTTATCATATTAGCAAATTAAAGTTATCTTATTTTTATTTATATTTTAGGAGAAATCCTAAACGGAAAATTTTGACACAAGAGGAAATTGAGAAGTATATGAATGTGGATTTTCCATTAAGCAGTGATGATGAAAATTTGGATAGTGATACTGATGAAGAGGAATATATACCGGCACCCCTTCATGATGACTCTGATGATGAGAAAGAGAACGAAGAAATAGAAGTTCTACCTATAAAGTCAACTGCAAGTATCAAAGCAGTATCGAGAAAAACTGCTGATTCTGTCGTAGATTTACCGAAAGAAGGGTCAAGTGTGCGAAGTGTGAAAGAAGGGTGCAAACCCAAGAAGAGTTTGCCCATCAAGGCAAGCCCTGTCCTAATGGATGTCTGTTTTGATGGAGTAGAACATTTCCCTCGACAAACGGCAAATACAGCCCAAAGATGTAAAATGGAGTGATGCTCCAGAAAATCCACATATTCATGCACCAATTGTAAAGTTTATCTATGTAATGATGCAAAATCTGACTGTTTTTACAAATTCCATCATTAAAATTCTAAAAAAAATAAAATTCTTGTAAATGTTTATTCATAATGTGTATACGCATACTGTCCACTGTAGTGGACAAACTGTAACTCTCAATTAAAACCAAATCTGAATGAAATTAATTTTTTTAATTATTTTTAATACAAATACAAATACAAATATAGTCGATCAACTACAGGCTAAAAGTCCAGCAAGGTTGATCCAGTCTATTCAATTCAACCCCCCCCCCCGATTTCCAGTATTCGTCTACTTTTCTTTTAAACTCGTCCACCCCACTTGAGTTAACTATCGATTCAGGTAATGCATTCCACTTATCCACTACTCTATTAAAAAAATAATGCTTTCTACAATCCCGTTTAAAACTTGCCTTATTCAATTTTAAACTGTGACCCCTCGTTCTATTACCCGTACAGAAATCTAGTCCCTCTGTGTCCCCTTGTTTCAACATTTTAAAAAGTTGAATCAAATCCCCTCTAGCCCTTCTTTTCTCTAAAGTGAACATATTTAACTTCTTAAGTCTTTCCTCGTAACTAAAACTAGATATACCCTTGACCAATTTAGTAGCCCTATGCTGAACCCTTTCAACTAAATCTATATCTTTTTTTAAGTATGGAGACCAGAACTGAACAGCATATTCGAGATGAGGCCTTACCAAGCCTCTATATAATGGCAAAATAATGTTTCCGGACCTTGAAGAAACAGTTTTTTTAATGTATCCCAACATCCTATTAGCTTTTTTACTTGCAGCTGAACACTGATGTTTCATTTTAAAGTCTTCATTTACTATCACCCCTAGATCTCTGATACTATCACCCTCTTTTATTTTATCCCCTTGCAGATAAAATTCAGCCCTACTATTGCTACAACCCATGTGCAATACCTGACATTTACCTATGTTAAAGGACATACCCCATTTTTCTGCCCATACCGATATAATATCTAGATCAGTTTGTAAATTTTGAACCTGCTCCTGAGTATCTACCCTTCCCCAAATTTTTAAGTCGTCAGCAAAGATGCTAATTTTGTTCTTGATATCCTGACTAATATCGTTGATGAAAATTATAAAGAGAATCGGTCCCAATACTGACCCCTGAGGTACACCACTCTTGACCTCTGCCCACTGAGAATAATTACCCTTGACTTGCATCCTCTGCTTCCTACCTATCAACCAGTTCCTAATCCACAATAATGTTTTACCCCTGATACCCATTTTTTCCAATTTAAAGAGCAGTGCCTCATGTGGAACTTTATCGAAGGCCTTTTGAAAATCAATGTAAAATATATCTACACTATTTTTCTTATCCAACTCCTTTGTTACTTCGTCATAGAACTTTAACAGGTTTGTTTGACACGACTTTCCCTTTCTGAATCCAAACTGGTAGTCTGAAAGTATGTTAACCCCTTCTAAGTACAGCATTAAGTGTTTTTTTAGTACGGTCTCGAAAATCTTACAGATGACTGACGTTAAACTCACTGGTCTATAATTGCCTGGATCGGATTTTGGTCCCTTTTTAAATATTGGTGTTACATTCGCTATTTTCCAATCATTTGGTACCAAACCCGAATCGTATGTTGATTTAAAGATTGTCAGAATTATGTCCCCCAATTCTTCTGCGCATTCCACCAGAACTTTAGGATAAATATCATCTGGCCCTGGTGCTTTAGATGGCTTAATACCTTTTAATAGATGAATAATTTCCTCCCTATTAAAACTACAATCCGGAATTACCCCACCTCCATTACTAACTACTGAATAAGACTATTTTAAATAGAGAAAACGCATGTATATTCTTTTTACTTCTCCAGATTATTTGTATGCAACAAAGGGTTAACATTGTTTAAAATGTAAAGTTTAAAATTTTAATGCACTCTGCTGGTTACAAGTGATGGGGCAGCTACTTTTTTTTATGATTACTGATAAGTTTTTGAATGCGTTATCTTTTTCCAGCCAAATCCAGTGTGCCCGGCTTGCAGGTTTTTTTTTTCATTCTATATTTTTCAATGAGACCATATTTTTTCATGAATACATTTATGTTAACCATGTCCATTAATTTGAAAAAAAAAACATCAAGAGGTAAAGCTAATTGCTCCAAACTAATATTTTTCCAAAATAATTTAAAATATCTATATTATTTTACGATTTATCTATTTTTTTAGTCAATATCAATTATAATGTTTGGAAATTACAATGATTTAATCTTGCACTTCTTCTAGGAAACACACTAACTATTTTTGAGCAATTAAAAAAGACTGTCACACCCGTCACGCTGAAAATCACACAAAAAGAAATTTTATGAAACTTTCAATGCTATATTGTTTTCAATACTGCCAAAATCAGAAGTTTTGAAAATTTCGGGTATTTTTGAGAATAAATCTTGTAGAATAACTTAAGCATCTTTTTGTGACGGGTGTGACAGAAAGACAATAAAAAGTTATTGGCATAAAAAATCAAGTTAATTTTTTTTTAAATTGAACCTTTTAAAAGGTAGACTGAGCTCACAAATAGTAATATATGCCACTGCTTTTGCCGATGTTTTTGTCATGTTGAAAATACCCCATTTTGCATATTCAAATTTGTCCAACTTTGAACCTAAAAAATTTATATGGAAAATTTTTCACAGCTTAGCTCTCTGTAATTTCATAAAGACCATACATTAAGCTTTAATTTGATATATAATACATAATATTTAAACCATTTTGAAAATTCAACCCTCATGTCCACTTTTCCATGGAATGGCCCTGAACGGTAAATATACACAAGTACCAAGAGTTTTTGATGGTGAACTTACAAGAACCAACCTAACAACACTAAATAGATATAGATGTTTTGGTACAGCTTTAGAAAGAGTCCTCCAGTCGCCATGTGTAACATGTAGCAACATGCTTTAAGTGTTATCATTTGAGTTGTGGGTAAACATGGTGGCTAGAGGACTTTTCTAAAGCTGTTTTGAAATTTTTACTCATGGGATTATATCCAAAAGACCATATAATAATAAAATGACAAACAATAAATGCGATAAGTCAAAATGTACACATGGTGATGCATTTATTGGATTAAGGCAGTATTTTAGTAAGTACAATAAAATTAAATCCAACTTACAGCTTTAAGAGAGGAAGAGAATATATTTAAAGTCAAAAGCAATTAACAGTCCAAGAAATTGGCAGCCATAAGAATTTCAAGGGCAATTTCAGGTGCAATGGGAAATTCTGGAATCTCAGTGGAGCTGTTAGTGTACCGAACTTTGTAGGCTAAATACTCACACACCTTTCGAAGAACATGAGATGGAATCTCTCTGAAGGTGACTTCATTCGTCTCATTCTCAGTATATTGTCCAGGACCGTTTAACATGTCTCGAATAGTTCCAGAAGTTAAGGCGTGTTCCCTCTTTATTATGAATTCATGGCCATCTGAAGAAATAAGCTTTACATACATTGCATCAGGACCTACGCAGCCACCATACACGGTATCTTCCTTGATCTCAGCCATATCTACAATCAAATATAGTGAATTCGACTTTCAACAAAATCCTTTTCTGCAGTATCACAAACTCACGGCAATTCCAGTAATAAATAACGAGGGAGAGCAACAAGGTCTATGAACAAACTAATCACACAATGTCCACATGTAACTTACTGTTGCCAAAATGATATATGAAAGTTTGCAATTCATTTCTTCAGTTCAAGTCGTGGCTGAACTGTAGAAGAACGCACAGAGAGTCCACGGCCATTCGCGGTGCAAGCGCTCGCTAGGTGGCCTAGGTGGCGTGGCGTTTTTTTTTCTTTTACAAATACAGTGAAACCCCGATTTAACGTTTTTCAATGGACAAAAGAAAAATAAATTTAAATGCGGGAAAACGTTAAATTGGGGTAGGACATCCTTTAGAAAATCCTTTGGGACCAATGAAATCTGACGTTCATGAGGGAAACATTAATTCTGGGTTTCACTGTATAATGTAAAACAACCATGATCCCATAGACGATAATATTAATTTCAATTAAGAGAAACCATGGTTAATTAGAGTAAATCGTAACCCCCTGTTTGCAATTCTACGCTTCGCCACTGAGACAAACGTAATCGGATGTTAAAAATCTTGAATTATAAGATAATTATTTTTTTAAATTTTTAAAAAATGCCTAAAAATTAAAAAATAATATTATTATTAACGACAGACACTTGAAATACATGTTTATAGGCTAAAATTTAATGCTGAATTATTATGAAATTATTCTAAATTACTGTAAAATTTAAATATTTAATTGGTTATTTCATATTTTTATAATTTCGGATAAAATATCTATAATCAGTGTTAAAAAATAGACTAATGCCTTGTACTAGAAACCTCTATCAGTATCATTAATATTTAAAAAAAAAAACATTTTTTAGCCATTTTTTAAAAGTTAAAAAAGAAAATATGACTGAACCATATTAAAGTGTAACAACCTCAAAATTACGATTCTTCATGGGGAAACGAAAAAAAATGAGACCATTCCCGTACTAAAATCACAAAGAGCTCCATATATTATATAGATATGTATCGTGTAAGTTTGCAGGAATTACATTAACTAACCTTATAATACTAGAACAGAGAGTCCACGGCCATGTGCCGAAAAAGCATGAAATATTTTTCAGGTTGGGGGAATTTTGGCGCTGGGATCGCGTCACGTCACGAGAGGCGGAGAAAAAACTTGATCCTCCAATAGCCCTCCGAAAGGACAGATTGAATAAACACTACGGTGGTCCTTATTTTTGAAGTTTTGAAATTTATTGGTCTCATCTCCTAAATTTGTTCCATTATATCTAAAAATAATTCTGGTAAAATTTTATCACTTTCAAATGATATTTACTGGTAGCTCAAGGAAGTTAAAGTTAGAAAATGTGGTTGTTATTGTACCCTTTGTTGCATCATGTCCACTCTAGTGGACAAAAGTTTAAATTTTTTGCTATTCCGTAAATGCCTTTATAGATTTTATTTCAGTTTTTTTACCTTCTACATCATTTGAGCTTTCAATTGTAAATCATAGATGGCAGCACGACTGCACAATCAGGGTTGCCAGTTTGGCTTTTTCAAACTCGTTTGGCTTCGAAATTTTCGTTTGGCTTTTTGGCTTTTTTTGTTAAATCCTGAAAATTTGACTTTTTTTAGCAGTTTTCCCCATTTTGCCACTATTTTTCTGCAGTTCATAGGCATTAGTAGTTCAAAATAACGTTTTTATTAATTTTCTGAGACAAACGTTTTGTTACTTTGGCTCCTAATTCGCTTTGTGAGGGCTTCAAGTGAATTTCAGATTCAGAACAAGCATGAAAATTTTTTATTTTTTAGTAAATATTTTCATTTTTTGAGCGCAACTTGCGCCAATTTTACTAATAATAGAAATAAACGTATTTTTAAGCTATTTTTCGCTTCTGAAAAAGTTTGGCTTTTTTTTTGCCTTTTTTCGAACCCGATTTGGCTTTGAGTGGGCTCTCTCACCTGGCAACCCTGGCACAGATTAAAGCCACATCATTTTGAAAATGGCGTCTACCTCTACATGCAGGTTTGTACAATTGCTTATTTTAAATGTTATTCAAAAGTGGTAGCAATTTATTCTAATGTTATATTTTATTCATTTTTAGTGATTTTAGACATTTTATTTTAAGTATAAGTAAAAAAATGTTGTTGAGAAGCTAATTCTGTTTAGATAATTAGTAGTTTTTCGTTTGTCTACTGTAATGGACGCCAAGAACACAAGCCAATGTTATGCCATTTTTTTCTGTCTACTGTAGTGGACGTCATGAACGTCATCTGATGTTTTTGTGACATTATGGGATGGAAACTTTCACAAAATGAGTTCCAAATATCAGGGGAGGGTCTTATCCACATATTTGAGGCACTTTATTTATAATTAATTGGATTTAAGCATGCTATTTATCTTATTAGCAAATTAAAGTTATCTTATTTTTATTTATATTTTAGGAGAAATCCTAAACGGAAAATTTTGACACAAGAGGAAATTGAGAAGTATATGAATGTGGATTTTCCATTAAGCAGTGATGATGAAAATTTGGATAGTGATACTGATGAAGAGGAATATATACCGGCACCCCTTCATGATGACTCTGATGATGAGAAAGAGAACGAAGAAATAGAAGTTCTACCTATAAAGTCAACTGCAAGTATCAAAGCAGTATCGAGAAAAACTGCTGATTCTGTCGTAGATTTACCGAAAGAAGGGTCAAGTGTGCGAAGTGTGAAAGAAGGGTGCAAACCCAAGAAGAGTTTGCCCATCAAGGCAAGCCCTGTCCTAATGGATGTCTGTTTTGATGGAGTAGAACATTTCCCTCGACAAACGGCAAATACAGCCCAAAGATGTAAAATGGAGTGATGCTCCAGAAAATCCACATATTCATGCACCAAATGTAAAGTTTATCTATGTAATGATGCAAAATCTGACTGTTTTTACAAATTCCATCATTAAAATTCTAAAAAAAATAAAATTCTTGTAAATGTTTATTCATAATGTGTATACGCATACTGTCCACTGTAGTGGACAAACTGTAACTCTCAATTAAAACCAAATCTGAATGAAATTAATTTTTTTAATTATTTTTAAGACTATTTGAAATAGAGAAAACGCATGTATATTCTTTTTACTTCTCCAGATTATTTGTATGCAACAAAGGGTTAACATTGTTTAAAATGTAAAGTTTAAAATTTTAATGCACTCTGCTGGTTACAAGTGATGGGGCAGCTACTTTTTTTTATGATTACTGATAAGTTTTTGAATGCGTTATCTTTTTCCAGCCAAATCCAGTGTGCCCGGCTTGCGGGGTTTTTTTTTCATTCTATATTTTTCAATGAGACCATATTTTTTCATGAATACATTTATGTTAACCATGTCCATTAATTTGAAAAAAAAACATCAAGAGGTAAAGCTAATTGCTCCAAACTAATATTTTTCCAAAATAATTTAAAATATCTATATTATTTTACGATTTATCTATTTTTTTAGTCAATATCAATTATAATGTTTGGAAATTACAATGATTTAATCTTGCACTTCTTCTAGGAAACGCACTAACTATTTTTGAGCAATTAAAAAAGACTGTCACACCCGTCACGCTGAAAATCACACAAAAAGAAATTTTATGAAACTTTCAATGCTACATTGTTTTCAATACTGCCAAAATCAGAAGTTTTGAAAATTTCAGGTATTTTTGAGAATAAATCTTGTAGAATAACTTAAGCATCTTTTTGTGACGGGTGTGACAGAAAGACAATAAAAAGTTATTGGCATAAAAAATCAAGTTAATTTTTTTTTAAATTGAACCTTTTAAAAGGTAGACTGAGCTCACAAATAGTAATATATGCCACTGCTTTTGCCGATGTTTTTGTCATGTTGAAAATACCCCATTTTGCATATTCAAATTTGTCCAACTTTGAACCTAAAAAATTTATATGGAAAATTTTTCACAGCTTAGCTCTCTGTAATTTCATAAAGACCATACATTAAGCTTTAATTTGATATATAATACATAATATTTAAACCATTTTGAAATTTCAACCCTCATGTCCACTTTTCCATGGAATGGCCCTGAACGGTAAATATACACAAGTACCAAGAGTTTTTGATGGTGAACTTACAAGAACCGACCTAACAACACTAAATAGATATAGATGTTTTGGTACAGCTTTAGAAAGAGTCATCCAGTCGCCATGTGTAACATGTAGCAACATGCTTTAAGTGTTATCATTTGAGTTGTGGGTAAACATGGTGGCTAGAGGACTTTTCTAAAGCTGTTTTGAAATTTTTACTCATGGGATTATATCCAAAAGACCATATAATAATAAAATGACAAACAATAAATGCGATAAGTCAAAATGTACACATGGTGATGCATTTATTGGATTAAGGCAGTATTTTAGTAAGTACAATAAAATTAAATCCAACTTACAGCTTTAAGAGAGGAAGAGAATATATTTAAAGTCAAAAGCAATTAACAGTCCAAGAAATTGGCAGCCATAAGAATTTCAAGGGCAATTTCAGGTGCAATGGGAAATTCTGGAATCTCAGTGGAGCTGTTAGTGTACCGAACTTTGTAGGCTAAATACTCACACACCTTTCGAAGAACATGAGATGGAATCTCTCTGAAGGTGACTTCATTCGTCTCATTCTCAGTATATTGTCCAGGACCGTTTAACATGTCTCGAATAGTTCCAGAAGTTAAGGCGTGTTCCCTCTTTATTATGAATTCATGGCCATCTGAAGAAATAAGCTTTACATACATTGCATCAGGACCTACGCAGCCACCATACACGGTATCTTCCTTGATCTCAGCCATATCTACAATCAAATATAGTGAATTCGACTTTCAACAAAATCCTTTTCTGCAGTATCACAAACTCACGGCAATTCCAGTAATAAATAACGAGGGAGAGCAACAAGGTCTATGAACAAACTAATCACACAATGTCCACATGTAACTTACTGTTGCCAAAATGATATATGAAAGTTTGCAATTCATTTCTTCAGTTCAAGTCGTGGCTGAACTGTAGAAGAACGCACAGAGAGTCCACGGCCATTCGCGGTGCAAGCGCTCGCTAGGTGGCCTAGGTGGCGTGGCGTTTTTTTTTTTCTTTTACAAATGCAGTGAAACCCCGATTTAACGTTTTTCAATGGACAAAAGAAAAATAAATTTAAATGCGGGAAAACGTTAAATTGGGGTAGGACATCCTTTAGAAAATCCTTTGGGACCAATGAAATCTGACGTTCATGAGGGAAACATTAATTCTGGGTTTCACTGTATAATGTAAAACAACCATGATCCCATAGACGATAATATTAATTTCAATTAAGAGAAACCATGGTTAATTAGAGTAAATCGTAACCCCCTGTTTGCAATTCTACGCTTCGCCACTGAGACAAACGTAATCGGATGTTAAAAATCTTGAATTATAAGATAATTATTTTTTTAAATTTTTAAAAAATGCCTAAAAATTAAAAAATAATATTATTATTAACGACAGACACTTGAAATACATGTTTATAGGCTAAAATTTAATGCTGAATTATTATGAAATTATTCTAAATTACTGTAAAATTTAAATATTTAATTGGTTATTTCATATTTTTATAATTTCGGATAAAATATCTATAATCAGTGTTAAAAAATAGACTAATGCCTTGTACTAGAAACCTCTATCAGTATCATTAATATTTAAAAAAAAACATTTTTTAGCCATTTTTTAAAAGTTAAAAAAGAAAATATGACTGAACCATATTAAAGTGTAACAACCTCAAAATTACGATTCTTCATGGTGAAACGAAAAAAAATGAGACCATTCCCGTACTAAAATCACAAAGAGCTCCATATATTATATAGATATGTATCGTGTAAGTTTGCAGGAATTACATTAACTAACCTTATAATACTAGAACAGAGAGTCCACGGCCATGTGCCGAAAAAGCATGAAATATTTTTCAGGTTGGGGGAATTTTGGCGCTGGGATCGCGTCACGTCACGAGAGGCGGAGAAAAAACTTGATCCTCCAATAGCCCTCCGAAAGGACAGATTGAATAAACACTACGGTGGTCCTTATTTTTGAAGTTTTGAAATTTATTGGTCTCATCTCCTAAATTTGTTCCATTATATCTAAAAATAATTCTGGTAAAATTTTATCACTTTCAAATGATATTTACTGGTAGCTCAAGGAAGTTAAAGTTAGAAAATGTGGTTGTTATTGTACCCTTTGTTGCATCATGTCCACTCTAGTGGACAAAAGTTTAAAATTTTTTGCTATTCCGTAAATGCCTTTATAGATTTTATTTCAGTTTTTTTACCTTCTACATCATTTGAGCTTTCAATTGTAAATCATAGATGGCAGCACGACTGCACAATCAGGGTTGCCAGTTTGGCTTTTTCAAACTCGTTTGGCTTCGAAATTTTCGTTTGGCTTTTTGGCTTTTTTTGTTAAATCCTGAAAATTTGACTTTTTTTAGCAGTTTTCCCCATTTTGCCACTATTTTCTGCAGTTCATAGGCATTAGTAGTTCAAAATAACGTTTTTATTAATTTTCTGAGACAAACGTTTTGTTACTTTGGCTCCTAATTCGCTTTGTGAGGGCTTCAAGTGAATTTCAGATTCAGAACAAGCATGAAATTTTTTTATTTTTTAGTAAATATTTTCATTTTTTGAGCGCAACTTGCGCCAATTTTACTAATAATAGAAATAAACGTATTTTTAAGCTATTTTTCGCTTCTGAAAAAGTTTGGCTTTTTTTTTTGCCTTTTTTCGAACCCGATTTGGCTTTGAGTGGGCTCAATAGAAACACTAAAAATCTGTAATTTGGCTACACATTAGTTTATTCAATTCCCTTTTTGTATTTATAATGTCAAAATTATTATTTGTGAAATTTGGATAGAATGTAATCTTTCTGTTTATTTTCATGCCATATGAATACTATTTTTATTTTTTGTATAAATTTTAATGTAATTGCAATTTGTAAATGTGTAAACATTTTGGTGTAACTATTATGGTAAATAAAATTGTATTTTGCATATTATTATGTAATTTTCTTTACATACATAACACACAATTGTATCTTTGGGTTCAAAACAAATTAGTTTCTATAAACATTTCTATTCCACTGGTTTTTGAACTCAATGATTGTTTTTCATCAGCTCTTGTTTGAATTGCTTAAAGTTATACCTGATGTGGAAATAAACTATTAAAAAATGCAGATATGGTTTGAATGGGGAATAGTATGTATTATATGATTTGTTTATATGCAAGCTAATTGTATTTAATGTAAATGCATTTAATGAAGTTACTTATTTAATAACAAAGCAATTGTAAATTTAGGATGAACACTACATAATTTAAAGTGTATTTAAGTAACAGCAGCAAGATAAGTACATTTTTTATATTTATTTGTACGTTCTCATGGTGATATATTTGGAGTACATCCCGCTATTTTCAGTGATGCTTATATACTAGTCCTGATACCTGATTTACAACAATCCCAGATTAAAACTATTTCTGATTTCTGTATTACAAAGACAGGTAACGAAAGTTTTGATTGCTTTATCATAGGAATAAGTCATTATACTGTCCTTTCCTTAAATGATTGTATGTTCCCTGAAGTGGTCGCTTTACTGATGTTCTACCGTGCATTAAAATTTGCTACCAAAGTTCTTTAGTTACTATGTTCTCAATTTTATGAAATATCCTCTAAAAGATAATTAAATTTTCATATTTTGTTATACACGCTGATGTAACAGAAGTGTTACATGAAACTATAATCTTCAGCAATTAATTGGGATAATATCATAAATTGTCAAAAAGCAATTTAAAAAAAAAATCTGTCTTAATTTAAAAAATGAAACTTAAAATTTCAGATTCATTTAATAAACATTTATTGATGGTACACAGAAAATTTTAATCATCTTTTCACCATAGCACCTTCTAAATCATCTTAAAAGCTCATTTTTCTCTCTTTTAACACATACTTAAATTTTTTTACATAAAATATTTTTCAAAAGAATTCTACAAAAATAAAATGAAAAGGATGACAGTTTTGTTACATTAGATATTAATTACACAAAGAAAGAAAAACTGCAGCAATACTTAAAAAATTCAAAAATTGCCCAAATTTAAAAAGATTGAATTTGGGGTGTTTTTGCCAAATCTCATTAGAATGGCCTACTAATAATTAAGCATCAAAATCTTGACCCAAGTAAGTAAGTTGAGTAAGTTTTTAAAATGTTTGCATCCCTTGAATCTTTAAAAAAAAATTGTATATTAACAAGAAGAAAAATAGCGCCATCTATCAATACAGGCAATAGTTAAATAAAACTACTTAAAATTAAAATACTAGTTATATCATGGTGCCATCTATCTGCAATAAGGAAAACTAGCACAAGAAATAGAGGGCGGCGTCGCGCTATAGTCGCACGACGAACGATTGAAGACTACTTCCATAGGAAAGCATTTCGGGGAGGAGATACAAAAGAAGGCGGAGGATTGCTTGACGCTCGCTCGCTCGCGTATAGTGGAACTGGGCCTTAACGGGGCGTTTGCCCGACTCACTTTGGTCTCTAATTATAAATATGGGCTTTCTATTTAGGTTTCATGTTGCTTGACCACTGGTCAAGATTGCTCTATATGGTTAAAATTCATTATTAAATAAATGTTGGAGTTGCTAATTGATATTTTGAATTCCCTATTCTTATAACATGTCTCTTTCGTTCCGGTTGACCATTGGTCAATCCGATCAAGTTTTTACTACTTCTATGCTTTGGCATTGAAGTAGGTCAAGTTGGGGCTCAAACCAAACGCCTTGGGACGTGCATCATTTTGGTCTTGACCAGTGGTCATATATCGATATATCGTGAATATCGATATATCGTGGTTCTCACGATGATTGGAAACATCGGGATGTTTTCGATAAATCGTCTTGGTTCTCTGAAAGCCAATTTCTCGCCCAACACTAACTGCAAAGTTTATAGAGCACATAATTAAAAAATAATTCGGATTTTATATACTTACGGTCCTTAGCTTCAAGTAAACCTAGAATATTCAGAAATTCTATTAAAAATTTCGACGATTAAAAAAAGATTGCGAAAATGAGAATTTCGGTAAACAAGCTATTAGGTTTATGAGAAGGCATTTTTACTAATTAAATATTTTTAGTAACAAAAAAATACTTGATCTTGTATAAAATGTATGCAGTATAGTTTTATGCTTTAATGTTTAATCTGGGTTTTACATAATTAATTAGCCGATTGATTAGGATTTGAAAAGTCGCTTCTCAACAACTTAAGAGGATTTAAACGCAGATCTTTAGTTATGGCGTTGTATTTGCTGTTCTTTATAAAAAAAATTATTTTCTTAAAATTTTTAATCCTACTTGAAAAATTATACTGTACTGATGTTGTTACGACCCTTATATTCAATTTTCCGTAAAAAAGTTTCGACTTTCATGAGAAATTTCGAAGATTATTTAGGATTGCTGAAACGTAAATTCAATTTCGAAAAAGGAACTCCCCTCCCTGCTGGCATACACGAAGAAGTTCAGCAATGGCGGCGGCGGGGATTCCCCTTTTTCGAAATGAAGAGCTTCTGAACTGAATTTACGTTTTAGCAATCTTAATTAATCGTCGAAATTTGTTATGTAAGTCCTAACTTTTTTAGACATAAGTAAACTCCCGTTAGTACGCCGTTCAAGAGGATTTGTGAAAACGTCGTAATAAGCGGTACGACGCTATATGCGGAATTCCATAAAACACCGTTTCGGCAATATACGTAATACCTAATCTTACCTAGACACCTTTTTATGCGGGATTTATCACTAAAATAGAAACGAAAGAACAATGTCTACAAACAGAACAAACATTCTTACCTTTACAACTTTTATTGGTATACTATTTAAGTATAACACTTGAAAATCATGACAAAACAAATAAAATGGTGTCTCTCTTATTTCATTTTGTGAGACTAAAAAGTTATTTCCCCCAAAAAACTTCCTTTTTTTCCTGAATCTATCCAGCCAACCCGCAGTTCCACTAAAGTCTGTTACATTCAAACTTTTAGCAATTTCTCGTTGTTCTACTAGCGTTTTCAACGGTTTCTGGCGTTTCGATCATCAAAACAGTTGAAAAGATATACTTTTCAAATCCAAATCAATCGCCTCATTAATTATGCAAAACACTGATTAACCATTAAAATACAAAAATTTACAGCATAAATTTTGTTTTAGATTAAGTATTTTTATTATTAAATACGTAATAATAATGCCCCCTCAGAAATTTTCGTACTTCCTATTCTGGCAGCTCGTTTAACGAAATTCTCATTTTTGCAATCTTTTTTAATCCTTGAAATATTAATTAGAATTTCTAAATAATTTATGTTTACTTGAAGTTAAGGATCCTAAGAATATAAAATCCCTATAATTTTTTAAGTATGTGCACTACATTTTATTAGCCATCCATCATAAAAGTGAGACATGACAATAGTTTGTTGAGACCATGGAACTCCCTTGAATTTCATAGGTCTTTCCCTCAATCTTCTAAAGCGCGGATTTACTTTCGGATATTCTCAAAAAGGGGTCAGCCAAAAATTCTCAAAAATTCAAAAAAAAATTTAAGTTCAGAAAAACATCAGTCGGAACCATGTATGGAGTTCAGAAATAACACATCCTTCAAAAATTAAATGGAATTTTTCGCTAAATGACTCTCACGAAGATGTTTTTGCTACCGTTCGTTCCTAATGTGTATGGAATTCCATTAACAAAAGAGGGCCTCTTGTATCCCCCTTAAACTATTGTTTGGGTAATTTGATTGCGGGCCACATATTCACACTCTTAGATGATGCTATGGCACGAATTTCATTGATAAGAAACTACAATTAGTGTCAAAATTCCAAAAAGTCAAAATATCTTTAATAAATTTGGACATGAGTGTACATCAAAACCCTAACCGTGTTAAAAATCATCAAGCCACAGATAACCTTTAAGAGATACAGGAATATCCAATTCCCTAATAGTTTCCTCGCTGAGATTATAAACGTTGATTAAATTGTTCCGTACTTGAACTCTTGACAGATGCTTCAGAGAACGAGGCTCCGTGATTTTAGGTACGGGAAGAATCGTTTTAACAATCTTCTCATATTGATGACAATTACATTTAAGTAGATAATACCCCACCTCCCCCGCTTCCTTCAATACATAAGGCTTAAGTAAATTGTTAAATTCATTTGCTGTGATATAATAGTTTGGAAGAGCTTTCCACAGCACGCTGATGGCGTTTTTATTCATGTCATCAATGAAAAGAGCTACGAGGAGTTCTATGCATAGTTGAATACGAAGGTCTTCACTCTTAACTAGTATTTCATAATCTAGAAAATCCCATGAAGGTTCATCGTCCACCCTGAAAGAAAAATTTAATTGAGATTAATATTTAACAACATATACTTCGTAGGAATTAAGTTTAAAAAATACTCTTTATAGGGTATCTGATATTCAATATTTCAATAAAACGGAAGATTTTAAATCTCACATACGAATACATTTTTCATGAAAAAAAATTGTTTTTAAATTTTGAAATAACATATAAATGAGTAATCCTTCAGCCTACTAATTAGGTCAATTCAACTCATGATGAATGACACTCAAATTTTCAAAATCAATACATGATCACTTGCTATCCATCTTTTTCTTCAGAAAATGTTTATTTTATGCATTTTTAGGTACTACATATAAAATGGATGGTAGTCTGCATTTAAATTTTTGAAATATATATATAATTTGGAAAGCTCAAACTCACAAGCGTCGCCTAAAGTAAACGACCCCTATTCCGAAAGATAAGAAAGAATCATGGTTCAAGGTCAACTCCCATCGGTGAATGATATCTTCGTGGAGTTTTGAGACGCAATGGTTTATTATGATTAGTTCGGTTAGCTGATTTGTTTGCAAATCTAAAACACTCAGATTTCTTACACATTCGTTGCATGTATCCAAAAGCTCATACAGTTGTTTTTCAGAATTAGCTTTAACTATTTTCAAACCAAATAGTTTATTTATTTGAGAGTTCGCTAATTGGTTTTTATTATTAAATCTTTTACATAGCACTTCCCAACAGTTTTCTTCTCGAATTGAAAATCCCCGAATTAATTTTGACGCATTGCCTTTCGTGCATGCAACTAAATATTTTAGCTTATCAATATCTGATAAATCTGAATTGTTAATGACTGTTGCATGAAATACCTCTTTGAATGAAATCCAATTTTCTATATCTCCTTTAAAATAAGGTAACTCAAGTTTGGGCAATTTTTTCGATAGCTGATTCTTCATATTAATGCTATCAGCTTGAGTTAGAGCTTTGTTTCTAAGATTAGCCTTTTCCAATAGTATGGCACAATTAAGTAAAACATCCTGAATATCCAAATACATATCAAGCTTTCATCCAACTCCGTAAACAACGATTCTACCTTCTGCTCAAAATGACTAACTTTCGTTTTCAAAACACTGAGAATGGCTTCTGAACTATCTGGATCTTCAACCGCATTTTTAATTCTGGTTTTAATTCTTTCTACCTCTTTACACACGTTATCAAAGTTCTGAATAACTTTTAGTATTTTTGTTTTAGACGACATTATCCATAGGGCTCTTGCTTAGACGGACCAAATATTATGGGGTTTTACGAATAGGATTTATCGATTAGAATTTAAAGAATAGAATACGATTCAGGTTCATCAAGAATTAAGGAAAGACTGACTAGGAATGACTCACCCAGATTCCAATGAATACTTCCTTTAGTCACTTTTTTCTGGATTTATTAGTTATCATTAACACCTACAGTCGCGGGCAGATATAATACGGGTCATGAGAGTCAAAAATTGTCCATAATTTTTAAGAAGTCGATTTTTTGAAGATTTTTATTACCAAATGTTTTTTAAGAGCAATAAGGGACATTTTACTTCGTATAGGGTTTGTCAAAGCGTTTTTTATTTAAAAAATATTCGGAAAAACAACTGATCAACTAGCGGGATCTTTTTGATAAAAATGAATACCTTTTCATAATTCATTTCGCATTTTGTATAGGAGAAACATAATACATAATTCTTAATGATGTATGGTATTTTATGAAAAAAATATTAACTAATATAAATAAAAGTTATCCATTTCACCTTATTAAACTATTAAAAACCTCATTTTATGATCCTATGCCACTTAAAGACGTCAAAATTGCATTTTTTGGACAAAAACTGGCAATGAACCGATTCACCCCACATTGCGGGTAAATCGGATCACGGCTCTTAAAAATAAGTATGAAATCAACCGTTCATATTAAAGAAATTTTTTCAGCGGTTTCTAAAAATATAGATTGAGACTTGAAATATGCTTTTAAAGCATTTCAAAATCTTAGTTATAAAAATTTTGGCAGCAGCTCAAAGTTCAAAAGTGATCCGATTCACCCCGTTTTACGGTAGTTTTTTAACCCTCTCTTAGAAACTATATGAATTTTAAGGTTTCAATTATTTTTATCACGGTATAAATTCCCTGTTAAAGTTGACACAAGGACTATTTTTAAAATATTCCTATAAATAAATAGAAATTTGAATGAATTGAACAAGAAAATATTGAATTATACTTTCTGCTATGTAATTTGTGGGGATAACAGTCACCACTATTAATAACAATTCTTTCTTGTACGATAAATATTTAAAGTGAATTTAGGAGTTCGGAGAAAATATAGAAGTAATTTTGCGGGTTCCGAAGATTTACTTATCTCACAAAAAATAATACTAATCCTCGTGAGATGTAATTAAATTTTTCTTAAAATGTAGTTAGATTTCAGAGCATTATATAAAATTCCTTGTTTAATTAGGGTTCTTGAAATTTTTGAAATATAAGGATTTTAAGCTACAAAGGTGGTCCGTAAAGATTCCAATTTTAGACTTAAAGGTCCGCGCCAGCCGAAATTTTGAAATCCATTTGTTATAGTACTGTTTTTTCCTTAAAAATTATGTGACTCACAAGGAGCGGTGTAATCCGAAGGGCCTCAAAATGAGGTAAAACACTGCTTTTAAAGGTAAAAATTCCAAACAACTTCATGGGGATAACACCCAAACCACCCTCAAAAATTTTAAATCTATTATGCACTGTTTTCCTTGAAACTTCTGTAACTTATGAGGAGTAATCCTCTTTGTGTAACATAAAATCTAATGTTAATAAGCTGGGTGAATGTGAAAAAAAAATTTGTTTTCTTAGAAAGCGCCCGGTTGAGTTTGGGTACGTAAATTTCCTCGTGGGTTTAAGTCTGTATTGTTGTGTGGATTTGATAAATGGTTGGCTTTTTCAGTTTTCGTTAGATCTGTGTTTTTTTACTGTTTGTTTAGGAGTTAAACTGAATTTGACTAAGTCACTATGCTCTAGTCTCTGGTTAAAGTCTAGTGGTTTGTAGTAAGGGGCCATCCACAAATGATGTCACACTTTCTTTCAACATATTTTTAACCCTCCCTCCCCTATGTCACAGTTCACTTAACCCCCTCCCCCATATATCACACTCTGCTATCAATAAAAAGTTTAGAATAAAGTTGGTATAAGAATATGGGGCCAATTTTTTTTTTCAAGTTTAAGTGCACCCCACCTTATAAATTGAAAGAGAACTCTAATATCGTTAGTGGGTTCCGTTCAAAATCCCGACAGTCAGAATCCCGACAGATCAGGTTCCCGACGACGAAATCCCGACAGGGTCAGGTTCCCGACAGATCAAAATCCCGAGTGGGTCAAAATCCCGACAGGTCAAAATCCCGACAGATCAAAATCCCGACTGGGTCAGAATCCCGACAGAGTCAAAATCCCCACAGGTCAAAATCCCGACAGGGTCAGAATCCCAACAAGTCAAAATCCCGACAGGGTCAGAATCCCGACAGGTCAAAATCCCGACAGGGTCAAAATCCCGACAGGTCGAAATCCCGACAGGGTCAGAATCCCGACAGGTCAAAATCCCGACAGGTCAAAATCCCGACAGGTCGAAATCCCGACAGGGTCAGAATCCCGACAGGGTCAGAATCCCGACATGGTCAGATTCCCGACAGTGTAATGTCACTCTTGAGCCGTGAGAGCATGAATTATTGAATTTTTTGAAGTGCACTTAATGGAATTTTTTGTGCGGCAACGTCCCTCCTACCCAAGTAAGAAGGGGGTCTGGGGCCCTCTCCAGAAAATTTTTCAGAAATTGGCCTCTTAAAAGTAGTATTTCAGGTAATTTTAAGATATTTTGGATTACAAAAGTAGAGGGGGGGGTACTCCCCCATAAATTTTTAACATTAAAAATAAACAATAAGAACTTAAAACCCATTTTAAGACCCTTTGGGTTGCACCCAAAACCCACTCATTGTAGGCCGCATAATTTTCAAGACGTGTATGTAGACGTGAACATTTCTAAAGGTGGCTGGGAGCAGAGATATTTTTAACTCCTCTGAGAGAGTTTTTCACTCCTTGAAAATCGGAAATACTCCTTAAAAAACTAGCCAGGAGTATTTTCACTCTTTGAATTTTTCACAAAGGTTTAGCTTAAAGCGTAACCAGCAGTAATTCAGCAGTAATTCAGCGTGGCCCCATCGAAATCAACAAATAATAAACTGAAAACACCAACTGATCTCAGCGGAGACATTTTCGCCCGACTTCTGGAAAAAGCTGATTGCCAAAAGCCAAAACACCCTAATTATCATACTTTTTAATTGTGTTTTCATGCAGCCATAGTAATTTTTTTTATTTATTGTTCTGATGCTTAGGGAGTTTGATTGTGGCTTTCGTGTCTTTGTATATGTAGTTCATGCTATTTCCGTATTTCACTCCTCATAATTCAATTTCACTCCTCCTGAAAAAGTCAAGGAGTATTTTTACTCCTCCAAAAAAATCCTAGGAATAACACTGGCTGGGAGTCCTCCCCAAGAAAAGTTTTGAATTCAGCCCTTTGTTACTAGCCCTGTTTTAACTCATATATTCAGACCGAAACACCCATTTTCAGACTTCGGGTTTTCACCCGAAGAGGGTCATTGACGTCAAAATTTCGGGAGGGGAGATGGTTTGAACCCCCAACACTCCCTTGGATACAGCCCAAGGCTAAAATATTAGGTTAATCAGACGTTAAAATAATAATTTCTCGAACGGGAAAAATTTCAATAGGAACGGTTTGAAACGTTTCCGGGTTCATTAGGAACGGTTTTCCGGGAACAGGGGGGGTCCCGGGTCCCGAGTACCTCCAGCCTCTGGGGGGGGGGTTCAGACCCCCTGGACCCCCCCGTGGCTGCGCCCCTGGAACTGGCGTAGAGTTACACAGTATATGAAATTTTAACTTCAACTTTTTTCGAGACGAAAATAGTCATTCCTTACAGATTTTTGGTCGCTAAAGACAAAAATCATCCTTAAAATGCTTAATTAATTCTGCTTCTTGGGTAATTCAATATTTTTCATTTTTTTTTACGCTATGGGGCGTTATAGTTACGATAAACAAAGTTCACGTAGCGGGTAGATACAGCCCAAGTACACGAATGACGTCATTTGTGACGTCAAAATCAGGTCATATTTTTTCATATGACGTCAATTGAGAAAAAATCACGTCAACTATGACGTCTTTTTTAGTCAAAAAAGTGACGTTAATTTAACACGACATTTAGACGTCATTTTTACGTCACCTAGAATGACCAAATTTTGATGAATGGTGATAATCTGGTCATTTTCAAGTCACTTAAAATGACGTGATTTGTAAGACTTCCTAATTTGGTCCTTTTCACGTCATTTTAAATGACGTGATTTTCAAACACGCCTTAAATATGGTCATTTTCATGTCACTTTAAATGACGTATTTTTTAAGCGTGCCATATATTTGGTCATTTTTTCGTCACTTAAATGACGTGATATGTACGACGTCATGAATTTGGTCATTTTCACGTCACTTTAAATGACGTATTTTTTAAGCGTGCCATATATTTGGTCATTTTTTTGTCACTTAAATGACGTGATATGTAAGACGTCCTAATTTGGTCATTTTCACGTCACTTTAAATTATGGGATTTTTAAACACGTGAAAAATTTGGTCATTTTTTCGTCACTGTAAATGACGTGATTTTTAAACACGTCATAAAGTTGGTCATTTTTTAGTCACCTTAAATGCGCATGAGTTCTAGTCAGGGTTGGCAAAGTTGGACCCAATTGGATTGGACCCAATGGTTTTTTTTTAAAACATTTGAAAGAACGCTTTTTTTGGACCCATTTTTGGGTTTTTTCAAGAAAAATCATAATTTTGCCCAATTTTCATAAGTAAACAAAACTATTAATGAAATAATGTACCTAAAATTGTAGTTGCCATTTAGTGACCCCCTAATGTAGTCCGCCCAGCTTTGAAAAAAACTCAACTAATTTTTAAACAACCCATGGAGATTTGAAGAACCCAACTAATTTTTGAACAATCCAAAGAGGTTTGAAAAAACCCACTTGATTCTTGAAAAGCCCATGGGAGCTTTGAAATACCCACTTGGTTATTGAAAAGTCCATGGAACTTAAAAATAAAAACACGCTTAAATTTTGGTGCTACAGTCGATTCCCCCTCGAGATCCCCCGTCCATAATGTATTCCCTAAAATCCCTTGGACGACACGTGTCAATATTCAAACGGATGTTTCTTCCTTTCTAATTGAGGTACATACTTGAAATTTGAAAATGTTGTAATAACAGTGAATCTATCTAATCTATTAAATTTTCCGGGTCCGGGGACAATTAGGGGGTCGTATACAAATTAAAAACCGTTTAATATAGAAAAAAGGCAGTAAAATTTCACACGCACATTAGTGCGATATTCTGTTCGAAGCGTCTCTTCGAGTTGCACAACATACTGAAATTCATCAAAATCGGTAGGCAGGTTTTTGAACTGGAATTTTTTCAAGTATTAAAATACACCGGATGTGCAAGTAATTAGGCTAATTAAGGGACTTCCCATAGATCTAGGACCATGAAATTTTATTATGTTGTTCATGGTGTGAATCAAAACAATCTATTAAATTTTCAGGGTCCAATTTCAATTAGGGGGCCGTATATATAATAAATACAGTAATAAATTTGAATAATTTGTAAATCCATAACTAATTCATCAACCCCTTAATGCGATACATATTTTTGTTTGTCTAAAGGTCTACTACAACATATTAAAATCTTAAATATTTGCGGCGGTCAGAAGGCAGTGCTGCCAGAGGCAAGCGCACTCAACAATGTCTCTCAATGGCTGGCTCGTGATCTGTTTTTGTAAATCTTAAATTCTTTAGTTTTTAATGTTTTTCCTTTTCGGCTGGCTAGCTTACTAAAACAAATTTAATCTCGTAAAAGAAATAAAGGTTTTTATATTATAGAAGTTGTCTCTGTGAAAATACACTACACCTCAACAGACGCAACAGACGACATCTATAAAGTGGTGACCCGGAGTCTGCACGCAAGATAAAACCGGTGGTTCCCAAGTTGATCGGTTGGTAGACCTTACGATCAGTGCACAATCTCAAGATGACCCATCCAGTCGTACCTCAAGCTCAGTTTCAAGCTCAGGTCTATAAGGCTGCCATTAAACTCCCACCCTTTTGGGACAAACAAGCGGACTTGTGGTTTTTAAACATCGAGGCTCAGTTTTCCCTCAACCAAGTTACGCAGGATACAACCAAGTACTATGCAGTAGTGGCGGCACTGAACTCTGAGGTGCTCTCATACGTCAGCGACATCGTGAGGAATCCACCCCAAGAAGAGCGGTATAACACTTTGAAAAACCGGTTGATTGTGGAGTTTTCGGATTCGGAACAGAAGAGAATCAAGGATCTTCTATCGGATACAGTTTTAGGAGACGACAAACCGTCTCAGCTATTGCGAAAAATGCGTCAATTAGCCCAGGACAGGGGGGACGATGATTTCCTAAAAACTCTGTGGATGCAAAGACTGCCCACAGAGGCACAAGCGATCCTAGCAGTGTCGGAAGGAGGGCTGGATAGACTCTCCCAAATGGCAGATAAGATTTCGGAAATTTCCCCTAGGCAAGTAGCAGAAGCTAGTGGCTACGGTCGTGAAGCACGAGTAGACAGGTTCGCAAAATTGGAGGCCCAAATCTTGGCTTTAACCCAAAAAGTGGAAGATCTGGGAAGGAGCAGAGACCGGCACAGAAGTTCCAGCAGGAAAGGGAACAGATCTCAGTACAGGCGTCGTTCGAGAACCCCGAATCGCCAAAATACTACAGAAAACTGTTGGTATCATTTCAAGTTTGGAGAAAATGCACGTAAGTGTATACCCCCTTGTAACTTTAAATCGTCAAAAAACTAGAGGATCAATCGTATGTGGCGCAATGCGATTTTGGCTGTTCTAGTCGCCTTTTCATTTTCGATCCAAGATCTCGGCAAAGCTATCTAGTCGATAGCGGTAGTGATGTTTGTGTTTTACCCTACAAACCTTCCATGCCTTTTGTAGCAGCTTCTACTTTACAATTGTATTCAGCGAGCAATGCTCAGATCAAAACATTTGGTACGAAGTTAATTCCATTAGACCTTAATTTAAGGCGGGATTTTAAGTGGAAATTTGTAGTCGCTAAGGTCAGTAAGCCTATAATTGGTGCTGACTTCCTGAAACACTACGGTCTTTTGATTGACCGCAAAAATTCATGCTTGGTCGATCCTTTGACCAAACTCACTAGTAAGGGATCTAAGAAAAAGAGCAATGTCCAAAGCGTCACCCTACTGGACGGGAACTCCAAATTCCACGACATCCTGGTTAAACATAAGGAGATCGTGTGCCCCAACCCAGGTAAACAGACGGTAAAACACAACACAGTCCATCGTATAGTAACAACTGGACAACCAGTTTTCGCCAAGCCAAGACGGCTAAATCCCAAACAGTTGGCTATAGCTAAACGGGAATTTAGTTTAATGATGGAAATGGGGATATGCCGACCTAGTAAGTCGAATTGGTCGAACCCCTTGCACATGGTCCCGAAGGCAAATGGGGAATTTCGTCCCACGGGAGACTACCGCGCCCTGAATCGGCAGACGCAAAAAGATCGTTACCCACTGCCGCACATACAGGATTTCGCCCACAACTTACATGGGAGATCAATATTTTCCAAAATTGATCTGACCCGGGCCTATCATCAGATTCCAGTTTACCCGGAGGATGTGCCCAAAACAGCCATCACAACTCCGTTTGGATTGTTCGAGTTTTTATTCATGCCTTTTGGGCTATCGTGCGCTGCCCAAACATTCCAGCGATTTATGCACGAGGTACTGTACGGGCTAGAATTTGTTTTCGTTTACTTAGATGACATCCTCATCGCCAGTTCAAGTGAGGAAGAACACAGGAACCATTTAGATCAGGTGTGCCAAAGACTTTCGGATTACGGGATCCGCATTAATGTTAAAAAATGTGTTTTAGGGGTTAGCGAGCTACCATTCCTCGGATATTTGGTAAACAAAGAAGGTATTCAGCCTTTACCAGAACGTGTTGACCCCGTCTTAAAATTTGAGCTCCCGAAAACTATCAAATCCCTTCGACGATACTTAGGACTTTTAAATTACTATCGTCGCAATCTCCCTAACGCGGCAAAAGTACAGGCTGTGCTTTGTGAATTTTTAAAGGGTCCAAACAAATCCAGTAAAACGGAGATCGAGTGGACGCCTGAAGCTATTAAAGCCTTTGAAGACTCTAAAGAGCAGTTAGCAAGAGCAGCTTTGCTTTTCCACCCCGCCCCAGATGCCGCTTTGGCCCTTCATGTCGATGCGTCTGATTATGCTCTGGGAGCTGCCCTGCACCAAGTGTCTCAATCGGGAATGCAACCGTTAGGATTCTTCTCACGAAAGCTTTCTGAAACCGAGAAGAAATATTCGGCATACGATCGTGAACTCCTAGCGTGTTACGCAGCGGTAAAGCATTTCCGCTTCATGGTTGAAGGCAGAGTATTCACACTGTATTCCGACCATAAGCCCCTGGCGTATGCTTTCGCACAAAAAAGCGACAAATGTTCACCCAGACAGTTGAGGCACCTGGATTATATCGGGCAATTTACTACTGACATCAAACATGTTAAAGGGGTGGAGAATATTCCTGCAGATGTACTTTCCAGAGTCGACGCAATATCCTGCCCAAGCGTAGTTGACTATAAGGCTATGGCAGACGCACAGGTTTCTGACAGTGAATTACAGTCATGTCTAAAGGACGATTCGTCTACCCTTAAATTTAAAAAGTTACCCTTATTGGATAGTCAGGTTGAACTCTTTTGTGATGTCTCCACGGGTAAGATCCGACCGTTTGTCCCAAAGACATTTCGTCGGGCTGTTTTTCTGGCCTTCCACAACCTGTCCCATCCAGGAAAGAAAGCAACGATCAAGCTCATTACAGAGCGATTTGTTTGGCCGAAGATTAAGGTGGATTGTGGTGATTGGGCAAAATCTTGCATAGCATGCCAAAGGTCCAAAATCCATAGGCATACGAAAACCCCCTTAAGTCACTTTGCGGTACCAAATCAAAGGTTTTCTCACATCCATATTGACATAATAGGACCCTTGCCAACATCAAACAATTTTACCTATTGCTTAACCATGATTGACAGATTTACCAGGTGGGTCGAAGCAGAACCAATTTCTGGCATTGATGCCGAGACGGTTGCTAAAGCTCTATTCAGAACCTGGATTTCTCGCTTTGGCGTTCCTGGGGTAATAACAACTGACCAGGGACGCCAGTTTGAGTCCAGACTCTTTCGCTCGATGGTTAGCATGTTAGGGGCTAAACACATTCATACATGTGCCTTTCATCCACAAGCGAATGGGATAATAGAGAACTGGCATAGGACTCTTAAAGGCGCACTTAAGGCTTATCTTTCAGAACGTTGGACAGAGGCTCTCCCTTCAGTACTAATGGGATTAAGAGCGACCTTTAAGCCTGACCTGCAAGCAACGGCCAGTGAGCTGGTCTACGGACAATCTATCAGGCTGCCTGGTGAATTTTTGAACCCCAAGCCAGACGAGGACGGGAACGCAGCAGAATTCCTCAAGAGGCTAAAGAGATCGTTTGCGGACCTGGCACCTGTCCCCGCCCGACACCACGGTCAGCCTAAAGTGTTCGTCCCACAAAGGTTGGAGGACTGCACCCACGTATTCATCAGGTTCGATGCAGTGCGATCCCCCCTGAGACCACCCTATGACGGACCTTTCCCTGTGATCGAGAAAGGGGACAAGTTCTTCAAGGTTCTGAGGAACAGTAAAGAAGTGGTGGTGACGATGGACAGACTGAAGCCCGCTTTTCTCCTGACCGATCCCACCGACCCCAGAGTACCACCTTCGTCTCCAGTCCCTGAGCCCAGCAAGGCCAAAACATTACCTTCGTCCCCAGTTCCCGAGCTCAGCAAGGCCAAAGCCCCACCTTGGTCTCCAGTTCAGCCCTCACCCCCGCTGACTTCAAGGTATGGGCGAAAGCTGACCGTCAGATTCGGCTCCTAGCGCTACGCTGGGAGGGGGGTACTGCGGCGGTCAGAAGGCAGTGCTGCCAGAGGCAAGCGCACTCAACAATGTCTCTCAATGGCTGGCTCGTGATCTGTTTTTGTAAATCTTAAATTCTTTAGTTTTTAATGTTTTTCCTTTTCGGCTGGCTAGCTTACTAAAACAAATTTAATCTCGTAAAAGAAATAAAGGTTTTTATATTATAGATATTTATATATTATATTATAGTTGTCTCTGTGAAAATACACTACACCTCAACAGACGCAACAGACGACATCTATATATTTATCTCCATATTTGGGGGAAAAATTCAAGTAAAACGAAAATTCTTTGAACCTAAATTACAAAGCGCAATATGTATGTATTCCCCTTAAAATTTCCAATTCCTGGAACCATTTTTTATAAGCTTTCTAAATATGTAAAGCATTAAAATCTAACTTTAAAAGTAAACAAACCGAGAACTCAAATCTAGGAAATATGCCAGAGTCATTTGCGTCAAGGACCAGTAGACTCTATTCTGCTTTCAAAAATTCTCAATTACGTCATAATTACCATGGAAACCCGTAATTCTGGAAGAACTTTGCCATAACGTTCCCATAAGTATCCCCATAAGTAAAATAATAAAAAAAATAAAATAACATTTATCGATTTATTAAGCAAGAAGTGGACTTGTGTTTTTTAATGATCCTATATATATTTTTAATAAGTCTAATAACTTACTAAATTATAAAGATTTATTCATAAAAATCGGATATGACATGCATCTCTATGTATATTTTAAGAATTAATCACCTTTTAAACCATTATTACAAAAATAAACCGATTTATTCAAGAATTATCGGCGTTTTTCGGTAAAACGCCGGACATAATAGAATCCGTTTAATTAGAATTCCATTACAATTTTAATTTTCAAACAGACCACGGAGCGTTGAAAAAGCCCAAATAATTTTTAAAAAATCCATTTGACAAAAAAAATCCTCCCTTAACCTTAAAAAAATCAAGAAAATTTGAAAAAACCAACTTAAACACGTCTAAATTTGGTCATTTTTTGTCTCCTGAACACCTGAACCAAAGAATCCTGAACTGCGCATGCGTTCTAGTACTAAAATGATATTCGGCGGGAATTCACGCATTCTCTTCGCCATTTTTTTCACAGGATGGAAGTAAGTGAGGTGAGTATTTCTATAACTATTTATTGTATTTTAATTTGGGGGGGGGGGTGTTTTACTTTAGGGTTGTAATATTAATTCATGTTAAATCTAGTAATACTTTGTTAACGTAATCTGGTAACATTAACATTGAACCAGAACTGAAACTAGAACACCACCGATCCTTTCTGTTTACTTCTGATCGGAACATATCAATATTTGTCTGTCGTAAAATGTACATATATTTTTAAAAGCGTACTTAAATGTTGTTATTGCTAAAGATACCTTTTCACTCGGACTCTTGATTTGATTTCGGTGATGTAAATATGAAAGGTAATGGTGATTCTTTTCAATAACAATCATTTTATTAGTTGAGTACATGTTACCAGGACTCCCTATTTTATAGTAATTATATACTGCTGAAATATTTACTTCTAGAGGAGAGGGGCATGAGTGGGACAAATTTCACATTTATTACTGATGTTGCAAAAAGTTTACACATCTCAATTCTATGACAAGTTTTTTAAGAAAAACAAAAATTTAACTTTTGTTTATATTTTAAATATACAATCAATTAGTCATACAATTGCAAATAAGTTTTTTATGAATGCTTATATCTTTTCATCCCCATCATAAGGAAAAAAGGAAATGTACATAATTCATGTACTGAATTTACTTGATACCAGGGGCCCTACTACGTGCACACGACGGGTTCCAACCCGTTCCCACCAAACCCGACAGCTAAAAACCCACATCTACTCGTCGGACAAGAAAAGGACTACTTTGAGCACACCACTTTCCGTCGTCGAGTGATGGTGGAAACTCTATGAGTTCGAGGCTATTTTACCCACCACGACGGGTTCTCATCGATCAATCACAACGAAATTGCAACAAGAAAAAGGGATTTTGTACACCACATAATGCTATAAGCTTTTTATACACTTTACCTTAACTCTTATGACTTAATGACTTAATTTGACGTATTTTGAGTTTTTACTTTGCACTAGTTATGCCTACTTTTTCGACTTTACGTATTTTAGAAAGACGTTGGAGCGCCATCTACTAGCACATGTAGAAAGTACTATTGTATGAAAGAAAGAAAGGTTCAATAATAAGAACATGTTACTGTTTAATTTAATATAGGAACAACAGGTAATTAAAATGTTCTATAATAGAATATTTTAACCTATTAATTAATTAGAATTAATTATTAATAGATTATTTTAGAATATTTATTTATTAGAACCCTTTAAGTATTGTTACAGTAAATATTTGTTAGGTTCAACCAAGCTTTTTTAAGCGATTATTAAATTGCTTTGTGGTGTAAAAAATATGGAAAGAATTATTTTCCCCTAAAATAGTTGTCTTTATTCTTATAAATTAAGATAAAATAATTTTTTTAGAGAAATTGTTTACTTTTAAATATTTTTAAAGTTCTTACGTTTTGTGGTATATATATATATATCAGTAAATATATTTCCGTATTTGAAAAATTTAAATATATTTTTAACTAAGTACGTAAGTAGAAATCATTTCTGTATTTTATGAGACATAAATTATTGAAAGTATCACCAGTTCACATTGTCATCTCTCTGGTGAGGTGCCCGTCCTGTGAATGATCAATTACTTACCCTATCAGTTACTAAAATTTTTATTCTTGTTTCTATAACTATTTTTGCCAAATTTTAAGATCAATATAAGGTTTGAAAAAAATTATGACAGTGAGATTACTAAAAAAACCATGCCTCAATTTTTCTAAAAATTAAAATCATTCTTTGTGTTGTATTGATTCAGTTAAAATAATTTTTCTCAAGTAATATATTTTTTTCTATAAAATAATAATTAAAGATAAAAAATTAAATAAGCTACTTACTGACAGTCTGTTTTTTTTTGTGGTTAATGTACAAGAGAAAAATTAGGTTGTAAAAGATGACTAAAATTATAAAAACAAGCCTTCAATAAAAATCCTCAACATACTCGTACTTCAAAAGCTAAAGCAGAACTGTCCGCCGCCGGGTTCCGTTCAAAATCCCGACAGTCAGAATCCCGACAGAACAGGTTCCCAACGTCGAAATCCCGACCGGGTCAAAATCCCGACAGGGTCAGAATCCCAACAGGTCGAAATCCCGACAGGGTCAAAATCCCGACAGGTCAAAATCCCGACAGGGTCAGAATCCCGACAGGTCGAAATCCCGACAGGGTCAAAATCCCGACAGTGTAATATCACTCTTAAGCCGTGAGAAAGCATGAACTATTGAATTTTTTTGAAATTTTAATTTTTTTAAAATTGATTAAAAAATGGTTTAATACTACACTCCTGCGCGCGCGAGGCTTTTTCTGGGCTGTTTTTTTAGTGCTGATTACAGATATTTCATCAAAACTGACATTTGAAAGATTTTAAAATTTTAATTTTTTTAAATTGATTAAAAAATGGTTTAATATTACACTCCTGTGCGTGCAAGACTTTTTTCTGGGCTGTTTTTCAGTGCTGATTACAGATATTTCATCAAAACTGACGTTTGAAAGATTTTAAAATTTAAAATTTTTTAAAAATTGATTAAAAAATGGTTTAATACTACCTGCGCGTACAAGACTTTTTTGTGGGCTTTTTTTCAGTGCTGATTACAGATATTTCATCAAAACTGACGTTTGAAAGATTTTAAAATTTTAAACCAACTTTGAATCAATTTTAAAAAAATTTAAAATTTTAAAATCTTTCAAACGTCAGTTTTGATGAAATATCTGTAATCAGCACTGAAAAACAGCCCAGAAAAAAGTCTTGCACGCGCAGGAGTGTAGTATTAAACCATTTTTTAATCAATTTTAAAAAATTTAAAATTTTAAAATCTTTCAAACCACACTATCGAAGAAACATCTGTAATCAGCACTGAAAAACAGCCCAGAAAAAGTGTTGCACGCGCAGGAGTGTAGTATTAAACCATTTTTTAATCAATTTAAAAAAAAAATTAAAATTTTAAAATCTTTCGAACCACAGTATTGAAGAAACATCTGTAATCAGCACTGAAAAACAGCCCAGAAAAAAGTCTTGCACGCGCAGGAGTGTAGTATTAAACCATTTTTAATCAATTTTAAAAAATTTAAATTTTCAAAAAAATTCAATAATTCATGCTCTCACGGCTTAAGAATGACATTACACTGTCGGGATTTGACCCTGTCAGGATTTTGACCTGTCGGGATTTTGACCCTGTCGGGATTCTGACCCTGTCGGGATTCTGACCCTGTCGGGATTTTGACATGTCGGGATTTTGACCCTGTCGGGATTTCGACCTGTCGGGATTCTGACCCTGTCGGGATTTTGACTTGTCGGGATTTCGACCTGTCGGGATTCTGACCCTGTCGGGATTTTGAATTGTCGGGATTGTGATCCTGTCGGGATTCTGAACTGTCGGGATTTCGACCGTCGGGAACCTGATCTGTCAGGATTCTGAGTGTCGGGATTTTGACCCACACCCTCCGCCGCCGTGTTAATCCGTTGTGGGATTTCCATTTCACCTAGTCAAGAGGTGGTGGGTAGAAACCCGTCGGCCATCTCTATTTTGCGGGAATCTTTCCCCACTTTTTGTAGATCGTAGTAGTCCTAAGGGGAAAGCCGTCGGGTTAGACCACGTGACTCGCAAAAAAACCCGATTCCGCACGAACCCACATGGTTGGTAGTAGGGCCCCAGGACTCCCAATTTTATAGTAATTATATACTGCTGAAACATTTAAATCTAGGGGAGAGGGGTATGAATGGGACAAATTTCACGTTTATTACTGATATATTGCAAAGAGTATGACAAAGTTTTTAAGAAAAACAAAAATTTAACTTTTGATTACATTTTAAATAGATAATCAATCAATTAGTCATATAGGTAACTGCAAATAAGTTTTTTATGAATGCATATATCTATTCATCCCCATCACAAGGAAAAAGGAAGAAATTTATGAAATAACATAAATGCATAACATTATAAATGTGCAAGTGCCACGAGTTTGAATCAACACTAAAGAAATAAAATATAATATTTTGTGTTCAATTCCTTTAATGGACTCTAACCGTCTGACGTCACACGGAACCAACACGTGACCTACTGAGCTTGCAATTGGTTCCAATTGCAAGCTCAGTTGTAGGTCACGTGTTGGTTCCTTGAAGTCTCGAACCAGATAGGCGGTTAGAGTCCATTGTCCCGTTCAATATTGCCTAGTGCTTTTTTTTTTCTTTTGACAATGGACTCTAACCGTCTGACGTCACACGGAACCAACACGTGACCTACTGAGCTTGCCATTGGTCAATTGGTTACCACAGATACTACACTAGTAGATCTGTAGTATCTGTGATAACCAATCGCAAGCTCAGTGGGTCACGTGTTGGTTCCGTGTGAAATCTCTAACCAGATAGGCGGTTAGAGTCCATTAAGCATTCAAATATCGGCAAATTCTTATGATTGTCATTGAAATAACTAGTATTTATATTTTTATCGGTTATTTTGAAATCTTTGGCTATGTTTCTGATATTTGGCGTTTAAATCACTTGCCATTATTTTACGGGTCAATTAAGGCACTGGTAATTGCTATGAAAGTAATAATTCAACTCTACTCTAATCTCGCTAAATTTTTTGAAAAATTACAAGTTAATAATGACAAAAGTAACAGTCAGGATTCGAACTGGGGACCATTGGTATACCATTGGGCTATAAATGTGTAATAACAAGATCCTATTACTGCCATTACTTTAATTGTCGTAACATTAACCACTTCGACAAATTTTACCATATTTAGTAGAATTCTCTAATTTTAGTTTTTCCTCAAAGGTCATGTCGAGAGGACAATCAAGTTGATTCAGCCATTGGGAATGTGGAGCTCCAGGGAGTTAGTGAAAGGACCAGAAAGCACTATCAGAGTGCCAAGTGTTTGAACTGCTGCTGCCAAAGGTAAGAATTATTTATTTTCATGATGCTCTAAGAAGCTTATGAGGTATTCTAGTAGTATATTTTGAAAAATTTTCACACGTCTCAGCAAGACATTTTTACATTAGAGGCCGTTCAATTATTATGCAAGCACCTGGGAGGGGGTTGGCTATTTGCGTATTTTTCCTGACAAGGGGGAGTATGAGTGATCTTTGCGTAAGATGTTACAAACATTGCATTTTCGAAAATCTCTTGTTTCTTGCATAAATAATAAAAATTTTAAACATTTTTCACAAGGAAAGTTTTAGTGATAAGTATGTTAAGTGTTCATGGAGAACAATGAATTTCAGAATCTAAGCTTTACTGAAAAATTTGTACAAAAAAAGAACAAAGGGGGGTGGACAGTTTTCTTACCTAATTATGCGAGGGGGGTTTGTGGGGGGTTTTTTTTGCAAGGAAGGGGGAAAGAGTGACCAAAAACTTGCTTAATGTAATATTTGAACAGGCCCTTACTTTAGGATTAGTCGGGTGCAAGCTCAGAGTTTTATGATAAGTGTGCTAAAGTTGTCGTACGCAGTGCGCAATTAAAATATATAATTAAATATATATTAAAAAAATTAAATAATTTGTTACGATGAGGTTGAAATCCTTCTTTTTAGTTTTCCGAAAAGGTAATTTAACCGCTAATACACATTCATGTAATTTATTATTGGTAACAAAATAGTTGGTGACCAAACCCCACATTAATAAAGCTTAGGTCCTATATATATATATAGGCATGGGAAAATTAACAAATGAGGTGGGTCCCAGTTGATTTTATTTATAAAAAGTGGCTCGTGATGTTCAAAAGTTTGAGAACCCCTGTATTAGGATGTTTTCCTCTCTGGGTTTGACTCACAAGTTGTGAAATAAAAAAGTAGTTTTTTTGGCTTTTTCTGTTAAAAGTTAGTTTTGTTCCTGATCTTTTTATATTGATTTCAGGTTTAATGCTTAAAGAACTACCGAGGAAGATAAGGATGTGGGCAGATTCAATGATGATGACAGATGTGAAAAAGACAGAGATGTATAGTAACTTTGGAAGGTCCCACTTTTCTTGGGCCCTATAAGAGTGAGTGTTAAGTAAACAACTGTGTCCAGTTGTGATGATGAATTATTATTATTAAACGCTTTTATTAGACTTGCTCTGGGCCAAGGTCACGGGTGAAAACTTAAAACTCGATTTTCGGTCACTTCCTGATATTCCAGGACCCTGAAACTTTACACATTGATGTAACCCTCATGACACTCCAATATCCAATTATTATCTAATCAATAACCAAAGGATTAAGTTAATTAACGAGTATTTTTAATTATCAGAAAAACTGAAATTTGAGGCCCTTCCAAAGGGATTTTAGCTCCCAAAAAAAGAACAATACTGTAATAGGCATAGTACTATTATATTCAACCATCAAAACGACAATTCTCAAGTAATTAAATTAATTAACGGCAAATTATCGCAAAAAATTTAGATTCTTGTATATAAAATTTCAGGTACTTCTAAACGATATTAAGCCTTGAAACTTTGCAGCATGGTGTAATATTCATGACAATGCAATATTCCATTATTACCGAGTCAGTAACTCTCTAATTACGGTACTTAACGAGTATTCTTGATTATCCGATTAACTCTATATTTTGAGACCCTTAAAAAATATTTTCGCTCCCAAACACGGATCAATAATGTAATAGGCATAGTACTACTATATTCAATCATCAAAATGGCAATTTTCAACTAATTAAAGAAATTAAAGACGAATTTATGCAAATTTTTAGGTTGTCATTTAGATTCTTGTACATAAAATTTCAGGTACTTCTAAACGATATTAAGCCTTGAAACTATTCATGACAATGCAATATTCCATTATCACCGAGTCAAAAACTCTCTAATTACGGTAATTAACGAGTATTCTTGATTATCCGATTAACATGAATTTAAGACACTCCAAAAAGACTATGGCCTCCAAAACTTGTACAATAGCGTATTATATGTATTTGAACCATATTCAATCTTAAAAACGGGAAATATTATCTTTAAATTAAGATTATTAACGAAGTTATTAATGAGAAATTAGAGCGCTTGGAAATATTGTTCTAAAAGCTTGGAAATACTTTCATTCATGTCTTTTCATTTGATCGATAAATGGGAGTTTTGATGACAGTTATGACAGTTATAGCTATTCATTTCTTTTAGATTTCGTTTTCGTTCAGATGGAATTATTTATGGCTTAAATAGAAATACCGAATATGCTTCGGGTTTCGGGTGTTGCGCTTTTTAAACGCTTTTATTCGACTTGCTCTGGGCCAAGGTCACGGGTGAAATCTTACAACTCGATTTTCCGGCACTTCCTGATATGTCAGGGCCCTGAAACTTTACACAACGATGTAACCCTCATGACACTCCACTATCCAATTATTATCTAATCAATAACCAAAAAATTAAGTAAATTATCGATTATTTTTAATTATCAGAAAAACTGACATTTGAGACCCTTCCAAAGAGATTTTAGCTCCCAAAAAAAGAACAATACTGTAATGGGCATAGTACTATTATATTCAATCATCAAAACGACAATTCTCAAGTAATTAAATTAATTAACGGCAAATTATCGCAAAAAATTTAGATTCTTGCACATAAAATTTCAGGTACTTCTAAACGTTATTAAGCCTTGAACTTTGCAGCATAGTGTAATATTCATGACAATGCAATATTCAATTGTCAGCTAGTCAAAATCTCCGTAATTAGGGTAATTAAAGAGTATTTTCGATTATCCGATTAACTCGATTTTGAGACCCTTAAAAAATATTTTAGCTCCCAAAAAAAGGAACAATAGTGTAATAGGCATAGTACTACTATATTCAATCATCAAAACGGCAATTTTAAAATAATTAAAGAAATTAAAGACAAATTTATGCAAATTTTAAGGTTGTCATTTAGATTCTTGCACATAAAATTTCAGGTACTTCTAAATGATATTAAGCCTTGAAACTTTGCAGGATAGTGTAATATTCATGACAATGCAATATTCAATTGTCAGCTAGTCAAAATCTCCGTAATTAGGGTAATTAAAGAGTATTTTCGATTATCCGATTAACTCGATTTTGAGACCCTTAAAAAATATTTTAGCTCCCAAAAAAAGGAACAATAGTGTAATAGGCATAGTACTACTATATTCAATCATCAAAACGGCAATTTTAAAATAATTAAAGAAATTAAAGACAAATTTATGCAAATTTTAAGGTTGTCATTTAGATTCTTGCACATAAAATTTCAGGTACTTCTAAATGATATTAAGCCTTGAAACTTTGCAGCATGGTGTAATATTCATGACAATGCAATATCCAATTGTCAGCTAGTCAAAATCTCCGTAATTAGTGTAATTAAAGAGTATTTTTGATTATCCGATTAACTCGAATTTAAGACGCTCTAAAAGGAATATGACCCCCAAAACTTATACAACGGCGTATTATAGATATTTGAACTATATTCAATCTTTAAACCTTGAATTATTACCTTTCAATTAAGATAATTAACGAAGATAGTAATGTGAATTTAAACCTATACCACTTGTTCTAAAAGATTGGAAATACTTTTTATTTTCATTTGATGGATAAATGGGAGTTTCGATGCTTTTATTGTGACAGTTATTGCTATTCATTTCTTTTAGATTTCGCTTTCGTTCAGATGGAATTATTTATAGCTTAAAGAAATACTGAATATGTTTGCATGGGGTGTTGGGCTTTTTCAGTAAAAAAGAAATTATAAAATCTCTTTCTTTTGGAATATTTTTTTTTTGTAAATTCTTCACTGGTGTTTGGAAAAGTTTATTTCTTACAAATGACTTGCTTTGAAAAATTTTATAAGTACCTAAATAGAGGGGTAATGTTTTAAATTTTTAGCATTTAATTCTAAGGGGTTTTACTAATTACATACCAAAAATTGGAATAAAAATTAAGATTTTAGGCAAAATTCTAAGACTAAAAAGTAGAAAATAAAATAAGTAAAAAAAAAAGCTTTTTTAAAAAAACGCTTTTATTAAGATGTCCTAAAAATTCAAAAATAATTTTTCGGGTTTTGTGAAATAATTTATTGGGGAGTAGAAAATAACCTTCCGGTAAGTAAAAATTAACTAATTTTCTGATCACTAAAAATAAAAGCGTGGGCGCTAGTAATTATCTATTCACTATTTATTCTAAGTTCTCTTTTCTCATTTTCTTTTGTGTAAAATTATAAATTACTAGCGCCCACGCTTTTATTTTTAGTGATCAGAAAATTAGTTAATTTTTACTTACCGGAAGGTTATTTTCTACTCCCCAATAAATTATTTCACAAAACCCGAAAAATTATTTTTGAATTTTTAGGACATCTTAATAAAAGCGTTTTTTAAAAAAAGCTTTTTTTTTACTTATTTTATTCAGTAAAAAAGAAATTATAAAATCTCTTCCTTTTGGAAATTCTTCACTGGAGTTTGGAAAAGTTTATTACTTACAAATTACTTGCTTTGAAAAATTTTATTTAAGTCAATAGAGGGATACTGTTTTAATTGAATTTATGGGGTTTTACTAATCAAACACCAACAATTGGAATAAAAATAAGATTTTAGGCAAAATTCTAAGACTAAAAAGTAGAAAATAAAATAAGTAAAAAAAAGCTTTTTTAAAAAAACGCTTCTATTAAAATGTCCTAAAAATTCAAAAATAATTTATTGTGTTTTGTGAAATAATTATTGGGGAGTAGAAAATAACTTTCCGGAAAGTAAAAATTAACTGATTTTCTGATCACTAAAAATAAAAGCGTGGGCGCTAGTAATTTATAATTTTATATAAAAGAAAATGAGAAAAGAGAACCAGAATAAATAGTGAATAGATAATTACTAGCGCCCACGCTTTTATTTTTAGTGATCAGAAAATCAGTTAATTTTTACTTTCCGGAAAGTTATTTTCTACTCCCCAATAATTATTTGACAAAAACACAATAAATTATTTTTGAATTTTTAGGACATTTTAATAAAAGCGTTTTTTTTTTAAAAAGCTTTTTTTTATAGGAGGCTTCTAGAATGTAGGATAAATTGTAAGTGGACAATATTTTTTAAAAATAATTTTAAGATCAATGTTTTGAAAAACAAGCAATAATATTGTTAAGAATCTTTGTTCTTAAAATGTAGGGGCAGAAGTTTAAAACATATAAATAATAATTTGCCGGAAAAAGAGTAAACAAACTGAGTTAATTTTTCTTTAAAATGGACTGAAAGTGATCTATAACTGTAAAGATATGGACTACCGGACTACCATATGGACTACCACAGGGCCGTATCCAAGGGGGGGGGTTCAGGGGTTCAAACCCCACCCCGAAATTTTGACATCAACTTTTATACTGCTATTTTTCTTGAAAATTATGTCTCACAAGGAGCGATATCCTCTTTGGGTATATCCCAATGCGGCAAAGCGCGGCAAAGATCAAGAATTAAATTTTTGCGCCTTACAGCCAAAACGAACTTTTGCAGTAGTTAATCTCCAATCTGCGCTTTACTTCCGGTATATTATCAATAAAATAGGTTGTTTTGAATAAATTGATGACTAAGCATGCCTAAAAAAAATAATTTTAAAAATTTATTTATGAAATATTAGGTATTTTAGGCGGAAATTCAATCAAATTTTTAAATTCATGTAATATATTATGGGAATATTTTAATGAACGAATTTATATAGATTTTGCATTGCTGAATCCAAATTTCAAGTTTATTTTCATTTAAAAAGTCAACTTCACATAAAAAAATGCAAAAAATCTCAAATTTTCGCTTTTTTGTTCGATTTTCACCGATTTTCTCAGAAACTATTCGTTTCTCGAAAAAAAGAAGTACACCAAATTAAAGTACATAAAATTTCCTATACGATGCACTGGTTCGTTTTTATTTTGCAAGAAGCAGTGTACGCTTTAGAGCGTTCTGAAGGAAAGGGATTTTCATGTTTCTGTGTAAAGTCAAGAAACAGATGTCATTCAGCGCGCTCTAGCGACAATACCTCACATTATAAAGTAAAAGTTGACTAGTGTATTTTGTAGGAAATTAAATGTACTTTCATGTGGTATAAACTATTTGTCTGTAACGTGTATATATTTGGAGCTGTAAGGGGGAAAGGGAACGTTCTTCACTTTTTTTGTAGAAAGTCAAAAAAATCGCTGCGCTTCAAAACGCTTTAAAGTGTACACCGCTCCTCGCAAAATAAAAACGAGTCAATGCATCTTATAGGAAATTTTACGTACTTTAATTTGGTGTACTTCTTTTTTTCGAGAAACGAATAGTTTCTGAGAAAATCGAACAAAAAAGCGAAAATTTGAGATTTTTTCCAATTTTCGATATGAAGCCGATGTTCCACGCGGGCACAATTTTGATATTCGTAATCAGCGCCTTCGAAAACATATAAAACCGTCGAAAAAAACCTTCTATGTAAATATTTAAAAAAAAGTACCGATTGCCTATGTTAAAAGGTATAGTCCAGAAACCAGGTAGTTTTTACAGGAAAAAAAGTTTTTTCCGGAAGTTTTCTTCTCAACGGTTTTATGTGTTTTCGAGGGTGCTGAATCCGAATCTGAACTTTGCATACAAAATTTCGAATGGCATTTTGGTGAAAATTCGAAAAAACCATAAAATTTCACCCCATTTTTTAATTTTCTGCTTGTAGAACGGAAAGTATGGGTTTCTGATGAAAATGTTAAGTATAGAAAATAAAGAGGGTAAAACAATCTACAAAATTGTTATTTACAACTTTTTTGTCAGACCAATAGTTTAGCCTTTAAAGCGCACTAAAAATCTGGCAATATTCACCCCTGAGGCGGAAAATTCACCATATCTTCTGTAAAAAAGTAACATTTGATTTAAATAAATAGGAAACACTACTTTAATAATTTCTTTTATGATTTAATCTTAATTTCTATCCCAATGATTATTAATTAAATTAATTAATCTTCAGTATTTTCCCCCAGAAACCGTTTTTTTGGCAGTGAAAAATTCATTTGCTTGTTCATTTTTATTTGTGCAAGGAACCAACTTCCACTGAAAGTCTTTTGTTAAATATTAACTACTTTACTTTCGATCTTTGCTTCGCTCCCTCCTCCTTCTCAAAAATATAATTTAAGGAAAGTTATTTATAGAAAATTAAATGCTCTTTCACGTGGTGTAAAATTTTTGTTGATAAAGTGAATATTTTTCATTTTGTAGAGAGTAGAAGAGCGCGTTTTCCATTTTTTTGCGGAAAGGCCAAAAAATGGCTGTTTTTCAGCGCGCTCTCGCGGCCAAACTATTCGTCTGACAAAAAAGTTGTAATTGGCAACTTTTTAGATTGTTTTATTTTCTTTATTTTCTCTAATTAACATTTTCATGAGAAACCCATACTTTCCGTTCTACAAGTAGAAAATCAAAATTAGGGTTTTTTCGAATTTTCACTAAAATGCCATTCGAAATTTTGTATGCAAAGTTCAGATTCGGATTCAGCACCCTCGAAAACATATAAAATCAATTTCAAATAGAAAATCAATTTTAGGGTTTTTTTCGAATTTTCACTAAAATGCCATTCGAAATTTTGTATGCAAAGTTCAGATTCGGATTCAGCACCCTCGAAAACATATAAAACCGTTGAGAAAAAAACTTCCGGATTTTTTTCCTGAAACACCCCTTTTTTGACACCTGGTTACTGGACTATTATGTCTATTTTAACCTTCTCAAAGCATAAATGTTAATTCCAGAGCGCGCGAGTAACAACGCAATTGAGAGAGTCTCTCGGACTCTTCCGCGGGGGCTTCTGGGGCTCTTAACACCTCAACCGCTTTTAGTAAAAATTATTGCTGCATATTGGCATCAAATTTGGGTCCTTGGGGAAGGGTTAGGACCCTTCAAAGATGAATTGAGTAAAAAATAATAGGAAAAAATATCGTGTAAAAACTTCTATAATTCTTAGCTATTTTTTGCCTTTTTAGGGGGTTATAACCCCTTAAACCTATCTATTTTCTACAAAATTTCATATTTTAGAACTGTCAACCTTCCTCGTCCCTTTGGGAGTAATTTAAAGACTTAAGTGATGCTTTTTGACCAGAGTTGGGCAAAATGTAATCAGATTAATGATTAATGATTACGATTACAATTGTAATCTGATTACATTTGTAATCTGATTACAAATGTAATCAAGAAAGTAATCACATGGAGATTAATGATTATAATTGTAATCACGAAAGTAATCACATGGAGATTAATGATTACAATTGTAATCTGATTACAGATTACAATATGTAATCTCATAATAAATCTTGATTACTTGTTGATTCGCATCTTTCCGGAAGTTGTCCAAAACTTTCCGGAAGTGGTCCAAAACTTTCCGGAAGTGGTCCGAAAATTAGCGGAAATGGTCCAAAACTTACCGGAAGTGGTCCAAAACTAACCGGAAGTGAACCATAACTTACAGGAAGTGGTCCAAAACTTACCGGAAGTGGTTCACAACTTACCGGAAGTGGTCCTAAACTTACCGGAAGTGAGTTGCGAACCACTTCCAGTAAGTTGTGACCCACTTCCGGTAGATTAAGGATCACTTCCGGTAGGTTGTGAACCACTTCCGGTAAGTTGTGAACCACTTCCGGTAAGTTACTGACCACTTCCATTAAGTTATGGTTCACTTCCGGTAAGTTTTGGACCACTTCCGGTAAGTTTTGGACCACTTCCGGTAAGTTGTGAATCACTTCCGATAAGTTTTGGACCACTTCCGGTAAGTTATGGTTTACTTCCGGGAAGGTTCGGACCACTTCCGGTTATCTAAGAACCACTTCCGGTGAATTGCGGACCACTGTAATTAAGTTGTGTCAATCTGATTTCAAAAGTAATCTGATTGACAAATGTAATCAGATTACAAATGTAATCAGATTACTTTCAATCGATTACAAATGTAATCAGATTGATGGCTAGAAATGTAATCAGATTGATGATTACAAATGTAATCTGATTACTTCAATCAGATTATTAATCCGATTACAAAAGTAATCTGATTGCGCCCATCTCTGTTTTTGACCCTTAAAATCGAATTCAAAGTCATTAAGTCATCAAAACAAAAAGCGTAAAAAGGGGGAGGGGCCGTTCCCCGAAAAACCAGAGCTCATTGAGAATTTTGATCGTGATTTTCGTGTTCAGCGACTCAAAATCTATAAGAAATGACTATTTTCAGCAAAGAAATTTTTTCGTTGTTGAACAGTGTAATCAGATGAAAAATAAAAATCTGAATATATTTTTCTGGTAAGTTCCTTATTGTATTGTAATCAATAAATTTTAAGAAACTAATTTGATTTTTCTTTGTAAAATTTTTCTGTTCTGTAATAATTACCTTTTAGAGGTTAATTGTGAGTTAAACTTAAGCTAATATTGGGACCTTTTCCTCCAGAAATACTTTGTTTTTCTTTCGCTTCTTATTTTCTTATATCATTCCCCATTCCCTCTTATTTAAGTGAAAGTAGGTTAAAAAAAATGATTAAATGATACATGAAAAACAGTTTATCAGATCTATGCTTTAATCATGGATCTTTGAAAATTTTCTGAAGGAACTAGATGCTTATAATCTGGAACTATTTAAATACGTTTCGACGTTTTAAAAATATTTAGAAAAATGCAGTAGACTCTCGATTAACCCGGATTAGATTATCCAGGGTTACCCCTCATCGCAAAAAAGGACTGAAATTCTGGAGTGAGAATATGGGAAGACAATTCATAAATAATGTCCTAAAAAGTTGTGTAGTAATTATTTCAATATTTTTTACGAAATTATTTTCAATTTCTTTTTCAAATTTTCATGAAGTTGATTACATTATTTGCTACTTAAGGAAGGGCCATTTCTGTCCATTTGGGTTACTTGAGAACTGTGCATTTATAAGGTAATACATAAAAGGAATTTTTTATTAAAAGCGTACTCTCAATCACTTTTTTGGGAAAATAATAAATGTACGCGCTATACCATATATTCCCTATATCATGAACTTCGTTATTCCTATAACCTTCTCATCTCAAAAAAAGTATTATTCCCTGGATATATTATTCTTCTTAAAGAAATTTCTATTTTTGTGTCGAAAATTTTTGGTTAAAAGTCCAAGTAAATCGAAATATTTTTAAAACAAATACGAATTTGTTCAGATATTTTTTTGGTACGTAATGATTTAGTAGTATTAAAAATGAAAAAAAAATATTAATATTAATTCTTTTAAAATTTTTCTGTAGAACTTTAAATAACTTATTTTTTGTTTTAGTTTGTAACTTTAAAAGTTTATTTTAGAGATGTTTTATCGTTTAAAAAAGGTAACTCGTATTTCTGCAAAATTTAGACGTTGTACTGATGTCCGTTATATTTTCTGTCATGAAGTTACTCAGTGAAGTTTTCATGAACTCTTATAAAATTAATGTAAAAACATATCAGAATATTTTAAGTAATCTTTAATGTCTACTTCTAATTTTTCCAGAATTGATTAAAATAGTTATAAAATTTTTTTCCATCCTTGTTAAAATCATGGTTCTTAAGCAAAGTAAACTTACGTTAGTTAAGAAAATTTTAAAAAAACAAACACATTTTGGTCTATTAAGTTATATTTTAAACTGCAGTATACTAATATAGTTACATGTTGCAAATTCATAAATAATAACTGTATCCTTCAAATTTTTACAAATGAAAGCATGATTGACTGACTTTCCAATAAATTTTTCTTGCGCCCCCCCCCTGAATTCTAATATATGGGCACCCATGGCAGCGGTGACAGAAACTTTTTTTTAATATAGAGAGATTAAACGCTTTTTATACGATTGACTTATAAATATTCATGATTTAGAATTTTTCTATAACTTAGAGAAACTTACCACAGCTTAATTCCTATTTAATTTAGTTTTATTCTAATTATCTTTTGTTTATTTATGTAAGTTTTTGTCTGTAAGTATTTGTCTATTTTAATTTGACTTAATATTTTACATGTTTATTTATAAGCTATATTTCCATAATACTGTAATATAATTATATAGTTTAGTTTCTTTTCACTTTTTAAATTTTAATATAAACACGTGGTTATTGAAGTCCTTATATACACGTGTTAAAAATCGTTGGCCGATATGTTACTGTAAAGGTGGACACAAGTTAGAGCCGAGCGTCGAAAGCGAACAGCCGCGAACACGCTCTGCGCACGCGCAGCTTGCAGTGCTCGGCTCTAATTTGTGTCCACCTTAAGAAATGTGATGGTAATCAGGCGTGACCGACCCCCTTTTCAACAGGATGTTGATGTAAAAGGCGAGTGCTACAGATTTACAACCGAATCGAATTGGAGGAACCAAGACTTTTTTCCGTCTAAAGGGGTCGTATAAATAAAAACATTGGGATAGTTCAGTCTTCGACGATATCTCGCCATATAGGGCAATCATTTTGTGAGTCTTGCAACCCATTTCTGGAAGGAGAGGGTAGTTGAAGCTGACCGCACATGTCAGTATACCTATCAATCATAGGGAGCGAGATGTGGGGTGAATCTGTTCATTCAGGCATGAATGACAACCGCCTTTTGAAAGACATTCCTCGCGCGCTCAAGTGCTAAAAATAGCAAACTACCTTCCTTCTCTCACACTCTGGCATCTACTATCGTTGTAATACAATCACACATAGTTATATCAAATAGCGCCAAGCGCTATAAATAAAACCTCTAAAAATAACAAAAATAATAATTGGATTTTTCATGGTCATGGTCAATCGGAGCAAATGCAGTCTATTGCAGGTACTCCAAAAGGATAATTTTTGGACGTTAACCCATTAAGCGCCAAAGCTCCCATTTTGGGAACATTTTAAAAATATTTTTTTCACCAAAAAGAAATGAAGATACATATTTATAATTTTTGTCCATTAATAACAAGAATATGAATAATTGTTGGTAATTTTTACAAAACGTTTGCAACTTAAACTCTATTTTTAAAAATTCTTTGAACTTTGACAAAATTGGCACTTTTTTCTTCACCACAAAATAAATTCACTAAAAATTATTTATTCAAATGCGAGAGTTTTAAACCAGTGAATATGGAAAACAATAGTTTTGTCTTTAAATCAAAACAAACCGGGGGTCATAAAAATAATTTAGAAGGATTTTACAGCTGTTTATTTAGAATGTTCCCAAAATGGGAGCTTTGGCGTGAAGTGACTAGTGCGATTTTTCGCGTGCTTCCGTATTATGAGGTATGTTACTGAATTGGAACTCTCTGGGTTTATTGCCTTTCTATTGAAATTCTTACCTCTTATCTGTCAAGGGGTACAGCCCCCCTGTTTCCTGCCTTTTGTTGTTCAAGAACATGTGTGTTTATCAACAAACCAGTGATTTATTGCTTACCAGGTGTTGAATTATTTACGGTACCACCTCCTTTATTCTGAAGAATGGACAAGGAATGCGTGTAGAATTCTTTATCTGCATTGTAAACTAATATATCCAGTAAATACAGATGAGAAACTTTATTTAGATTTTAGATTATGAATAATTTTCATTTGAATGTAAAATATCTGTTCATTTTAGCTGCGCAATGTGTTTTAGACTATAAAAAAATCATCAGATTCGCGTGGATTTTCAGAAGATTAACAAATATTTCATTAATGACTATTGCATAAAAAATAGAAAAGAATGTCCAAAAGATAATTGTTCGTAAAACGACTAAGATAACCTGAATAAAATTCAGAAACAACATAAGAATAAAAAAAAAGAAAAAAAAGAAAAGAACCATTCAAGCTAAATTATTCTATTTTTCTAACAAAGAATATAATATGTTTTGAAAAAAATCCTATGAATTTACTAACAATTCAAATAGATAATACTCGAATAGAATGCTATAGTTTATTAATCATATGAGAAAGATTTACGGAACTATAAACTTCATTTAGCTAGCAACTTAAGTCAAACCCGTAACGCTGCGGTGGAGAAAACGCCCACTTTACGTTACCCCCACTTTACGCCAAAGCTCCCATTTTGGGAACATACCATATCTCCGGTCGAAATAAAGATTTTTTGAAAATTTAAACTGTATATGATTAGAGACACATATTGAATCTCAAAACACACAAAAAATTAATTTTTTTCATAGCGGTTCATATTGCGGCGTTTAATGGGTTAAGCGAATGATGTTTCAAGGGCGGATAGCTATCCAGCGAACAGCTTGAAACATAAAATACCCCAATTATAAAACCGGCCAGTTACTAACGAATCGGGGAATTTCCACTTACTTAGGAAAGACTTATAATGTAAGAAAAATGTCATTTTTAAACTTTTCAAAGCATGAAGATAATTTCTTGAGCGCACTTGCACCAGAGTCTTCCGAACCCTTCCGCGGGGGCTTCTGGGGCTCTAACACCTCAACCGCTTTTAGTAAAAATCATTGCTGCATATTGTCATCAAATTTGGATCCTTGGGGAAGGATTGGTCCTCGATTGCAGACATCAGTGAAAATCTCTGTGGTTTATAGGAGGTGTTGAAATGGTTCAAAAGGATAGTACAGTTTCAAAGGTAAAATTTGATGTGACGCCGCTGTCGTCACAGTTCTAAATTAATAAGTTTTAAGATTTAAATATTCTAATTTTAAGTGCAAACCAATAAGGCGTACGTGACTTCCAAAGCCTAACTCTTTTAGATAAGATTAACACTTTAAATAATGATTAACTAGTAGTGAGTGCCTTGACCTTCCAAACGTTCTATCAAGGGGTGACTGTTCATAAAACCCCTTTACTTAGCGTCACGAGGTAGAATGTTCTGGAAGGGTGGATAAGGGTGCTATAAAAACTGAAGTTTAGTAACAACAGAGAGAGAATACACACTAGTTTCTTAGAGAGTTTAAACCTAAATAACAGGGCGGAGGTACCGAAACCGGGAGGTAAGATGCTTTGTCTTCATCAGTGTGGTCATTTCAGTAATATATAATAATGTAACTTAATGTATAAAATGTAGTTAACAGATCACGTGTCTTTGTTTTAAGGGCTTAAGCCCCTAAGTATACTTGATACTGTTTACCTTTATTTACATGTTAAATAAATAGTAATTTAATTTAAAAACGAGTTATTTATTTTAGTTAGTCATTTAATACTTAAAGTAAGTAACTAACTTACGTAGGCAAAAGCCAACGTAACATTGATCTTCTTAAAACTTCTTTGAGAGAATTTTTTATTGATATATGTATCTTTTCAGACATGTATAAATCTATAAACACTTAAAAGGCTTTCTTTTCGAACATTAAGAGAAGTTGTGTCTACTTTGAAACTGTATTACCCTTATAAGCCATTTCAACACCCCGTAAAAACCGCAAAGATTTTCACTGATGTCTGCAATTGAGTACCATGATTCTCTTGTCTCACCTGGTTCATTTTAGGGGTGATTGGGGCCATATTTTCTCTTTATGGATTAATATGATCCACCAAATCCTATTGTCACCATCTCAGAGTTCCTAAAAAGTCACTTATCGAACGAATAATGTAATTTTCAGGGTCTTCAGACATAAGTCGAAACAAACACATATGAGAGCTTCAAAAAAATATGGTTACCACCCGCCTATAATGAATCCAAGAGCCAAAATCCGCCCAAAATGAAGTTTTAGGAAGTCACTTAATTTCACCTAAAAATCATACTTATAGGTTTTCCACGCCACGGTCTTAAAATCATGCATGGAGCTCAGAAATATCACATCCTTCAAAAATAACAGGGATTTTTTTGCTAAATGACTCACAGTCTCACATAGACGTTTCTGCTACCGTTCTGAAAGTGTATGAAACTCCATTAACAATGGAGGGCCTTTGTACCCCTCTTAACTTATTGTTTGGGTAATTTGATCGCGGGCCACATCTTCACACTCTTAGATGATGCTATGTCATGAATTTCAATGATCAGGAACAAAACTTTGTGTCAAAATTCCCAATAATTCAAAATATCCTTAATTTTTTGGACATGAGTGTTGTTAGTATACAAAGAATCTAAATTATTATTTTATAACTTTGGGTGGCAGCTGGTGGGAAAAAGGTTTTTAAGAAAAGATTTTAAATTTAAGTTGTTTTGGTGGTTCGTATGGTATAAAATTTGAAAGGAGATGTACGAGAAAGTAATTTACTGCAGCTTTTTATTCTTCTTTATTCTCTTCTATATTATTAATTAAAAAAGCAATACTATAGTGCATTTTCCTAAAGCTTGGTGTTTTTTGAAAGTCCAAACATACGAAAGTTTCACCCGGTGACATAAAATAGAATTTGTTGAATTTAACTCGAAGAGATTCGACAAATATACTTTTAGTCATTAGCCACATAATTTTCCTTGAAAATTTTTTAGCCAATGTTAAATTCTGGTAGATCACAAAGGAACCCTTCGGAAGCCTTTTTTAAACATTTACAAGCTTGCTAATTTATAAACATTCCGGATTTTATTTTGTAGGAAGGAGAACGGATATACACAATTAGACATTTTAAAAACTTAAAATCAGAAAAATGTTGAATTTATTTTGGAAACTAGGCAGATTTTCTAAAATTCCCTGATTTCCCCCCTGATAATTCCAGGGTTTTTTTAAGGTTTTCTTGGTGACCTGAGTGATACCCTGTTTTTATGGTGTCCGTTGGTACATCATTAAGGTACTATTTTAACATTCAAAATTCTATTAAAAAAGGATTGAAATCTGTCGATTTCGAATATAAAATTTAATAGTCAAAATCTTGATGATTAACCAGGTATGTCCTATTTAATCATATCACCATTCAAAGGGAAGAAAAACCTTAATTTAGTGATACACTAAAAAAGTAACTTTGATCATCTAAAAACAGTAAGTTTATTATATTTAGTTAATTTTTTTATTCAAAGAGCTGATTTTACGTTTATAACTAACCTAGATAGCATTTGTTTATATACGATATCGACCACCAATTTAATTTTCTATTTCTTTTCGAATTTAAAATTAAGTGTCCGTAAATACAACTGTTATTAGATACTCACAACAGTCTCTCTCTACGATAAACAAAAATATACATAAAATAAAAACACAAGATAAGTTAAAATTATATATAATATATAGGTAAAAATCCTTGAAAATAAAAATTTCAAATGAAAAAACCTAAAAATTATAGAACTTTAAATAACTGACTTAGACAACTTACCACATGTGTTCATCGAGTTTATCACACAAATGTCGGAAGTAATCGAAATGAAAGTTATATTTGAACCCATATCTAATGTATAATTTTTCACAAAAGGGTTCTTCAAACATCAGGCAGTCAGTTAAACAATAGCCGTTTTTGATATCCCATGCATAGAACCGTTGCTTCACGAAACAATCGAGGATTAATTTGACATCACTCTCTTCTAAGAAAATAAAGAAATTATCAATATTCCAATTCGATGCATCTTTACAATTGGTAAAGAACTTGACGCAATATTCTGGAGTGATTTTTTCAAGCTTGACTAGAGTTCTAAATAACAATTCAAAACTGTGTACAAGGAAGTCTAAATGAGACTCTTCTTTTGACCTTGATGACCCTGATGACTCTTCTTTCATTCTAAAGTATTTTTCGATGATACAAAAGTACATTTCAGTAAAGGCTGAGATGGGGATATCTTCTAGTCCATCATAACTGATGCTAGTTTCTAACATTATCTTAAAGAGATCAAGTATTAAAAACTTATCCTCCTTAATTCCGTAAGTTTCCATTATCGACACGAAATTTAAGCGTTGAAGGCTTTTTTTTAGCTCAGGAAAACGAACACTGGCCAGACATTTAAAGTACTCCATTGCAATAACATAAAATCTCTATTCAAAATGAGCACAGTAAATCACAATTTTTATAAAACCACGTGTAGTTAGTACGATGCTATTCGGACCACGCGCCTCGGACACGATGACGAATATGGTGGGAGAGCTTGGGGAAGGGAGTAGCCGTTATCCCGCAAGGCAGGGTTGCCAGGTGAGAGAGCCCACTCAAAGCCAAATCGAGTTCGAAAAAAGGCCAAAAAAAAGCCAAATTTTTTCTCAAGCGAAAAATAGCTTAAAAATACGTCTATTTCAATTTTTTTAATCATTAACCGTGAAAAAATGAAAATATTTATTAAAAAATAATAATTTCCATGCTTGCTCTGAATCTGAAATTCACTTGAAGCCCTCACAAAGGGAAGTAAAAACCAAAGTAACAACACGTTTGTCTAAGAAAATTAATAAAAACGTTATTTTGAACTACTAATGACTATGAACTACAGAAAAAATTGTGGAAAATAGGGAAAACTGCTAAAAAAAAGTCAAATTTTCAGAATTTAACAAAAAAAGCCAGAAAAGGCCAAAAAGCCAAACGAAAATTTCAAAGCCAAACAAGTTTGAAAAAAGCCAAATTTCTCGAATTTGGCCTTAAAAAAGCCGAACTGGCAACCCTTCCGCAAGGAAGGGAGAGAAATCCTGACTAATCAGATCGCGTTATTCCTTTCAGTACATTTTGGCTGTTTTGGCTGTTTTGGCGTTGATGTTACGATTGGCGTCATCCCCAAAACCAAGCCAAGCAATCAACCAAGCCAAGCGAGCTTGTTGCACGTGGATCTGGATTGATGATACACGTGTTGATTACTATACCGTTGCTACATTCATCTGGTAAGTAATAGTTTACTAATTATTTCCTTTGCTATTAATTATCGGTAATTGTATGCCAAATGTTTTACTGGCCATTTGGTCAATAATCTGAAAAAGTATTAAAAATATCCTTTTTGTTTCTGTCCCAAAATTACCTTGACTACAGGCTCCATTGCATTAGTATGGTGGTTTAATTATAGGTAATTGTATATCAATTGTTTTACCGGCCATTAGGTCAATAATCTGTAAAAGCATTAAAAATATCCTTTTTGTTTTTGTCCCAAAATTAACATGACTACAGGCTTTATTGCTTAAGCATGGTGGTTTAATTATCGGTAATTGTATGCCTAATGTTTTACTGGCCATTAGGTCAATTTCTGTGAAAGTATTAAAAATATCCTTTTTGTTTCTGTCCCAAAATTAACTTGACTACAGGCTCTATTGCATTAGCATGGTGCAAATTTAACTGATGTCTCTATGGGAAATGTTTTAAAAATAAGTTTACGTTAATTGTATCATTGATGTGATCATTATATCATTTAATGTTATCAAAATTTGGTGGTTCAATAATAAATCAGTGTCAATAAATAAACTTTCAAAATGTGTCATTAAATACTCTCATGTATTTGGCTTATATTATACTTATTAAACTTGGCAGGTGGATGACTGTTTTAAAAGCTGTTTACAGCCCAGGTCAAAATTTATGCTGGAATTTGTTTGCTGGACAAGCATTGCATGCTAGATTCATGCTAGTAAACTAGCATAAATGTTTGCTGGTTCCAGCATAAGCCACCAGCAACCCAAGATCGGTTATGGCCCACTTTTATGCTTGCCAGCAAACAAAAATCCAGCATGCGTTGCTGGAAAATATTGCTGGCCTAGCAAAGATTACGACCACCACTTGCTGGAAATTTTTGCTATTCTAGCATACAAAATCCAGCATGCGTTGCTGGAAAATGTTGCTGGCCTAGCAAAGATTACGACCACCACTTGCTGGAAATTTTTGCTATTCTAGCATACAAAATCCAGCATGCGTTGCTAGAAAATGTTGCTGGCCTAGCAAAGATTACGACCACTACTTGCTGGAATCTTTTGCTATTCTAGCATACAAAATCCAGCATGCATTGCTAGAACATGTTGCTGGCCTAGCAACGATTACGACCACAACTTGCTGGAATTTCGTGCTATTCTAGCATGCCAAATCCAGCATGCGCTGCTAGAACAATGTTGCTGGCCTAGCAACAAATACGACCACCACTTGCTGGAATAGATATACATTCTCAACAATATTAAAAAATAGAATTTCTAAAAAAAAGTTGGGAAATTCCCCATGCACATGCATAACATTTCTACTAGCAACAGCTCTTAGATCCAATGAAAAGACAAAACAAAGTATACACATTTAAAAAGTTTTATTTTTTAATTCTTGTATAGCAATATCTGTACATGTCTTGATTTTTTAAGACAATTAAGTGTTTCTGTTCTTCAGTTCAGCCTCTATTTCTGCAGGTGCTTTTCCTTTCTTTATGAGGAATTTTCTCATCTGATCTGAAATGTAAACAAAACATGAAATAACAAAAAACTAAAAGAGTAAAAGAGTACAAAAAATCCGAATCAAATATTGAAAATTTCTTCAGCTTAATAAGCAATATTTTTGCTTCAGCTACAGATGAACCAACAAGTATGGTTTTTAAGACAAAAATTAACAATTAGTTAACAAATTTACATTACTACATAAATTATACATAGATTTATTTGGCCATCTAAGACCAAAACAAGTCTCTTAATTTATGGTTTAGTCCACTGCAAAACCATTGTGACTGTAAGTGAAAAGCCTGGGTTAGAAAGACGATTTAAGTGTTATTTTGCATGGTTCAATACACTGTCAAAATGCCTAATCATTTTCCCCACACCATCTTCATACATATCAATCTATTTTCTGAAAGATCATCCCAAAACTCCTACTCAGGTTTCATTTCCATAGAACATTATATAAAAAAGTTTTGAGGCAAGGAATTTCAAAAAATTAACTTTAGAAGAAAAAACTGGTGTTCCTTCAGAATCCAGGGAATTTAAGTCATACATCCAGAACTTACAGGGTAGGTGGGACATTGTCAAGTGTAAACTGCCATAAATTCAACCAAGTTGAATTTTCAAAAGTTGGGGTAAAATAATAACATTTAAATTATATTCAATTGGAAAGACTAATAATAATTAAGATAAGTAACATGCAATTAAATCTATGATTAAAAAGGCTTGATAAATTCCAAGTCAATGGACTCTAACCGCCTATCTGGTTCGAGACTTCACGGAACCAACACGTGACCTACAACTGAGCTTGCGATTGGTTACCACAGATACTACACTAGTAGATCTACTAGTGTAGTATCTGTGGTAACCAATCGCAAGCTCAGTAGGTCACGTGTTGGTTCCGTGTGACGTCAGACGGTTAGAGTCCATTATCAGATCAAAGATTTTAAATCTTGCCAAAAATTTACCCACAACATAATTTATTTATTCTGCAATTTGTGTACTAAAATTCAGACTTCATAGATTATTTTTACTTTTATATTTTTTACATTTATTTTTACTTGGATATATTATATCAAATTTTTAGATAGAAGTCTGCTTATCTGATTGAAAATGGATAATTTGCAATTTGCTTTTAATTGTAAGAAGAATCCCAATTGTTGAGCATTGTCTACTTAATTTCACTGCTAGGCACGATGGAAAAATTCTATAATTTAGGTTCTTGCCTATTTTCTTTTTTAAGTTTTCAAATGGAAAATTACTTTCCTTATAGAAAAAATTAAAACTGCATAACTTTAAATTCTAGCAGCAAGTCAAAGTATTTTATGTACCTGATATTACCTCCAACTTCTCAGGAGTAAGTGGTGGTTTTGTCATCAGCAGCCCGCCTGATGTGGTCCTGCATGTAAAAAACAAAAGTTAATTGATTGGTTATGAATCTTATCATCATGGGTGCCACTCTTCAAAAATTCCAAGACTGAACTTTGAACTCTTTTTTAATCATTTCCCTTAATCTACCAATTTTTTTAAAATTGCAGAAAAACTTATAAAATATCACATGAACAATTAAATGGGTCCTTAAATTTTAACTTAAAGCTGTCTCTAAGGAAAAAAGCTTATTTTTGGGCAAAATGCAGGGTTGCTGATTTTTTGATTTTTTTAAAAATATCGGATTTATTTGTTTTAAATCGGAATTTTTTGATTTAAATCAGATTTTTTTTATTTAAATGAATTAACAGTTCTTTATGTTCTGAAACTGATCAAAAATATATTGATATTATAACTTCTGTGTGATGTAATAATTTTGCACCACATTCTGATATATTTTATTCACTAATTAATATAATTAACTAATCAAGGGAAGCAGTTCACTGCCATCTCATTGGTGAGATGCCCGTTCTGAGAGGCCGAATGAATAATTGTACTATTAGTTACTAAAAGTTTTATCCTTCTTTCACTAACTACTTTCCAAATTTTGAAATCAAAAATTACTTTTTTAAATCATAACTATAGTTACATTTGATACAGTACTAAATAAATCAAGACAATGATTATATTTAATACATTACTGAAAAAATTGAAATCAATCTTTGAGTTTACTGTAATAGGTAAAATTAATTTAACTAATCAATAATGTTTATTTCCTTAATAAATAAGTAATTAGTGATAAAAAATAAATTCAAATCATTGATATTTATGTAGAATAAGAAAAAAATTGGATTGAAAAACAAAACTAAAAATATAAAGATGAGCTTTTGATAAAAATCATCTAAACATTTTACAAAGTTGATAATAACAGGTAAAAAATTATAGGATTTTAGTTCTTGTTTAATTTATTAAATTATTCATACCAAACCCTTGCTATTTACAGAACCACAAAAACAAATCAAGTTGATTGCTATTTACAGCATTTTCAGTGACAGCAGCGAGTTCCTAAAAAATATAGGATACTTTGTACTTTGTACATTGTAAAAATATAGGACATACAAAATTGCACTACAAATTCTTAACGAACACAATTTTAATTCCTATTTAGAATTTCTTTTGTTAGTTACATTAGATAATTAATTAAAACAATATTCAATCATGGTGAATAGTAAAAACTGAAAAAATTCTTCACATCTAAAACTATCAAAATCTTGAGTCGTATTGAATCCATATGCTTTATTTGACTTTTCATAGTTGCTCGGATCTGATTTCAAGTCTTAAAATTGCAACTATATATAACCCACTATCCATGAAATATTTCATAAAACTAGAGAAAATTATAAAAATCTGGGGAATGTTCTGAAAAATCAGGAGCAGTGTGGGTAAATCTCAGTCGGGTAATAAAAATGTAGAAAGCTAAAATTTCCTGCATAAAAACCTCAGAAGGTATATGTAAACGCGAAAATAAAAATGCAATTCCGAGAAAAATCATAGTAATCACAAGTTTCCAAGTTGTTATTATCTGCATTTTAATCAGAGAAAGCAGACTTTTTGACCAGTCATCAGGCAAAGAAACATGCATGCAGAGCTGACCGCTTTTTAAAAATTTGTAATATGCATCAGTAAAAACAAAATACTAGCAAAATTTTTCGGAAGAATTTTTTGGATTTTGATAGAATCTGTTAAAGAAAATTGACATGAAGAGAGAAAATATAGGACAAATGCCACTTTTAGAAATTATAGGACAAATGCCACTGTTAGAAATTATAGGACAAATGCCACTTTTAGAAATTATAGGACAAATGCCACTTTTAGAAATTATAGGAAAAATGCCACTTTTAGAAATTATAGGAAAAATGCCACTTTTAGAAATTATAGGAAAAATGCCACTTTTAGAAATTATAGGACACTTTTTAGTCTTTTCTCAAATATATAGGAATTCTAGGACAACTGCTATCACTGCATTTTCATAATCAAATGGTCAATATGGTAGTAACACTTGTTTTCCAGGCAATTGTATAAATGCTAAATGTATACAGTATAAATATAAAGTTTAAAAATTTTAATGCAAATAATTTTTCAAACCATTTTTAAAGCATACAACTAATAATTTTCTTTAAATTATGGTAGTTTAACATTTTTGATTTAAATCATATGAGTTTTTTTAAAAAATCAAGTGATTTAAATCATGCAACCCTGGCCAAAATGTGCGTTATCAGGGGTCTGTCTAGGATTTTTTAAAAGGTACCTATTTTGTGAAAATTTAGTGCCAATTTGTGAAAATTTAAGTGCAAAATCAACTTAAAAACATGTACATATAAGTTTTAGCATTAGAAACAAACGAAAATTTAGTCTAGAATGACTAATAATTTACTATTGAGAATATATGTATTTTGTGAAGGTACCTTTTTCCTAAAACTGAATTTCTGAAAGTATAGGTACCTAATTATCAAATGTTGAATTTGTATAGGTATAGCAAAATAGTAGTAAAATTATCCTAGACAGGCCACTGGTTATAAGTATTGAAATTTAGTACAAACCGCTGCCAATCGGTCTGCTGATTTTGCATTTCATAATAAATCAAGGACGGAATTTTGTTAACAGAACTTATAGAAGGACGGATTTCCGCCATAGGACGGAAGAGTGGCACCCATGCTTATCATTTAGACAGAGATACTGAAATGTAAACAATTTATTTCTTTGAGGAAGTAAATAAGTGTTTAGTTAGTCCTTCTGGGGAGGAATCATTAATTCCTGGACCATCCAGAGGAATATTTAAATTGTTCCTCCAACATATTAAACTTCTGGTAAAAAAGGTGTATATTTCAAACTACACCATTGGTTGAGGGATAAAAAATTCTATATATATTCCCTAAACGCCTAAACTACCAAAAATAGCTATAGCTACTTTATTTTTAAGAGTCAAATTTCCAAAAACAATTCCTAGGGAAACCCCCTATTAATATAAAGCTAATTATAAATAATTCACAAACACTTACGACAAAAGTTACTTTACTTTATCCAACGCCCATTCTTGGCCAATCAAGTGTCCCCATCATCCATTCCATGGCTGGCAGAAAGGGCACACGTTGTCAGCACTCAGTACCAATGCGAATGCGGTGAAGGTGACCTGCAACAAAAGTTAATTCAAAATACAAATCTTATGATATAGACAAGGGTGCTAAACTGTAAAAAAAATTATTTCTTTGTAGGTAATAGGGTAATAAATCAGGGTTTTGTTAATCCTTCTTGGGGAGGAATCATAAATTCCTGGGTCTTCCAAAAGAATATTGAAATGTGTTCCTCAGAAGCATTTAATTTCTGGTAAAAAAAAAGTGTATTTTTTCAAACAGCAGCATTGGTTAAGGCATAAAAATTTAAATATTTTGAAACATATTAATATTTATTCCTTGCGCAACAAAAAATAGCTATATCTACTTCTTTTTAAGAGTCAAATTTCAAAAAAAAAAAAAAAAAAATCATGAGGAAACACAGATACCCACTTTTATAATGAAGCTAATTATAGAACAACTATATACACACTAATTACAAACACTTATCACAAAAGTTACTTACTTTACTTTATACAGCGTCCATCTGTGGCCTCTCGGGCAAATGGCCACCATCCATATCGGCAGACATTATAGCAGACTGTCTGATTCAGTGGACCTGCAACAAAAGTTAATTTAATGGTTATAAATCTTATCATTTAGACAAGGTGCTGAAATGTAAAAATATTATTTCTTTGTTGGTAATAAATTAAGAGTTTTGTAAATCCTTCTGGGGAGAAATCATAAATTTCAGGGCCATCCCCTCATATTCATTTACTAATGCAAACTGTGACACACTCAAAGTGTGTGATTGTGAAGTCGAGAGCAGCTGGCGAAGGAAAGAATTATATCCCCAAGCCAGCTCGGTGAAGTCTTTTCTGTTTCTTAGCTGCACAAGCATATGCCGTTGAATTTCCAATATGTTCGATTAGAGAAATTTTTCACTGGCTAATCCTGAAGTACCTTTTTTCTTTAATGACGTTTTGAATAGAAGGGAGGCTAGAAGGTTATCCTGAATACAATACAATTTGGAATAGATTTTTTTTATTTATTTTGATTAATTTAGTAATTTTATTTTCACTGGGGGTTCACTTGCTCATTTAATGTGGTCCTATGGACAAGCCGCTACTTGCATCCATTAATATAAGTTATGTAGCTTTCCCCATGGTTAGGGGAAAGCAATATTGTGAGCGAACAACAATCCTAAAAATAAGAGTAGGTACTTATAGGAATTAGAATTATATTCCTTTAATGCCAATGACTTTGGAACTACGGAGAAATTTATCCATATTAAAGTTTAATTTTAACTTAATAAGAAACAATATAGATTGCCCTCCTTTACTTACTTTACTTGACTTCCATATCCCTCCACGCTATACAAGAAATAAAATACTATTCTTGATTCCTTTAATTGTCAAGAACTATCTTTCAAGCCAAACTATTTATCAATTTTATAATATAGTTAATAATCTGCCCACAACCAGTGATGTTTTTAGATTCTTACTCTAAATTAAAACTTTATTATTTGCAAAGTGTATCTCCACGATTTTTTGTTTTTCTCTTTTGTGTAGATTTAGTGCTTATTTTTTTGTGGTTATGTGTGTCCTTTTATATTTAATATGTTGTACTGTTTGTGTCTTTTTCTTGCCAAGTAATTGGAATTTCACTTCTATTGGCAATGTATTTAAATAAATTTGGGATTTGGGGATATATCCTCCCCCCCGAAATATCAATATCCCCTTCCGAAATTTTTTCTGGCTACGCCACTGTCTTAAGGATTAGCCGGGCACATTATATCCGAAATCGGACTTGGGGCGGCCCCGTTCTCTGGAGAACGACCAACAAATTTATCTTTTTTAATTCGTGGGAAATTAAGATATGGTAACTCTAAATAAATATATTGAAGATTGAACATCTAACTTACTTTAAATAAGAAGCGTTGTTCCACATCACATCCACTGCATGGGCAAAAAGTATCGATACTTGGTGGTAATATAAAAGGTTTCGATATCCGATATTTTGGATCGATACCAGAGCTAGGTATCGATACTCAAAGGGTGAGTATCGAAATTTCGATACCGGCGTTTTTTCGATACTATAACGTCTTGGGGAGAAGCCCCCTAAAGATGACTCATGACTCGTCCCCGACTACATTTTGGGGAGAAAACCTTTTCAAGGAACTTGGCTCCGGAATGCCGGCGGTCACCCGATCCCTGGACATTCTATGACGGGGAGAACCGGTTCTGGGGGAGGCGGACACAGGAAGTCGGCCGAGAGAGAGGTCGGGTCGTCTTTTTTTGGTGGATGTATGAGAGGGACCCTCTCAAAATATTCGTTACTGGGGCTATGGAATGACCCCCGCGATGCTTTTCGTTAGTCCTGCAGATCACTTATTTCGCGTGCGAGATGCAGTGTCAGGGCTCGACTTGAGGTGGGTTTTCTATGTTTTTATATTTTTTTATGTATTTTTAGGAATTGTATAAAAAAGATAAAGTACTCATAAGACAATTGGCGCTAAAGCTTTCGGTTTTTTTATTTTAGGCTAACTTGTTTTTCCTTTCCAAGAAAGCTTTGATTTCAGACAAAGAAATTACAGTTTTCTCATTGACTTTAATGTAATTTTCTTAGAACAATATCAGTTTTTGAGTGTTAGGATTATAAGAGGCAAATGTTATTTTTTTTTCTACCCCGCGTAATACTAAATATATAACCACTTGTCAACTTTTATTCCATTCTAAATGTTGATGCGAGAAATACAAGAAAAACATTTGAATTTAATGAACATCTGGTTTAAAAATAGACGACGTTTCATCAAAGACTTGACCTCTCCCCTTACGAGTGACTGATTACATAACAAATGAGAGAATAAACATAGTTTATACAATGAACTTTGAGTGAAAATAGAAAAATATCGTGGCGGTTCTGTTAAAGAACCCCAAAAAAGAAATCAAGATTTTAAAGTGTAATATTTGTGTGAGGAATAGGGATATAAAAACTTCTAGAATCTGAAATTTGTGCTGACGTTTTGTTTGCAAGAATCATTCCAAAGGTCGCGATTATCTTTATCAAACCAAACTATAAAAAAACGGGTATATACTTTTAAAAAGTAATTAAAATTATTTTTACAGTGAAATTATTATGTTATTCGGTTATACATGCACTTATTGTGCAATTAGAAAAACTATTATCAAACTTAATACATTACTTATTAAGCGTATAAATGCTATAGAATATGTGTTTTCTTTAATCAGTTCAGTTTGTGGGGATGCGGTCTGATGGGTTACAAAGTCATTACAAGTTTAAATATATAAAAAGACATTTATTTACAACACAACAAAAGGAAAAAGGTAATTCTAAAGATTTTAAAAAAGTGATAATAATACAACAATGCGTGCCGCGTGAATAATATGATAGATGACACGCGCGCCGCTCTAGTGTTGCCACATAGGCCCCCTCTGAGTCCGGAGGACGTTATCTGGAAGGTGGCACCACGAACTTAACCCGGCGTCCAGATCTTGTAATGTAAGGCGCCGGGTCACTTGGGCAAACATCTGCTGTACTGGACAAGTCCCCCAGGATGTAAGCGGGTTTCAACCTGTCCAACGAAACTGTCGTAGGTTTCCCGGACATTTCAATTCTAAAGAACTTGTCTGTTCTCTCCAATACCTTGAAGGGTCCTAGGTATGGCTGCTCGAGCGGTCTACGGACAGCGTCTTTCCTCAGGAATACGTGAGATGAGGTGGGAAGGGATCTGCTGACAAAGAAATTCTGCACAGAATGATCCGTACCCGGAGAAGGTCTAAGTTTCCTCATTCTCTGGCGAAGGATGCTCACGTAATCGTCTGGAGAACTTGTACCCGAGATGGAGTTCTTAAAAAACTCTCCCGGTAACTTCAAGGTCATTCCGTAGACCAACTCGGCAGACGAAGCTTGTAGATCTTCTCGAAGACTCGCCCGAATTCCAAGGAGTACTGTAGGTAAAACCTCGCTCCACCTCTCAGTCGCATGGCACATGATGGAGGCTTTGATCTGTCGGTGCAGCCGTTCCACTACTCCATTGCTAGCTGGATGATAGGCAGTAGTGCGAGTTTTGTGGACTCCAAGGAATTTAGCCAAGGACCTAAACAGACTGCTTTCAAAGTTGGTACCTCTGTCCGTGGTTATAATATCAGGCAGTGGCGGATCCAGGATTTGGTTTTGGGGGGGGGGCTAAGAACTTTTTAAAAACCAAATTTTAAATTTAATTTAAATGTCGTTATTAGGAAATATGTAATATTCTACACAATGTATTTATTTTAGATTTTGAAAAGAAAGTGACAGTTGAAAAAGTAAATGAATTAGTTTTATTTAATCTACAACTCTAATCGGCGTGGGTAATTTTTTGCATATTCTTCAATGACTTCCTCGGGAGCAATCGATATACATCTGTGAATGTAGAGCGACTCTAAGCCGTTTAGTCGCTCGGCCCCCATTGTTGCTCTCAAGTAACTTTTAATGAGCTTCAACGAAGAAAAGCTTCTTTCCACTGTACATGTTGTGATAGGAATGGTGGCTAGAATTTGAAACAGTACCTTTATATTTGGAAAAAAATTGTTTGTTTCACGGTGACATTCTGTAGCTGTGGAAGGTTTATTGCCCTCCTTTGTAGCCCAGTATTTCTTCCACAGTGATATCTCACCATCGAGTGAAAGGGGTGATGGTAAATCCCGTGCATAAATTTGCGCAGCTTTCAAAATTTTTGGCAAATTCGCACCGGGTAACTGAGTCGGAATCAATCCAAAAAGATCTAAAATGTGAGAATGCTCCTCCTTAGAAAATCGAGTTGACAGTTCCGAGACTAAGTAATCAAGAAAGGGAATAAACACGTTCAATCTGGAAAATATATTATAAATTAATTAAAAATAAGTGACCCTCATCCCATACTTTCTGTTACAACAATAATACGGATATTAGCTATAAATTTACCTGTAGTACTCTTTCACATTAGATGCATCAATATTTGAACGGTGTGTCTGCCTTTTGGCTATTCTCGGTGCTTCGACTGAGATGTTCTGAGAATCTGCAATTCTGACTGCTTCGTTGAAAATGGCATCATATTTACTCTCCCGATAATCCTGCAACGTTTCAATGACACCTTCTACCATATTGTAGCAGGTTTTTAGTTCAAGCTGGACAGCCTGAAGTTGGCGAGAAAGAGAGATAGTCAGTTGAAACACCTTAGCAGTAATTGTGAGAGACATGATGAAGTCGAACCTCGACATTGCTGCTAGTAGACCAGCCGAGTTTGCTGATGGCGAGGATTCGTCTACTGCTTCCAGAAAGCTAATGATGGAATCGAAGAGATCATGGAACTGCAGAAGAGCGTCATGTCTCTCGATCCATCGAGTGTCGCTCAACGTTTTATAATTCTTAATCTCTTCTCATTAGGGTGAGTATCTTGTATGGCCAATTTCATGAGTTCAGTTCGTTTACACGACTCATGTACGAAATTAGCCACGTTTTTGACAGTTCCCATCATGTTTCTTATACTCTGAACAGAGCATGATTTTGAAATAGCTAAATTCAGCTTGTGCGCTGAGCAGTGCACATATATTGCAAGAGGTTCTAATTCTTTTATTCGTGCTTGCACACCCTTGAATTTACCGGCCATGTTTGCCCCTCCGTCATATCCTTGGCCTCGTAGGTTATCAATATTCAGCCCCAGTTTATGAAGCTCTTTTAAAATAATTTCTGAAAGTGCTTCGCCACTAACATCAAGGGCTGGTATAAAGCACAGGAACTTTTCTTTAATTGTACTCTCCTCGTCTAAGTACCGAACACACAGACTAAGTTGTTCCATGTTACTTATGTCGCTGGTTTCATCCCCTAATATTGAAAACAATTTTGCTACTTTTATATCCTCAGATATTTTTTTCGTTATGATGGAATGACAGCATTCAATTAATTGATTTTGAGTTGTTTTACTTATAAAGCTTGCATTTTTGGGGGCTGTTTCCAAGTGATGTTGGAGTGCAGAATCGCCTGAATCAATTCGAAATTTCAGTAATGCCCGAAATTTTCCTTCCGATTTTTCTTCTGTGTGCGAAAGACATCCGTCATCTCGATGACCTCGCAGGGGAATATTTTCCCGACCACAGAAAATAACTGTTTTAACGATTGGTATTAAACGTTCTCTGTTTTTCAAAATCTGCTTCTGTTTCTCTGAGTCGAGCAAAACATTAACTGCCAATGTAGGGTTGTCATGCGTGGCTAAGAAATTAGAACTCTGAAGTAACGCCATTTTATGATAATCCGTTGAAGAATGACATTTAAATGCATCTAAAGCTTTCTTAAATTTTTGTATTGGTTTGTTGACAAGCATTCCAAGGCGAACAACATGTTTAGCCCCCTATATCCTCCGGTGCAAAAAGAACACAAGGCACACAAAACGCTCCTCCCTGACTTGGACTATATGCTAACCAAGGGTAAACCGAGAGCCATTTCCTCTGAAATCTCCGTTTTTGACCACCTTCAACCATCATAGGGAATTCAAAATTTTTTTGTGGAATCCAATGTTCTTTTAAGAATTTATATTTTTCCTCATTGGGCAAAACTTTTCCCAGAGCATTTGCGATGTCATAAGGGTTAATGGCACTCCTATTAAATTCTTCTGAAGTGTTAGGTTCTGGTGTGCTCGAAGTTTCTGCAATGTGGATAAGAAAGATCGAATGTAATATTATATTATTAAAAAAGCGTAATTCCACGTAATAAAAATAGAAATAACTTAATAAATTATTCAAAAATTTAATTCAACTGAATACGTTAGCTCTTTACAATAATATAGAAAATTTTAGTATACATTTCAAGAAGTTAAACAGTAAATTTCTAAAATGTCCAACATTATATGTGCAAAATAATGTATTTACCTGTCTCAGAGAGAAGTACAAAGTCATCAGTTTCAATCGGGCTTGTGACGGATACAGGATTTTCATTTGTGTGAGACACAGCGGAAATCTTAGAAATGAACGGGAAAAAAGTTGCTTGGGGTTAGGATGGGTTTGGGGCCAAATGGCTTCAATGTTAAACATTTTTATATTCATATTTTTCTCTAAATTTTCTGTGATTTTCCATTTTGGAGCCCAGGTGAAAAAAAAAAGAAAAAATATTGCTTTTCCGAGCTGAAATTTTTTATCCGTTTTATTGAAGTCCATTTGACCAACACAGATTGTATGTCCTATTTTACTGATATTATTTGACCAAAATTTTACTGTCTAATAAATTTAGAAATATAATTTAAAAAAAGTTTTTAAAATGTTCCTCGACAGCAGCAAAACAACTTGCCGGATCATGGGTCAAGATGAAGTTTTTACCTTTTAAAGCCCCAAATGAAGGACCGTAAGCGGAGTTCGAACATATTTTTTTCGACCAACCGTAATATACACACAAGTCTTATATAAAACAACATTATCACAATGTGTATTTCACATTCCATTTACTTAAATAGGGAAACAAGCTGAAAAGTTTTCCAAAAACAGGCTTTTATAGCCTTTTATATTTAATATAAACACATATTTTCTCCATAAAAATAAAGTTAGCGATTTAATATATTGAGTTAAATATATAAAATAATTACCAATATGTCTCTTGTTTAATAATATACGTTTTAAAAGAGAGACTAAAAATTAATACACCAATCAGGGGCGCCAGATTTATATAACTTGTTTATATCCATGATATTTATCCAATAAAATCAACAGTTTTCACCCAAACTAAAGCCACCTTTAGTTCCTTTTTGAGTACTTTGTTGATTTGTCAATTATTACGTAATGAAAACTTTTAACCTGATAATAAAAAATACCAATAAAATTTTAAAATTATGAAGTTTAAAAGTATTTTTAAAAATTTTTATCCGATATTGGCAAACACAAGTGAGTATTAGTAATGTAAGTATTTTAAAAGTAATTTTCATGTTATCTTTAGCACACACTGCATTTAAAAATATAATAAGTTTTTATTTTCAAAGCTTAATTTTTCTATACTATTTCTAAAGTAAATTACCACAAATGCTTTTAATTTATTTTGTAATAATTGCTACAGTACAATCATCATTTGAAAATTAAAGACTTTAAATTAATAAATGATAGTTTTCATTAATAAATTGTTCTACAATTTGATATTTACAGTGGAGGTAAGTTAAACTTTTAAAAGAAAAAATATATATAAAGCAGAAACTAGGACTGGGCGATACATCGATATATCGAAAAATATCGATATCAATCCAATATCGATATATCGATATTGAAATCGATAATTTTTCGATATATCGGCATATCGATATTTTTTCGATATATCGTCATTTCGGTATTTTTTCGATATATCGTCAAACCGATATTTTTTCGATATATCGTCATTTCGGTATTTTTTCGATATATCGTCAAACCGATATTTTTTCGATATATCGTCATTTCGGTATTTTTTCGATATATCGTCATTTCACGATATATCGTCTATTCACGATATATCGTCTACTCACGATATATCGTCTATTCACGATATATCGTCTATTTCGATACTTCACGATATATCGTCTTTATCGATATGTCCCGATTTACCGTCGCCTTCGATTTATCGTGAATGGCGATATTTCTCGATACATCATCGACTTCGATATATCGTGATGTTCTCCATAACGGAGCGTTTGCCCGACTCACTTTGGTCTCTAATTATAAATATGGGCTTTCTAATTAGGTTTCGTGTTGCTTGACCACTGGTCAAGATTGCTCTATATGGTTAAAATTCATTATTAAATAAATGTTGGAGTTGCTAATTGATATTTTGAATTCCCTATTCTTATAACATGTCTCTTTTGTTCCGGTTTGCCCATTGGTCAATCGGATCAAGTTTTTACTACTTCTATGCTTTGGCATTGAAGTAGGTCAAGTGGGGGCTCAAACCAAACGCCTTGGACGTGCATCATTTTGGTCTTGACCAGTGGTCATATATCGATATATCGTGATTCTCACGATGATTGGAAACATCGGGATGTTTTCGATAACTCGTCTTTGTTCTCTGAAAGCCAATTTCACGCCCAACACTAACTGCAAAGTTTATAGAGCACATAATTAAAAAATAATTCGGATTTTATATACTTACGGTCCTTAGCTTCAAGTAAACCTAGAATATTCAGAAATTCTATTAAAAATTTCGACGATTAAAAAAGATTGCGAAAATGAGAATTTCGGTAAACAAGCTATTAGGTTTATGAGAAGGCATTTTTACTAATTAAATATTTTTAGTAACAAAAAAATACTTGATCTTGTATAAAATGTATGCAGTATAGTTTTATGCTTTAATGTTTAATCTGGGTTTTACATAATTAATTAGCCGATTGATTAGGATTTGAAAAGTCGCTTCTCAACAACTTAAGAGGATTTAAACGCAGATCTTTAGTTATGGCGTTGTATTTGCTGTTCTTTATAAAAAAATGATTTGCTTAAAATTTTTAATCCTACTTGAAAAATTATACTGTACTTATGTTGTTACGACCCTTATATTCAATTTTCCGTAAAAAAGTTTCGACTTTCATGAGAAATTTCGAAGATGAATTAGGATTGCTGAAATGTAAATTCAATTTCGAAAAAGGAACTCCCCTGCTGGCATACACGAAGAAGTTCAGCAATGGCGGCGGCGGGGATTCCCCTTTTCCGAAATGAAGAGCTTCTGAACTGAATTTACGTTTTAGCAATCTTAATCGTCGAAATTTGTTATGCAAGTCCTAACATTTTTTAGACATATTTGAAAATAAAGGCTGTAAGAACATAAGTACAGTATAATTTTTCAAGTAGGATAAATAATTTTAATCAAATCATCCAACAGCAAATACTACATTGCTTAAGAAGACTGGCGTTTCGATCATCAAAACAGTTAGAAAGATACATATACTTTTCAAATCCAAATCAATCGCCTCATTAATTATGCAAAACACTGATTAACCATTAAAATACAAATATTTACAGCATAAATTTTGTTTTAGATTAAGTATTTTTATTATTAAATACGTAATAATAATGCCCCCTCAGAAATTTTCGTACTTCCTATCCTGGCAGCTCGTTTAACGAAATTCTCATTTTTGCAATCTTTTTTAATCCTTGAAATATTAATTAGAATTTCTAAATAATTTATGTTTACTTGAAGTTAAGGATCCTAAGAATATAAAATCCCTATAATTTTTTAAGTATGTGCACTATATTTTATTAGCCATCCATCATAAAAGTGAGACATGACAATAGTTTGTTGAGACCATGGAACTCCCCTGAATTTCATAGGTCTTTCCCGCCTAATCTTCTAAAGCGCGGATTTACTTTCGGATATTCTCAAAAAGGGGTCAGCCAAAAATTCTCAAAAATTCAAAAAAATTAAAGTTCAGAAAAACATCAGTCGTAACCAAAGACACATGTCATAACAATAGAGACTACAAAATATCAGTTAGCAACTCCAACATTTATTTTGTAATGAATTTTAGCTATCTTGACCAGTGGTCAAATGGGGTTTCCAAAGATCAGGGAACCCCAAAACAACCACGAGACTGAAACAGATGGTCAGAAAGGTTACATATAGCGAGAAAAAATGGATTGACCACTGGTCAAGAGATCTTGACCAGTTCTCAAGACCAAAATGTTGCACGTCCCAAGGCGTTTGGTTTGAGCCCCCCATGGAGGAACATGGAGCCCCCACAGCATTGACGATATTTCCACGATATATCGAAATTGACGATATTTCGACGATATACCGAAATAGACGATATATCGAAATTGACGATATATCGAAATTGACGATATATCGACGATATACCGAAATAGACGATATATCGAAATTGACGATATATCGACGATATACCGAAATAGACGATATATCGATATTTCACGATATATCGATATTTTGAGAAATATCGATATATCGTGAAATATCGATATTTGATCGACGATATATCGCGATATCAAAATTTCAATATCGTCCAGTCCTAGCAGAAACTAAATTTCAAGAATACATGCTTATAGTTCTTAGTTCGACGACATGTCCTGGTTCTTATTCGGTATTATATTTAAAGACCAATAAACTTAAATTTTTAAAAATTGCTAAAATCAAAACCTTAAAAACACTACAATTATTACAATTTGCATTGCACTCTTATCTGTCGTCTCTCGAGACATATTTATATTTTGATAATTAAGAATTAGCCGGGTGCAAATTTCTCCCATCGGACTATTTGCGACGTTTTATTACATACAACAAATAATAAAAATATAAGAAAAACAAAAAGAAACAAAAAAGGGACATTTTAATAGTATACGTGAATATTTTATCATTTTTGTCAGTTTAGAATAAACGCGACACAGGCAAATTCTTAATTACCCATATTTTTTATAAATGAAGGGAATGACCTGAATTGTTTCGATTTCCTTCTTAAATACAAAATATGGAATGATAAAATAAGCACTCGAGCACTTACCTTCTCTGTAGAAGTATCACGAGCTGGCTTTTTAATGTTCGGTGGTCCTTCATTTTCACCCGCCTTTCGGGTAAAATAATCACTAATACTTCGTTTCATTAAGACACAAAATTGCAGCTTCGAGAAAGCACAAACTGAACTGTCAAAATATATAGTACGAGAATTCTTGCCTTCCAGAACACGCACTCGAATTCAAATTCTGCTGTCGGAATTTTTTTAGAACAAGTTAAGGCGAGCTTATTTTCAATTATGGAGAAAAGCACGTCTCAAGCTGTGATACCTTGTTCGTTACTGGGTAGTTCTTGGTAACCAGGGTCCACTCTTATTGGATGTTCAAAAACAAGAAATATAACCCATCTGGTTTCCAGATGACCATGAAAAGACGAGAAGGAACGTACTAAACTGAACCTTATCTAAACAAACAGCCCCCACCCCCTTTGGGTCCTGAAGGGGATGGGGACTGTTGTTTAGATAAGGTACAGGAAGCAATTAGTTCCAGCACTTCAAGTAACGCCAGGGCGAATTGGGATTCTTTCGCATTTTAGAAATGCGATATTTGTAATCTCAGATGAACACGTTAGAATAGAAAAAAAGTGACAAAAGTTCATTCAATTTGTCGTTTTATATGGTGTAAAGTTTTTCATTTTGGGGGGGGCTGAAGCCCCCTAGCCCCCCCCCTGGATCCGCCAGTGATATCAGGTACTCCAAAGCGGGATACCCAATTAGTGTAGAAAACTTCAGCTACGGTTTCTGCTCTCTGATCGGTAATAGGAATCGCTTCTGGCCAACGGGTAAATCTGTCAATACATGTCAGTAAATACCTGTAGCCATTGGATGGGGGTAGTGGGCCTACGATATCCATATGAATATGACTGAAACGGGCTTCCGGCAAAGGAAAAGAACCTTTAGGGGCTTTTGTATGCCGTTGAACCTTGCTTTTTTGACATGGAATGCAGTTACGGCACCACTCACCACAATCCTTAGCTAAAGACTTCCAGATAAAACGATTTTTGATGAGATTGGTTGTAGCTCTAATTCCAGGATGTGACAAGTTATGGATTAAATTAAAAATTTGGCGACGAAATGATGTAGGAACGTATGGTCGGACTGAATTTTGAGAGACATCACAATACAGAGGAGATTGAGAAACAGGAAGTGTTAACTGCTTTAACTCCAGACCGGTATCGGTCTCCAGCAAAGCTTTTAGTTCCTCATCGGCTGCTTGTGCGCTTGCCATCTCGTCGTAGTTGATGCTACCCGGAACATTGATTTCAGAAATCCGAGAAAAGGCGTCCGCCACTACATTTCCTTCGCCCGATATATGACGCAAATCAGTAAAAAACTGGCTGATGAACTCCAAATGCCGGAGTTGTCTGGGAGAAGCTTTATCAGCTTTTTGGGAAAAGGCATAGGTGATAGGTCGGTGATCTGTGTAGATGGTAAAATCACGACCTTCAAGCATGTACCTAAAAAATTTAATGGCTGAATATAGATAGCTAGCAATTCTCTGTCGTAAGTGCTATATCTGGTCTCGGCTGAAGTTAGCTTTCTTGAGAAAAAACCCAACGGTTCAACTTTGCCGTTGTGGATTTGTTGCAGCGTAGCACCGACAGCTATCTCGGAGGCATCCGTGACGAGTGCAAGGTTGGCGTCGTGCACAGGGTGTGCTACCAGTGTTGCCTCAGCTAAAAGTCGTTTACAAGACTCGAAAGCCGCTATGGTATCTTCAGTCCATGGGATTTCACTTTTATCTCCCTTTTTCTTTCCTTTCACAAACTCATGTAAACAAGCCTGAAAGGTAGCTGCATTTTTGAGGAATCGGTGATAAAAGTTTAGCATAGCCAGAAATCTACGTAATTGGTCTAACGTTGTAGGTAAAGGAAACTCTTCTAAGAGAGCTTTGACTTTAGTTGGGAGGGGAGCTATACCAGCGGATGACACTTCAAAACCTAAGTACTCAATGGTACTAGCACCAAAAGTGCATTTATTAAGGTTAATAATAACTCCAAATTTACTCAACCGCTCAAAAACTTGCTTCAAATCAGCTAAGTGAGTTGACTCATCCTTTGAAAAGATAAAAACATCGTCGAGGTACGCAAAAACACAGTCTAAACCTCTTAGTACTTCATCGATAAACCTCTGGAATGTCTGAGCGGCATTCCTCAGACCAAAACACATTTTTACATATTCAAATAAACCAATAGGGGTTATTACAGCAGTTTTAGCGATATCCGTGGGATCGACAGGAATTTGATGATAGGCCTTTACAAGGTCGATTTTCGAAAAAATGGTTTTACCGGCCAAATTGTATGAAAATTCCTGAATATGTGGCAAGGGATATCTATCGGGGATGGTCTGCGCATTGAGACGCCTAAAGTCACCACAGATCCTCCATTCCCCGTTCTTTTTAGGGACGAGGTGGATTGGACTCGCGTAGGGACTTTTCGAGGGTCGAATGATACCTTGTTTTAATAGACTGGCTTAACTGCTTTCAGCTTGGCAGGACATAGACGCCTTACTTTAGAAAAAACTGGTGGTCCTTTGGTTTCGATGCAATGCTTAACCGAATGCGATGGAGATTCCACAGGCAAACTTGAATTGAGGATTTGCGGAAATTTAGACAGTAGCTCGTGATACGGGGATTTTCCTGAAATGAGCGTCAAACCTAAAGAAGAACCAGGACAGACTTCACCGGATGCTTTAAGTGATGTAGTGTTATCGACAAGTAATCTGTTCTTGACATCAACCAGCAATCCGAAGTTTTCCAGGAAATCTACACCGATTATTGGATGAGAAATGTCTGCAACTAAAAATTTCCAGAAAAAATTCCTCCGTAAACCAAAATCAAGTTCCAAGAACTTAGTGCCGTATGTTTTAATCTTGGTTTCATTTGCAGCATACAAAACCAGATCGCCTTCTGTGCATTTGGAAACCAGGTTTTTTGGCCAGCAGCTAACAGCTGCACCGGTGTCGATTAGGAAACGATTTCCCGTTTTCCTATCAGTAACGAACAAGCGGCTGTACCCAGGACTAACATCTGCCGCCGCAGAAACAGAAGGGTCTAGGAGTTTTCCGGATAATCACAAGGTTTTATACAATCGCGTGCCTTTTCTCCAAAACGGCTGTGATACCAACAAAAGTTAGTTTTGTCCGTAGCACGAGATCTAGAGCCAGATCTTCTACCGGATGATCTATTCCTACCTCTGTACCTACTTCTTGACATGCTTCTAGAGGTAAATTCTTTAAATTGAGCTTTTAAATCTGCTATGTCTTTTTCTTATAATCTCCAACTCTGAATTTTCCTTTGAAGCTCCCGAAACTGAAACGTTAAATCCAGAGTTCTCTTTCGAAACACCAGCGATAGAAGCACTACATCCAGAAACGTCGTTAATTTTGTCGGCGATTTTTGCCAAACCTTCCAAAGCATCGCTTGATGCGGAGAGAATTTGTTGGGTATTTACAGGTAGTCTTTGTAACCATAGTGACTTTAGAACATCATCGCTCAAGTTGTCAGATGCCAAATTCCGCATCTCCAACAATAACTGTGAAGGGCGTCTGTCACCTAGATGCAAGTCTTGAAGCAATGATCTTAATTTCGATGTATCCGATTGCGAAAAATGACTAAGAATTCGATCTTTTAGAGATAGATAAGGATCGATATTAGGAGGTGATCTAACTAAGTCTCTAGCACAAGATAGAGTTTTAGCATCTAAAGCAGATACAACCGCATGAAACTTGGTGATTTCTCTAGATATGCCTGCGATCACAAACTGTGATTCTACTTGCCCAAACCAAAGTTCTGGATCGGATTCCCAAAACTGAGGTGCTCGGAAAGATACTCGTTCAACTTCTAATAAGGGATTCTTTGGTTCATATTCCGAAACAACTGAATTAGTTGTGGAGGAGTTATCCTCGTCAGGCATGATAGCGGACTTATAATGGTGAGACCGTAAAACTTACGTCTTCCCGCAAAATCTTGTGGAGAAAATCAAGCAGATCATCAATCATCAGAAAAAGGAACGAAATTCAATTTAACAGGTCACCAGAATGTGGAGATGCGGTCTGATGGGTTACAAAATTATTAGAACTTTAAATATATAAAAAGACATTTATTTACAACACAACAAAAGAAAAAAGGTAATTCTAAAGATTTTAAAAAAGTGATAATAATACAACAATGCGTGCCGCGTGAATAATATGATAGATGACACGCGCGCCGCTCTAGTGTTGCCACAAGTTCAAATATCTAAAAAATTATGGTTCCAATTAAAAAAAATATTTTTATCTATGTAGAAAAGAGCTAAAAGGGTTGGGGTTATTCCATTACCCCCGCGAGTCTCAACGTTCGTCCGGTAGGTGCGCGTCCCACCGGGTTAAAGTCAAAAGCAATTAACAGTCCAAGAAATTGGCAGCCATAAGAATTTCAAGGGCAATTTCAGGTGCAATGGGAAATTCTGGAATCTCAGTGGAGCTGTTAGTGTACCGAACTTTGTAGGCTAAATACTCACACACCTTTCGAAGAACATGAGATGGAATCTCTCTGAAGGTGATTTCATTTGTCTCATTCTCAGTATATTGTCCAGGACCGCTTAACATGTCTCGAATAGTTCCAGAAGTTAAGGCGTGTTCCCTCTTTATTATGAATTCATGGCCATCTGAAGAAATAAGCTTTACATACATTGCATCAGGACCTACACAGCCACCATACACGGTATATTCCTTGATCTCAGCCATATCTACAATCAAATACAGTGAATTCGACTTTCAACAAAATCCTTTTCTGCAGTATCACAAACTCACGGCAATTCCAGTAATAAATAACGAGGGAGAGCAACAAGGTCTATGAACAAACTAATCACACAATGTCCACATGTAACTTACTGTTGCCAAAATGATATATGAAAGTTTGCAATTCATTTCTTCAGTTCAAGCCGTGGCTGAACTGTAGAAGAACGCACAGAGAGTCCACGGCCATTCGCGGTGCAAGCGCTCGTTAGGTGGCCTAGGTGGCGTGGCGTTTTTTTTTTCTTTTACAAATACAGTGAAACCCCGATTTAACGTTTTTCAATGGACAAAAGAAAAATAACTTTAAATGCGGGAAAACGTTAAATTGGGGTAGGACATCCTTTAGAAAATCCTTTGGGACCAATGAAATCTGACGTTCATGAGGGAAACATTAATTCGGGGTTTCACTGTATAACGTAAAACAACCATGATCCCATAGACGATAATATTAATTTCTATTAAGAGAAACCATGGTTAATTAGAGTAAATCGTAACCCCCTGTTTGCAATTCTACGCTTCGCCACTGAGACAAACGTAATCGGATGTTAAAAATCTTGAATTAGGGTCACTTGGGGTAAGTGGGTCCCTGGGGTAAGTGGGTCACCCCCCTCAAACTAAACTATGTAAAGGACATTTCACACTTATTCACATTGATCATGTTACATTTTGTCACACTGATAGGTTTTGCATATATTAGAGTTTTAAGATTATAGAATTATTGTAAAAAAATTTCCATAATTTTTTTTTGGAGAGTTCAAGATGCATTTTTCCAAGAAGTGTTTCCAGGAAAGTTTTCACTATATTTTAATGTTTTTTCAACTGTTGTGCCAGGTTTGACTTAAAATACATACTGCAATTTGAATTTTTACAAAATCTCTTATTTAAAAATTTTTAAGAAGGGGGTCCCACTTACAACGTAATTTAAGCATAGTAGGGGTAAGTGGGTCCCCTCATTATGGGGTAAGTGGGACACCCTAGACTCACCATTTTAATGTTTATTGAAACATTTATAAGTAATTTACTGAAATTTTATATTAATTTTGCGTTTTAATATAAGTAAGTAAAGTAAACTATTAAGTTGGGTTTTTTTTATTCACATTGCCGAGAAATTAATTAAATCACACAGTGGGGTGGGGGGAATAGTTTCGCGGGTTTCTTTAAAATAGTCCAGGCAATCTGTGACTTAACCGGGAAAAACTTGCAACATTTAGTTTTTCAACGGTTTTCACTTGGGAATGACCTCAATAATAACATACTAAAAATCGGACAAAATCGGTCCGCGGGAAGTTTAATTTTTTTTAAATTTTTAAAAAATGGCCGAAAAAAAATTTCAAAAAATCAATTAATAGTAATAGAGACTTATGATACATGTTTATAGGCTATTTTTCAGTGATGAATACGAATATTCCAATTAAAATTTTAAAAATTTAAAATTTCAATTTTTAAAAATTATTTGAAAAATTGGATATTCGAAAAAAATAAAACATTGCTCAAAACCACAAAATAAATGCAAAAGAAGTAATTCAAACGGTTATCCCTTAGAAATGACTTAAATAATGACATACTAAAATTAAAAGAAAATCGGCTAATAAAAAGTTTAATTTATTTCAAATTTTCAATTTTTCTGGCCTCAAAAATCGACCTTTTTTAAAATTCTTCTTAAAAACGTTTGAAGCATTTGCCAAGGTCATTTTTCCATGGATATTGTAGTTATATAGCTATATAACATAAAAAAACACAATTGATGATTAAATCATAAGTTAATTAATTAATTTATTAAAATGAACATTAAAAATGCAGGTAAAATCATTCAATCCAAAATATAACAGAAAATATTTTAATAAAATTCGGTGAGAAATCATCTAATAAATAATTAAATTAAAAAGAGACAAAATTTCATTTAAAAAAATTAAATTTTTAAAAAATTTAAAAATTTTAAATTTTTTAAATTTTTTAAATTTTGTAGTATAGTCATGTGATACATGTCTGTAGGCTATATTTTAGTGCTGTTTACGAATATCAGGCCAATTTTTCAATAAAATTTAGAATAAGTGTGGAAAAATAGAAGCATTTTAAGCAAAAGTATTAAGATAAATGCTTCAATTTTTCCACACTTATTCTAAATTTTATTGAAAAATTGGCCTGATATTCGTAAACTCTCTTTTTAATTTAATTATTTATTAGATGATTTCTCACCGAATTTTATTAAAATATTTTCCGTTATATTGGATTGAATGATTTTACCTGCATTTTTAATGTTCATTTTAATAAATTAATTAATTAACTTATGATTTAATCATCAATTGTGTTTTTTTATGTTATATAGCTATATAACTACAATATCCATGGAAAAATGACCTTGGCTTCAAACGTTTTTAAGAAGAATTTTAAAAAAGGTCGATTTTTGAGGCCAGAAAAATTGAAAATTTGAAATAAATTAAACTTTTTATTAGCCGATTTTCTTTTAATTTTAGTATGCCATTATTTAAATCATTTCTAAGGGATAACCGTTTGAATTACTTCTTTTGCATTTATTTTGTGGTTTTGAGCGATGTTTTATTTTTTTCGAATATCCAATTTTTCAAATAATTTTTAAAAATTGAAATTTTAAATTTTTAAAATTTTAATTGGAACATTCGTATTCAACACTGAAAAATAGCCTATAAACATGTATCATAAGTCTCGATTACTATTAATTGATTTTTTGAAATTTTTTTTCGGCCATTTTTTAAAAATTTAAAAAAAAATTAAACTTCCCGTGGACCGATTTTGTCCGATTTTTAGTATGTTATTATTGAGGTCATTCCCAAGTGAAAACCGTTGAAAAACTAAATGTTGCAATTTTTTCCCGGTGGGTATGACCCTTTTTTTCAGTAGATTTACTGGACTATAAGTCTCCCGAACCATTCGAACCTGAAGAAAACATTCTGTAATTGTAGTGTTCCAAAAAGGGTTCCCACTTACCCCAACCAACCCTATTAATTTAAATGTGAGTAGATATCTCGTACATGGATTAAGTTACAATAAAATATTTTGTACCTAAAACTTCTATACCTTATCAAGTAAGACCCACTTACTCCATCTTAAGTTTTGCTTGCTTTCAATCAAAATAAAGAGGGGGTGACCCACTTACCCCTTCCTATGGGGTAAGTGGGACACCCGTCTCATTTTTTACAAAAAGACCAGTTAAGAAAAATGTAGAATATTATTTTAGAACCTAATTATAAATTTTTGTTTATTAATAGTGTCTTAAATAAAATATGTCATTAAGTTCAAATTTAACCTCTTCAAAAAAATTTTATGAAGCTTCAAAAATGTACTGTTCCAAAAAGGGGTCCCACTTACCCCAAGTGACCCTATAAGATAATTATTTTTTTAAATTTTTAAAAAAGGCCTAAAAATTAAAAAATAATATTATTATTAACGACAGACACTTGAAATACATGTTCATAGGCTAAAATTTAATGCTGAATTATTATGAAATTATTCTAAATTACTGTAAAATTTAAATATTTAATTGGTTATTTCATATTTTTATAACTTCGGATAAAAATATCTATAATCAGTGTTAAAAAATAGACTAATGCCTTGTACTAGAAACCTCTATCAGTATCATTAATATTTTAAAAACATTTTTTAGCCATTTTTTAAAAGTTTAAAAAAATTATGTTTATGACTGAACCATATTAAAGAGTAACAACCTCAAAATTACGATTCTTCACATGGTGAAACGAAAAAAAATGGGATCATTCCCGTACTAAAATCACAAAGAGCTCCATATATTATATAGATATGCATCGTGTAAGTTTGCAGTAATTACATTAACTGACATTAGCAACTTAAATGTTTTACGTTCTATTTGAGCTTCCGAACATGCCGCTAGATGGCGTATCAAAGCTCAGGCACGGCGAATAGGCCGTAAGGGGGCATCCATAAATTACGTGAGGTGTTTTTTCACCCCCCTCCCCCGTTTGAGAGATTTTGCTTGACCACCCACCTCCCCCCACGTGAGATTTACCTACACCTTTTTAAAAATGATTTTCCTTTCTCAAACTTAAAAAACAAAGAAAATTGCATAATTTCTAACATAAAAAGTTGGCGTGAGATTTTAATCGCCCCCCCCCCCTCCCCCCTTGGTGAGATTTTTCCAAACCCCCCTTTTTGACCTCACGTAATTTATGGATGTCCCTTAATGGAAATCGAAAAAGCATGAAATATTGTACAGGATGGGGGAATTTTGGCACCGGGATCGCGTCACGTCACGAGAGGCGGATAAAAAACTTGATCCTCCAATAGTTGTCCGAAAGGACAGATTGAATGAACACGTCACAGCCAATCACAGCTTTGTGACCACCAAAATGTACTCCCTACCTATTAGGTCATCCGGAAAGTTCTGTCGCTGAATTTTAGTAATAATAAGTTTTCTTAAGATGGCAACTTGCAGTAAAGCCAATTAAAAAAGAGCCAAAATTCGCCAAATTGGCTTTAGATAGAAGTTTAAGTATCTTACTGGTTCAACGTAATGGAAAAGTACCAAAAAATACATTGTATACAGACGCTCCATGAAGCGACAGAACTTTCCGGATGACCTAGTAACATTCCATCCTTCTTTTAATGTATTCCACTACTTGTCATGAATTTATTGTTTATTTTATGCAAATCCTGATCTATCTAACTCATTTCTTAAAAATAGAATGTATCGATATTTTTAGCCCAATTAATCAAAAGTTATTTTTAATTTAAAGTTTCTGTTTTAATTCTCTAATGATCTGTTCTTTAACGTAAGTTATTAACCGATCTAGTAAAAACACAATCATCATACAAAAGTTTGAAATTACATTGAAAAATGAAATTATATTTTTCTCTGATAAATGGGAATATTGCATTATTAATACATATCATTAAATTGAAAATGCCATAAATTATACTTTCTTAACCATCATGCAGGGTTTGATCTCAAGTCCGAGTAAAAGTTAATGGTATTGCTGAACTGCTATGCTGTATTTGTTCAAGTGACTATTTGTATTTCCACTTATTAATTTAATATTTATTATTATTTATCATCCGAAGTGAAAACAAATTTTGCATAGTTTTTTGCAAGTTTTAATTCAGATGTCTACGAGTGAGTTATTTTTCTGAATAACAAATTGTGTATTTAAATATAAAGTGTTTATAATAAGTTTTAAGTAACGATATACGATATAACCTGACACAATGACACTACACTGACAAAAATTTTCACCGCAAACACAAAAGCCGTAAAAATGTAACTCTGTAGAAAAACTTCTGATAAGTAACTTAAAAAAACCCCACACCCGAGACCTCATTATCCCGAAACCTATCCTAAAGCCTTATTTCCCCCTAAATAACTACCTAACTACGAGCCTCAGCGAATCTGATACCACCTTCGACACATAACCGAAAATATGTTTCTTGGTTCACTTCCTCTGTTATACTCTCAATAGATTGTACGGCTTAAATAAAAAATAGATGGTGTGCTCAGATAAATAAAAACTCTTGCACAGCTGAAACCGTTTATTTAGACCCCCCAGAGATCCAGCTTAAATGAAGTTCTCCCGGTCTGGAGCTGTTAACGGACATACCTTCGGGACATCTCATTCGTCCGTATCCCTTTTTAAATTGAATATATTGGACAGAAAAAAACGTAACGGGTTTAAATTGCCTTCGTGGACGGTATAGGGCGGTAAAAATACCCGCGGATATATCTATATATATACGGTGCGGAGTTCAGGTCTTACACAAGGAGGATGAAGACGGTTTCGACAATACAGGTTGTTGAGTTTATTCATTTAACGGGGATGTATGGTGTATTTAGGGTTGGTAATTTAGGGGATTTTCTTCGGTGGAATTGGACCGACTGCTTAATTTAGAGGAGTGTTGACGGTCGAGTTTTTTTTTTTATTTTATTGTTGACCGGTTTTGTTAGATTTGAACTTTTATACTAATTATTTTTGTTCGAAGTTGGAAAGGAAAAGGTTTTAGTCTTTGTTGTTTAAAAAAGCAGGATAAGAGTTATTTTCTAACATCGGTGATTAGATGCGATAGTTGATATAAAGTGAATTGTGTCTTAATGAGTTCATCTCTTTTGCTGTTTTCGATTTTGTTTCATTTTTATTTTGAATAAACTTTAATCCCTTTAAAAAGGAAGAGTCAAACAAATCCAATTGTTAAAATTTGGATTTTTAAACTTAGATTTATAAAGCATGCCATTTTTCAGGTGGTTAAAGTAATTAATGGTGAGTAAAGAATGTATTTTTTTTAAGATGGGGCGTTAGAAGTAAGGTTTAATAATAATTAGGTTAGATGAAGAATCCCATAAAAAGTAGAGGAAAAGGAATTTTTATTTGTATTTTGGTAGTTCATTATATAACACTAAATTTAAAAAAAAAAACCTCTCCTAAAAACTTGTTGAAAATTTGTTTGAACTACATTAGAAGGATTTATATATTTTATAATTTATCAAAGAAATATGAGAATTAGATTTGTTCCTTTTTATTAAAACCTTTTATCATTTTTTTTTTTTAGTTTTTACCATCCCAATGCAGTAAAATATAAATTTTACGGAATACAAAATCATTTACAGATCAATTCTTTACATAAAAATAATCTATATCATTCAAGATTTGTTGATAAAACAATATTTGCTTCAAATCTGTTGTAGAAATTTATTTTTACCCTAAAAGTGCATTGAGCTGCAAATAAAAACTAGACGGCTCAATTCATTTACTTATAAAGAAAAGAAAATTAGATTTAAGTGTGACATAAATACAACCTCGAAATAAAAATTCAAATAAATATTCCAAAATAAACGCATATGATATTTTCATCCAGTTAACTCCTAGTTCAAAGCCCCATCACCATAAAACATATTTATAAGAAAATTCAATTCAATACCATTGAAACCGAACCCTCGTAAAAGCACACTTTACAGAAACCACTCTCCTGCACCGTACCTCCAACACAACGTCCCTTGACAGGGATCGGACATATTTCCCCAGAATCCCGGAGAAAACAATAATCGCCAGTGAAGTATGAAATACCTTTCTTTTCCTCCTAAAAGATAGGCCATAACTCCACCATCAGGGCCATAAAACTCGGGAAGGACCGAAATGCAATGGGCACCGCGGGTCTCGCAAAAGTGCATCTGGTAAACAATGTGGAAAGAAATATTATTAATGTAATAAATTTAACCGCGTATAACCATCATTTAGAGGCCTTTCGATGGGCATGGAATTGCCTTCGGTGAGCGATCGTTTAGCAGGGAGAAGTATGTTCGATATTTGGAGAGGTTTTTTGTTCGTTGCTGTTGTTGTGATTCCGGTCTAATGATAGTTGGGTGGGAGAGATATAAATCGGGAGACAGTTACATTATATGTAGTGGTGTAGTTCATGGTCCAGCGATGAAGTGGTTAGTTAATGGAACTAGTTTATGGGAGCGTTTGTCTTTGGGCAGGAAGTATTTGGAGTAGAAGTAATCCGAGGTTTGCTGATGGTAATGGAAAATATGATGGGAGTTGGAGTATCAATTACCTGGCAATTTTACTACTTTTAACCTAGATATGTGTACGTCTCTTAATATGAACTATGGATTCTGTATCTGAGTGGTTTTAAAGAAGTTTAAGAAGAAGAAGTAAAGAAGAAGAAGAAGCAGGTTTAAAAATACTTTATTTTTAAATTATGTAATAATTAAGTTAATTAAGTTAAGCTGTAATAGTTAAGGATAAAACTCAAATAAACACATTTTATTAGTTTTGGGGCCGTTCAAATTCTTAGGCAAGCCCCTTTCCCCTTTTCAGCAAAAATAAAAGCAACCCGAAAACCCTCCTCTCATAATTACGTAAGAAAACTACCCGACCCCCATTGTTATTTTTTTTTTGGACAAAATCTTTAGTAATGTTTAGATTTCTGAAATTCGTTGTTCGCCATGAACACTTAACATATCGTTAAAACTTTCCTTGGGAAAAATGCTTAAAATTATTTTTTAGTTCAGTTTTTTTCTGAAATTTATTTTTGGTTGAATTTTAAAATTATTTACGCAAGAAACAAGATATTTTTGAAAATGCAGTGTTTGTAACATTTTACGTAAGCAGCACTCATACTCCCCCTCCCCCTTGTCAGGAAAAATAAGCAAATAGCAAGTCCCCCTCCCCCGTAGGTGCTTACGTAATATTTGAACTGACCCTTTGATGGAATTTAGATGAGGGCCAATTGAAAATGTCTATAACCATTTAGTATAGTACAGTCTTACCTAACGGATGTTAACAATTTACGTTCCATAATTCGGAAACCTGCTGTAATATGTGTGTATTACTCCCATAAATATGGAACGCTCTAATAGACTCATTTCCACAAATAGAGCTTCATTGATTTAAAAAATGGCGGGGAAAGTGCAAATACGTTTTTGCTGAACAAAAAATATCTTAAAAATATTTTTCATCATGGCGTAATGTTATAAAAGTAATTGATATTTAACACCCAAACAGGGAAAAAAACAGATATTCCCTATGTTTATGGCCAATTTTAATCTACAAAAAAATTGAATGTGCTGCAATGTCGATGTATTTTTTTTTACCTTGAGTGGAAATTTATTTATCTTACAGAGGAAATGTAATTATATTTTTTATTAAATATGCATGGGTCACAACGACCATTTCCGCGTTCGTGCAGCTGAATAAGAGCAAGCCTTAGAAATATAGTTTCCAAGAGGTGAGAAGTTAAAAATCGCGTTGGCCAAAGAAGCACACATGTCAGGTGATTAAAATTCATTATATCTCCAGAAGAACACAGAGGGCATCTGGGCATCCATGAGCTTCTTTTTTTTTCGATTCGGTGAAAGTGGCCTTGAAGGTAGTCATGCCGACTTACAATTTGAAAAATGCAATTCATATGCTCGATTCTCTATTAAATTCTAATGAATGGTTTTTTAGTATATTCTTATGTATAATTCGTCCAGCATTAAAAAATACTAAGAGGGTGACACGTGCCTTCTTCTTATTTCTATCAATACATCTAAGTAGTCTTTCTAGAGTAAATCTAACTTTTGTAGGTCCAAAATTATTACCAAGCCAACCAAAACTCTTATGTGTTACATTATGAACAAATCTAAGTATTTGAATAAGCATCAACAGAGGAGGATAAATATAATAGAAAAATACAAATATCTTCCAGTTTTCCGAGAAAATGTTGTGAGCGTTTTAAATAAATGCATCACGCCGCGTATTGCGTCAATCAGGATAACGCAAAGAAACATTTTAGAATTTAAGGCAAATAGAGTGAAGGATGAATGAAAGTATCGATCATGCAAAGACTAATGGAATTCTTCGAAAGGTTTTCTACTTCAAGTGTTATTTTGTATTCCAAATAAAAACAATAAATCTCCATCGCAAAGGGAGGGAAAGCTTATAAATTGATTATTCTCTGAGAAGAAAGGGGAATCGTATTGCATTACTTAAAAATGACAAGAAATGACTTAAAGAATGCGCAAATCCAAAGATATAAATAGATCACTTAACTTTTGAAATGGAGTTACTTTTTTGGATACAGAAATGCAATATTAAGATTTTCTTTAGGACACTTTAAAATGTATATTGGTATATTAGGAAGTATTAGATCACATTTTAAGAAAACCAAGTTTTTAAAAATTTAAAAAGAAATGTGTGATAAGGTAATTTTCATAGGTTACACAATTTTATGGGGGTTTGACACCCCTTCCCCAACCGTACTGATTTTTATATTTCAGTGATCAAGTTTTATGTCACTAATTTCTATTAA